>NC_069412.1:45610380-45652880 GCF_026875155.1 Cherax quadricarinatus
CAAAA
Organism: Cherax quadricarinatus; assembly: GCF_026875155.1. Lineage (NCBI taxonomy): Eukaryota > Metazoa > Arthropoda > Malacostraca > Decapoda > Parastacidae > Cherax > Cherax quadricarinatus. The sequence continues at coordinate 45,610,386 of NC_069412.1, forward strand.
GTAAAGACTGACCCGAAGCTGTTGTACAGCCACATCAGGAGAAAACAACAGTCAAGGACCAGGTAATCAGACTGAGGAAGGGTGATGGGGAATTCACAAGAAACGACCGAGAGGTATGTCAGGAGCTCAACACAAGATTTAAGAGGTATTTACAGTGGAAACCAGTAGGACTCCAAGAAATCAGAATAGGGGGGCACACCAGCAAGTGCTGGATGAGATACATATAACCAAGGAGGAGGTGAAGAAGCTGCTATGCGAACTTGACACCTCAAAGGCGGTGGGACCAGACAACATCTCTCCATGGGTCCTTAAAGAGGGTGCAGAGATATTGTGTGAGCCATTAACAAAGATCTTCAACACATCATTTGAAACTGGGCAACTCCCTGAGGTATGGAAAATGGCAAATGTAGTCCCAATTTTTAAAAAGGGAGACAGACATGAGGCACTAAACTACAGACCTGTATCTCTAACGTGTATAGTATGCAAGGTCATGGAGAAGATCATCCGGAGGAGAGTGGTGGGGCACCTGGAAAGAAACAAGTGTATAATTGACAACCAGCACGGTTTCAGGGAAGGAAAATCCTGTGTCACAAACCTACTAGAGTTTTATGACAAGGTGACAGAAGTAAGACAAGAGAGAGAGGGGTGGATCGACTGCGTATTTTTGGACTGCAAGAAGGCTTTCGACACAGTTCCTCACAAGAGGTTACTGCAAAAGCTAGAGGACCAGGCACACATAACAGGAAAGGCACTGCAATGGATCAGAGAATATCTGACAGGGAGGAAACAACGAGTCATGGTACGCGACGAGGTGTCAGAGTGGGCGCCTGTGACAAGCGGGGTTCCACAGGGGTCAGTCCTAGGACCTGTGCTGTTCTTGGTATACGTGAACGAACATAACGGAAGGGATAGACTCAGAAGTGTCCTTGTTTGCAGACGATGTGAAGTTAATGAGAAGAATCGAATCGGACGAGGATCAGGCAGGACTACAAAGAGATCTGGACAGGCTACAAGCCTGGTCCAGCAACTGGCTCCTTGAATTTAACCCTGCCAAATGCAAAGTCATGAAGATTGGGGAAGGGCAAAGAAGACCGCAGACACAATATAGTTTAGATGGCCAAAGACTGCAAACCTCACTAAAGGAAAAAGATCTGGGGGTGAGTATAACATGAGCATATCTCCTGAGGCGCACATCAATCAGATAACTGCTGCAGCATACGGGCGCCTGGCAAACCTACGGATAGCGTTCCGATACCTCAGTAAGGATTCGTTTAAGACTCTGTACACCATCTACGTCAGGCCCATACTGGAGTATGCAGCACCAGTTTGGAATCCACACCTAGTCAAGCACGTCAAGAAATTAGAGAAAGTGCAAAGGTTTGCAACAAGACTAGTCCCAGAGCTACGGGGATTGTCCTATGAAGAAAGGTTGAGGGGAAAACGGCCTGACGACACTGGAGGCCAGGAGGGTCAGGGGAGACATGATAACGACATATAAAATACTGCGCGGAATAGACGAGGTGGACAAAGACGGGATGTCCAGAGATGGGACACAGACACAAGGGGGTCACAATTGGAAGTTGAAGACTCAGATGAATCAAAGGGATGTTAGGAAGTATTTCTTCAGTCATAGAGTAGTCAGGCCATGGAATAGCCTAGAAAGTGATGTGGTGGAGGCAGGAACCATACATAGTTTTAAGGCGAGGTATGATAGAGCTCATGGGGCAGGGAGAGAGAGGACCTAGTAGCAATCAGCGAAGAGGCGGGGCCAGGAGCTGTGACTCGACCCCTGCAACCACAAATAGGTGAGTACAAATAGGTGAGTACACACACACACACACACACACACACACACACACACACACACACACACACACACACACACATCCCTTGAAACTGGGCAACTACCTGAGAAATGGAAGACAGCTAATGTAGTCCCCATATTTAAGAAAGGAAACAGAAACGAGGCACTAAACTACAGACCTGTGTCTCTGACATGTATTGTGTGCAAAGTCATGGAGAGATTATCAGGAGGAGAGTGGGCGAACACCTGGGGAAAAGGAACAAGATTATAAATGAAAACCAGCATGGGTTCATGGAAGGCAAATCTTGTATCACAAACCTCCTGGAGTTTTATGACAAGGTAACAGAAGTAAGACACGAGAGAGAGGGTTGGGTAGATTGCGTTTTCCTAGACTGCAGGAAGGCCTTTGACACAGTTTTCCCCCCAAGAGATTAGTGCAGAAGCTGGAGGATCAGGCACACATAAAAGGAAGGGCACTGCAATGGATAAGGGAATACCTGACAGGGAGGCAGCAACGAGTCATGGTACGTGAAGAGGTATCACAGTGGGCGCCTGTTACGAGCGGGGTCCCACAGGGGTCAGTTCTAGGACCAGTGCTATTTTTGATATATGTGAACGACATGATGGAAGGAATAGACTCTGAAGTGTCCCTGTTCGCAGATGACGTGAAGTTGATGAGAAGAATTAAATCGGACGAGGATGAGGCAGGACTGCAAAGAGACCTGGAGAGGCTGGACATGTGGTCCAGTAACTGGCTCCTCGAATTCAAATCCAGCCAAATGCAAAGTCATGAAGATTGGGGAGGGCAAAGAAGACCGCAGACAGAATATAGGCTAGGTGGACAAAGACTACAGACCTCACTCAGGGAGAAAGACCTTGGGGTGACCATAACACCGAGTACATCACCGGAGGCACACATCAACCAAATAAACCGCTGCAGCATACGGGCGCCTGGGCAAACCTGAGAATAGCGTTCCGATACCTCAATAAGGAATCGTTCAAGACACTGTACACTGTGTATGTTAGGCCCATACTGGAGTATGCAGCACCAGTCTGGAACCCACACCTGGTCAAGCACGTCAAGAAGTTAGAGAAAGTACAAAGGTTTGCAACAAGGCTAGTCCCAGAGCTCAAGGAATGTCGTACGAGGAAAGGTTAAGGAAATCGGACTGACGACACTGGAGGACAGAAGGGTCAGGGGAGACATGATAACGACATACAAGATACTGCGGGGAATAGATAAGGTGGACAGAGATAGGATGTTCCAGAGAGGGGGACACAGGGACAAGGGTCACAAACTGGAAGCTGAAGACTCAGACGAGTCACAGGGACGTTAGGAAGTATTTCTTCAGTCATAGAGTTGTCAGCAAGTGGAATAGCCTAGCAAGTGAAGTAGTGGAGGCAGGAACCATACATAGTTTTAAGAAGAGGTATGACAAAGCTCAGGAAGCAGAGAGAGAGAGGATCCAGTAGCGATCAGTGAAGAGGCGGGGCCAGGAGCTGAGTCTCGACCCCTGCAACCACAATTAGGTGAGTACACACACACACACACACACACACACATACACACACACACACACACACACACACACACACACACACACACACACACACACACACACACACACGCACACCACTGGAGGGAAAGTAAGTGGGAGAAGTGGAAGAGGTCGCTGATCAACGGACAACAATAAATTTGTTATATCTATACGTGAAAGCTTTTAGAATTAACATATTACAGCAATTAACATAATCGGAAGAGAAATAACATAACTCGTAATAAATTAGTAATTCATGTGATTCTGGGTTACACGTATAGATTTGAATACACGTGTCTTCTTACATGTACAAAACATGCGGCTGTGTTTACATACTGAGATATGAATCCTACATATAATAGCTGCTTTTCAGGAAGAGTCAGAGAGCATCAGTTGAGCTCTGGTCGTTCCAGTGTTCAGACATATTTACAAAAGGTCACTATTCATTACATATACGTTTTATTTCTCTGTCACATTTCATTTCCATACTTATATTTGATGTGCTTTGCGCTGTTATATGAAAACTGTATTTCAAACTAACATGTAGTGACATGAACAGCTGTCTGCATGTTCAATACAGACAGGATTTGGTATGTATATGGCAAACATACGTCATGTGATGACCGAAAAAAATAACTGACATGCTAAGATTATGTTACATTTTATTCGGTGTATGTTACCCATATAGGCTGCCTCCCGACCAGTGAACCAGGTGCTAAGGGTTTAACGATCAAAGGAGCCCCGTGGTTATGCCAGTACCTTGGTTCAACCTGCCAATAACAAGGAAGCCCACCAAAGCTGTGAAGCAACTTGCCTTCACTACTGGTCACTCACTGTTTACAGTGTATTGTGCCTGCATTTACCTCATTGATAACCTTGTCACATGCTTGATTTTGCCTCCTTGTACATAGTGTAAATACGTACATAGGCTATAATATACTGTAAATACCAGCATGGTTTGGTGAAGGAAATATAATTCAATTATACTCTGTTGTCTTTTGCTTGTTCCTCTGCGGTAATCGCATTTGGGCAATGTGTGCAGGCCATATCTAAACCTTTGTTCGTAATAATAACGTTTGTCAAGATAAAAGTACTGCTCCAGTTGCAAGACAGTAATCAAGATTAAGCAAGGGCTTCACATATATGATCTACTGTTTGTACTTCTGGACTGACACAGTGGATGAATGGGAAACATACATCAATGGCATTTGCAGTTCCAATGTTGTGGCGAGAACTGATGAATCACCTAAATGACTGTTACTTCTGCATGGGTAATATGGTTGGATTCTCTAAGAAACACATAAACAACCTAACGTATCCAGATTTTGAGTCAACTCTAAAAAGTGCGCTACATAGGGAGGACGCTGTTATATACCTTTTCCACCTTTTGCTTATGACACTTAACGTGATGACAGTGAAGAAACCGAGAGCAGCAGTCCTTCCGAACCACAAAAATGTGTCTTTGAAGTAACCTCACTTAATCACTCTACAGGAGTTTAATGACCTTGCCGGGACTTTGACCATTCACAGCAGAAGGCAAAACTTCTTGTATCGCGTTTGCAAAAGTGTGAGTTTTTAGCAGAAACATTAAAAATACCTCAACTTCGTGCACGCTGTACAAGTTTGGTGGTATGTTAATAAACTGAGAATGGCATGGTTCTGCATTCATGTAGAATAGTGAATAGTCACCCTTCTCCAGAATGGTGACTATTCACCGATTTCAGTAATGTTAGTTTGAAATCAGTGCTTCTTCACACTGATAGTGAATATCCCTTTATGCCAATGGCTCATGCTGTGGGATTAAAGAAAACATACGAGCCCATGGAAATTCTACTCAAGACTAGCAAGAAACAATGACCCCAAGTGGAATGTGCGAAGGTTCTGCCTCAGGGTGAACACTAAATAATTCTTCACTTCCCAATGCTCTCCTCACTAAAACACAGCTCAAGACAAACTATACTCTAATACTCTATACCCTTTCTCATTCTTCATCACTTACAGCCTTACTCCCGACCTTTTGCAATGCAAGGTTCTTTCTTATAACTATCCCACAGAACCCCGAGCCCGAGCCACCTTCTCTATCCTCTGTAACCTGATCCATGATCCCCTTGCAATGCAGGATCCACCCCCTCCATCTAGCCCTTACCCTCGTCCCGAGCCTCTACTCCCTATTCCCACCCTCTAACACATTGCTAAAATCCAGAAGATCCCCTAAACCCGAGCATTATAACAGACAGGAAATTAGAAAAGTGGTATACAAATAAAGGCAGTGAAAGGAAAGAGATAGGAGTAGAGTCCTCCCAACACAGATAACGAGAAATGATAAGGTAACGAGAAAGGAGAGAGAAAGCTGGAAATGAAGGAGTAACACTGCTGATCAGGAACCAGTGGATTTTGGAAGATGAAAGCGGAATAAATGGAGAAGTGTTATATCAATACATAATAAGGACAATCAAACCAGGAGGACCCAAGGTGAAGAAAAAGTGATGTATAACCTACTTTTAAACAGCAGGCGATAAGTATGTTTAATGTGATAGCAATAACGCGATGATGGACATGATAGCAAACATGGATTGAGGTACCCACGCAACCAATCCCAAACTTACGTTCATGGGAGACATCAGCCATAAGAAAACAGACTAGGGAAGACACAGCTACGACTAGAGGTGATGAACGAGCGACATTGTCCCTCGTGTCAACTCTAAGTGACTGTACACAGCGGCTCCGGGCTGAGGGACTGATTACGTCAAACTATGTGTGTGTATGTGCGTTTGTGTATGAGTATGTTTTTTAAATGCAGTAAAACAATAAACATTTTAAATCTACCTGTTTTCGTAAAGTCTTGAGCAATAGAAGTCTTATGGCCACTATCAGACCGCATTAGAACATGGTCGCCTCGTCGCACCAAAGTGTCTATGGCTTCTGGAAACTGCGGTTGTGTTTTCCATATGAGCTTTCCAACCTTCTCCTTGTCAGCTATCTCCCGGAATATACCAGACTCTGCTGACTAAAAGCCAAACCAAATTTAAATTTATATGTATAGGATACGTATACATACATACATATATATCATGAGTTTTCGCCCACCATGAGGCAGGCCAAATCAATATGGGTTCGACTCCTTGGCAAGTGTTGTTATTGATCAATGCCACTCGTTTCGTGGGTACAATATATATATATATATATATATATATTATATATATATATATATATATATATATATATATATATTTATATATATATATATATGTGTGTGTGTGTGTGTGTGTGTGTATGTCGTGCCGAATATGTAAAACTGGTCAATTAGCAAGAACTCATTTAAAATTAAGTCCTTTCTGAAATTTTCTCTTATACGTTTAAAGATATTTTTTTTTCATTAATGTTAATGTAAAAATTTTTAATTTTGCACCAAAAGAATCTTAGAAAACTTACCTAACCTTATTATAACAAGAACAATTTATTTTAGCCTAACCCAACTATATATATTATAGATTTCTTTACAATAATTTAATACTAAACAAACACAGTGAAATATATTTTTTTCGTTAGGTTCAGAATGATTTTGGCGAAATTATTGCATACACAAATTTTCGCTTGTCCTATATGGCAAGATGAGCGTTGCTATTTAAGCCAAGATCGCAAGTTCTGCCTATTCGGCACGACGTATATATATATATATATATATATATATATATATATATATATATATATATATATATATATATATATATGTCGTGCGAATAGGCAGAACTTGCTATCTTGGCTTAAATAGCAACGCTCATCTTGCCATATAGGACAAGTGAAATTTTGTGTATGCAATAATTTCGCCAAAATTATTCTAAACTAACGAAAAAAAATATATTTCACTGTGTTTGTTTTTAATATTAAATTATTGTAAACAAATCTAAAATATATTTAGTTGGGTTAGGCTAAAATAAATTGCGCTTGTTATAATAAGGTTAGGTAAGTTTTCTAAGTTCCTTTTGGTGCAAAATTATAAATTTTTACATCAACATTAATGAAAAAAATATATCTTTTAAACGTACAAGAGAAAATTTTAGAAAGGACTTAATTTTAAATGAGTTCTTGCTAATTGACCAGTTTTACATATTCGGCACGACATATATATATATATATATATATATATATATATATATATATATATATATATATATATATATATATATATATATATATATATATATATTATATATATATATATATATATATATATGCATCCACGAGCAAGTCGGTTTTTAGGCAATTAACAGTGCTGCAACTATACAAAGATTGAACCCATGTTATTTTAGCCAGTCTCTTATAAAGCCTGCTAAAATCCACGATGCACAAAAAACCCCGTACATAGAAGAGAGGAGCTTACGACAACGTTTCGTCCCGAAACGTCGTCGTAAGCGCCTCTCTTCTATGTGCGGGTTATTTGTGTATCGTTCCAGTCAGGTATTGTGCCTTTTTTTTATTGTCCGCGATGCTTTAAAAACTGAGCCAACAATGCTAGAAACATCAGGTACCCAGTAACACCGGGCATGTCTCCTGATGCGAACACATACGTGGCTGTGGTAACTCGGAGCATACCACAGTCACGTATGTGCCTTAATCAGGAGACATGCTCAATGTTACCAGTTATCTGATATTTGTAGCACTGATGGGTCAGTGGTTAGAGCATCAACGAATAAACAGAAGCATGTATGAGGGCTAAAAATATAATCTGTAAATTGCCGTCTCCCACCAAGGCAGGGTGACCCGAAAAAGAAACACTTCAGCGTCATTCAAACTATCACTGTTTGCCAGAGGCGCGCAGTTTAGATGTCACTCTAAACCGCAAATATCCCTGATTAATAAGTTAGACTGCAGGAGCTGCACTTCTCACCCCCAGGTTTTAACTCTGGCTAACCGATTTTCCAGAATCCCTTGAGAAAATATAACATTTCTCACACCCCAACAACTCGTCAAGTCCCAAAAACCATTCGTCTCCACCCTTTTATATCACGCTCATACATGCCAGTAAGTCCAAGCCCCTCGCACACAAAACTTTCTTTACCACCTCCCTCCGTCCTTTCCTAGGACGACCTCAACACCCCCCCTCCCTCCCTCCCTCAGCCGTCTTCCACACTGTCTCCTAATTTCCACACTACGAATTCTCTGGATAATATTTCCACAACACACTGCCCATAGCATGTCCTCTGTCTCCAGCCTCCATCTCACTGCAACATTCACAACCCATGCTTTACACTCATATATAAGTGTTGGTACCACCATACTCTCACACATTCACAGAACAAAGTAGTTTTTCAACACTACAATACTGCAACGAGAAAGGAATTGAACCCAGGATATACTGAACAGATCCTGGGAGCCAATATAACTCCAGACGCCTTAAAACACTTGACAACCAGGGGACGACCAGGGAGGCATCAAGTACACTGGGTCTGCTTCTTGGTGTGAGCACATTCGTGGTCGTGGGTACTACATGACTAATTTCTATCTTTTCCCAGTTGGAATACCAGTCTCAACGAGCAGTACACATATTAATGCATACAGAGAACAAAAGGTATTTTAAGAAAACACAATATTGCAACCAACCGGGAGGAAGACCCAGTGTGCTTGGCTGCGTCTCTGGTGTTTGTATCATGGTAGTCAAGTGGTTTAAGGTGTCGGGAGGATAGCCTGGTTAGTATGATCTGGGCTAAATGTTCTGGGTTCGATTCCCGGCTAGTCGCAGTATTGTATTTGTTTAAAACCCACTTTGACCTGTGGATGTATGAGAGAATAGTGGCCACAGTATTGTGTGTATATATATGTGTATATATATATATATATATATATATGTATATATATATATATTATATATATATATATGTATATATATATATATTCATTGACGGAGCAATGATCTGGGATAATCTAACGGGCTCTGGAGCCAGACCTGCTCCCCCCAACAACTACAAACAATCGCACTGGGATGGTCCAATAGTGGAAAATATTGCCTCAACAATGCTTCAGAGTGTGTCAGGGAAGGATAGAGCCCGCCTCCTGGCAGTGAGAGCCCCTCATGCTGGGGACTTTCTGTTGGCTGTTCCCAACTCCAGCCTTGGCACACGTCTCGACCCACAGACCATCCGCATCGGTGTTGCCCTTCGACTTGCCGCCCCTATTCTCGCCGAACACAGGTGTATTTGTGGCAGTGAAGCAGCAGACCGATTCGGGTACCATGGTCTTGTGTGCCGTAAATCCGAGGGAAAGATTGCAAGACATGAGGAGGTTAATAACATTATCAAGAGGAGCCTCACAACAGCTGGATGCCCAGCAGTAAGGGAGCCACCCCAACTATGCAGATCTGATGGCAGCCAGAAGCGTCCAGATGGTATCACCCTTCAAGCCTGGACAGATGGGAAGCAGGTGGTGTGGGACTATACATGTGCATCTACCTTGGCTGATACCTATCTCCAGTACACCAGGGAGGAAGGAGGGGCAGCTGCCAGCTTCAGGGAGTCCCAAAAGTCTAGAAAATATGGAGAACTTGCCCTCATTATATGTTTGTTCCCATAGGCTCAGAGACCCTTGGCTCATGGGGAAAGAGTGCATCTAAATTCCTTAAGGAGCTGGGAAAAAGACTCATCAGGGTAACTAGGGATCCCAGGGCAGCTAGTTTTCTGTTCCAGCGGCTCAGTGCGGCTGTTCAAAGGGGTAATGCCTGCTGTATTTTGGGCACACGCCCCAGCTCTGAGGAGCTGGATGAGATTTTCGCCTTATAATCGGTGATACACACGTAACAACATGTACCGTATATGCCACCTTTATATCAACAATGTATCTCTTAAATCTTCTGTACCATATTATGCAATAAAATATTCCTATTGGTAAAAAAAAAAAATATACTAAAAGATGGGGTGGTAGGGGAAGTGGAATATTCAAACGGCTTCAGGAAGAAATCCAAATATTCTTCCTTGAAGTCTTTTTATGCACTTCTCCGAGGCAATGGGTCCCACAATTTACACCAGAGGTGGACCCCATCATATATATATATATATATATATTATATATATATATATATATATATATATATATATATATATATATATATATATATATATATATATGTCGTGCCGAATAGGCAGAACTTGCGATCTTGGCTTAAATAGCAACGTTCATTTTGCCATATAGGACAAGTGAAAATTTGTGTATGCAATAATTTCGCCAAAATCATTCTGAACCTAACGAAAAAAAATATATTTCACTGTATTTGTTTAGTATTAAATTATTGTAAACAAATCTAAAATATATATAGTTGGGTTAGGCTAAAATAAATTGTTCTTGTTACAATAAGGTTAGGTAAGTTTTCTAAGATTCTTTTGGTGGAAAATTAAAAATTTTTGCATTAACATTAATGAAAAAAATATATCTTTAAACATATAAAAGAAAATTTTAGAAAGGACTTAATTTTAAATGTGTTCTTGCTAATTGACCATTTTTACATATTCGGCACGACATATATATATATTATATATATATATATATATATATATATATATATATATATATATATATATATTATATATATATAATATTTCGTGCAGAATAGTTAAAATTGGTCAATTAACAAGATCTCATTTAAAATTAAGTCCTTTCTAAAATTTTGTCGTATTCGTTTAAATATATATATATATTTAATTTATGTTAACTTAAAAAAATAATTATTTTAGAAAATTTTAGAAAGGACTTAATTTTAAGTGAATTCTTGCTAACTGAATTCATTTATATATTAAAATCTTGTCTGGTGATGAACAGGTAACAAGCAGTCTTAATGACTCAGGATTTAATTCCAAACTCTATGATACCCTTCATATAAATTTTGAGAATCTCTCCCTTGTTGTAGCAACATTGTGTACACTTTGAGAGTTGTGTAGCTGATTGTAAATATACCTGTAATTTACTTTTTCTATAGATTAAGGTTTAATTATTCTTGATAATTAGTGTTCAAGTAACATACAGTCTTAATTATCCTCGTACACTGCATACTTTTTTAAAATTAAATGAGAAATTAAGCATTAATTACTTACCTTCAGAATGGGGCTAGCACCTGAGTCCTTTTCCCATATCATTGTAACGGAGGGGTCGTCTACCACGTCCCTCAGGGTCTGGTAGGGCTGAGGAATGTGCTTTACTGCCAAGAGTGCCATGAGATTACCAGAATAACTCCTTGTTAAAACAAGTGTCACCATCATCCATACCACCAGTACCACCTTCTCCCACCTCCAGTACTCGACCACTGTGTAATCTGTAATGGTTGCCGGAATAGCTCTAATATTATTTATGCTAATAACAGTACTTGCATTTTACAACCAGTGCAAGCTAACTATGAAAGCTGTGAAGGTTCTTGAGTGTCCTTTTTTCGTGATTGTCTCTCAGCTACAAACCAACATATTCGATCCGACGAATGATACTGGGAACGATAATCGAAAACGCGCATATACCAAAAAAGGGTATTGTTAACACGGGCATCATCACCATCCAAACCACACTTTCCCCCCAACTTTTCGCCCTATTAAGTGTTCCATACACTTTTACTAACCCCACTCGTCACTGTATATATTCGTACTGTCTAAACTGTTATTGTTGAGTCATTAAATTAAACCCATTAAAAATTGAAAGCTTCTCTTTGAAGACATAAAATCCCTTTTCTACTTTTTTTTTTTTCCATTTTTTTTCTCCAAAAAAATCTAAGGAAAAATTATCCCCTCACCTTTGGGGGTGTGTTTATAGGCCCAAACCCTTGATAGGGAGTGCAGTAACTGTTATGAGACAAAATTTCCTAAGGATTAATTGAAAATTTGTATAAGGGAAATTTTAACTTAGACAAATTTATTGGAACAATATGACAGGAAATCTGAGTCAGGACTTTCTTATTGGTTCAGGTTTGCTTTTAGAAAAGGTTTTTGACAGAACCAACTGGGAAACAAACTGCTTGACTTTGGGTTTTTGCCAACAAAGGTTTACAAATTATAATCTTTAGGTTAATGATGAGCTTGGGGAAAGTGATCACAAATCACTTAGTTTCAATATATTATGGATTTTTTTTTATTTTATTTAAAGAAAAGTATAATATGATTTACAATGAGAACATCTCATGAATAACAATCAGGTTTATAAAGGATAAACACAATGAAAACTTCCCATCAAAAGAGTATTTGACCAAAACCCGCTATATACAACTTTAAAAACACCCAAAATTAAAACCTAACAAAACACTGCAAAAGTTCATAACTAGTTTCCCGTACATTTCTGGAAATTCAAAAAATAACTAAGTGTAACAAACAAATATGTGGAAACCCTAAAAAGAACAGGATCTTTTGATTCACTACAACGTATCATCTCATCGTATACAGTTTGATTTTTTTTAATAAATTATATATATATTATATAATATATATTTTTTATATATATATATATATATTTGGGGTGGTGTGTGTGTGTATGTGTGTGTTTTTAATCCTTAAAAAGAATTTTAAAAGGACTATATACAATGGAACCCAAAAACAAAAAATTAAGTAATGGTTCCCGTATCATTTTTTTTTTTTTTTTTTTTATTTTAAAAAAAACAGTATACATGTTGGTAACATAGTTTACTTAAAACAAGGAATGCGAGCATAAGACAAACATTATTAACTAAAAGGTATAACCTGAAAATACTTAAAAACAAAATAAATATTCACCAAACCTGACACTCTTATTATTCGTTATAAAAAATTATATACAAAAACAAAGTTTATATAAACATTGCCAAAAAATGGTGCTATGGTTGTATAAAATTACTATCAAAACCTGCATGATTTTTGAATTTAATGGGGTTCTTTATTTTTTTTTTTTATTATTTAAATGGAATCAAATATGCAAAAAGCCTTTAATAATTAACCCAAGACTTTTAGATCTAACATGTTGATTACATATGAGGAAACACTAAGCACCAATACCCGACCAAACCCCCAAATTTTGTGTCTTAAATAAATTTAAACCAACAAAAAAAATTCCTTGCTTGTATTGAAATTAGTAAAGGTGCTTAATTGTACATTAACTGACTATATGCACCATAAGTGATAAAAAAAATACATGTGATACCACCGGGTGACAGAGCAACATATTACCCAGCAAGAGTGTGCTGCCCAAGGAACTTGAATGTCCAAAGATGACAATATAGGACATTATACATCTCCCCCCTCACAGCGGTGACCGCTACAACATATACAAAACAATCTTAGGCAAATGAAGCTTTTTGCCCTTCATCAAAAGTTTACAACCATCACCAAAAGGTCTGCTTATGAGCATTACCCTAAAAGGTCAGTATAACGTTGTACTTTTAGCGGTGATAACAGCATGATATCCGCTTACAATATGACTAAACAAAACCTAACGGGAATCCCAGGAAAGACCCAACATACTTTACCAAACCTCGGCCATAGTAGGGAACCGGTTCAGTCTTGAAATATTGCTTTTTATCTGTATTATCGAGATGCATGACCATTTTAGGATTAATCCAAGATCTCAGTTCCACACAACGCAACATCCATACACACACAGACGCACGGAACCATCCATAATACATACACGCCACTCACTAAATCCCGCCCTCTACCTGAAGTCCCGAACTTACCGTTTGGTGTTACCACGGGGGGAGTCCAGCCCCCGGTTGCTTAACCCCAGCCCCAGTTGCAGCAACCTTTGAACTTCTACCATATATGAGTTTGTTTCTGCAATACGTTCTGTAGATGCCTGCCGCAATTGCCCTGATCCTAACTGATCCCCCGGTTTCCCGCATACCTCACGAGATATAGAGAAAATCAGCCACCACGTACATTATCGCTCTTCGTACCTCACTTGATACTCCGCTAACGTCCAATGTTAAGGCCCGTAAGGTTGAGATACTTCCCCCACTAAGAAAATCGAAAACCCGCCCCAATCACGAACGAACTTTGTCCAAAGTATCACAAAAGTAGACTGCATGAAAAGCTGTTTCTTCTAGACCGCAACGTAAGCAATCCGCCTCCCTTACCAAACCCATCCTATTTAAGACCGATTTTGATGCTAAAATCCTCATGACAAATCTGTACACCAATTCACGAACCCTCGGTGCCAACTTAAGTTTACAAAACCCGTCCCATATTTCCCCCCAATTATACAGCGGAAAAACAGACAATCCCCGCACAATTTCCCTAAGGCAACATATGCTGACCATTTGCCCCACCCAGATCCGTTGCGCATTTCTCAACTTTAACAACAAATGCAACATATCCTCACACTCTATTAATCCCCTGCCACTCCACCATTTACGCATTTCGATCATTATCTGACCCACCCGGATGCCCTTCTCACCGCCCACCCTGAGGAACCGCTTCTGTACATAGAGGGCCTTCACCCGTGGCCCCAAAGCCAAGAGACCTAAACCCCCACGACGAACATGAGTCATGACAACCTCCTGACGTAACCAAGCTCTCCCAAAACCCCAAACATAACGTAAGACCCTTCTTTGCAGTTCCTGTATATCCACATTTCTTACTATAAACAAGTGTATTAACCACTACTGCCCTCTGTTGCAATGAGACATCCCCAGCTCTTAACCCCCGAAGTCGATCTAAAGCCTTGTTAACCACCAATTCAGAATTTACCCTTCGGCCCTCCCTCTCATCTGCCATGTACATGATACCACATATTTTAAGTTTCACCACGACTGACCACCCATACCTTTCGCCCTAACCACCCCCTACCCATGTACCCACCTCCAATAATTTCGATTTTGCCTTATTGACACACATGCCAGTTGTTGAGAAATGGTTTACCATCTAAATTTAAAAATAGGGAAAACTTAGCTTAGAAAGACAACTCATCGCCTGCACAACCACCCCTGCAGACGAGGTCTTGAGAAGCTGTATCGTCCATTTCACAATGGGCTGAAAATGAATATTAGGTTAATCATAAATTACCCCTAGGGGGTGTTATGTCAGCATATTTCATTCACTGATGGCTGACTTATGTACTTGTGTGGACTTAAAAGTCCGCTTATCACCGGGGTTTATGATAAGTGACTAACTCATAACTTTGACTCATCTGCGCAGTCAATAGTAGTACATCATGAGTTAGAACACTTACCTGGGTATATGTATCTGACCCATAGTTACACCCGGATATCCGTTGAGTTGATTGAAGAATAGTGTTCTTTGAAGAATGTCGCACTACACTCTGTTGGATCGCAACACTCGTTGTTACACTGTTCATCAACAATTGTTCACACAATATCACTAAGAAGTTGATCACACTTCTCTGTGAGTGTTTATCGTGTTTTGTGAGACACTTTGTTCACACTAACGCACAGATCAGTGTTCTTTGTTGGTTATCCTGACATCAGCGTGACTCCCAGTAGGGTCAAAAGTAATCTGACGTCACAGCCTCCTACACCGTCACTACCCCTAGCACATAAAGGAAAAGCTGACCTAGTACTTTTGCTTCCTTGCCAAACTTCCTCCATGAAGCAAAGCAGAATACTTGATTCTTGCTGTCTTAAGCATAGACAACAATGTACACTATCTGTTCCATGGTAATAAAGTGGGAGCAGGATTGTCCTGCTAAGGTAAGAGATGGACTGTCTTTTATTAAACTATACTTTGCAACACTGGACTGCAAGGAGCGTCGGTCACTTGACCACGTCGCATACTCGTACTGCATCTGGGATCAATTACTTGCTGTAGCAGTAAACAAGATGCTTGCCCCTTCTGAGAGGGCTGGGCCCCTCAGGGCTGAAAGGGGCTGAAAGGGGCTGAAGGGGCTGATACCCCCCTCTTGGAGAAAATTTCTCCACACCAGTCTCTGCCCCCAAAAACTCAACAATCCATCCCACGGTCTGCAAATCCTCCTCCCCTTTTAACAATATCGTGGTATCATCGACGTACCCGACCACACGCGCTGCATGGTCGCTGCTCAGCATTCCATGCCCCAAAACACCATCCACCAGTTCATAAAAGGGGTTTTGCATACAAGCAAAACGCAGCTGGGAGAGGGGGCACCCTTGCCTCAAACCCTTTCCATACAGACCGGCTGTCTCAATTTACCGTTTACCTGTACTCATACCATAGCCAAGGCATACAAAGTATCAACCCATTTTACAATCTCCTCTCCAAAACCCTGCTTCAATAAAATAAGCCTCAATAAATCTCTGACAACACAGTTGTAAGCATTTTGACAGTCAAGCCCGAGGACACCCCCCCCCCTTGACATTCCCCCAAACACTCCCTAGGCATACCAGGTAGGAGCATGAGGGAAGAACATGTGTCCTTCCCTCATGCTCCTATCTGGTAAGCCTAGCTGTCCCTTGTGGATAACCGACCCCATAACCTTCCTCATCCTGTTTCTTAAAACTTTTGCAAAGATTTTATAGTCCAAGCACATAAGAGATATTGCTCTGTATGCACTCAGACCTCTCCCCCCTCCCTTTTTGGGCACCAACACAACTACCCCCGTACTTTGCGACATACCTAACCTCCCCTCCGTGAGCATGTAATTCAATACATCAACAAAACAATGCTTAATACTTCCCCAATGCGCCCTATAAAAATCACTCGAAATGCCATCTATACCTGGTGCCTTTCCTTTACTCATACTAAAAATCGCCTCCTCTAACTCCTCAATTCGAATTCTATTTTCTAGTACCATCCTATCCCTGTCACTTATAACCTTTCCGAAATCTCTCCCCACCAGGCCACCCACATGAACCCCCCCTACTCCCCGCCGTAGCTTTTCCTCAAACCATAGATCAGCATAAAAACTCATGCTATCCGGGGTGAGGAGTACTTGACCTGACAGGTAACCACCCAAACCCATGCATACTTCCAATTGCAAGAGGGACGTCGCCTGTTGCCTGACCCTAAATTTGCGCAAGACACAACCTGAAGGTTTGTTACCCCATAGCACTTCTTCCATACCTGCTCTGACTCTAACCGCATTGAAACGTTCATTGTGAATTTCTGCAAGTCGACTGTGGAGATGTTCAATGTCGTCATACCTACTACTCCTGCCTCACACATAGTAATCATTTAGCTGCTCCTCCAGATAGTTTTGTAGCCCATACCTCCACCTCACCTCCTCCTTCTCCCACTTCTTATAATAACTCGCTATTCCGGGTTTGGGGTGCGTTTCCCACCATTCCAACAAACATTCACCTGCCCATCGCATTTCCCAGAGATTCTTCCACCAATCCTTCCCAAAAAGCAGACCCATCCCCCTCCCCCTCAAATAGCCACACGTTCAGTTTCCAATAACCTGGATAAACCCTGATCATTCCATCCCAGTCCAAGTCCGCTAGCACTGCACGGTGGTCTGAAAACCCCACATCAAAGGTCTGTACGCGCCCAACTCTAATTCCTTGTGTTACATAAGGTCTATCCAGATGGGCCGCATAGCCCCTGTGAACGAACGTGTGCTCCACCCCCCACTCACCCCACCCTACCACATCATAAACCCCTGCATCTCCCAGCAGATTCCTTAAGACAGATAAAATGCACCCCGCCACCCTTGGCTCAACATCGCCATGTCGGATAACGCAATTCCAATCCCCACCCATGACCGTAATTAAAGGCAAACCCCGAGTGTAAAACGTTAAAGCCTCCCTCACGAAATCTATTTTAACTTTAGAGTTGCTTTCTGCAGGCATGTAAACTCCAATAAAACAAGCCCTCACCTCACCCCAGTACCTATCTACCCTCACCACCCTCCCACCACCCCCCTCCTCCCATCTCAAGACACGCCAAGGGCCGGACTCCTTCACCGCTGTAGCTACCCTACCCTTAAATTTTAAAGAACTGCTAACATACATTCGGTAGCCTTTTAACAGTAACTCTAGCCCAAATTTATAATTGTGTTCTTGTATGAAACATACGTCCACAGCATACCTGTGCAAAAACCACTCCATCCACACACACTTAACCTCCACCCGCGGGCCATTTACGTTGATGGTAACACACTTGAATTCACAAAAGGAGGTTTTCCTCTATGTTTGTGGGTCTTTCCCATTCCCACACATACATTACACTGACCTTCTTTGACCTTTGACTTCCCAAGGCCCCCCTCACCACCCATGCCCTACCCATATGCTGGGCGCTTGCCACAACCCCTTCCGCAAGAGGCGTCTCAGCCACTTTCGACCATAATTTCTTCCCTGGACGCTGTCCCGGTGTCAGGACCTCGTCCATATCCGACACTCCTGCCATCCGTTTGTGGGAACCACCTTCCACACACATCTCCTCACCAGACAAAGCCTCCTGGTGGACTTCCACCACCATCCCATGCAACTGTGTCATTGTAGTTATGTCCAGGTCCCCCACATTCAGCGAATCATCCTTCATCAACTCATGATACTCCAATGAAACGTCTGGGCCATGCTCTGCCCCATCCAGATCGTGTAGCACGTTCTCCGGCAAACTTTCCTGTGACAATTCAACAGGCTCCTCAGGCCCCACAGACGGAGTGGGCACGTTTGCAGTGTCCTCACTCCAAAGCTTAGTTCCTTGTCCAGTCGAGGGACCAGTCACCAGATCGAAGGCCTCAGTTCTTAGGACCACAGGAGAAGGTTCCCGGATATGGACAACCAGGCGTCTGGAGCACTGAGCAGCCATGACTTAAGAAATCATAATGACACGATTGCAAACAAACCATACCCCCGGCCGGGATTGAACTCACGGTCATAGAGTCTCAAAACTCCAGCCCGTCGCGTTAGCCACTAGACTAGCTGGTCTAGTGGCTAACGCGACGGGCTGGAGTTTTGAGACTCTATGACCGGGGGTTCAATCCCGGCCGGGGGTATGGTCTGAGCAGCCATATGGTCATACGAGTTGCATAACCTGCATGTCTTCCGTTGGCCTGCATAGTGAACAAAAACTTGGGTCCTGTAGTTTTCCAGATGAACGTAAGATGGAACTGGCTGTTTTAATGTCATCTTGAGGGTGAAGGAGCCCTCCGGGAGCCCCTCGTATGGGCCCTCCCTCCACACTCCCTTGGTCGCTGCATGTACCGTGCCGTATCTACCAAAAACTTTCTGAAGATCATACTCCTCCACCTCGAAAAGCACGTTCCTTACTTTGACCCAGGTGGCGTATGTGGAGATGTCATGCAGACATACTTCTACAGCTGAATTCACCGCCATTCTTCTCTCTTGAAAAGCTTCCACAATCTTGGAGTAAAAGCCGGCATTTGCTAATTTCACAAAAATCCTCTACATCCCATTGAGAGCCACACCATATAATTCCTTGGTGGGGATACCGTAGACGTCGCGAATAATGGTAGGCAACAAGACATGCATCGTTGCACCACTGAGAGAGCCACAAATGAATTCAACACAGACCGTGTTTACTCTTCTACCCTGACGATCTGCCATCTTGCGTACTGTAGTACACGGATCACCATCAGGTGTAAGCAGGAGCAGGCTCAGAAAGCGTCCTCTCAGCCCTCAGGTTGAGAGACATATTATGGAATTACCCAGTAAACTGCAATCAAGTCTCTGTCCCAGACTTTCGATTGGCTGATTTCATGGGACTGAAAAATTACCTGGGTGGGCTAAATTGGGATGATCTGACTATGGGTCAGGTAGGTGATCTTGGTTGCCAATTTGACGTTTTTCAGAGCATAGTACTAGCAGCTCAGTCAACTTTTGTTCCGAGTAGAAATTAGATCTAACAAAAATGATCCCAAATGGATGAACAATATGTGGCCCGGTGGCCTGGTGGCTAAAGCTCCCGCTTCACACACGGAGGGCCCGGGTTCGATTCCCGGCGGGTGGAAACATTTCGACACGTTTCCTTACACCTGTTGTCATGTTCACCTAGCAGCAAATAGGTACCTGGGGGTTAGTCGACTGGTGTGGGTCGCATCCTGGGGGACAAGATTAAGGACCCCAATGGAAATAAGTTAGATAGTCCTCGATGACGCACTGACTTTCTTGGGTTATCCTGGGTGGCTAACCCTCCGGGGTTAAAAATCCGAACGAAATCTTATCTTATCTTATTAAAACATCTCATTGGTCAAAAGAGAGGCATTTTTAGGCATATCAAAAGAGGGGATGGGCAGTTATGAAATCAATGTATTCATTTAAGGAGAGAAATAAAAAAAAGGAATAAGAAAAGCAAAAAGGGATTATGAGGCTAAGGTCGCAAGGGATTCAAAGACTAACCCAAAAGGGTTCTTTCAGGTATACAGAAGTAAGATTAGGGACAAGATAGGCCAACTTAAGAGT
The DNA here is from genome assembly GCF_026875155.1 of Cherax quadricarinatus. Lineage (NCBI taxonomy): Eukaryota > Metazoa > Arthropoda > Malacostraca > Decapoda > Parastacidae > Cherax > Cherax quadricarinatus. The sequence goes on from NC_069412.1 coordinate 45,631,015, forward strand.
AGCTCAGGTCAGTTCACTGACAGTGATAGGGATATGTATGAAATTTTCAGTTCTTACTTCCTCTCAGTCTTTACTCAGAAAGATACTAGCGAAGTTCCAGAAATAATAAATTATGTAGAACAGGACGATAATAAACTATGTACGAATGCAGTAACTAGTGACATGGTCCTCAGACAAATAGAGAAATTAAAACCTATGAAATCCCCAGGTCCTGATGAATTGTTTGCAAGGGTTTTAAAGGAATGTAAAGAGGAAATTTGCAAACCTTTGGCTAATCTTTTCAACATATCAATACAAACTGGCATAGTGCCTGAAAAGTGGAAAATGGAAAATGTAATACCAGTCCATCAATCTTCTATTCAAGATTGATGGACTGACCACATCGACTCAAGGCTGAGGGACTGATTACCTCATTCTCCTCCTGTTCTCCAAGTTTCTCCTTTGTATGGACTGATGAAACCACGGTGTGGCGAAACGTTCCCTCAATAAAGATACCCAAGAGTTGCACATGTGTCTAATTTATCAACGTGTCGGTTCTGTGAACCATTCATCTACAATGGACTCAATTGCCGAAGCAATTCGTAGCCATTTTGATAGGCATAAATTGAAAAATGAATCCCAACACGGTTTTACAAAGGGGCGCTCCTGTCTTACGAATTTGCTAATTTTTCTCGCTAAGGTGTTTGAGGAAGTAGACCATGGTAATGAATATGATATTGTGTATATGGACTTCAGTAAGGTTTTCGATAGAGTTACACATCAAAGACTTTTGAGGAAACTTATGGCACATGGAATAGGAGGAAAAAATTTTTCCTTCGTAGAGGCATGGTTGACAAATAGGCAGCAAAGAGTTTGCATAAATGGAGAGAAATCAGAATGTGGACACGTCACAAGCGGTGTTCCACAGGGGCCATTGTTGGTCCCCTTGTTGTTCACAATTTGCATAAACGATATAGGTGAGGGAATAAATAGCGACATAAGCAAATTTGGTGATGACAACAAAACAGGCCGTCCAATTCATTCTATTGAGGACATCACTGCACTCCAGGATGATTTGAATAGACTGATGCAGTGGTCGGAGAAGTGGCAGATGGAGTTTAATATAGACAAATGCAAAGTATTAAATGTTGGACAGGACAATAACCTTGCCACTTATAAACCGAATAGTGTAGATCTTAATACTACTGATTGCGAAAAGGATTTAGAAGTTCTGGTTAGCAGTAATCTGAAACTAAGACAACAGTGCATTAGTGTTCGCAATAAAGCTAACAGAATTCTTGGCTTCATATCTAGAAGTATAAATAATAGAAGTCCTCAGGTTGTTCTTCAACTCTATACATCCTTGGTTAGGCCTCATTTAGACTATGCTGCTCAGTTCTGGTCACCAAATTATAGAATGGATATAAATGCTCTGGAAAACGTACAGAGAAGGATGACAAAGTTGATCCCATGTATCAGAAATCTTCCCTATGAGGATAGACTGAGGGCCCTGAATCTGCGCTCTATAGAAGGCGTGGAATTAAGGGGAATATGATTGAGGTGTATAAATGGAAAACAGGAACAAATAAAGGGGATGTAAATAGCGCACTGAAAATATCCAGCCAAGACAGGACTCGCAGCAATGGCTTCAAGTTGGAAAAGTTCAGATTCAGGAAGGATATAGGAAAGTACTGGTTTGGTAATAGAGTTGTGGATGTGGATGAGACGCTAAGACGTTGTGTAGTTTTAAAAATAGGTTAGATAAATACATGAGTGGGTGTGGGTGGGTGTAAGTTGGACCTGACTAGCTTGGGCTACCAGGTCTGGTGCCTTGTTCCTTCATTAAGTGGAAGTGACCTGACTAGGTGGTCACTGTTCTAGGCCAGGGGGGTGGCATGGACCTGCTTCGCATGGGTCAGTAGTCCTGTTGCAATGTTCCTTCTTTCTCATGTTCTTATGTTTACGTTGTATATTGTAACCTTTTATACATATATGGCAAATGCTGAACACAATACTTACAAATCAAAATCTAAAGAAGAAACACCATATAATCGACTTCTTTGCAGATACTGAGTGCTATATTTAAAGCGTCAGTCAGTTTCTAACATTACTATGTTCATTCTTCCATCTGGTACATTATAATCACCTGTATTTATACTCTGACAGCTGACGGCTGTTTCACTTGACACATATTGTATTACACAGCCTACACAAATAATACATTGTATTAGCAGGTTTTTCTTTTCTTCCCACACAAGCATCTGGACGTGATGTCAGTTTCTCCTGTGATAGGGAGAGCTAATATTTTCTTCAAGTGAAGGATTATTTATTGTTCTTGGGACTATTGTTATTAGCACTATTGTTATTGGGACTATTGTTATTGAGACTATTGTTATTGGGACTGTTGTTACTTGGACTATTGTTATTGGGACTATTGTTATTAGCACTATTGTTATTAGCACTATTGTTATTGAGACTATTGTTATTGAGACTATTGTTATTGGGACTGTTGTTACTTGGACTATTGTTATTGGGACTATTGTTATTAGCACTATTGTTATTAGCACTATTGTTATTGAGACTATTGTTATTAGCACTATTGTTATTAGCACTATTGTTATTGAGACTATTGTTATTAGCACTATTGTTATTGGGACTATTGTTATTGGGACTATTGTTATTAGCACTATTGTTATTAGCACTATTGTTATTGGGACTATTGTTATTGGGATTATTGTTATTGGGACTATTGTTATTAGCACTATTGTTATTAGCACTATTGTTATTGAGACTATTGTTATTAGCACTATTGTTATTGGGACTATTGTTATTGGGACTATTGTTATTAGCACTATTGTTATTGGGACTATTGTTATTGGGACTATTGTTATTAGCACTATTGTTATTGGGACTATTGTTATTAGCACTATTGTTATTGGGACTATTGTTATTAGCACTATTGTTATTAGCACTATTGTTATTGAGACTATTGTTATTGGGACTGTTGTTACTTGGACTATTGTTATTGGGACTACTGTTGTTGGGACTATTGTTATTGGGACTACTGTTGTTGGGACTATTGTTATTGGGACTACTGTTGTTGGGACTATTGTTATTGGGAGACAGGACGCTTGTTATACCTTCTCCAGAGACTTTAATTCATTCAAAAAGAAACCAGATTGAAAAGTAAAAGTAGTTGAGGCTTCATTTGCAAAGTTCCAGATCCACATACAAAACTCCTAATAAATATACCTTCGAGATTTTCTAGTTCTCTGAAAAGTATATATATATATATATTATATATATTATATATATATATTATATATATATATATATATATATTATATATATATATATATATATATATATATATATTATATATATATATATATATTTTTATATATATATTATATATATATATATATATATACTGGAATATAAAACAGGAGAACATCTCGGGTGATAGTGGGAGCGTTATGAATATTGTGCCAAACGAGGATGGTGATTCTAAGTGGAACAATTTGTGTGCAAGAAGCAACTAAAGTTAGTGATGTGCACCATCCCTGGTCCTCTCCCCCTATCCCCGCCTAGGCTGCAGACCTACCTGACCACGGGTGTTGCCTTTTAGGCTCCACAAATTAAACTCTCTACCGCTCTTTGTTTTCTTCACGCTTCCCTTGATCCATGTTTCCCCAGCTGGTGCTCCCCAACGCCCACGATGCCAGCAATGTCACAAAGTGTGCTGGCTTCACAGGGGTGGCGCTAACGTGGTGAACGTCGTCCACGAGGCATCTGCCAGGTGTGCAACTAAGAGTGTGCACTCAGTCCCACAAGTCTCAACATTCGTGCACACAGTGAGTGCCCGGATTCCCGGAGGGCTTCATCTGGGAACAACCAACAGCCCCTCTCAACATGCAGAACTGACAGCCACCCTGACTTCACCTCTACAGAAGACCTAAAATCTGCAATCAAATTAACATCCACCAGGAAAGCTGCTAGAAAATTCGCTGACCTCCTAAACAAAAGTCAGCGATGCCCTTGAAATCAATGGATCCTAGCACAGTCTACTGCTATTTGATAATACCTGTCTGGCTGTTCGACCCAGGAAGGACAAGTCCCTGACAACATATGTTTTAGAGCATTAAATTCATTAGCTATAGATGACAATCTCATCTGTCTTCCCTCTAGGGCGACAAATACCCGCCGGGGAAATGTTAACAACAGAACATCTGATGTTTCCAAAATCAGAGCCCAAATTATCACTGGTTATAAGCACTGAGGCTTATAACCAGTGTGGATACAATGGCCCTTAAGGACGTCACTACAGCACAAGCCCTGGACAAACATCCACCCAGGGCTCCCAATACCAACATTGACCTTCCTAACATTGCAGCAGGTAAAGCCAGTATATCATCCACACAGAGTTCAACAGGGGTTTCACCAGTTTAAGGCCACAACCTACAAAAAAAAGTTCAGTGCAGCACTTGGTGATGTTTCAGAGAGATTGCTGTCTGAACTCACCAAATTTTCGAATATGTGCCTGGCTGGCGTTATCCTGGAGGACATTAGGCCACTTTTCTTTGGTGCCTCACTATGTACCCTCAGGAAAAAGGATGGAGGAATCAGGCCCATTGCTGTGGGCAACACTCCTAGGCACCTTGTTGCCAAGGCTGCAGTTAGAATGATGAGTCAAGAAGCTGATGTGTTGAAACCAAGTGAGCTCGGTTTTGGTGTTCAACAAGGCTGTGCAACAGCCTTGTTGTTGTGTATTTGTTGAATATCAGTGTATTCCTTGTGGAATATCAGTGTATTTGTAGTGATGCAAGCCAATCAATATAGCCTACATTGCTTAAACTGTCCCAGAACCAAGATCTGGAATGCAAGACACAGTGAAATAAAAAAACATTATAAAGAGGAGCCTTGCTACAGCTGGATACAGAGCCGAGAGTATGCCCCGATCCCTAGCATCCAACAATACTCACAACCCAGCAACCACCCCGATGAGATCACCATCTAACCTTGGAAGAATGGCAAGCTCTTAGCATGAGACTATACCTGCCTGTCGATGCTGGCTGACACCTACATCCATCACTGTGTCAGGCAACAAAAAAGTGCTGTAGATCAGAGCCTCTTGAAGGGGGGCTCCTTGGCACAGTGAAGAGGCTCTTGGTTTTAGGAATTAGACCTTTTGGTCTCCTTCCTCAGACCGAACCTAATTACCCCCTAATCTTATCTTATCCCCCCTTCCCTATCCCATCCTCCCTATCCCCCTTGTTCTCTTTCCTCTTCCTCCTCATTCCTTCCCTATTTCCTTCCTATTTTCAGCATTTGGGATTCTTTCCACAGGCACTCTAGTTCCTAGGAAGGGGGAAAGGGTATTGGGGTCAATCCCATTCCATTGAGATCCTTGGCGGTGGTGTAGTTTGCCGTGGAATCTGAATCACCTGGGGATGTCCCGATCCCTCTCCGGTCTCCTGGGGGGTGGCTTTGGGTGTTTTTCGGGTGATGGGTGTATCTCTAGAGGCTACCATTTGGATTCCAGGGGGTGGTGGCAGAATGAGGTATGCTTTGTGGCAGGTGTCCGGCCACCCTCTCTTTTGTCCACCGAGGTGGCTCGGTGGATGTGAGTTGCTCTCCTGGATTGTTGGTTTACTGTCACGAAGGGTAGGGTATGGCATGGGCTCCATGCTGCATCTGCACTACTTGCGGTGCTGAGGTCCTCTTGGGCGTAGAGTGGGATTTACGGCTCCTTTTGCCTCCTAGGACCTATTCCTCCATGTTCTCCCCTTTTTCTTTTTTTTCTTTCTTTTCTTTTTTCTAAAAAAAACGAACAGAAAGAAGTGACCTAACTATGGAGTCCCCAGTCCATGAACCTGCTCCCCCTGGGCCCCTTCCCGATACTGCACCGTGTTCTGATCCTACCTCATTTTTTTGACCACTCTTCAGATACTTCTAATGCCCCTATACCTCTTGCTGGTGCTGTTTCGTCACCTGCTTCAGGTACCAGGGTTTCGACTGACTCCTTCGATATGCCTGACCTTTGCTCTTCTTTGACTATGCTTCCGGCTTCTCCCTCTACGGTGCGGCAATTTTTGAATAGCCCACCCATACCACATTGGACCAACACCGGTCCTACACCTAAACGCTCATGACGATACTTCTTCTCTTCCTTCTCGTTCTGTTCAGAGAAGACCGGCACATCATGCACTCCCTTTCCATGCTATGTATCAGAACACTCAATGGACTAAGATTTTTATACTTTACGACAGACTTCCTTTGCTGTCTATCTTTCCGACCACAGTATTGGCAAGGCACTCCTACGCCATGTTGGTAGAGATATATCCTCTCATGCCCTCAAGAGTGGTACACGCATCATCACTGTCCAGAATGCTAACCAAGCTCACAATCTTTCTCTTCTTACAGCTATCGATACTACTCCTGTATCTATTGAAAAACATTATTCCCTCAATTCTTGTAGTGGTACTGTCATTTTGTCCCCATACCATTGTCCAACAAAATTTCCAGACATGTGGCGATGACATTCTGGAACAGCTAGAACTCCAAGACCTTCCAATCTTCAACGTAGACACTTAAGTCCTCCCTGCCCACAGGCAGAGACGATTGCATTGTAGCTTGCTTAACTTTCGACTACCATGAGCTCCCATCATCTGTTTATTTAGAAGGACATCGTTTACAAGTTCGAAAGGTGATCCCTACACCGCAACAGTGTAGAAATTGCTGGTGTTTTGGTCATCCAGCGAAATATTGCAGATCCATAGCCAAATGCCCAGTTTGTGGTGCCGATGATCATACAAATACGTCTTGTAGTCTACTTCCCTCTTGCCTTAATTGTCATGAGGCTCACTCACCATTGTCTCAAAGAGGCAGAAGGTTTCCCTTATGCTATGGCAGTCTCTCATCCACGTCTCCAAGGAAGACTTCCCTGTGTTTCTTACTCTCGTGTTACTAAACGTCCCCCCACCTCTGGGGTCCCACCTTCTGCAGCCTACTCTGTGATCACCCCTTCCACAGCCACTCTTGTCTCTAATTCTTTTGCTGTCCATGACTCAGAAATCCCTACCTCAACACCTCATTCTGTTCTCACTTCTTCATCATCGGCAGTTGGGCCTGAAGGCAGTCATATTCATATGCTACAGCATTTACATAAGTCAGCCCTTGCAGTCCTCTTACGACTATTTAATCTTATTTGGTAACAAGGAGTTCTTCCCCCAAGCTTGGGGAAAAATCTGCCTTCGTTCCCCTTTTCCACAAACCCCCTTTACTACTGGACATGATGCCCCCCCGGCCCCATTGCTTTCCCAAATTTGCATTTTGGGCCAAGGTGAGGGAAAACGTCTGGAAAAATAGATGAAAAATGGGCCCCCCTGCTATTTCAATTTGGTTTTTCGAACATTTTTGAAATTTGCCTTTCCGAAAAAACACTCAAATTTGGGAATCTTTTTTGGGCCCTTGGAAAAGGGCCCTTTGACACTTTTGGGATGTACAATATTTTGGGCCCCTAGGCCCACTTTTGGGGCCTTCCGGGGAAAAATTACCATTTTTCGTTAAGAACTTATTAACTGACGGCCCTTTTCCCGTGTGGGTTATTAATATGTTTTCCCCCGGGGATTTTCCCCCAAGTGAAGGTGCCCCACCGGGGAAAGGTTTTCTAAAGCAAAACCCACTTTTTTCCCCTTGCTTAAATGATCGCCATCTTTTTTTCCTCCAAATTTGGTCTTCGGAGCGAGGGACTGTTGTTGACTGTATAGCTTGTGCAGGGGGCAGATGCCCACCTCTTTGCAGTTTTCTTCGGGCTTTTGATAAACCGTGTTTCCAAGGGGGGCCCCCCACTAAGGGTTTTTAAAATTTTTAAAAGAACATAAGAACATAAAAAAGAAGGAACACTCCCAACAGGCCAAATGCCCATGCAGATTTGGCCATGTCCCACCCCCGGTTACCCCAATGCCCAAGCCCCCAGGTTAGCCCAAGGGACCCCCCCCCCCGGTTTGGGCCCAAGGGACCCCCCCAATCTGGTCCCCGCCATAAAGGGAAAAAGGAAAAGGCCCCAGCCCCAGAAAGCACAAGCTAGTCACGCCCAATTTTCACACCCCACCCCACCCACTATTTTTATTTTTTTTTCTAACCCTTTTTTTAAATTTTTAAACCAACTTTTTAGCCTAATTAACTGTATCGGGAGTTTTTTCCCAATAAATCCAGGGACTTATTACCAAACCGTGTTTTCCTATACCCTTTCCTGAATCTGAATTTTTCCAACTTAAAACCCCCTTTGCGGCGGCCCTGTTTTGGGCTGGAAATTTTCGCACAAATTTACGCCCCCTTCTTTTAAATTCCCTGTGTTCCATTTTTTTACACCTCGATTATTTTCCCCCCTAATTTTTTCCCCTTTTCGAGAGAGTGCGATTCGGGGGCCCCTCAGTCTACCCTAATAGGGAAGATTTCTGTTTACGGGACATCTTTGTATCCCCCTTTCGGTACGTTTTCCAAAAGCTTTATTTTAATTCTGAAATTTAGGGTGCCCAAAAACTGAGAAAGCATAGTTAAAGGGGCCCTAACCAAGGATTTTTTAGAGTTGCGAACATCCTGAGGTTTTTCTATTATTTATACTTCTGATATAAAGAAAAGAATTTATTAGCTTTTTTTCCCAAACAAAATGCATTTTGGGTTTTGGTTTTAGATTCGCTAACCAGAACTAAACCCTTTTTTCGCAAGAGTAGTTTTAAAGATTTACATTATTTTTTTAATATGTGGCATGGTTATTTAACGGTCCAACTTTTAAAAATTTGCATTTTTCAACTTTAAAAAGTATCTGCCACTTCCCCGACCACTGCATCAGTTTTTCAAACCCACCTGGAGGGGCTTGTGCCCTCTTTTAAAATTGAATTTTGGTGTCATCAGCTTATTTGTTTTTTATAACTATTTTTCCCTAATCTAGGGTGGGTTTATGAAAATTGTGAACAACCCGGGCCCAACCCTGCCCCCTGAGGAGCCCCCGCTTTTTGACATACCCCCTTTCTAATTTCTCCCCTTTATGCAAACTCTCTGCTGTCTTTTTGTCACCCATGCGTTTTCCCGGGAAAAAAAATTTTCTTTCCTATTCGTGGCCTTAAGTTTATCAATAACCTCGATTTTAAAACTCTATCAAAAAGCCTTATGTGGTCCATACACGCAATATCATTTTCTTTCCCTGATTACCCCCTAAAAACCCCTTTTGTAAAAAAAGGTTAGTAATTCGAAAGACAGGAATGCCCCTTTGTAAAACCGGTTGGTTTTCATTAATCAATCTGTGCCTTTCAAGAGGGCTACAAATTTTGCTTCGGAAATTTTATTGTTTCCAAAAATTTTCCCCACTTTTGAGGTAAGGCTTTTTGGGCCCTTTTGTTCGAAGCCAAGGACCAGTCCCCTGCCTTTTAAATAGGTATTCCCTTTCCCCTTTTTTCCATTATCAGACCTTTTCCCAGTTTGTGTGATGTAAAAAAAGATTACCCAAAGGGTTTATGCTAAGTTCTTTTTCTTTCCCTTTTAAAAACCCCTTTTGCAAAAGTTCATCGGGGCCCTGGGGATTTTTTTAAATTTTTGGGTTTTCTATTTGTCTAAAGACCTTTGTAAATAGTTATTTACAATCGAAACATAGTTTATTATCCGGTTCAAATTAAATCTATTTTTTAAAAGGAATACCCGCTAGTTTTTTCCCTGGGGGGAAAAAATGAGAGGAAGTGGTATTGAGAATTTTCATCATATCCTTTTCACTGTCAGTGATCTGCCAGAGTTATTTTAAAGTGGGCCCAAATTTTGCCCCAAAATTTTACTTCTTTTTAAACCTGAAAAAACCCTTTTTTGGGGTTAGTCTTTAAACCCCTTCCCGCCCTTGGGGGCCTCTTTAATCTTTTTTTGCTTTTTTTAATTCCTTTCTTTATTTTTTGTTTTAAAACTAAATTTTTTTGATTTCTTAATTTGCCCACCCCCTTTTTTTTGGTTAAGTTTAAAATGCCTCTCTTGACCAGTGGGATGTTTTAATAAATTGTTCCCCTTTGGGGGGATCATTTTTGTTAAAATTAAAATTTCCCCTACTCTGAAAAAAAAATTTGTCTGGGAGCTAAAAACTATTACTCTAAAAAAAACGCATTTGGGAAACCAAGATCACCTACCTGCCCCATAGTCAGGCCCATCCCAATTTAGCCCACCCGGGTTAATTTTTCGTCATAAAAGTCGGCCAAGGGGAAAATCTGGGACAGAGATTTGTTTGCATTTTATTTTGGGCAATTCAATGATATATTAAAACTAAGTGGTTTGTGATCATTTTCCCCAAGTTCATCAAAAAACCTCAAGATTTTTAATTGGAATTTTTGGGTTGGCAAAAACCAAGCAAGCAATTGTTTCCTTTTAGTTGGTTCTGTAAAAACCCTTATTTTTTAAAAAAAAAAATTTCCCTAAAACCGTATTATGAAAGTCCTAGACTCTTTTTTTCCCGGTCATTTTTTTTCCTATCAATTTCTCTAAGAAAAAAACCCCCATTTTCACAACTTTTTCCTGGGCCTGATCCCTTTTAAATTTCCCACCCCTTTACAGTTCCGGAATTTCCCTTTTAAAGGTTTTGGGGGGACTATAAATCACCCCCAAAAATTAAATTTTTGTCAGCCCCCTCGGGAAAACTGTACCCAAAACAGTTCTGTGTTCGATGTTTTTAATCTTATGAAAAAGCAAAAATTTTAAAAATTTTCTTGACAACGTGAAAACCCCCCAAACCCTTCCCGGGTTGACGCTATCAGTTTTGGAATAGTTTATGACCCTGTAAATTTTCATTCAGAAGGCATTTCTCTATCTTTCAGGTTGAACCAGGTTTTCCCGTTATATCAATAAAAAATCTGTATTACCCCACTTGAAGTAAAAATTTTTTTCATCTATCTTATTTCTTTTGACTCCTACTATTTTTATAGTAAACCCTTAAAGGGAGCTAGTCAAATTTTGCCCCCCCTCCCTTTTTTTCTTTGTTTGTTGGGCAATTGGTTTGCCATTATAGCAAAATTTATTTGGGAAAATTGTCTTTTAAACATTTCCCCGAGGTTTTCCCGGGAATTAAATGCTGGGGTTTTTAAACCCCAAAGCTGCCCGCCTGATTGTGTTTTCCCCCACACCCATACCTCTTTAATCTATTTAGTTTAAATTCTAGGGCAAGTCATCCCAATTTTTCCCTTCAATTGAATTTGGGAATGAACCATCCATCCCCCGGAGATGAACCCCATCCCCGGGATACATATACGTTTGCCAAAGAATAGGGCCCCGTTATCCCAAAGAAGGGGGTTGCAAGTTCCTTTCAGCACCCGTTAGCCCGCAATTTTTACCAAATTTCCCCAGGCATCCATTTTGTTGCCCACTCCCTTTTTAGGCCAAAATTTTTTAAAATTGAATGGGAACCCCCCTTAGACCTAACTTTTTAAAGGCTGACCTGTTTCTTATCTAGCAGCTCCTCTCTCCGCCCTTCCCAATGTCATTTCCCCCGCACTAAGACAGTAAAGGGATTGTTTCCCTTACCTGCCCTAATATTTTCCAACCCGCTGACTAGTCCCAAACCCCGCTCCCGGAAGGCCCACTTTCTCTCTGGCCTTTCTGTCTCTGTTTAAAAAAAAGCCCCGGTTTTTAAATTTACCTGGAATCGCTACTACTAAAATATTTTTACCTTGTTTAGCAGAAAAATCGTGTTTCCCTTTAACCCCCACAAACCTTTTGAAAATACCCCTCGGGCTTGGAGGGAAAAGATAATCCCATTTTTCCCCTTTAATCTTCTCTTTAACTCTCCTCATCTTCCTTCTTCCCGAAAAGTGAATCACTTGCCACTTAAAAATGGTTTCCCCCTGGGCACTGTGGGACTATTTCCTCCTTTCCCGCTAAATCCCTTTTCACAAAACGCTTTCCCCAAAATCATCTATGCGAAAGCTTAAACCCCCCTAAATTTTTCCCCCTGAAGAAGTAGAAACTCCCTTTTTAACCTTGAACCTGGGATTTTAAAAAAATAAAAAGCCCTGGTTTCTTGGGAACAAACCCCGCTAACTCCCAAGAGTTTTTGGCAGGTATGGGCCGCAGGTTTACCCCGACCCCCAGCGTATGAGTAATAAAAAATTACCAAATTAGTTTCAATGAAAGTTTCCCGTCCCCTCTCTGATATCCCTTTGTACCCTTTTTGGCTTGCGTATCCCAGGGAAAGTGATGTGGGCCCGGTTTTTTCGGGGCTTCTGTTTGACCGTAGATTATCCTGGAAAAACCCCCACATTTTCTTCTCTGAAGGCCCAATTTTCATAGGCCCCTGAACCCTTTTTAAAACCCCCTCCCCCCCTCTCCTTCGCCCCTTCAGCCCCAAATTTTTTTGGGAAAATAGTTTGGTGACCCGTTTTATTTGGCAGGGCCCCTCCCCCTTTCTCTCTCAAGGGCCCTTTGTCCCTCCACAATACGGATTACGTTTAAAGCCTCGGTGCTTTTCACTCTTCACCGGGCTGGGAGCCTCTATTTCCCGAAGCGAATTTTATCCCTTTTCCGATTCGCCCCTGTTGCTATGCCTTCGCTGTTATGTTCACTCTTATGGGCCTCCGCAATACTTCCATGTATACAATAGTCACTGATGCTAGTAAACGTTCTTTATTTGTTTGTCGCCCCTGTTTACTCAGTCCCTTTTCTCTCTGCGTACATTCGCTCTTGTCTTCTTGTCAGTTACTATCTTTCTATCTTCACTTTTCCCTACCCCATTGGGAAGTTCCAGGTGTTCGTGTCTGTTCTTTCCCACTGCCAAGCAGGAAAGCCCAACTGCATACGGTAGCTTCTCGCTCTCTTTTAATAATAATGAAAGATCAGCAAGTACAGAGACACAAGGCTACAGTATCAGTTTGTCCCAGTGAGATCAGAGATCCTGGGATCGTGGGGATAGAGTGCCATATGTTTCGTCATGGAACTGGGCTCCAAGCTCATTGACACCACCAGGGACCACAGGGCGGCCACTCTCATGATCCAGTGCCTCAGCGTGGCTATCCATAGAGATGTTTGCTGCGTACTGGGCTCATATCCAGCTCCAGAGAAGCTGGTGGAGATCCTTAAACTTTGATATATTGTGTTTATGTGTTCATGTATATATACACTCATATAAATAAATAAATAAATATATATATATATAATATATATATATATATATATATATATATATATATAAAATATAATAAATATATATATATATATATATATATTTATATATATATATATATATATATAATATATATATATAATATATATATATATATATATATATATAATATATATATATATATATATAAACACGCTAGATAACAGGGATATCTTGCTACTCCTATTTACATCTATTTACATATCTATTTATTTATTTATTTATTTATTTATTTATTTATTTATTTATTTCCAATTTGTGCACACATACAGAGGTACAAAAAAATACAGATAAGAGCAGTATGCCAAAGCCACTTATACTATGCATAGCATTACGGGCTGGCTTAAAATTAACTTAAGATTAACTAAGCAATGATTATTATTATTATTATAATCAAAAGAAGCACTAAGCCACAAGGACTATACAGCGCTGCTACTAAGCAATGATGAAATCAGTGATAAAACATTAATGTAAAACAGATAACTATAAAGCACAAGTGAGTATTACAAAGACAGGTCATATGGTTGCATTCAGTTAGGTAGTGATTCTGTTAGGTAGTGTATTTAAAAAATAATAAAGTTAGATTGGGTTTTAGGTTTAACATTTATGTGATATAATTGTGAGAAACATTTAAGATATACAATTTATAATGTTTCAGTTATTCAGTATTTATTTGGTTTTGGGTGAGTAAGTAATCTTTGAGAAGAGACTTGAATTTATAAACAGGTTTGTTTCTTTTATATTTACAGGTAATGAATTCCAGATTTTAGGGCCTTTTATGTGCATTGAGTTTTTGCATAGTGTGAGATGGGGCACGAGGAACATCAAGAGTGATCTGTGCCTTGTGTTATGGTCATGTGTTCTGTTGAGGTTGGCAAGGAGATGTTTGAGGGGAGGGTTAATATCAGAGTTAAGTGTTCTATGTATGTAATAGGTGCAGTAATAAGTATGGATGTTTTGTATGGTGAGTAGGTTTAGTGTATTGAATATTGGTGGTGTGCTGCCTGTAGTGAGAATTTGTTATCATTCTAACTGCAGCCTTTTGTTGGGTAATTAGTGGTCTGAGATGGTTAATTGTTGTTGAGCCCCATGCACAAATTCCATAGGTGAGATAGGGGTAAATAAGAGAGTGATATAGGGCCAGGAGTTCTCACTGTGGAACATAGTACCGTATCTTCGATAGTATGCCTACAGTCTTGGAAATTTTCTTAGAAATTTGATGTATATGTGTATGAAATTTGAGTCTATTATCAAGGTGGATTCCTAAGAATTTTCCCTCTGTTAGTTTTGTGATAGGTGATCCATTTATCATTATGTTAAGAGGGACATCTGTAGCTCTGTTACCAAACTGAACACGCACATGCATATATATATACATATATCTAGGTTTTTCTCCTTTTTCTAAATAGCTCTTGTTCTTCTTTATTTCTTCTATTGTCCATGGGGAAGTGGAAAAGAATCTTTCCTCCGTAAGCCATGTGTGTCGCATGAGGCGACTAAAATGCCCGGAGCAATGGGCTAGTAACCCCTCCTTCTCCTGTAAACCTTTACTAAAAAAGAGAAGAAGAAAAACTTTATAAAACTGGGATGCTTGAATGTGCGTGGATGTAGTGCGGATGACAAGAAACAGATGATTGCTGATGTTATGAATGAAAAGAAGTTGGATGTCCTGGCCCTAAGCGAAACAAAGCTGAAGGGGGTAGGGGAGTTTCGGTGGGGGGAAATAAATGGGATTAAATCTGGAGTATCTGAGAGAGTTAGAGCTAAGGAAGGGGTAGCAGTAATGTTGAATGATCAGTTATGGAAGGAGAAAAGAGAATATGAAGGTGTAAATTCAAGGAGTATGTGGATTGAAGTAAAGGTTGGATGAGAAAAGTGGGTCATAATAAGCGTGTATGCACCTTGAGAAGAGAGGAATATAGAGGAGAGAGAGAGATTTTGGGAGATGTTAAGTGAGTGTATAGGAACCTTTGAACCAAGAGAGAGAGTAATTGTGGTAGGGGACCTGAATGCTAAAGTAGGAGAAACTTTTAAAGAGGGTGTGGTAGGTAAGTTTGAGGTGCCAGGTGAAATGATAATGGGAGCCATTTAATTGAACTTTGTATAGAAAGGGGTTTAGTTATAGGTAATACATATTTTAAGAAAAAGAGGATAAATAAGTATACAAGATATGATGTAGGGCGAAATGACAGTAGTTTGTTGCATTATGTATTGGTAGATAAAAGACTGTTGAGTAGACTTCAGGATGTACATGTTTATAGAGGGGCCACAGATATATCAGATCACTTTTTAGTTGTAGCTACACTGAGAGTAAAAGGTAGATGGGATACAAGGAGAATAGAAGCATCAGGGAAGAGAGAGGTGAAGGTTTATAAACTAAAAGAGGAGGCAGTTAGGGTAAGATATAAACAGCTATTGGAGGATAGATGGGCTAATGAGAGCATAGGCAATGGGGTCGAAGAGGTATGGGGTAGGTTTAAAAATGTAGTGTTAGAGTGTTCAGCAGAAGTTTGTGGTTACAGGAAAGTGGGTGCGGGAGGGAAGAGGAGCGATTGGTGGAATGATGATGTAGAGAGAGTAGTAAGGGAGAAAAAGTTACCATATGAGAAGTTTTTACAAAGTAGAAGTGATGCAAGGAGGGAAGAGTATATGGAGAAAAAGAGAGAGGATAAGAGAGTGGTGAAGCAATGTAAAAAGAGAGCAAATGAAAAAGTTTTGGAGTGAGATTAACAAGTTAAGGAAGCCTAGAGAACAAATGGATTTGTCAGTTAAAAATAGGAGAGGAGAGTTATTAAATGGAGAGTTAGAGATATTGGGAAGATGGAGGGAATATTTTGAGAAATTGTTAAATGTTGACGAAGATAGGGAAGCTGTGATTTCGTGTACAGGGCAAGGAGGAACAACATCTTGTAGGAGTGAGGAAGAGCCAGTTGTGAGTGTGGGGGAAGTTCGTGAGGCAGTAGGTAAAATGAAAGGGGGTAAGGCAGCTGGGATTGATGGGATAAAGATAGAAATGTTAAAAGCAGGTGGGGATATAGTTTTGGAGTGGCTGGTGCTATTATTTAATAAATGTATGGAAGAGGGTAAGGTACCTAGGGATTGGCAGAGAGCATGCATAGTTCCTTTGTATAAAGGCAAAGGGGACAAAAGAGAGTGCAAAAATTATAGGGGGATAAGTCTGTTGAGTATACCTGGTAAAGTGTATCGTAGAGTTATTATTGAAAGAATTAAGAGTAAGATGGCGAATAGGATAGCAGATGAACAAGGAGGCTTTAGGAACAGTAGGGGGTGTGTGGACCAGGTGTTTACAGTGAAACATATAAGTGAACAGTATTTAGATAAGGCTAAAGAGGTCTTTGTGGCATTTATGGATTTGGAAAAGGCGTATGACAGGGTGGATAGGGGGGCAATGTGGCAGATGTTGCAGATATATGGTACAGGAGGTAGGTTACTGAAAGCAGTGAAGAGTTTTTACGAGGATAGTGAGGCTCAAGTTAGAGTATGTAGGAAAGAGGGAGATTATTTCCCAGTAAAAGTAGGCCTTAGACAAGGATGTGTGATGCCACCGTGGTTGTTTAATATATTTATAGATGGGGTTGTAAGAGAAGTAAATGAGAGGGTCTTGGCAAGAGGCGTGGAGTTAAAAGATAAAGAATCACACATAAAGTGGGAGTTGTCACAGTGGCTCTTTGCTGATGACGCTGTGCTCTTGGGAGATTCTGAAGAGAAGTTGCAGAGGTTGGTGGATGAATTTGGTAGGGTATGTAAGAGAAGAAAATTGAAAGTGAATAGAGGAAAGAGTAAGGTTATGAGGATAACAAAAATATTAGGTGATGAAAGATTGGATATCAGATTGGAGGAAGAGAGTATGGAGGAGGTGAATGTATTCAGATATTTGGGAGTGGACGTGTCAGCGGATGGGTCTATGAGGTGAATCATAGAATTGATGAGGAGAAAAGGGTGAGCAGTTCACTTAGGAGTCTGTGGAGACAGAGAACTTTGTCCTTGAAAGCAAAGAGGGGAATGTATAAGAGTATAGTTTTACCAACGCTCTTATATGGGTGTGAAGCATGGGTGATGAATGTTGCAGCGAGGAGGAGGCTGGAGGCAGTGGAGATGTCATGTCTGAGGGCCATGTGTGGTGTGAATATAATGCAGAGAATTCGTAGTTTGGAAGTTAGGAGGAGGTGCGGGATTGCCAAAACTGTTGTCCAGAGGGCTGAGGAAGAGTTGTTGAGGTGGTTCGGACATGTAGAGAGAATGGAGCGAAGCAGAATGACTTCAAGAGTGTATCAGTCTGTAGTGGAAGGAAGGCGGGGTAGGGGTCGGCCTAGGAAAGGTTGGAGGAGGGGGGTAAAGGAGGTTTTGTGTGCGAGGGCTTTGGGCTTCCAGCGGGCATGCGTGAGCGTGTTTGATAGGAGTGAATGGAGACAAATGGTTTTTAATACTTGACGTGCTGTTGGAGTTGTGAGCAAAGTAACATTTAAGAAGGAATTCAGGGAACCGGCAGGCCGGCCCTTGAGTCCTGGAGAGGGGAAAAGTACAGTGCCTGCACTCTGAAGGGGGGTGTTAATGTGCAGTTTTAAAAACTGTAGTGAAAAGCACCCTTCTGGCAAGACAGTGATGGAGTGAATGATGGTGAAAGTTTTTCTTTTTGGGGCCCACCCTGCCTTGTGGGAATGGGCCCAGTGTGTTAATAAATAAATATATATATATTTAAATATATATATTTATATATATATAAAATATAAAATATATATATATAATATATGTGTGTGTGTGTAAGTGTGTGTGTGTGTGTGTGTTGTGTGTGTGTGTGAGTTGTTTTGGTGTGTGTGTGTGTGTGTGTGTGTGGTGTGTATGGTGTGTGTGTGTGTGTGTATGTGTGTTTTGTGTGGTGTGTGGTGTGTGTGTGTGTGTGTGTGTGTGTGTGTGTGGTGGTGTGTGTGTGTTTCTTCATTGAATATTAATCAAGAATTTTTGTGCAAGATTTTCTCACAGTTTATTCATCAAGAATTACCCAATATTAAATTGATAAATACACTAAGCAATCTTTCCCTAATTTAGATACTCATGGTTCAGTAAAATTTTCTGTGAAACCATGTCAGAAAATATAAAGTCCAGAATAAATAGTCGTTGATGTGGTAAGTGGAATAAGGAATACGAGAGTAACTATTTTAATTACACTAACACACTTACCTTGCTGCAGTAGAATTCTTGCGTAGTCAAAAGTAATTTTAAACCAGTTCCTCTTGCTGTCACTTTTAAGAGAGATACACGAGGACATGAGAAATTTCGCGAAAGCAAGAATGATCAGCGTTGCCAGGATAGCTACCCACACCAGCAGTGTCAGAGGAAACAAGAAGCCCCAGGGATTCACCTCAGGAAGCCCTCGAGCACCTAGAATCCTCATGTAGTCTATCAGTATAGGAGCAGTGTAGTCCACCACCAATGCTCGATTTTCATCAATCGAGAAAGGGCCAGCACCAATTCCTACTTCCTATATAATAAGGTGGAGATGTGAAATTGATGACACTGATTCATCACCCATTAAATATTTTGTGTAATTAATTCTCATAGAGAGTATAATTTGACGTTTTTAAAAATAAATATATAGCAACACGTTTGAGTGAGGTAGTACCAGCCTTTCACAAGACTTAAAGAATTTAATTAAGCTAGCTATCACTAATTTGTATATTATCCGTTTAAGAAGCGGCAGATGTTAATTTGTTCAGTGGGAACCAATTTTAACTACTGACTCACGAAATCGTAATGACACGATTGCAAACAAACCATACCGCGACAGTCTGGAGTTTTGAGACTCTCTGACCGCGGGTTCAAACCCCCACCTGTGGTATGGTTTGTTTAGGAACCAATTTTGAGCGTTAACCAAAAGAGACTGCATACACAGGAATAATTAATATTTGATTCACTTTATAATGGTTATTCATGAAAGATTTAAAAATACCTTTGTACACTCACCTCCCTCATCACCATCCCCAACATGCCGGTCCACGTTCCATTTTTGAGTCTTACGCCCCAGATACCATCAGGAGGCTGTACATAAGTATACCTAAAAAAAAAAATATTACATCAGCAAGCAGCCAATAAATATCAGATTGTTCCTTGATAATATGAGATAACACGAAAGCGCTTGAAAGTTCAATAATATATATATATATATATATGTATTATATATATATATATATATATATATATTATATATATATATATAATATATATATATATATATATATATATATATATATAGAGAGAGAGAGAGAGAGTAGAGAGAGAGAGAGAGAGAAATTTGGCTTCACAATGGGAACTCCACTAAGTGTGATATTGATCAACCTTTACTTTGAACATTTGGAAAAAAAAACATTTTGAACAACATCACAGCCCAGAATCTTACTTGTTTCAGCACTACAGAGACCAGTTTAACCAAACTAAAATATCATTTCAATTTATTTTGGAAGAAGCTGACGATTCACTGTCTCTTTAGGAAGATCACCCCACAAAACAGGACGAACAATTAAAAGGGGAACTCATCAAAATAGACGGCCTCACACACTTCCTCAAACGTCACAACTTGAAGACCAAGAAAGACGTGGTGATCAGGCCTTGCTTGATATATCTTAGGATCTGCAGCACTGAAGAACTTCTAAAATTAGGCAAATCTGCGTAGATGGACATATAACTATCCAATCACGCAAGAGAGATTCCAGAGTTGAACATTGATTACCTATAGTACAACCTATCCAAACACGTCATAGTCGGGAAAGATTATATCAGCAAACATCTATTGAAAAGCAAATTTCATCACTAATAATAAACAAACAATTTTGAGGTATACTTACGTAAAATTAAGTGCAATAGAGAGATAGTCTATCAGCTGTTGTACGGGACCCGCAAACTGAACTCTGTGTTCACTACAATTCTTGGGATCATTCACAGAAATAATCTTATTGAAGGGATTTGCCTCCGATGCCACCAGTAAATTCGGCCCGTGAGATAATCTACGGAAGGAGTAGTGATAGATAATTTTAAATAACTATTTAATGTAGTTAGGCCTAATTGACCAATTCGGCCTCAATACAACATTGTGACTAGCCAAGGACTCGAACCCATGCCGTTTTGGCCCGCTTCATGGTGAACGAAAACCCACAGGACCACCAAATCCTACAAGAATCACGCACCCAGCACAGCTAGGTGTTTTACCGTGATCCGAGGACATACGGTGGTGTGGGTACCTCTGAGCTAATTTCATTCTACTCCCCGTTTGGTGTAGTATCCTCAACAAGCAGTATTTTATATTATTGTAACCACGAACAAGAGGTATTGATCAATAACAACACTGCGACTAGCCAAGGACTCTAACCTATGTTGTGTTGGCCCACCTCATGGTGAGCTCAGAGGCACCCACACCATCGTATGTCTGCGGATCACAGTAAAACACTTAGCTTCGCTGGGTGCGTGATTCTTGTAGGATTTGGTGGTCCTGTGGGTTAGAGCATCATGTGGTTATCGCTCACCACAAGGCGGGCCAAAATAACAAGGGTTCGAGTCCTTATGTGCCGCATGCCACGAAAGTAATGCAGTTATGCAGGAATATAATGTAGGACGGCACTATGAGACCAAACATAAACCAAGTTATTCCTTGTTCACAGAAACACAGAGTTCGGAAAAAATGATATTGATGAAATGCAGGTTGCTTTATCGAAATTTTTTTTATGAAGAAGAGAACTGAAAATGAAACTTTAACAAGAGGCATTTACAAAGTAACTTATGTGTTAGCTACAACAGGAGAGACATTATGTGTTAGCTACAACAGGAGAGACATTATGTGTTAGCTACAACAGGAGAGACATTATGTGTTAGCTACAAAAGGAGAGACATTATGTGTTAGCTACAACAGGAGAGACATTATGTGCTAGCTACAACAGGAGAGACATTATGTGTTAGCTACAACAGGAGAGACATTATGTGTTAGCTACAACAGGAGAGACATTATGTGATAGCTACAACAGGAGAGACATTATGTGTTAGCTACAACAGAGAGACATTATGTGTTAGCTACAACAGGAGAGACATTATGTGTTAGCTACAACAGGAGAGACATTATGTGTTAGCTACAACAGGAGAGACATTATGTGTTAGCTACAACAGGAGAGACATTATGTGTTAGCTACAACAGGAGAGACATTATGTGTTAGCTACAACAGGAGAGACATTATGTGTTAGCTACAACAGGAGAGACATTATGTGTTAGCTACAACAGGAGAGACATTATGTGTTAGCTACAACAGGAGAGACATTATGTGTTAGCTACAACAGGAGAGACATTATGTGTTAGCTACAACAGGAGAGACATTATGTGTTAGCTACAACAGGAGAGACATTATGTGTTAGCTACAACAGGAGAGACATTATGTGTTAGCTACAACAGGAGAGACATTCATTATGTGTTAGCTACAACAGGAGAGACATTCATTATGTGTTAGCTACAACAGGAGAGACATTATGTGTTAGCTACAACAGGAGAGACATTCATTATGTGTTAGCTACAACAGGAGAGACATTCATTATGTGTTAGCTACAACAGGAGAGACATTCATTATGTGTTAGCTACAACAGGAGAGACATTCATTATGTGTTAGCTACAACAGGAGAGACATTCATTATGTGTTAGCTACAACAGGAG
>NC_069412.1:45657880-45730380 GCF_026875155.1 Cherax quadricarinatus
CTACAAACTGGCATAGTGCCTGATAAGTGGAAAATGGCGAATGTAATACCTGTTTACAAGGCAGGTGACAGGTCCTTGGCTTCGAACTATAGACGAATAAGCCTTACCTCCATAGTGAGAAAATTTATGGAATCAATAATTGCCGAAGCAATTCGTAGCCATCTTGATAGGCACAGACTGATTAATGAATCTCATCACGGTTTTCCAAAGGGGCGTTCTTGTCTTATGAATTTACTAATTTTTTTCACTAAGGTGTTTGAGGAGGTAGATCATAGTAATGAATATGATATTGTGTATTTGGACTTCAGTAAGGCTTTCAATAGAGTTCCACATCAGAGGCTATTGACGAAACTTAAGGCACACGGAATAGGAGGAGAAATTTTTTCCTGGGTTGAGGTATGGCTGACAAATAGGCAGCAGAGAGTTTGCATCAATGAGGAGAAATTAGAATGGGGGCACGTCACAAGCGGTGTTCCTCAGGGGTCAGTGTTGGGCCCGTTGTTGTTCACAATTTACATAAACGACATAGATGAGGGAATAAATGCCGACATAAGCAAATTCGCTGATGACACCAAAATAGGCCGTCTAATTCATTCTAATGAGGACACTAGAGCACTCCAGGATGATTTGAATAGACTAATGCAATGGCCGGAGAAGTGGGAGATGCAGTTTAATATTGACAAATACAAAGTTCTAAATGTTGGACAGTTAAATAACCATGCCACATAAAAACTAAATAATGTCGATCTTAATACTACTGATTGCAAAAAGGATTTAGGAGTTCTGGTTAGCAGTAATCTAAAACCAAGACAACAGTACATTAGTGTTTGCAATAAAGCTAATATAATTCTTGGCTTCTTATCTAAAAGTATAAATAATAGAAGTCCTCAGGTTGTTCTTCAACTCTATATATCCTTGGTTAGGCCTCATTTAGACTATGCCGCTCAGTTCTGGTCACCGTATTACAGAATGGATATAAATGCTCTGGAAAACGTACAGAGGAGGATGACAAAGTTGATCCCATGTATCACAAATCTTCCCTATGAGGATAGACTGAGGGCCCCGAATCTGCACTCTCTCGAAAGGCGTAGAATTAGGGAAGATATGATCGAGGTTTATAAATGGAAAACAGGAATAAATAAATGGGATGTAAATAGCGTGCTGAAAATTTCCAGCCAAGACAGGACTCGCAGCAATGGTTTCAAGTTGGAAAAATTCAGATTCAGGAAGTATATAGGAAAGTACTGGTTTGGTAATAGAGTCGTGGATGAGTGGAACAAACTCCCGAGTACAGTTATTGAGGCTAAAACGTTGTGTAATTTTAAAAATAGGTTAGATAAATGCATGAGTGGGTGTGGGTGGGTGTGAGTTGGACCTGACTAGCTTGTGCTGCTGGGTCTGGTGCCGTGTTGCATCCTTGAGTGGAGGTGACCAGACTGGGTGGGTCACTGGTCTAATCTGGGGTGGTGGGTAATTGGGATAATCCGGGGGGGACATATACCTGCTCAGCATGGGTCAGTAGGCCTGTTGCAGTGTTCCTTCTTTCTTATGTTCTTATGTTCTCTCTCTCCCTTCCCCCTCCCTCTTGGTTCTTTCTTTCTCCCACATAAGCCATTTCCCCCACCCTCGTCTCTATTGCTCTCTCCCACAGCGTGTCCCCCCACCCTCCTTCCTCTCTCTCTCTCCTCTCTCTCTCTCTCTCTCTCTCTCTCTCTCTCTCTCTCTCTCTCTCTCTCTCTCTCTCTCTCTCTCTCTCTTTTTTTTTTTTTTTTTTTTTTTTACACAGGGTTTGACAAGGTTAAGGATCGCTAGCTTTATTGACAAGCTATTTACAGGTTAAGGATTCCTAACTTTATTGGCAAGCTAAGAGCTGTTACCTACATCAGCTCATTTGAAAGCATTTTTATTGTTATGAGACATACAAGTAGGGAACAGGATGAAGTTGGAGCCATCTGTGGGCCAGCATTTTCATTTGATCAACTGACTTTATTTATCTCGTTGACATCATTATGCTGTACGAATGTGTTCCATACTCGAGTCATCCTGGGTATGTATGATCTCAGATGGAGTGATGTTCTGGAGAAGGGTACAGCCAGAGTGAAGTTGCTACTTTCTGCCCGTCTTGTGGCATAAAAGCTTGTTTCATGCTGTCCTCGAAGTGGATCCAAGTGTGGTATTTTGACAATATTGGCCTTGTACATAACAGTAAGGCCACCCACATCCCTCCTATGTTGAAGGCTCTGCTGAAATGACAGATCTATCCAAGATGGGTCCAGGCGAGAGATGAGACGTCTTGCTCTGTTCTCTACTCTGTCAAGCAGTCGCAGATGAGAGGGGGGCAGGCAAACCAAGAAAGTGGAGCATACTCAAGGTGTGAGCGTACTTGTGCCTCGTACAGAATCTTGCAACCCATACTGTCAAGCAGATGCGAGATACGGCAAAGTGCTGTAAGCTTCCTGGCTGCCTTGTTTGCAAGATTTACAACATGGTTCTTCATGGTTAGTTTGGAGTCAAATTTCACCCCAAGGATATCAACTTCTTCTCCAGGTGCCAACACCCTCCCATTCATCCTTACTACTGCACCAGCATTACCATCATGGTGCCTAGAGACGATCATCATTTGCGTTTTCTCAGGTGCAAATGTTACCTGCCATCTATTTCCCCAAGCTGATATAGCTCTCAGCTAGTGATTGATGTAGCTTAGAGCAGCTGGCATTTCTTCTCTTGGATAAGTGAATGTCAGTGTACAGTCGTCTGCATATGCATGTGATTCTGGGATGAGATGAAGAAGGTCGTTGAAGTAGACATTCCATAACAATGGACCCAGCACGCTTCCTTGTGGGACACTTGCCCCAATAGGATGTCTTGCTGATTCTGTTCCATTGAGAACTACACTTAGAGATCTACCATGAAGGTAATCACTGAGGAGACATAGTGTAGAGCCTGCAATTCCCAGTGCTTGAAGTTTTGCTAAGAGGCCCTGGTGCCACACCCGGTCGAAAACGCCCTTTATATCTTTCCCTCTTTCTATCTTTCTCTCCCTCCCTCGCATTTCTCTCTCATAGCCTTTTCCCTCACCCTCCTCACTCTCTCTCTCTACCCTTCTCTCCCCCCTCTCGTTTCTCTCTCTCTCCCCTAGTCTTTTCTCTCACACCTACCCTCCCTCCTCTCTCTCTCTTTCTACCCTTTCTCTCTCCCCCTCTTATTCTCTCTCTCTCTCCTCTAGCCTTCTCTCTCCCCCCACACACACACCCTGGAAATACATAAACTTCTCTCTGTGGTAAAATACATAAGTTTCTTTCTGTGGTAAGAAAAACATGGGTGGCCCAAGAGGGAGGGAAGCCAGAGATTTGGTGGACGAACCAGGGAGGAAAGATTGGGAGTTAGAACTCACAAAATGGGAGGAAGAGTGGGGAAGGAAGGTAGAAGAGCTTGGCAAGATAATGAAGGATAGGATAGCTGAAGAGTGCAGGAAGTGGAAGCTACAAATCTTAGCAGCAGAAGCTAGGATACAGTGCTTGGAAGAGGAACTGAAAAACCTTAAACAGATTAGAGAGACAAATGACAATTCAGATGTAACATCAGGAAATTCTATGTCAGGCACAGACAAGGGGATGGTAAGAAACAAAGGAGATATGCCATGCACAAAGGCCCTCTCAGACACATATGGGGCCAGGGAAAAGACAATGAGCACACTAAGATCAAAGGACATGTCTGAAGACAACGAAGGAATGTTATATGCAGAGACTTTAGCGGCCAACTGCAGCAGCAAGAAACAGCTGATCATGAAAGACAGTTCACTGAGCATAGAGGCTTCAGCAAGGACAGGGATTGAAGGCAAGAACATTTCAATGGAAGGAACTAAAACTCCTCAGAAGATGCAAAGGGAGACTCAGTGGAAGGAGGAAAGAGAGAGGTCAGTTTTTGTCTACAAGATCCAAGAAGCCAAAGGGGACACCTATGATGAAAGAACACAGGAGGAGAAAAAAGTGATTGAAGGCATCATGAAAACAATAGGTGAGGGCGATATGACCCAGGTGACAAATTTTTTGAGAATTGGGTGGTTTTCAGGTGGAAGGAAATGGCTGTCAAAGTAATTTTCAAAGGAAGAATAAACTCGAACCAGGATCCTGCAAGAGAAAGCATGACTGAGGGACAAACCGGGGTACCAGAGAGTATACCTCATTTGCGACAAACACAAGAAGAAAGGACTACACTGAAAGAGAGGGTACAGAGACACGAGGAGGAATGAGAGGCAATGATGAAGATGAGCAGGACCCAGACACAGGAGGAAGGGCAAACACACCCTGCAGAAACTCCCACAGAAGGACTCCAACCAAAGCTCACACACTGTTCTCTCTGCCACCAACCCCCACATCACAAACCTCACCCCTACAGCTGCCCCCTATGGGCATTCTGACCCCACCCCCTCATCACAAACCCCACCCACACCACAGCCTCCCATAGGCTCCCACCGGGGCTCCCACTCCCCCAATCCCAATATTCTCCCAGGACCACAGTAATAGAAAAGAAGCTGAAGGTTTGGTACACAAACGCGGACGGAATAACGAATAAATATGAGAAGTAGCACGAAGGAATCAGTGAGAAATCCCCAGACATCATAGCAGTCACAGAAACGAAACTCGCTGAGACAATAACAGACGCAATCTTCCCACCGAGATATCAGTTCCTGAGGAAAGATAAAAGGAGTAGAAGGGGATGAGGGGTTGCACTGCTCATAAAAAAAACGGTGGGGATTTGAGGAAATGGAAGGCATGGACGTGATTGGAGAAGGGGTCTACATAGTAGGTACAATTCAGTCTGGAGAACATAAAGTAGTCATTGGAGTGATGTATAACCCACCACAGAACTAGAGGAGACCAAGAGAGGAGTACGAAGAAAACAACAGAGTGATGGTGGACACACTGGCTGAGTTGGCAAGAAGAGCTCACTCGAGCAGAGCAAAGTTACTGGTAATGGGCAATTTCAACCACAGGGAGATCGACTGGGAAAACCTGGAGCCACATCGGGGTCCTGAAACATGGAGAGCCAAGATGATGGATGTGGTACTGGAAAACCTCATGCATCAACATGTCAGGGACACTACGAGAGAGAGGGGGGAGGATGAGCCAGCAAGACTGGACATTGTGTTCACCCTGAACAGTTCAGACATTGAGGACATCACTTACGAGAGGCCCCTTGGAGCTAACGATCATGTGGTTCTGAGTTTTGAATATATAGTAGAGTTACAAGTGGAGAGGGTAACAGGAATTGAATGGGTAAAGCCAAACTATAAAAGGTGGGATCACACAGGTATGAGGAACTTTCTTCAAGAGGTTCAGTGGGACAGAGAACTGGTAGGAAAGTCAATGAACGAGATGATGGAATATGTGCCAACAAAATACAAGAAGGCACAGGAAAGGTTTGTTCCCAAGGGCAACAGAAATAATGGGAAGTCCAAAGCGAGCCTTTGGTTTACCCAAAGGTGTAGGGAGGTAAAAACTAAGTGAACCAGAGAATGGAAAAGGTACAGGAGGCAAAGGACCCAGGAAAATAAGGAGATTAGTCAAAGAGCCAGAAACGAGTATGCACAGATGAGGAGGGAGGCCCAGCGAGAGTACGAAAACTACAAAGCATCAAAAGTCAATTCTGACCCAAAACTGCTGTATAGCCACATTAGGAGGAAGACAACAGTCAAAGAACAGGTGATCAGGCTGAGGAAAGAAGGTGGGGAACTCACAAGAAACGATCAAGAGGTATGTGAGGAGCTCAACATGAGATTTGAGGAATTATTTACAGTGGAGACAGGAAGGCCTCTGAGTGGTCAGAACAGAGGGGGACACCAGCAAGGAATATACCAACAAGTGTTGGATAACATACATACAACTGTGGAGGAGGTGAAGAAGCTGCTAAGGTACCTTGATAACTCAAAGGCAATGTGACCGGACATCTCCCCGTGGGTCCTTAGAGAGGGAGCAGATATGCTGTGTGTTCCACTTACCACAATCTTCAACACATTCCTTGAAACTGGGCAACTACCTGAGGTACTGAAGATGGCAAATGTAGTTCCCATTTTTAAAAAAAAGAGACAAAAAAGAGGCACTAAACTATAGACCTGTGTCACTGACGTGTAGTATGCAAAATTATGGAGAAGATTATCAGGAGGAGAGTGGTGGAGCACCTGGAATGGAACAAGAGTATAAATGCCAGCCAGCACATTTCATGGAAGGCAAATCCTGTGTCACAAACCTGGAGTTTTATGATAAAGTAACAGAAGTAAGACACGAGAGAAAGGGGTGGGTTGATTGCATCTTCTTGGACTGCAAGAAGGCCTTTGACAGTTCCTCACAAGAGATTAGTGCAGAAACTAGAGGATCAGGCTCATATAACAGGAAGGGCACTGCAATGGATCCGAGAATACCTGACAGGGAGGCAACAACGAGTCGTGGTACGTGATGAGGTATCACAGTGGGCATCTGTGACGAGCGGAGTCAAACAGAGGTCGGTCCTAGGACCAGTGCTATTTTTGGTATATGTGAATGACATAATGGAAAGGTTAGACTCAGAAGTGTCCCTGTTTGCAGATGATGTGAAGTTAATGAGGAGAATTAAATCAGATGAGGATCAGGCAAGACTTCAAAGAGACCTAGACAGAGCAGACACCTTGTCCAGGAACTGGCTTCTCGAATTTAACCCTGCCAAATGCAAAGTCATGAAGATCGGGGAAGGGCACAGAAGACAGCAGACGGAGTATAGGCTAGGGGGTCAAAGACTGCAAACTTCGCTCAAGGAGAAAGATTTTGGGGTGACCATAACACCGAGCACGTCTCCGGAAGCACACATAAACCAGATAACTGCTGCAGCATATGGGCGCCTGGCAAACCTGAGAACAGCGTTCCAATACCTTAGTAAGGAATCGTTCAAGACACTGTACACCGTGTATGTCAGGCCCATACTGGAGTATGCAGCACCTGTTTGGAACCTGCACTTGATCAAGCATGTCAAGAAATTAGAGAAAGTGCAAAGGTTTGCAACAAGGTTAGTTCCAGTGCTAAGGGGAATGTCCTATGAAGAAAGGTTAAGGGAAATCGGTCTGACGACACTGGAGGACAGGCGGGTCAGGAGAGACATGATAACGACATATAAAATATTGTACAGAATAGATGAGGTGCACAAAGATAGGATGTTCCAGAGATGGGACTCAGAAACAAGGGGTCACAATTAGAAGTTGAAGACCCATATGAGTCAAAGGGATGTTAGGAAGTATTTCTTCAGTCATAGAGTTGTCAGGAAGTGGAACAGCCTAGTAAGTGACGTAGTGGAGGCGGGAACCACACATAGTTTTAACACGAGATTTGATAAAGCTCATGGAGCAGGGAGAGAGAGGACCCAGTAGCAACCAGTGAAGAGGCGGGGCCAGGAGCTAAGACTCGACCCCTGCAACCACAAATAGGTGAGTACAGGAACCGGAGAAGACATCTTCAAAGAACTGCAATAAACTGCATTAGAATATAACCTGCAGGAAAGAACATGTCTGGGGTGAGGAAAGAATTGGATGGATATTACAATATTACAATCTGGATGATTAAAGCTTCAACTAGCCTGTTAATTACGATATTATTAAAGCTTCAACTAGCCTGTTAATTACGATATTATTAAAGCTTCAACTAGCCTGTTAATTACGATATTATTAAAGCTTCAACTAGCTGTTAAATTACGATATTATTAAAGCTTCAACTAGCCTGTTAATTACGATATTATCTTAGCCCATCATCCAAACTGTAATAAGAATATTTTTCCGGGAGTACCAAAATACACACATTTTTAATCTTTTCTAGTAAATTATAAACTAAGAGCATTATAAAAGACAATATACAAGTGTATTCTTTGGTTCCAATTCTCACAACCAGAATTATCAAATTACAAAGCAAAGTATCACAAACTAGACAATCCGTTACTGACACTACATATTTTACTAGAATATCACAAACAAGACTATCCGTGTCACCACTATGACATGACACCATTGTAACACTCAGTTACACACGACACCTTTCTCTCAGTGTCACGACACCCTTGTCTCTGCGTTATAACACACCATCTCAAATGTGTCCACACGACACCCTTGTCTCCGTGTACATCTCCACACCCTTGTCTCCGTGTACATCTCCACACCCTTGTCTCCGTGTAAATCTACACACTTTCGCTACCGTGTCCACAAGGCACCCTTTTCTCCGCGTTATTACACATTGTGTCCACAAGACAATTTACAGTGTCCGTCACTAACACCGTCGTGGGGGGCCAGCCGACTAAGTCCAGTCGCTGCCATCAGGAAACTAAGTCCATGCCCCCAGCGGGAAACTTTCGTTGTCAGAAGAGACGACCACAAAGTCATGCGTAACCCGTGCAAAACTTCCTGTGATCAGGTCTTCACTTTAAAGTGGCGTGCAGACACACTAAGCTCTTGGGATTAAGCGTGGGCGTTCCCAAGCACCATGGGTTTGAGTTTTTAGAATCTCGGGTTCAAGTGTTTAAGAAGGAGATTCTATTTAGCAGAATAGGAGGTGAAAGCTTCCATTAGATGAGTTTGGGGGAGTTAGAAATATCTGTTAATGGAGATATGATCACCAGCAGTGATAGCCTGTTAAGTGCAATTGGTTTCACTTTCAAGAATGAATAAGAAAAATTTTCCGGGAAAGGGTACAAATAAAAATTTTTTATCTTCTAGTGACTTAATGTTATGAGATTAAACAACCACTAATACCCTGCTAATTGGTACAATTTTCAAACCGGGAATTCTAAAGGTTACAAAGAAACAGTATCACAACAAGACAACGTCAGACTACATAGTTTCCTAATTCAAAAAGCTGTTTGTCACCATAGTCACAGGATCTTGTAATACTCAGGTAACGGAACAACCCTTTTCTCGTCTAGACCGTGGTCAATAGCACTGAACGCAGAAAGTGCCCGAACCTTGTCTCTACATCACCACACAGTTTGGTCTAAGGGAGATCCCATTGTCTCCGTGATCTCCTAAAACAGGGAGTGGCATGAATGATCCAAGGCACCCTTTATACAATTGCGCTATTAACATTTTCACAAGAAATTTGCATGCCTTTCATAAACGGACCTATTCTGGGCAACCCGGGATAAGTCAAGGCTCACCAGCCCTTTCCATGGAAAATCTGTTCCATTAGAACATTCGTTGGAGGTAATGATGACTTGTCTAGGAATTTATACTGTAAGCTTGCTAATTGAGGAGGTAATATTCATATTTCGGGTGGACGTGCAGACTATGAAAGATTAGGGTGAATTAAATGACGAGGAAGTTGGGTAGTGCTTTAGAATCTGGGTCAAGTTAAGTTCTCCCTTTGGGAGGCAAATAGGAATGTTGAAGTTATAGATCAGCTCTTTAGTGGTGGAGAAGATTGGGTAGGGAAATGTATAGGCAGCAAAAGCTGAAGTGGCAGTGCTTTAAGTGCAATGGTATTTTAGGAATGAAATGAGGAAGTTATAGGATGGAAGTGTAGGAAGATGCGGTTCTCCAAGACTGTTGTCCATGAGGCTTAGTGAGAGGTTGAAGGTGTCTGACCCTGCTAATGAAGGTAAAAATATTTAATAGTGGATTCTCGTAGTAAAGGGAAAGGGGTTAGGTCCTGGAAGGTTGGAAGGGAGGGAAAGGTGGTTCTTGTGTGAGGGGCTTGGACTTCCATAGGCGTAATTTAGGCGGTAATGATAACCCATAGACTGGTCTTAAGTACTGGAGTGTTGAGTGTGGCAAGAGAGAGTGCTTGATAGTACAGGTAACAGGAATTAAGAAAGGGAGGTCCCAGTCAAGGTATCTTGTGAAAGGGTGGGCAAGATGGGTCTAGGGCAATGGTAAAATTGCTGGCCTATACAGGAAGGAGGAGTAACCTTATTATATTTGGACATACTACAAACAAGATGTAAAGGTCACCTCTCTTCTTGGCATGAGTTATTGCAATAATGATGAGGTAAAATTTTCTTTTCGGCAACCTGCCTTGGGGAATCGCGGGTGTGGGTAATAATAGAAAAAACAAAAAGATTAAAGAGGTATGGGTTTTAAAAACAATCAGGCTGCAGGATACCGTTAGAATATGTTAAAAGACTATTCCTTAGGGATAAGTTTAAAAGAATATCAAATAAAGTTGCTATAATCAAATCAATACAACAACAAAGAGAATGAGTAAGGGCAACGAGTGACTAGCTCCCTAAAGGTTTACTATACAAATAGCAGGAGTCTAAGAAATAAGATAGATGAGCTAACATTACTTGCAAGTGTAGGTAATATAGATATTATTGGTATAACAGAGACCTGGTTCAACCTAAAAGATAGATAAATGCCTTCTGAATGCAACATACAGGGTTATAAACTATTCCACACTGATAGGGTCAACAGGAAGAGTGGTGGAGTGGTGATGTATGTCAGAATAAATTTAAACTGCTGTCTTAGACATGATATAAGGTTAGAAACATCGAACACAGAATCAGTTTGGCTACAGTTTCTCGAGGGACGTGACAAATTAATTTTGGGTGTGATTTATAGGCCCCCAAACCTTGATATGGAGTGCAGTAAGCTGTTATGGGACGACATTCATAAGGCATCTAGATATGAAAATGTTGTAATAATGGAAGATTTTAGCTTCAGACAAATTGATTGGAACAATATGACAGGAAATCTTTAGTCTAGTGACTTTCTTAATACTGTTCAGGATTGCTTTTTAGAACAGGTTGTGACGGAACCAACTAGAAGAAACAATCTGCTTGACTTGGTTCTTGTCAACAAAGATTCACTAATTAATAATCTTGAGGTTAATTATGAGCTTGGGGAAAGTGATCACAAATCACTTAGTTTCAATATATCATGGAATTACCCAGATAACTGCAATCAAATCTCTGTCACAGATTCTCGCTTGGCGGACTTCATGGGACTGAAAAATCACCTGGGTGGGCTAAATTGGGATGTCCTGGACTATGGGTCAGGTAGGTGATCTTGGTTACCAATATGACATTTTTCAGAGTATAGTTCTAGCTGCCCAGACAACTTTTGTTCCGAGTAGGGAAATTAGATCTAACAAAAATGATTCCAAATGGATGAACAATAGATTAAAACATCTCATTGGTCAAAAGAGAGGCATATATAGGCGTATCAAAAGAGGGGATGGGCAGTTAAGGAATCAATATAATCAATTAAAGAGAGAAATAAAGAAAGGAATAAGAAAAGCAAAAAGGGATTATGAGGCTAAGGTCGCAAGGGGTTCAAAGACTAACCCAAAAGGGTTCTTTCAGGTATACAGAAATAAGATTAGGGACAAGATAGGCCCACTTAAGAGTAACTCTGGTCAGATCACTGACAGTGATAAGGATATGTGTGAAATTCTCAGTACCTCTCAGTTTTCACCCAGGAAAATACTAGCAATATTCCTGAAATAATAGATTATGTAGAACAGGATAATAAACTATGTACGATTGTAGTAACTAGTGACATGGTCCTCAGACAAATAGAGAAACTAAAACCTAACAAATCCCCAGGCCCTGATGAACTGTTTGCAAGGGTGTTAAAGGAATGTAAAGAGGAACTTAGCATATCTTTGGCTAATTTTTTTAACACATCACTACAAACTGGCATAGTGCATGATAAGTGGAAAATGGCAAATGTAATACCTATTTACAAGGCAGGTGACAGGTCCTTGGCTTCGAACTATAGACCAATAAGCCTTACCTCCATAGTGGGAAAATTTATGAAATCAATAATTTCCGAAGCACACGGAATAGGGGGAGAAATTTTTTCCTGGGTAGAGGCATGGCTGACAAATAGACAGCAGAGAGTTTGCATAAATGGGGAGAAATCAGAATGGGGGCACGTCACAACCAGTGTTCCTCACGGGTCAGTGTTGGGCCCATTGTTGTTCACAATTTACATAAACGACATAGATGAGGGAATAAATAGCGACATAAGCAAATTTGCTGATGACACCAAAATAGACCGTCCAATTCATTCTGATGAGGACACTAGAGCACTCCAGGATGATTTGAATAGACTGATGCAGTGGTCGGAGAAGTGGCAGATGCAGTTTAATATTGACAAATACAAAGTTCTAAATGTTGGACAGTTAAATAACCATGCCACATATAAACTAAATAATGTAGATCTTAATACTACTGATTTCAAAAAGGATTTAGGAGTTCTGGTTAGCAGTAATCTAAAACCAAGACAACAGTGCATTAGTGTTCGCAATAAAGCTAACAGAATTCTTGGCTTCGTATCTAGAAGTATAAATAATAGAAGTCCTCAGGTTGTTCTTCAACTCTATATGTCTTTGGTTAGGCCTCATTTAGACTATGTTGCTCAGTTCTGGTCACCGTATTACAGAATGGATATAAACGCTCTGGAAAACGTACAGAGGAGGATGACAAAGATGATCCCATGTATCAGAAATCTTCCCTATGAGGATAGACTGAGGGCCCCGAATCTGCACTCTCTCGAAGGGCGTAGAATTAGGGAAGATATGATCGAGGTGTATAAATGGAAAACAGGAATAAATAAATGGGATGTAAATAGCGTGCTGAAAATTTCCAGCCAAGACAGGACTCGCAGCAATGGTTTCAAGTTGGAAAAATTCAGATTCAGGAAGTATATAGGAAAGTACTGGTTTGGTAATAGGGTTGTGGATGAGTGTAACAAACTCCCGAGTACAGTTATTGAGGCTAAAACGTTGTGTAGTTTTAAAAATAGGTTAGATAAATGCATGAGTGGGTGTGGGTGGGTGTGAGTTGAAGCTGACTAGCTTGTGCTGCTGGGTCTGGTGCCGTGCTCCATCCTTGAGTGGCGGTGACCAGACTGGGTGGGTCATTGGGCTAATCCGGGGTGGGAGGGTCATTGGGCTAATCCCGGGGGGGGGGACATGGACCTGCTCCGCATGGGTCAGTAGGCCTGTTGCAGTGTTCCTTCTTTCTTATGTTGTTATGTTCTTACACTGAATGAGGCCATCAGATAATTCTGAGACCGACAGACTCAGTTAGCTGTGGTCAACAAATTAAATGAGGTTGGTTCACCAGCCTCGTCATAAAGTGCGATTACGTCACACTGGGTACTGATGTCTGGCAGCAGCACCCAAGTGCTCAATCAGCAACTTCTCCAATTGTCTCTTTTCTGGTTTCGTAACAATGGACAAATTACAAAAGCTTTTGTGAATGGTGGATTCTCAAAGCTCATGTTTTTGCATTGCATTATCTATCAGCAAGATTGTGCGCAAAATATGTGGATATGACTTGCGTTCTGAAACCTGTTGTTTGGTCAGCGAATTTCATTCTTTTTCAAGGGCTTTATCATCGCTATATTCGTGATTTTCTGAAACTGATTCTGAGTTCGTTGACTTGCCTTATTATACAGCAGTTCAATGGCTTAGTTGTGGAAAGGTTCTGTCACGGTTTTTTCAGCTCAGAAAGGAAATTTACTCATTTCTCACAGAGAAGAATCGACCCGAACCACTTTTATCAAACGTTGATTGGCTCTGCAAACTGGCATTTTTTCAGATGTGACAAGTTGTAAGGTGACACAAATCTAATTTGTCATTATTCACGTTTGTCAAGGCATTCTGGGCAAACTTGATGTTATCTGAAGGACAGGTTCATTTTCCATGTGAAAAATTAAAGGACAGGTTCATTTTCCATGTGAAAAATTTCATGAAGAAAGTGAAGGAGAATTTCCTTCGTAATTCATTAAGTTAATGACTTGACTTAAATATTCACCACTGATATACACAACTTACAAAATACCTTCAAATTGTAACTTGAGTTAACTTGAGTTAACTGTAACTTGAGTTAACTTACTGTAGCTTGAGTTAACTTACTGTAACTTGAGTTAACTTACTGTAACTTGAGTTAACTTACTGTAACTTGAGTTAACTTACTGTAACATGAGTTAACTTACTGTAACTTGAGTTAACTTACTGTAACTTGAGTTAACTTACTGTAACTTGAGTTAACTTACTGTAACTTGAGTTAACTTACTGTAACTTGAGTTAACTTACTGTAATGAGTTAACTTACTGTAACTTGAGTTAACTTACTGTAACTTGAGTTAACTTACTGTAACTTGAGTTAACTTACTGTAACTTGAGTTAACTTACTGTAACTTGAGTTAACTTACTGTAACTTGAGTTAACTTACTGTAACTTGAGTTAACTTACTGTAACTTGAGTTAACTTACTGTAACTTGAGTTAACTTACTGTAACTTGAGTTAACTTACTGTAATTTGAGTTAACTTACTGTAACTTGAGTTAACTTACTGTAACTTGAGTTAACTTACTGCAACTTGAGTTAACTTACTGTAACTTGAGTTAACTTACTGTAACTTGAGTTAACTTACTGTAACTTGAGTTAACTTACTGTAACTTGAGTTAACTTACTGTAACTTGAGTTAACTTACTGTAACTTGAGTTAACTTACTGTAACTTGAGTTAACTTACTGTAACTTAAGTTAACTTACTGTAACTTGAGTTAACTTACTGTAACTTGAGTTAACTTACTGTAACTTGAGTTAACTTACTGTAACTTGAGTTAACTTACTGTAATTTGAGTTAACTTACTGTAACTTGAGTTAACTTACTGTAACTTGAGTTAACTTACTGTAACTTGAGTTAACTTACTGTAATTTGAGTTAACTTACTGTAACTTGAGTTAACTTACTGTAACTTGAGTTAACTTACTGTAACTTGAGTTAACTTTCTGTAACTTGAGTTAACTTACTGTAACTTGAGTTAACTTACTGTAACTTGAGTTAACTTACTGTAACTTGAGTTAACTTACTGTAACTTGAGTTAACTTACTGTAACTTGAGTTAACTTACTGTAACTTGAGTTAACTTACTGTAACTTGAGTTAACTTACTGTAACCTGAGTTAACTTACTGTAACTTGAGTTAACTTACTGTAACTTGAGTTAACTTACTGTAACTTGAGTTAACTTACTGTAACTTGAGTTAACTTACTGTAACTTGAGTTAACTTACTGTAACTTGAGTTAACTTACTGTAACTTGAGTTAACTTACTGTAATTTGAGTTAACTTACTGTAACTTGAGTTAACTTACTGTAACTTGAGTTAACTTACTGTAACTTGAGTTAACTTACTGTAATTTGAGTTAACTTACTGCAACTTGAGTTAACTTACTGTAACTTGAGTTAACTTACTGTAACTTGAGTTAACTTACTGTAACTTGAGTTAACTTACTGTAACTTGAGTTAACTTACTGTAACTTGAGTTAACTTACTGTAACTTGAGTTAACTTACTGTAACTTGAGTTAACTTACTGTAACTTGAGTTAACTTACTGTAACTTGAGTTAACTTACTGAAACTTGAGTTAACTTACTGTAACTTGAGTTAACTTACTGTAACTTGAGTTTAACTTACTGTAATTTGAGTTAACTTACTGTAACTTGAGTTAACTTACTGTAACTTGAGTTAACTTACTGTAACTTGAGTTAACTTACTGTAATTTGAGTTAACTTACTGTAACTTGAGTTAACTTACTGTAACTTGAGTTAACTTACTGTAGCTTGAGTTAACTTACTGTAACTTGAGCTAACTTACTGTAACTTGAGTTAACTTACTGTAACTTGAGTTAACTTACTGTAACTTGAGTTAACTTACTGTAACTTGAGCTAACTTACTGTAACTTGAGTTAACTTACTGTAACTTGAGTTAACTTACTGTAACTTGAGTTAACTTACTGTAACTTGAGCTAACTTACTGTAACTTGAGTTAACTTACTGTAACTTGAGTTAACTTACTGTAACTTGAGTTAACTTACTGTAACTTGAGCTAACTTACTGTAACTTGAGTTAATTACTGTAACTTGAGTTAACTTACTGTAACTTGAGTTAACTTACTGTAACTTGAGTTAACTTACTGTAACTTGAGCTAACTTACTGTAACTTGAGTTAACTTTCTGTAACTTGAGTTAACTTACTGTAACTTGAGTTAACTTACTGTAACTTGAGTTAACTTACTGTAACTTGAGTTACCTTACTGTAACTTGAGTTAACTTACTGTAACTTGAGTTAACTTACTGTAACTTGAGTTAACTTACTGTAACTTGAGTTAACTTACTGTAACTTGAGTTAACTTACTGTAACTTGAGTTAACTTACTGTAACTTGAGTTAACTTACTGTAACTTGAGTTAACTTACTGTAACTTGAGTTAACTTACTGTAACTTGAGTTAACTTACTGTAACTTGAGTTAACTTACTGTAACTTGAGTTACCTTACTGTAACTTGAGTTAACTTACTGTAACTTAAGTTAACTTACTGTAACTTGAGTTAACTTACTGTAACTTGAGTTAACTTACTGTCTTCTTTAAATGAAAACAGATATACAACTTAAACTATGATCAATTTCTCTAGTATTAAATAGTGTGTGAGCCATTAATTTAGTGTACCCATAATGCCATGGTATGATAATGGCTCTTCACTCCAACTCATTATTGTAACTACAAGGTTCACAGAATCTCAATGTAAAACTGCAAAGGAATAAAAATTATATTGTATTATACATGCAAAAAAAAACAATTTTAGAAACAATTTTCTGATCTTGATGGAAAAACACATGAAATGCAGTTGTTTTAAAATGCATTTTACTGCAATGTTGTAACACTCCGAAGTTTCAAGTGGAAATTATTGATCTGCAGTCAGATGACATGATGAAAAAGAACTATAAAGTAGGAAACCTGATCCAACTGTATAAATCTTTACATGACTCACGAAATCGTAATGACACGATTGCAAATAAACCATCCTACGGGCGGGATTTGAACCCGCGGTCAAAGAGTCTTAAAACTCCAGACCGTCTGTAAAAACTTGCATTTGTGGTCACAGAGGTGCCTGTGTTAACCTTCCTATGGTGTAGAAATATACCTAGTTGGACGAATCTTATTGTAGCTAGCTGGTCCAGTGACTAACGTGACGGTCTGGAGTTTTGAGACTCTCTGATCGCGGGTTCAATCCCCGCCCGTGGTATGGTTTAAATCTTTACAGCCTGAACAGTTTCTAAATTTTAAACCTATTTGCTTAGGATTCCTATCATATTTTGGTACAACGTACCTTTGTGAACAAACATTTTAAAAAATAAAGTATGTCAAGTCCAAATGTCGCACAAAATTATCTGATGAGGATTTGAAGTTCATTCTAATATAATAATTGGCTCCTCGAGTTTGAAACATTAATTCAGTAATATTTTGAAATTATAAACCAGTTCCATTATTCTTATTAATCTTGTGCAAATTAATCTTGTGCAAATTAATCTTGTGCAAATTAATCTTGTGCAAATTAATCTTGTGCAAATTAATCTTGTTTCATCTGCAGTTCAGTAATTGATTATACTGTCAGAACACTGGCTTAAGTTTGACATTTTTACCAATATATAATTTTTCAGTGTAAATACGGTATTGTTTCTTCTTAAATGTAATAATTTTCTTTTCTTCGGAATCATATCATAATGATTACAATAAACATCAAAATAAAAGTTATTCATTCATTTACATTTTCTTCATTCATTTATATATATTCCATAGACTTAGTTTTTTTCTTTGGTCTAAGACAGTGTGAAATATACATTATAACCCTTGTAGTGAAAAATTTGGAGATTTCTCCTATATATTTACGTGAATATACATATAATCAGACAAGAATACATATACATATATACACACAAGCACACAGTTGCATGTATATAAAATAAGAATATATTCGTTCAATAATACATATGAAGTGTCACATGTATGCGCATAGGCATACATACCCTAAAGAATATACGCAGTACATTCATACATAAGCACGTGTATACATGCATGATTTACGAATACATTGTTAATGTTTATTTTTCATTCACGGATATAGTGCTGGGCTTATGCAAAACTGGAATAACTTTCTTGTATCTCTCAGCGACCGAAATATGTCTAATTTAGGCTTTTGACTAATGACAAAAATGAAGAGGGTAGCACCTTGGGAACGACTCAGAAGATACAAAGGACCTTGGGAACGACTCAGAAGATACAAAGGACCTTGGGAACGACTCAGAAGATACAAAGGACCTTGGGAACGGCACAGAAGATAAAAAAGGACCTTTGGAACGACTCAGAAGATACAAAGGACCTGGGGAACGACTCAGAAGATACAAAGGACCTTGAAAAAGACTCAGAAGATACAAAGGACCTTGGGAACGACACAGAAGATAAAAAAGGACCTTGGGAACGACTCAGAAGATACAAAGGACCTTGGGAACGGCACAGAAGATAAAAAAGGACCTTTGGAACGACTCAGAAGATTCAAAGGACCTGGGGAACGACTCAGAAGATACAAAGGACCTTGGGAACGACTCAGAAGATACAAAGGACCTTGGGAACGACACAGAAGATAAAAAAGGACCTTGGGAACGACTCAGAAGATACAAAGGATCTTGGGAACGACTCAGAAGATACAAAGGACCTTGGGAACGACACAGAAGATACAAAAGACCTTGGGAACGACTCAAAAGATACAAAGGACCTTGGGAACGACACAGAAAATACAGAAGACCTTGGGAATGGCACAGAAGATACAAAGGACCTTGGGAACGACATAGAAGATACAAAGGACCTTGGGAACGACACAGAAGATACAAAGGACCTTGAGAATGACACAGAAGACACAAAGGACCTTGGGAACGACACAGAAGATGCAGAGGACCTTCGGAACGTCTCAGAAGATACAAAGAACCTTGGGAACGACACAGAAGATACAAAGGACCTTGGGAACAACACAGAAGATTCAAAGGACCTTGAGAAGGACACAAAAGATACAAAGGACCTTGGGAACAACACAGAAGATACAAAGGACCTTGGGAACGACACAGAAGATACAAAGGACCTTGGGAACAACACAGAAGATTCAAAGGACCTTGAGAAGGACACAAAAGATACAAAGGACCTTGGGAACAACACAGAAGATACAAAGGACCTTGGGAACGACACAGAAGATACAATGTTTGTAAGGATTGTGTGGTCTAGTGGTCTAAAGCGTTATGCGTTTTCTCTCACCATGAGGCGGGCCAAAACAGTATGGTTTCGACTCCTTGCCTATTGCAGTATTGAATATATAATATATAATATATATATATATATAATATATATATATATATATATATATATATATATATATATATAAATATATATATATATATTATATATATATATATATATATATTATAATATATTATTAGCAATTGATTAGGAATAG
The DNA here is from genome assembly GCF_026875155.1 of Cherax quadricarinatus. Taxonomy (NCBI): domain Eukaryota; kingdom Metazoa; phylum Arthropoda; class Malacostraca; order Decapoda; family Parastacidae; genus Cherax; species Cherax quadricarinatus. Next base: position 45,677,176 of record NC_069412.1, read on the forward strand.
GGTGACAGGTAAGTTTATTTTTGCCTTCCTGTAGCAGGTAGTAAATTTTGTTTTGGGAGGAGACTTATTGCTGGTATCTCCCAGTATCTTGGATCTATTGTCTTGTGTCTCTCCCTGTGACAGCGAATTTGTCTTAAAGTAAATTATCCTCTAAAAAGAAATAGAAAGATGTTAACTTTTCTTTCAATTTTGTTAAAAACTATCATTTGGGAGCAATGGTAGAGTGTGAAGACAGTCCCATTAGCTAGTTTCCTTTATTTGTATCATTGTGGTGTGTTACCCATGGATGTTGTAGGACACTGGTTGTCATGGTGCTTTTTGGAAGTCATTGCTTGCATCTCACACAATCAGCATTCAAACAATAATTAACTAAAAGCCCGGTAGTTTACTGCAAAGGTGAATGTAGAAGTCACTGCTAACTTTAGAGAAGAGCTACGCTATTGTATAAGTCGACCAATCAGAGCAACCGGGTGGGCACCAAGTTAGTTTACTTTGTAACTAAAATTAGTCTATGAGCTCAGTTCCTTACTTGCTCTCAGCTGATTACCACACACAAGAGTTGTGTCCTCAGTATGAGTATATTATCCATATTCAGTGAGAGTAATCTTTATGATTCAACATTTAACAGTTCATGATTGCCTTTATTAACTGGCCTCGAGTTTTATAACAGGTATATCCCGGAATATGAGCCCAAAAAACTCATAATTACCCCCCTAAGTAAAGAGTGTGTCTATGTTGAAAAAAGTCAGTACTTAATGTTAATTGTTTTCCCAATGTATTATTTATGATACTGAGTGAATCATGTGAATGTCACTACTCTGTGAATATCGTTCAATTCCAGTAACGTTCAATATTGACTTTGTCCCAAGAATTCCGGATGAAAATCGAAGAAAAGTTCAGTTGTGTAAAGGTTTATTTATTTTAAAATATTTCCTGCTTAACCATCTTATATATTGTAAAAAATTAATTATTAAATGCACCTCAGTAGTTCAGTTTTATAAGATGTATTTTCTTTATTACAAACCTTTTTTACCCTCAAAGAAATTACCAAACATTAAGTTGTTATTTGTTATCGATTTTAAATACAACCTCAAATTTTTGGAATATGTTTTTAAACTTTTTTAAGATAGAATTTAGAGAAAAAATGCAAGTGTAATGGAATATATAGTTGAAAAAATGAACATTAATCTCTGTTTTCAAACTTACTTTGTGAACTTTTCAGGAAAGAGCGGAATGTCAGAGGTGAGAAACAATCCTGTAAGTGTCGTCCATGAAGCCACCTGCACCACTTGTGATCTTTGTTCACTGTACGGTAACACTATGTACATATTACACCTGAAACAGTAAGGTATCTGGTCATTCTCTGTTCAGCATGTCTGTAAGAATTTATATATACATTATATATATATATATATATATATATATATATATATATATATATATATTATATATATAATATATATATATATATGTACACACACACACACACACACACACACACACATATATATATATATATATATATATATATATATTATATATATATATATATATATAAATATATATATATATATATATATATATATTATATATATATATATTATGTGTGTGTGTGTGTGTGTGTGTGTGTGTGTGTGTGTGTGTGTGTGTGTGTGTGTGTGTGTGTGTGTGTGTGTGTGTGTGGTGTGTGTGTGTGGTGTGTGTGTTCTCAGAGTAGTGTAGTGCGGATGTGTCACCGTCCACGGTAACCGTGGCCGGTGACACTGTCTATACTACCACCTAATCTTGTGTACTTGTCCACTTATGATACAGTAACAGCTAAACATGTTAGATTGTATGCCACCATTCCCGACATACATAGCATGAGTTTGGTGCGTAGACACTGGTCGGACACCATCAAACCTATGATTGAACTGTTGGGGTATAATAATCTGGGCATCAGCCCTCCCTGGTGGATGATTACAGGAACTAATGTGGTTGAAGATAGCGCTCGACTCCTACCATGTCCTGATTGAGTATTTATGATGGACAATTCATGTTTCCAGAGGTTTACCTGTTAGACCAATATATGAATATATGAGAGGGAACACTGGGTACGTGGGACCTTGCAAACCCCACCAACTTTGTTAGAGAGTGTGTTTTTAATTAACCTCTGTTTCACTGTCCCAGTGTTCTTGATCATTTTTAAATACCTCACATAGGCATTTATATATATATATATATATATATATATATATATATATATATATATATATATATATATATATATATATATATTTAGATGGTATGAGTTTGCCAAAAAAATATTATTCAGTGGGTTGAGAAGGGGAAGTTAAAGTTGTTTTGGATATTTAAAGACGTTGGAGCAAAACTAAACGAGGATGTACCAAAGATTTGCAAAAGAAAGGAGCAGTAGGGATCATCCCAGGAAAGGTTCGAGGTCTGGGTAATGAGGTTTCGAGTGTTTGGGGCTTAGACATTCAGCAGATATGTTTGCTTCATTAGTATAAATGCAACAAAGCACTCATTACCTGATGTTTGCTGTGTCCTTTCTGAAAATAGCCAACACAGAATTCAGCTTTGAAAAGGCTGTGTACAGTTCCTGCATGTCCATCAGGTGAGAACGAGTGACGACCAGCAGCCTCGTCGACCACACCAGAAGGCGGAGTCTGAAGGACGACTGGACGAAAGCACATATGAAATCCGTGTTGTCACTTATTACAGTAACTGTCGTGTGTGATGATAGCTGCCGTAGCTGGTCATGTAGAAATTATTGTATCAGTCATCTCGTTAATTCTGTAAACATGTGAGGCTAACTTGGTTCTTCAGTTAGGTAACATTAATCATTCTTTTTCTAGTTATGGAGTGACCTTAATATTATTCTTATTGACCCAACTTATTTATCAAGTGCTAGAGATGATGAGTGTCCTTCGTAATATAGCAACAATATGAACATTACATCTTACCAACTAACCTTACAAACAACATACCCGCTTGACATTGTTGACCAAGAGTGAAAGTTGCTTGTCCATGTTGATATCCTCGCTGTTAGTTACAATTTCAAATACTCCAACTCCTCCTGGAAACCGGAGATGATCAATGATCTGAAATGGTGCTTCAATGAGTTAGGTATAATTGCGACTTGTTTGCTAGGTATAATTGCGACTTGTTTGCTAGGTATAATTGTGACTTGTTTGCTAGGTATAATTGCGACTTGTTTGCTAAGTATAATTGTGACTTGTTTGCTAGGTATAATTGTGACTTGTTTGCTAGGTATAATTGTGATTTGTTTGCTAGGTATAATTGTGACTTGTTTGCTAGGTATAATTGCAACTTGTTTGTTAAGTATAATTGTGACTTGTTTGCTAGGTATAATTGTGACTTGTTTGCTAGGTATGATTGTGACTTGTTTGTTAGGTATAATTGTGTTTTTTTCTAGATATAATTGTGACTTGTTTGCTAGATATAATTGTGGCTTGTTTGCTAGATATAATTGTGACTTGTTTGCTAGGTATAATTGTGTCTTGTTTGCTAGGTATAATTGTGACTTGTTTGCTATATATAATTGTGAATTGTTTGCTAGATATAATTGTGACTTGTTTGCTAAATATAATTGTGGCTTGTTTGCTAGATATAATTGTGACTTGTTTGCTAGATATAATTGTGGCTTGTTTGCTAGATATAATTGTGACTTGTTTGCTAGGTATAATTGTGACTTGTTTGCTAGGTATAATTGTGACTTGTTTGCTAGATATAATTGTGACTTGTTTGCTAGATATAATTGTGACTTGTTTGCTAGATATAATTGTGGCTTGTTTGCTAGATATAATTGTGACTTGTTTGCTAGGCATAATTGTGGCTTGTTTGCTAGGTATAATTGTGGCTTGTTTGCTAGGTATAATTGTGGCTTGCTTGCTAGGTATAATTGTGACTAGTTTGCTAGGTATAATTGTGGCTTGTTTGCTAGGTATAATTGTGACTTGTTTGCTAGGTATAATTGCGACTTGTTTGCTAAGTATAATTGTGACTTGTTTGCTAGGTATAATTGTAATTTGTTTGCTAGGTATAATTGTGACTTGTTTGCTAGGTATAATTGTGATTTGTTTGCTAGGTATAATTATTACTTGTTTTCTAGGTATAATTGTGACTTGTTTGCTAGGTATAATTGCAACTTGTTTGTTAAGTATAATTGTGACTTGTTTGCTAGGTATGATTGTGACTTGTTTGCTAGGTATAATTGTGACTTGTTTGCTAGGTATAATTGTGACTTGTTTCCTAGATATAATTGTGACTTGTTTGCTAGATATAATTGTGACTTGTTTGCTAGATATAATTGTGACTTGTTTGCTAGGTATAATTGCGGCTTGTTTGCTAGGTATAATTGCGGCTTGTTTGCTAAGTATAATTGTGACTTGTTTGCTAGGTATAATTGGGACTTGTTTGCTAGGAATAGTTGTGACTTGTTTGCTAGATATAATTGTGACTTGTTTGCTAGGTATAGTTGTGACTTGTTTGCTAGATATAATTGTGACTTGTTTGCTAGGTATAGTTGTGACTTGTTTGCTAGATATAATTGTGACTTGTTTGCTAGGTATAGTTGTGACTTGTTTGCTAGGAATAATTGTGACTTGTTTGCTAGGAATAATTGTGACTTGTTTGCTAGGTATAATTGTGACTTGTTTGCTAGGTATAATTGTGACTTGTTTGCTAGGAATAATTGTGACTTGTTTGCTAGGAATAATTGTGACTTGTTTGCTAGGAATAATTGTGACTTGTTTGCTAGGAATAATTGTGACTTGTTTGCTAGGTATAATTGTGACTTGTTTGCTAGGTATAATTGTGACTTGTTTGCTAGGTATAATTGTGACTTGTTTGCTAGGAATAATTGTGACTTGTTTGCTAGGAATAATCGTGACTTGTTTGCTAGGTATAATTGTAACTTGTTTGCTAGGCATAATTATGACTTGTTTGCAAGGAATAATTGTGACTTGTTTGCTAGGAATAATTGTGACTTGTTTGCTAGGAATAATTGTGACTTGTTTGCTAGGTATAATTGTGACTTGTTTGCTAGGAATAATTGTGACTTGTTTGCTAGGCATAATTGTGACTTGTTTGCTAGGTATAATTGTGACTTGTTTGCTAGGTATAATTGTGTTTTTTTCTAGGTATAATTGTGACTTGTTTGCTAGATATAATTGTGACTTGTTTGCTAGATATAATTGTGACTTGCTTGCTAGGTATAACTGTGTTTTTTTCTAGGTATAATTGTGACTTGTTTGCTAGGTATAATTGTGACTTGTTTGCTAGATATAATTGTGACTTGTTTGCTAGATATAATTGTGACTTGTTTGCTAGATATAATTGTGACTTGTTTGCTAGGTATAATTGTGACTTGTTTGCTAGATATAATTGTGACTTGTTTGCTAGATATAATTGTGACTTGTTTGCTAGATATAATTGTGACTTGCTTGCTAGGTATAATTGTGATATGTTTGCTAGGTATAATTGTGACTTGTTTGCTAGATATAATTGTGACTTGTTTGCTAGATATAATTGTGACTTGCTTGCTAGGTATAACTGTGTTTTTTTCTAGGTATAATTGTGACTTGTTTGCTAGGTATAATTGTGACTTGTTTGCTAGATATAATTGTGACTTGTTTGCTAGATATAATTGTGATTTGTTTGCTAGATATAATTGTGACTTGTTTGCTAGATATAATTGTGACTTGTTTGCTAGATATAATTGTGACTTGCTTGCTAGATATAATTGTGACTTGTTTGCTAGATATAATTGTGACTTGTTTGCTAGATATAATTGTGACTTGTTTGCTAGATATAATTGTGACTTGCTTGCTAGATATAATTGTGACTTGTTTGCTAGATATAATTGTGACTTGTTTGCTAGATATAATTGTGACTTGTTTGTTAGATATAATTGTGACTTGTTTGCTAGGTATAATTGTGACTTGTTTGCTAGGTATAATTGTGACTTGTTTGCTAGGTATAATTGTGACTTGTTTGCTAGATATAATTGTGACTTGTTTGCTAGATATAATTGTGACTTGTTTGCTAGATATAATTGTGACTTGTTTGCTAGATATAATTGTGACTTGTTTGTTAGGTATAATTATATATTTTTTGTGGTGTGTCAAGAACATTATGCTACAAAATATTTAAAAGAGTTATTGTTTAAGCAGGAAAAACAAATGCATTGACAAGTAAGATTTTGACGCACATGTTTATCACAAAATGTAAAATATATATGCAACAGTTAGGTATCCTCATTTTGGAAATTTTTGGCCTACGGAGAAGAATGTATTGTCGAGAGTAGGAATAGTAGCGAGGTAATGATGGCGTAATTAGTACATTAATCTTAGAGAAATAGTTGGAGGTGGTCAGTCCCTCAGTGTGGAGAAGAGTTCAGCACTTGTGTCTGTAACAGTATGAAGGTCAACAACGAGAATAATGTCTCCTCTCTATTTGGCTGGTTAAGTGAAATGCTTCAACAAGAAAGTTACCCAACTGTTGTTTGTGTGTCTTGGTCATCAACGTGTCAGGTGGCCTGGTGGCTAAAGCTATCGCTTCACACACGGAGGGACAGGGTTAGATTCCCGGCGGGTGGGAACATTTTGACACGTTTCCTTACACCTGTTGTCCTGTTCACCTAGCAGCAAATAGGTACCTGGGTGTTAGTGGACTGGTGTGAGTCGTATCCTGGGAGACAAGTTTGAGGACCACAATGGAAATAAGTTAGACAGTCTTCGATGACACACTGACTTTCTGGGGTTATCCTTGGGTGGCTAACCCTCCGGGATTAAAAATCCGAACGCATGGTTTGTTTACAATCGTGGCATTACGATTTCGTAAGTCTTGATGATAATTTATACTATTTTGAACGATCATGTTTATGTTGAAGGAATGGTACCGGGAAACTACTCGATTTTGGGAGGGAAATTTTTTTTCTAGAAATTACAATGTATAGATATTTTCTTGTAATTAAATTGATAATCCTGAAATTTAAAAAAAATAAAACTTTTTTCATAATGAATGACAATATGTTGAGTAACTTGCCATAAACAGAGTGGAGGATGCCATAGTGCCATCAGTGATAAAAATTACAGAGTAGCTGCCATGTGGTGCTTGGGTTAGTATATCCTCCACCACTTGTGTTGTCAGCTTAGCCTCCATCACACATGATGTCAGCCTAGGCTCCACTACTTGTGTTGTCAGCCCAGGCTCCACTACATGTGTTGTCAGCCCAGGCTCCACTACATGTGTTGTCAGCCCAGGCTCCACTACATGTGTTGTCAGCCCAGGCTTAGCCATCTGCGTCACTGATGATGCGATATGATGTTCAGCTGTCAGAAAGATAGTTCATATGTAATTACTGTAATATTACACACAAGTCTTCTACGTGATATTTAGTGTAAGAATTACTGTCTGTGCTTTCCTACAACCAAGAACTTCATGGTCGTAGTTGTACGTTCAGACAAGACTGAAGTAACTCTCTTGTAGTATTATTTAATGTCATTGTAGCTTAAGCAGTGTAATAAGAAGATAATGATAATTTCATAAATATTTTTATCAACTATTGTACAATTTAATATTGTTGTTAACTGTATAATATACAAGTTCCATGTGAACTTACAATGTCGAATATAATGAGCAAACTAAGATGCAAATTGGCATAAAAATATTCAGATCTGAGCACACACACACACACACACATAACACACACACACACACACACACACACACACACACACACACACACACATACACACACACACACACACACAAACACACACACACACATACACACACATACACACACACACACACAAACACACACACACACACACACTGATGCAGTTATGTATAACCCACCACAGAACAGCAGGAGGCCAAGGCAAGTGTATGATGACAGTAATAGAGCGATGGTTGACACACTGGCTGCAGTGGCCAGAAGGGCTCATGCGTGCAGGGCAAAGCTACTGATCATGGGTGACTTCAACCACAAGGAAATCGACTGGGAGAACTTGGAGCCACATGGTGGCCAAGAAACGTGGAGGGCTAAGATGATGGAGGTGGTACTGGAAAACTTCGTGTACCAACAGGTAAGGGACACTACCAGAGAGAGAGGAGAGGATGAACCAGCGAGACTGGACCTAGTATTCACCTTGAGTAGTGCGGATATTGAGGACATCACATATATTACTCTACAAGTGGAGGGGGAACAGGAAGAGCTGGACGAATGCAGCCAAACTACATGAAGGGGGACTACGTGGGAATGAAGAACTTCCTGAACGGGGTTTAGTGGGACAAAGAACTGGCAGGGAAGTCAGTAAACGAGATGATGGAATACGTGACAACAATATGCAAGGAAGCTGAGGAGAGGTTCGTACCCAAAGAGTAACAGGACGGATAATGAGAACCTTCAAAACTAGGACGCAAGCCCATGATGATTCTCTTCAAATCGCTTGTGCTCTCTAGGCTAGAATAGTGCTGTACACTAACGGCCCCCTTCAAGGCTGGCGACATTGCAGACCTGGAGAGTGTACAAAGAACTTTCACAGCACACACAAGTACTATAAGGCACCTAAATTACTGGGAACGGTTGACGGTCCTTGATCTGTATTCCCTGGAACGAAGGCAAGAGAGATACATAATAATATACACTTGGAAGGTCCTGGAGGGATTGGTACCAAACCTGCACACGAAAATCACTCCATATGAAAGCTAAAGACTCAGCAGGAGATGCATCATTGACCCGATGAAAGGAGGCTTGCCACGAGTACTACATTGAGAGACAACACTGTAAGTGTCCGGGGCCCAAGACTGTTCAACTGCCTCCCAGCATACATAAGGGGGATTACCAATAGACCCCTGGCTGTCTTCAAGAAGGCACTGGACAGGCACCTGATCAGACCCTGATCCACCATGAGGCCTGGTCTCAGGCCGAGCCGCGGGGGCGTTGAACCCCGAAACCCTCTCCACGTAAACTCCAGTAAACTCCAGACGAGGACCAGACAGAACTACAAAGGGATCTGGACAGGCTGCAGGTCTGGTCCAGAAACTGGCTCCTGGAGTTCAATCCCACCAAATTCAAAGGCAAAGAAAACCGCAGACGGAGTACACTCTATGGGGCCAGAGACTACAAACCTCACTTAAGGAAAAGGATCTTAGGGTGAGTATAACACCAGGCACATCTTCTGAGGTGCGCAACAACCAAATAACTGCTGCAGCATACGGGCGCCTAGCAAACCTCAGAACAGCATTCCGACATCTTAATAAGGAATCGTTCAGGACCCTGTACACTGTGTGCTTTAGGCTTATATTGGAGTATGCAGCGCTGTTTTGGAACCCATACCTAGCCAAGCAAGTACGGAAATTAGAGAAAGTACAAAGGTTTGCAATAAGATTATTCCCGGACTAATGGGTATGGCCTACGAAGAGAGGTTAAGGGAAATCAACCTGATGACACTGGAGGACAGGAGAGATGGGGGATATAATAACGACATATAAAATACTGAGAGGAATTGATAAGGTGGACAGAGACAGGATGTTCCAGAGATGGGATGTGATGTAGAGGAGGTAGGATCCATACATAGCTTTAAGAGGAGGTATGATAAAGCTCATGGAGCAGGAAGAGTGACCTAGTAGATACCGGTGAAGAGGCGGGGCAAGGAGCTGTGATTCGACCCCTGCAACTACAACTATGTGAGTACACACACACACACACACACACACCACACACACACACACACACACACACACACACACACACACACACACACACACACACGGTGAAGAGGCGGGGCCAGGAGCTGAGTCTCGACCCCTGCCACCACAATTACGTGAGCACAAATTAGGTGAGCACAAATTAGGTGAGCACACATACGCACACACACAACCAAGGTGGACAAAGACGGGATGTTCCAGACATGGGACACAGAAACATTTGGTCACAATTGAAAGCTGAAGACTCAGATGAGTCAAACGGATGTCTGGAAGTATTTCTTCAGTCACAGAGTTGTCAGGAAGTGGAACAGTCTGGATGGTGATGTAGTGGAGGCAGGACCCATACATAGCTTTAAGATGAGGTATGATAAAACTCATGGAGCAATGAGAGGAGGACCTAGTAGCGACCAGTAAAGAGGCGGGGCCAGGAGCTATGGCTTGACCCCTGCAATCACAATTAGGTAAGTATACAGTGTATATTACACACACACACACACACACACACACACACACACACACACACACACACACACACACACACACACACACACACTCACACACCACACACACACACACACACACACACACACACACACACACACACACACTCACACACACACACTAGAGTATAAGGGGCACATGATAACGACTTATTAAATACTGAGAGGAACTGACGAGGTGAACAAGGCCAGAATGTTTCAGAAATGGGTTACAGGAACAAGGGGACATGACTGTAAGTTGAAAACTCAGGTAAGTGGGACTCTTAGCTAAGGCCAAGTCAGGTAAGTAATACAGGTCAGATAAAACAGCTATGTTTATATCTGACGTTGGCATTCCACGGTCCATTGAAAGTGATCAAGGTACTAATTTCACAGCCAAAGTATTTAGAGAGCCTTTAAACCGGCCATGAATTAAACAAAAGCTATCCATAGTTTTTCATCGTCAGTCCCAAGGCGCCTTGAAGAAGTTTCACCAAGCCTTAAAAAGCTATGATGCGTTCGTATTGCATACATTTTCCTACAGACTCTTTGCATTGCGAGAAAGTTTCCAGGAATCAACAGGATACAGTCCTATTGAGCTGATTTTTATGCATAATGTAAGAGGAAGTAGCGTTTCTGCTATAAAATGGAATATTGACGGAGTCCAGCTAGCAGGCTTCACCGTGTATCATTGTTGGAGTCCAGCTAGCAGGCTTCACCGTGTATCATTGTTGGAGTCCAGCTAGCAGGCTTCACCATGTATCATTGTTGGAGTTAATTCTAGCAGGCTTCACCGTGTATCATTGTTGGAGTTAATTCTAGCAGGCTTCACCGTGTATCATTGTTGGAGTTCAGCTAGCAAGCTTCACCGTGTATCATTGTTGGAGTCCAGCTAGCAGGCTTCACTTTGTATCATTGTTGGAGTCCAGCTAGCAGGCTTCATCGTGTATCATTGTTGGAGTTAATTCTAGCAGGCTTCACCGTGTATCATTGTTGGAGTTCAGCTAGCAGGCTTCACCGTGTATCATTGTTGGAGTCCAGCTAGCAGGCTTCACCATGTATCATTGTTGGAGTCCAGCTAGCAGGCTTCACCTGTATCTGTTGGAGTCAGCTAGCAGGCTTCACCTTGTATCATTGTTGGAGTTCAGCTAGCAGGCTTCACCTTGTATTATTGTTGGAGGATTTCGGAGTTGTTGCGATTATCATAAGGTGAATGAGGTCAGTGTACCGGATGCTTACCAGCTTCCACATATGGACGACATAGTGGACTTCATGAGTATGGCCCATTTGTTTCTAAATTTGATACCCTTAAAGGATACTACTAGGTACTTTTAACTGATAAAGCGAAGAAGATTTCTTTCTTCATAATTCAAGAAGGTCACTATCAGTACATTGTGACCCCCTTCGATCCATCAGGCTATTAAAAGACTTGAAGGCACGGCGGCCTAGTTGGACGATATTGATGTAATTTCTGAAAAGTGGGATCAGTATGTGTCCAGTCTCAAAGATCTTTTAGAGAGGTTCAAAACATTCAAGTTAACTCTTAATCTTAGTATGTCGTCTTTTGGCAAATCTACCATAACTTTCCTAGTCCATGAAATAGGTAATGGTAAAATGGCACCTAAATTTGCCACAACCTTGGACATTAAAAAAAACCATGTTTCCTAGGATAAGAAAGTTTTTCAAAGATTTTTAGGAATGATAGTGTTTTATAGAAGGTTCTGCAGAAATTTTCCAGAAGTAACTCCCCTGACATCACTAGTAATAGTTAGGTTTAACTAGTCCTCTTGTTGTCAAGAGGGTTTTGACCGTACCAAGCGTCTGGTACGTGCTACTCCCATATTGTTATCTTTAGAACGTACAAAGATTATACAAAGTGGAGAGGATGCAGTGTTACTTCAAGTATCTGGTGAAGGAGTTCTTCATCCAGTGGCCTACTTCTCGAGCAAGTTTAAAGCCTATCAGCAGGCTTACTGCACGACCGAGACAGACAGTCCTCGATGACGCACTGCCTCTCTTGGGTTATCCTGGATGGATAACCCTTCGGGATTGAAAATTCGATCGAAATCTTAGCTTATCTTAAGCACTTGCACTGGTTCTACCTCTGGAGCACTTGCACTGGTTCTACCTCTGGAGCACTTGCACTGGTTCTACCTCTGGAACACTTGCACTGGTTCTACCTCTGCAGCACTTGCACTGGTTCTGCCTCTGCAGCACTTGCACTGGTTCTACCTCTGGAACACTTGCACTGGTTCTACCTCTGCAGCACTTGCACTGGTTCTACCTCTGGAACACTTGCACTGGTTCTACCTCTGCAGCACTTGCACTGGTTCTACCTCTGGAACACTTGCACTGGTTCTGCCTCTGGAGCACTTGCACTGGTTCTACCTCTGGAGCACTTGCACTGGTTCTACCTCTGCAGCACTTGCACTGGTTCTACCTCTGGAACACTTGCACTGGTTCTACCTCTGCAGCACTTGCACTGGTTCTACCTCTGGAACACTTGCACTGGTTCTGCCTCTGGAGCACTTGCACTGATTCTACCTCTGGAAGACTTGCACTGGTTCTACCTCTGGAACACTTGCGCTGGTTCTACCTCTGGAACACTTGCACTGGTTCTACCTCTGGAACACTTTCACGTGTCTGTGTCCTCAACACCACACGTGGTTCACGTCAGTAATAACCACTAACCACTGACTTACCTCAACTCCATGAGAAACAAAAACACCTGTCTCATGGGCTGGGTTTTGCTCCTGCAACCATGCGTCTCCATCCAGTATATTGCCAGAATTGAAAATGTAATCGAGGAGTCTCTCTCCTAAGCTTGATTCTTATTAGGATGTATTTTTGTGTTTGGAAAAAAACGAGTAGATAATTTAAGTAAAAACTGGCCACTATGATTTTTTTTTTGTGAGGAGACACATTGCTCCTGTACACAAGTGTCTTGCACCTCCTGTCTGTTTTCTCATTGTAAGGTTTATGTTTGACATTAAAGCCTTCCTTTGGGTTGAGCACTGCCTACTGATCTAGATGGTTGAGAATAATGGAGGTTCCATTAGTATTTATGCCATGGTGGTACACTACACACTGAGGGATATGTTTGGATGTAGCGGGGTGGCATGCAAATAGTTCGTTACATTTAATCGACGAATGCCACACTCCCATATAGGCATGCCCTGCCGACCAGCGAACCAGCAATTAAGAGTGGAGTATAGCAGGGGATGCCCCACCGTTAAGTTAAACCGATTGGTTCAACGCAACCAGTCACCAGAAGGTGCGTCAGTTCTTTGCAGCGATGTCTGGGACCTGTATGTCAACATAGGTACTCTTACCTACAAAGTCTGGCCAAGCACAGTTGTAACCGTGACTCTTGTTTGGCCTTTCTAAGACTTCATGACTTTGCAATTGGTGAGTTAATTTCCAGTAGTTATTTGTCGGACTAGGCTTGCAGCCTGTCCAGGTCTCTTTGTAGTCTTTCCTGATCCTCTTCCCCTTATATTTTCCTCATAAATTTCACGTCGTCTGCGAACAAGGACACTTCTGAATTTACCCCTTCCGTCATGTCATTCACTATTATGCAGGATTTTGCACTGTTACAATAATGTTTATAAAAAAATTTAAGAGTATTAATAAGGTTCATAGTGTCAGTGGGCGGGCTTTGTTCTGAAATCGAACGTGTATTGGACAGTTGACTGGTATGAGAGAGATATGTGGGAGTGAGTCAGTGTGGCAGTAGGTACAGTACCAGGTGTGGAGAAGTTAGGCTGAGTGTTGTGGTGTTTTCGTGATTTTAGACCGTAGGATTTTTTTTTTTTTTTTTTTTTTTGGGGGGGGGGGAGATTTTGGTACTCTTACAGAATGAGAATGACCCTGTTGAAGATTTGGAGAGTACAGAAATAATACTTTTTTTTTGTCTTCAGTTTAAATGCTGGCAGAAGGGAAAGGGAGTCAGAGAGTCCCTCTGTTTGCATATGTTTTAATTTTAAACAACTAGTAGCAGTGTACTAGTGAGTCTTGGTAGCATTATTTAATAATTTGAAAGTCGCCTAAATCTGAGTATCTGGTAAAGGCGTTCTGGTGTTTAGTAAGTTTTTGTAATGGTGTGTGTTGTATGATTAAGGTTATTAATAATATATTAAATTTTAATATATGTTAGTATATAAGTCCTTCCTGGTAATCAACTTAGGGTGGCCTGTGGCCACCTTGTGAAGCTGTCGCTTCGCAAGGTGAGTGTCAGGGTTCGATTCCTGGCGAGGGTTGAAACATTGGGCGTGTTTCCTTACACCTGTTGTCTATATTCACCCATCAGTATAAAATAGGTACCTGGGTGTTAGTGGACTGGTGTGGGTCGCATCCTGGAACAAAATTGACCTAATTTGATGTATACCTTGTACATGAACTTGTAGAAACAAAGATATTATATTATATATTATGTTACATAAGGTTAAGCAAGGTTTTTTAACACCGGTTTATTAGCACTGTTGGTTTCTTTTGTTTAATATTTTAAATGCTCTCGGCACCAGCATATTTATTTATGTTACATACACTTAAAAAACAGCATCATCCCTAGGACTGACCCTTGTGGAACCTCACTCGACAAATTCGCCCGATCTGATCCCCGCCATGTACCATCGCTCCTTGTTTCCTTCCTGTTAGGTATTCCCTGATCCATCGCAGTGCTTTTCCAGCTATTTCTGCCAGTTACTCTAGCTTTCGTACCAGTCTCTCATGTCTTATTGTGTCGAAACTCTTCTTATGCTAACAGAAAAGGTGCTAATCTACCTATTTCTCTCGCTCTCGTCTTCTGTTACGTTTCGTAGAACTACGGGAGTTTTGTTAAGCAAGAATTTCTGTTTCTGAATCCATGTGGTTGTCATGAATGAATCCACTCTTTTCTAGGGCTTCACCACTCTTCTGATAATCTTCTCTGTGATTTTTCATACTAAACATGTCAGTGACACTGGTCTGTAGTTTAATGCTGCGTGTCTGTCTCCTTAAAAACTTGGAACTATATTTGTTGCTTCCACACCTCATACAGTTGCCCTGATTCGAAAGATTTGTTGAAGATTGTTGTTAATGGGACACAACGCCTCTGCTCCTTCTCTCAGGACCCACGGAGAGATTTTATTTGGACCCTCCGCTTTCGAGGTATTTAGTTTACATAGCAGTTTCTTCACGTACTTCTTTGTTGAGTGTAGTGTCTAGCACTTGGTGCAATCTGTCGCCTCAGTTTGCTAGAAGCCTTTCTGTTTTCTCTAAGAATATTCTTTACATACTATACTTCCTAGTCATTCCTTGTAATCTCCCCTCCTTCCTTCCTCAACCTAATTCCCTGAAAATCAATCTGAGCATACCGAAGCTGTTTAACTGAAAAAAATATTTAACCTACCTATTGCTTCAGGAATATGCAGGTCTCCCCACCAGACAAAACCAGCCAAAATAAATGCCAGAGTCATCATCTTCGTCGCATCTCTGGAAAGTAAAGGATTATTAATAGAACACTATACATTTAAACCGGAATCAATATATATGCTGTAAACATCAGGTGCCCAGTACCACTAGACATGGGCAATGCTTGTGAAGACTGATATTCCAAAGAGGAGTAAAATTAAATTAGTTCTGAGCTTCCCAGAACTACGTATGTGCTCGTAACAGGGGTGACATGTCCGGTGTTACTGGGTACCTGATGTTTCTAACATAGATGACTTCATGACCGCATTTACTGGTATAAACTCCAGGAGGTATTTGTCAGACCAGGCTTGTAGCCTGTCCAGATCCAATGTAGGTTTACCTCTTGGTCGTCCGCTTGTATTCTCCTCATTAACTTCACATCGTCTGCAAACAGGGACGCCAACTTAATCAGTCTCTTCTGTCTTATCATTCACATATACCAGAAACAGCACCGGCCCCTTGTGGAACTGCACTCATCATAAGCGCCCAGTCTGGCACCTCGTCACATACCATTACTTGTTGTTTCCTTCCATATGTCATCCTTTTGGCTTCCTGAAGGCCGTGAATAAAAACTGACTTCTCCCTCTCATCTTTCCACTGCATTTTACGGTGCCCCGTGGCCTGGTGGCAAAAGCTCTCGCTTCAGTTCGATTCCCAGGGAGGGTGAAAACATTGGGCGTGTTTCCTTACACCTGTTGTCTATGTTCATCTATCAGTAAAATGAGTACCTGGGTGTTAGTCGACTAGTATGAGTTGCATCCCGAAATGCCCTGCAAAACAAGTGGCTGTATATGTAGTAGTATGTCACTGATGTCAGCTATGGTCTGTATACCTTGTACATGTACTTGTAGAAATAAAGATATTATATCTTTATTATTATTATTCTCTCCAGACCTCTGGGTCTGATTTAGGCATCACTATAACCGCTTCCATTATCATTTCCTGGATCTCCCAGTGCCGAATAACGCTTCTGCAGGGAGATTATCATCCCTACAGTCCTTTCACTGATGACAACTTCTGCACCCAACGGCATGCTACCTTCAATCCTCGACATTTCCTGGACCTCCTGGTGGCCTGATAGGGCCTCTACATAGGACTTAACGCTTTTCTTTCCTTTAGTGCAGTCACTGGATATTGGTGTACTTGTTCCGGATGTCATGCCCCTTATGTTCAATGGCTCTATTTCCTGAGCCATCATTTTCACTTCCTCTTCTATGCTCTGTGTCTTGCCCTATGCATGTCCCAATTCTTGCTCTCTGCATCCATACTCTCATTAATTTTGTGTGTGTGTACTTGCCTTTTTGTATTTGTTCTTGCAGGGGCCGATTCACCCGATTCACAGCTCCTAAACTCCACTTCTTTACTGGCTGTTACTAGATCCACTCAGTCCCTGCTTCATAAGCTTTATCATACCTCTTCTTACATCTATGTATGGATCGTGCCTCCCCTACTTCACTGTCAATTTTGTTTTGCTTACTGACAACTCTGTGACTGAAGAAATACTTCTAAATATCGTGTGACTCATCTGAGCTTTCAACTTCAAGTTATGACCTCTTCTTGCTGTATCTTATCTCTGAAACATGATGTCCCTATCCACCTTGTCAATTCCACTAAACATTTTTTATGTTGTCATCATGTGCCCACTATCCCTCCTCTCCTCAAGTGTAGTCAGGTTGATTTCCCTAACCTCTCCTCGTAGGAGATAGTTCCACACAAGAGATTAGTACAAAAGCTAAAGGAGCAGGTAGGAATAACAGGAAAGTCACTGCAAGGGATCGGAGAATACCTGACAGGAAAGAAACGAGTGTGTATGCATGTGTACTCAACAATATTTTGTTACAAATGTCGAGTCACAGCTCCTACTGTGTGTGTGTGTGTGTGTGTGTGTGTGTGTGTGTGTGTGTGTGTGTGTGTGTGTGTGTGTTTGTGTTTGTGTACTCACCTAATTGTTGTTGAATGTGTCAAGTGTGTGTGTATGATTTTGTACGCACCTTATTGAACTCACCTAATTGTGGTTGCAGGGGTCGATACTCACCTCCTGGCCCTGTCTCTTCACTGATCGCTACTAGGTCCCCTCTCTCTCTCTCTCTCTGCTTCCAGAGGTTTGTCATACCTCGTCTTAAAGCTATGTATGGTTCCTGCCTCCACTACATCACTTGTTAGGCTATTGCACTTCCTAACGACTCTATGACTGAAGAAATACTTCCTAACTTCCCTCTGACTCGTCTGAGTCTTCAGCTTCCAATTGTGACCCCTTGTTTCTGTGTCCCCTCTCTGGAACATCCTGTCTCTGTCTACCTTATCTATTCCACGCAGTATTTTATATGTCGTTATCATGTCACCCCTGACCCGCTTGTCCTTCAATGTCGTCAGTCCGATTTCCCTCAACCTTTCTTCCTAGGACATTCCCCTGAGCTCCGGAACTAGCCTTGTTGCAAACCTTTGCACTTTCTCTAATTTCTTGACGTGTTTGACCAGGTGTGGGTTCCAAACTGGTGCTGCACACTCCAGTATGGGCCTGATGTACACAGTGTACAGTGTCTTGAACGATTCCTTACTAAGGTATCGGAACGCTATTCTCAGGTTTGCCAGGCGCCCGTATGCTGCAGCAGTTATCTGGTTGATGTGTGCCTCCGGAGACATGCTCGGTGTTATGGTCACCCCAAGATCTTTCTCCTTGAGCGAGGTTTGCACTCCTTGGCCATCTAGTCTATACTCTGTCTGCAGTCTTCTTTGCCCTTCTCCGATCTTCACGACTTTGCATTTGGCAGGGTTGAATTCAAGAAGCCAGTTGCTGGACCACGTGTCCAGCCTGCCCAGGCCTCTTTGAAGTCCTGCCTGGTCCTCATCTGATTTAATTCTCCTCAATAACTTCACATCATCTGTGAACAGTGACACCTCTAAGTCTATCCCTTCCATCATGTCTTTCACATATACCAAAAATAGCACTGGTCCTAGGACCGACCCCTGTGGGACCCCGCTCGTCACAGGTGCCCACTATGATACCTCATCCCATACCATGACTCGTTGTTGCCTCCCTGTCAGATATTCTCTGATCCACTGCAGTACCCTTCCTGTTACACGCATCTGATTCTCTAGTTTCTGCACTAGTCACTTGTGAGGAACTGTGTCGAAGGCCTTCTTGCAGTCCAAGAAAATGCAATCAACCCATCCCTCTCTCTCGTGTCGCACTTCTGTAACTTTGTCATAGAACTCCAGTAGGTTTGTGACACAGGATTTGTCTTCCATAAATCCGTGCGGGTTATCGTTTATAATCTTGTTCCGTTCCAGGTGCTCCACCACTCTCCTCCTGATAATCTCCATGACTTTGCATAATTGCACACACAGTATATCTGCTCCTCCCCTGAGGACCCACGCGGAGATGTTGTCCGGTCCAATTGCCTTTCAGGTATCAAGGTCACTTAGCAGTTTCTTCACCTCCTCCTCAGTTGTGTGCATATCGTCCAGCACCTGTTGGTCTATTCCCTGTTGGTGTCCTCCTCTGTCCTGTCTTCCCAGAGTCCTTCCTGTCTCCACTGTGAATACTTCCTTAAATCTCCTGTTGAGCTCCTCGCATACCACTTGATCGTTTCTTTTGAGTTCCCAACCTTCTTTCCTTAGCTTGATCACCTGGTCTTTGACTGTTGTCTTTCTCCTAATGTGGCTAAACAGCAGTTTCGGGCCAGACTTGGCTTTTGATGCTATGTCATTTTCATACTGTCGCTAGGCCTCCCTCCTTATCTGTACATATTCGTTTCTGGCTCTTCGACTGATCTCCTCGTTTTCCTGGGTCCTTTGCCTTCTATACATCTTCCATTCTCTAATGCACTTAGTTTTTGCCTCCCTGCACCTTTGGGTAAACCAAGGGCTCGCTTTGCTCTTCCCATTGTTTCTGTTGCCCTTGGGAACAAACCTTTAATCTGTCTCCTTGCATTTTGTTGTTACATACTACATCATTTCATTTACTGTCTTTCCTACCATTTCTCTGTCCCACTGCACCTCCCCCATGAAGTTCCTCATACCTGTGTAGTCCCCCCTTTTATAGTTTGGCTTTTCCCAATCGACTCCTGTTACCCTCTCCACCTGTAACTCTACTATGTAATCAAAACTCAGAACTACGTGGTCACTAGCTCCGAGGAGCCTCTCATATGTGATGTCATCAATGTCTGAGCTACTCAGGGTGAACACAAGATCCAGTCTTCCTGGTTCATCCTCCCCTCTCTCTCTGGTAGTGTCCCTGATGTGTTAATGCATGAGGTTTTCCAGTACCAGATCCATCATCTTGGCTCTCCATGTTTTGGGTTCCCTGTGAAGGCTTACTCAGCCCTGTAACAACTTTAGTCAGTATTACCAAGGCTGGCTCCTCCTCAGGAAAATTAATGAATAGAAAAAGAAATAATAACAGACAATGATAAACACTTTATTATTTAGAAACGGAAAATGTAAAACAATAAAACATGAATGGGTATCCTAATTGAAAGAAAAATGAAAAATTAAATGAAAAAAATGACATTTGAACTCAATGCTAAGATATATAGTGATACTGGGGCGTCTGGTGTTGGTGACACTGCGTGGTGTTGAAATCGTAGCCGTTGCTGATGTGGGGGGGGGGGGATCGCAGGTGTTGGTGACAACCACCGGCTCGTTCTTCACAGAGTATAGCCGTGAATAATTACTTCAGATGACAGGAAAACAGCTTCGTTACCACTGCTATGATGAGGGGTTAGGTCCTGCGTTGGCGTACATAACACGTAAGTAGATTAAACATGGGACGTCTCAGGACGTTAGTCCGTCTCCTTCTATTCTTCTTGTTGGTTGGCAGGTGACCCACTCTGTCATTCCAAGCTGTAAAGAGAGACAGGTTACCCACTGCTTAAGAAATCACTCTCCATGATAAGTACAATACCTAAAAGATGTGGTGATTATTAAAACATTTAACCGATCAAGACTGAAAGGACTAAGTTAATTATTGGTCAAAAGTGAAGCTTTCAACCAATAAGTCCACTAAAATATGATCAGGCGTGTACTTACAGTAGTCCTGGGAGCTGTGAGTCGAGTGATTTACTGTTTGACCGGAGCCCCACACGTCACCTTTGGGGGGGGGGAGAAGGAGGGAAGGGATAGCCGGAGCTAGACTGACCCTACCTTAACAAGCAGCCGGCAATCAAACTATCACTTTCGGGGAGGGGGAAAAAGGGGGGGGGGAATAGCGGGAGCTGGACTTACCCTACCTTAACAAGTAGCCGGCAATGAAACTATTGTTACTATATACTCCCTCACTACTCCTATCTATTGAACTTTTCCCTCACACTACCCCATACCAAGACTTATTGTCAAGGAGTATAAGAAGAATAGGCGAGGAAAAAGTTCTAACACGTGGAAGTCGCGTAAAACAACAAATCTTCTACTGACTGTCACGACTTAACCAGTCAGAGAAATAATTGGATGAACCATTGATGTACACTATATGGAACTTAAAAGCTTGGAGTGCCAATGTCCACCTCAAGAGGCGACTGTTGGTTCCCTTAAAAGTTTCTAGGTATATCAAAGGTTTGTGATCCGTTTCTAAAATGAATTCTTTTCCCAGTAGATAAAATTTAAGCTTGGAGATACCCCATACAAGGGCCAAACATTCCTTTTCTATGGTGGAGTATCTCGTTTCTGCAGGAGGGAAGTTTAAGATTTAATAAATATACAGGATCTAGGAGTGTGTGTTTTGTGCAGTAAGCACCTGACACCTATTGCAAGAACTATACTTCTTTGTAACCTGAGAATACATGCTTGGCCAAAAATAAGTGTGCTTGAGCTTATGCCATGTCTTACGATAGGCCAAGTGTTTGGTCCCTGGCAAATCACGAGCCATTTGAAGAACAGTCTCTCGACATGGTTTAGGAACAACAAGTAGGGAATAATCTATCACTGAAGAATGAGATTTAAATACAGATTTATGTAAGATACCATTAATATATTCAAACTTATGAGATACGTACCTCCCATGGATAACTTTGTTGTTAAAAGTTTGATTATGACAATCCCGAAGTGAAGGGCAATTGCGCTGTATATTGACAAAGTCATCCTTGGACATAAAATCTGGGAAAATAAAAGGACTCACGGTGGGAGAAGAGGAGGTAGGAGAAGCCAGGGTTATAGTCTGAGCCCTAGTCAAGACATTGAGAGTGCCGGAGGCAATATCCTTGCTTTCACCGGACGAGTGGACAGGTGATCCTGCTACCTCACTATCGAGAGCAGTATTATCTGTTTCCACCCCCAAATGAACAGTACGAGACAATGCAGCTTCCGGTGCGGAATTGTTAAGGGGCTTATTTAACTTGCAAAGAGGAACAGCTGGAAAACTTAGATCCATGAGTGGTGACGAAAGATCCGCCTCTGAAGGAAGAACGGCACCTTTAATGTTACCCACTATTATAGAACAAGTAACTGGGGCTAGTACTGCATTAGTCCAACCGGTGAACCATTTAGTTTTCAAGTAACAACGTATTGTAGGGAAAGTATTTTCACGACCCAAGTAATCTGAAAGAATAGAGGACACACGAGAGGTTTTAAAGTAAGGGAACAGTTTGTCCGAAATTACGATGCACGTACATCCAGTGTCACG
This sequence comes from Cherax quadricarinatus, assembly GCF_026875155.1. Taxonomy (NCBI): domain Eukaryota; kingdom Metazoa; phylum Arthropoda; class Malacostraca; order Decapoda; family Parastacidae; genus Cherax; species Cherax quadricarinatus. The sequence continues at coordinate 45,699,463 of NC_069412.1, forward strand.
TAATATATCTGAGACTTTTATACCATTAACTGCTCCTGAAAAAGAAGGGTGCTTGGTCAAATTACCGTCAACAAAACATCTGCCAACTTTCTCTATTTTCTTGGAAGGACAATCTGGACGTTTATGTCCGATACCACCACACCGATGACATGTTGGTATAATAGCTGGTGACTTTGCTTCTACTGTAGGCTTCTTAATCTTTGGTTCAGGTGAACCCTTGCCCTTAAGGTTTGATCCCTTTAGGTCCTTATAGGAATTGTGAGCCTCAGCATACAAGTCAGCGGCCTCAGCAACTTCCTCAGCTTTAATCAGGTTACGTTCTCTGATGAATGTTCTTATCTGGTGGGGAAGAGCTGTCAGGACCTGGTCAGCAACCATGAAGTCTCTAAGAGATTCATAACTGTGATCAGTTCCTGAACTCTCTATCCAAAAGTCGAACAAACGAAAGAGTGTTACCTGTAACTGCTGAAAGTTTTGGCCAGGCTGTAAGGTGGCATACCTGAAATCTTTCCTGTAAGAATTGGTGGTTTTTTGATATGCTTTAAGGATTGCCTTCTTCAGTAGGTTATAATTACATATGATATCCTCCGACAAAGTTTCATAGATATTCAAGGCTGTACCAGAAAATAACATTCCTAACCTGGTAGCCCAGGTGTCAGCAGGCCATTCACAGAGGGTAGCGGTATTTTCAAACCTGATAATGTATGAAGTAATGTCATCACCCTCTGTGAAGGGAGGTAAATTAGGTGTTGGAATATGTGCACTAGCTGCATGATGTTCAATTACTCCTTCCTCTAATTGTTGTTGTGTCAAAGTTAACTTTTTATTCTCTAATTCAAGGCGAGATTTTTCGAGCTCGCGATCCTTTTCTCTCTCTATTAACTCATGTTCTCTAGCTTTTTCCTCATGTTCTCTAGCTTTTTCCTCATGTTCTCTAGCTTTTTCCTCAACTTCTCTATCCCTTGCTCTTTCCTCAAGTTCTCTTAATTTAACTTGTTCCTCACGTACTCTAGCTTTTTCTTCACGTTCAAGCCTATCACACTCCGTTTTGTCTTCTCTTTCTCTTTCTAACTGTCTTTCTTGGATTTCTCTCTCAATTCTCTCTCTCTCCTTTTTCTCCTGTCTTTCAAGGTTCTTTCTCCTTTTTCTCTTCTCTTTCGATTCTCTCTCTCTCATTTTCTTCTCTTTCCCTTTCTAACTGTCTTCCTTCTCTCTCAATTCTCTCTCTTTCAAGTCTTTCCTGGATCTTAGCACTAATGAAAGATTCTAAATTTTTCCCTGTTATTCCTAACTTACTTCCAGCGTTCATCCAAAACTGGTATTCCTCCATACTTGCAAGAATAACTTAAACTATCAGGGGAAATGAAACGGGTATCAAAGAAAACGGAGGGTTCAATTCCTGCTCCGCTCAAACTGCAAATAAAGCAGAGGGCTCGATCCCTGCTTCAATTAAACAATATGTATTAATGAAAATGAAGGGTTCTATGCCGGCTCCGAGCAAACAGTAAGTAGAATGGGATCCCTTGACCATCCAATCTTCTCACCAACAAATCAAGAGTGTCCTACGACAGTTCCCTTGATATAATAAATAACTCAATGAAATAAATTGTCACTGGAAAATCTCGAGTCCCTAGAATCTAATCCTCCAAAGTGTTTCAAGCTCGAAAAGGTGGCAGAATTAAATATTATATCCTGCCTGACTTGACTTACAATAAATTGAGACTATAACAATCACCAAATATTTTAAATACCTGTACCGTAGTCCTACCATAGAGAATGATTACTCATGGCTGGTGATAACCGTCTGTGGTATGTGGCGTTGAAGTTCCAATGGTAGATTCGAGATGGAACTGAATCTTGATTCAGTAGAGTTGATCCTGGCAAGGTCGCCACTTGTGAAGGCTTAATCAGAGCTGTAATAACTTCAGTCAGTATTACCAAGGCTGGCTTCTCCTCAGGAAAATTAATGAATAGAAAAAGAAATAATAACAGACAATGATAAACACTTTATTATTTAGAAATGGAAAATGTAAAACAATAAAACATGAATGAGTATCCTAATTGAAAGAAAAATTAAAAATTAAATGAAAAAAATGGCATTTGAACTCAACGCTAAGATATATAGTAATACTGGGGCGTCTGGTGTTGGTGACAGTGCGTGGTGTTGAAATCGTAGCCATTGCTGATGTGGGGGGGTCGCAGGTGTTGGTGACAACCACCGGCTCGTTCTTCACAGAGTATAGCCGTGAATAATTACTTCAGATAACAGGAAAACAGGTTCGTTACCACTGCTATGATGAGGGTTTAGGTCCTGCATTGGCGTACATAACAGGTAAGTAGATTAAACATGGGATGTCTCAGGACGTTAGTCCGTCTCCTTCTATTCTTCTCGTTGGTTGGCAGGTGACCCACTCTGTCATTCCAAGCTGTAAAGAGAGACAGGTTACCCACTGCTTAAGAAATCACTCTCCATGATAAGTACAATACCTAAAAGATGTGGTGATTATTAAAACATTTAAGCGATCATGACTGAAAGGACTAAGTTAATTATTGGTCAAAAGTGAAGCTTTCAACCAATAAGTCCACTAAAATATGATCAGGCGTGTACTTACAGTAGTGCTGGGAGCTGTGAGTATAGCGATTTACTGTTTGACCGGAGCCCCACACGTCACCTTTCGGGGGGGGGGGGGAAGAGGGAGGGAAGGGAAAGCGGGAGCTAGACTGACCCTACCTTAACAAGCATCCGGCAATCGAACTATCACTTTCGGGGAGGGGGAAAAAGGGGGGAAGGGAATAGCGGGAGCTGGACTTACCCTACCTTAACAAGTAGCCAGCAATGAAACTATTGTTACTATATACTCCCTCACTACTCCTATCTATTGAACTTTTCCCTCACAGCCCCCATGAGGCTCCAGGTTTTCCCAATCAATCTCCCTGTGGTTGAAATCACCATAACCAGTAACTTTGCTCTGCACGTTTGAGCACTTCTTGCCACCTCAGCCAGTGTGTCCACCATCACTCTGCTGTTCTCATCATATTCCTCTCTTGGCCTCCTGCAGTTCTGGGGTGGGTTATACATAACAGCAATGATTACCTTATGTTTCCCAGCTTGAACTGTGCCTGCTATGTAGTCTCTTTCTCCAATCTCGTCCATGCCCTCCATTTCCTCGAAGCTCCTTCGGTTCTTTATGAGCAGTGCAACCCCTCCTCCCCGTCTGCTCCTTGTGTGTGTGTGTGTGTGTGTGTGTGTGTGTGTGTGTGTGTGTGTGTGTGTGTGTGTGTGTGTGTGTGTGTGTGTGTGTGTGCGTGTGTGTACTCACCTAATTGTGGTTGCAGGGGTCGAGACTCAGCTCCTGGCCCCGCCTCTTCACCGACTGCTGCTAGGTCCTCTCTCCCCCAGCTCCATGAGCTTTATCATACCTCGTCTTAAAACTATGTATAGTTCCTGCCTCCATTACATCGCTTGCCAGACTATTCCACTTCCTAACTACTCTATGACTGAAGAAATACTTCCTAACATCCCTTTAACTCATCTGAGTCTTCAGCTTCCAATTGTGACCCCTTGTTTCTGTGTCCCATTTCTGGAACATCCTGTCGTTGTCCACCTTGTCTATTCCATGCAGTATTTTGTATGTCGTTATCATGTCTCCCCTGATCCTCCTGTCCTCCAGTGCTGTCACACCGATTTCCATTAACCTTTCTACATAGGACATTCCCTTAGTTCTGGAACTAGCCTTGTTGCAAACCTTTGCACTTTCTCTAATTTCTTGACGTGTTTGACCAGATATGGGTTCCAAACTGGTGCTGCACACTCCAGTATGGGCCTGATGTACACAGTGTACAGTGTCTTGAACGATTCCTTACTAAGGTATCGGAACGCTATTCTCAGGTTTGCCAAGCGCTCATATGCTGCAGCAGTTACCTGGTTAATGTGTGCTTCTGGCAATGTACTCGGTATTATACTCACTCCTAGGTCTTTCTCCTTGAGTGAAGTTTGCAGCCTTTGGCCTCCTAGCCTATACTCTGTCTGCGGTCTTCTTTGCCCTCCTCCGATCTTCATGACTTTGCATTTGGCGGGGTTAAATTCTAGGAGCCAGTTTCTGGACCACACATCCAGCCTGTCCAGGTCTCTTTGTAGACCTGTCTGGTCCACGTCTGATATAATTCTCCTCATTAGTTTCACGTCATCTGCAAACAGGGACACTTCTGAGTCTATTTCTTCTGTCATATCGTTCACATATACCAAGAATAGCACTGGTCCCAGGACTGACCCCTATGGTACCCCACTCGTCACTGGCGCCCACTGTGATAACTCATCACGGACCATGACTCGCTGTTGCCTCCCTGTTAGGTATTCTCTGATCCATTGCAGTGCCCTTCCTGTTATACATGCCTATTCCACTAGCTACTGTACTAATCTCTTGTGGGGAACTGTGTCGATCGCCTTCTTGCAGTCCAAGAAAATGCAATCAACCCACCCCTCCCTCTCATTCTTTACTTCAGCTACCTTGTCATAAAATTCTAGTAGGTTTGTGACACAGGATTTACCTTCCATGAATCCGTGCTGGCTGTCGTTTATAATCTTGTTCCGCTTCAGGTGTTCCACCACTCTCCTCCTGATAATCTTTTCCAAGACTTTGCGTAATATACATGTCAGTGACACTGGCCTATAATTTAGTGCTTCATTTTTGTCTCCCTTCTTAAAGATGGGGACTACATTTGCCTTCTTCCATACTTCAGGTAGTTGCCCAGTTTCAAGGGAAGTGTTGAAGATTTTGGTTAGAGGCACACATAATGTCCCTGCTCCCTCTCTAAGGACCCATGGAGAGATGTCCGGTCCCACCGCCTTTGAGGTTTCAAGGTCACTTAGGAGCTTCTCCACCTCCTCCTCAGTTGTGTGTAATTCATCCAACACTTGTTGGTATATCCCTTGTTGCTGTACCCCACTGTTTTGTCTTCCCGTTGTCCCTTCAGCCTCCACTGTAAATACTTCCTGAAATCTCATGTTGAGCTCCTCACATACCTCCTGGTCGTTTCTTGTGAGCTTCCCACCTTCACTCCTCAGCCTGATTACCTGGTCCTTGACTGTTGTCTTCCTCCTGATGTGGCTGTAGAGTAGTTTCGGATCAGACTTGACTTTCGATGCTGTCATTTTCATACTTCTGCTGCACCTCCCTCCTTATCTGTGCATACTCGTTTCTGGCTCGTCGACTGATCTCTTCATTCTCCTGAGTCCTTTGCCTTCTGTACTTTTTCCATTCTCTAGAGCACTTAGTTTTTGCCTCCCTACACCTTCGGGTAAACCAAGGGCTTGTTCTGTCCTTTCCATTATTTCTGTTACCCTTGGGAACAAATCTTTCCTCTGCCTCCTTGCATTTTGTTGTTACAAAGTCCATTTCGTTTGCTGATTTTCCTACCAACTCCTGTGTACTCACCTAATTGTACTCACCTAATTGTGCTTGCAGGGGTCGATACTCAGCTCCTGGCCCCGCCTCTTCACCGACCGCTACTAGGTCCTCTCTCCCCTTGCTCCATGAGCTTTATCATACCTCGTCATAAAACTATAGTTCTTGCCTCCACTACATCGCTTGCCAGACTATTCCACTTCCTAACTACTCTATGACTGAAGAAATACTTCCTAACATCCCTTTGACTCATCCGAGTCTTCAACTTCCAATTGTGACCCCTTGTTTCTGTGTCCCATCTCTGGAACATCCTGTCTCTGTCCACCTTGTCTATTCCATGCAGTATTTTGTATGTCGTTATCATGTCTCCCCTGACCCTCCTGTCCTCCAGTGGTGTGTGTGTGTGTGTGTGTGTGTGTGTGTGTGTGTGTGTGTGTGTGTGTGTGTGTGTGTGTGTGTATGTGTGTGTGTGTGTGTGAGTGTGTGTGTGTGTGTGTGTTCTCACATAATTTGTGGTTGCGGGGGTTGATACATATCTCCTGACATCGCCTCTTCATTGGTCCCCACTGCTCCATGAGCTTCATTATACTTCTTAAAGCTATGTATGGTACTTGCGTCTGTTACATCACTCTCCAGACTATTCCACTTCCTGACAACTGTATGACTGAACAAATACTTCCTAACATCCCAGTGACTTACATGAGTCTTCATCTTCCAGCTGTGACTCCTTATTGCTGTCTCCCATATCTGAAACATCGTGTCACTATCCATCTTGTCAATTCCTCTCAGTATTTTATACGTCGTTATTATGTCACCCCTCTCCCGCTTGTCCTCCAGTGTTGTCAGGTCGATTTCCCATAAATTCTCCTAGAAAGACATGATCCTTTGCTCATGGACTAGTTTTGTTGCAATGTTTTTTCACTTCCTTTAATTTGTTGATGTGTTTTATCTGGTGTGGGTTCCATATAGGTGCTGCATACTCCAATATAAGCCTGACGTACATCGTGTAGAGAGTCTTGAGTGACTCCTTGCTAAGGTGGGGAAACGCTATTCTTGGGTTTTCCAGGCGCTCATATGCTGCAGCAGTTATTTAGTTGATATTCACCTCAGAAGATGTGCTCAGTATTATACTCACCCCAGAAGCTATTTCCTCCAATGAGGTTTGCAGTCTTTGGCCCCCAAGTCTGCGGTTTTCTTTAACCTTTCCCAAACTTCATAACTTTGCACTTGGTGGGGTTAAACTCCAGAAGCCAGTTGTTGGACCAAGCCTGCAGCCTGTCCATATCCTTTTGTAGTTCGACCTGATTCTTATCCACTTGAATTTTCTGCATTACCCACACGTAGTCTGCAGAAAGGGGCACCCCTGAGTCTATCCTATTATGTCATTCACATATACCAGAAACAGCACCGACCCTAGAACTGACCCTTGAGGAAACCTGCTCTTCACAGGCCCTCACTCTGCCACCTCGTCATGTACATCAGTCGTTAACATAAGAATGGAGGAACACTGCTGAAGGACTACTGGCCCATACGAGGCAGGTCTTTATCAAAACCACCACTACCCAAAGTTACCCAAGAATTTACTCCCGTACGCACGACACCAATTAAACCCAGCCCCTCCCACTCATATTAGTCGAATCTCTTTTTAAAGCTACTCAAGGTCCTAGTCTTAATCAGCCTACGCAGAAGATTGTTCCACGCATCCACAACTCTGTTCGAAACCAGTACTTACCTATGTCCTTCCTAATCTAAATTTATCTAGCTTAAATCCGTTATTTCTGGTTCTTACTTGGTTCGATATCCTCAGTATTTTATTAATGTCTCTTTTGTTTATGCTTCCTTCCTGTCAGGTATTCTCTGATACATTGCAGCGCCTGCTTCTTAAGCTTTTGCGCTAATCTCTTGTATGGAACTGTGTCGAAAACCGTCTTACAGCCCAAGAAAATGCAGTCTACCCATCCCACTGCCTTTCTTCTGTCACCTTGTTATAAAACTATAGTGGGTTTTTGACACAGGATTTCCCCTCTCGGAAACCATGTATAAGCTCATTTCTTCCAAGGTGCTCCACCAGTGTTTTCCTGATAAGCTTCTCCACGACTTTGCATATTTTACATGTCAGTGACATTGGTCTGTAGTTTAATGCTACCTGCCTGTCTCCTTTCTTAAAGACTAGGACTAAATTTAGCTGTTTTCCACACCTTAGGTAGTCGCCCTGTTTCGATAAGTGTGTTAAAGATTGTTGTTAGTGGCGCACACAGTGCCTTCGCTCCATCTCTCAGGACCCACGGTATCTAGTTCACTAGCGGCCTCTCTGCTTTGTCTTCGGCTGTGTGTAGTGTGTCCAACACACTACACATAACACATATTTAACATCTTTGTTTCTTTTGACCTTCCCTCCTTCCTTTCTCAGTCTGATTACCTGGTCCTTGATTGTTGTTTTCCTCCTGATGTGGCTGTACAACAACTTTGGGTCATATCTGGCTTTTGATGCTTTATTATTCTCGTATTGATGATGGGCTTGTCTCCTTATAAATACATATTCATTTTTGGCTCTTCAGCTCCATTCTTCTTTACATTTTTCATTTTCTTTGGCCTCTCCACACCTTCTGGTAAACCATGGGCTCACTCTGGTCTTTCCGTTGTTTCTGTTGCTCCTTTGTATTAAATTCTCTACTGCCTCCCCACCACTTTGTGGTCACGTGTTCCATCATTTTGTTTACTGTCTTCCCTTCTAGTTCACTTACCCACTGAAACTCGTGTAGTCCCCTTTTTGGAATTTGTCTTCACCTGGTCTTCCCATACCGTTTCACTCTCCATTGTTAACTCTGTGTATTCGAAACTCAACACCACTTATTCCATGCCTTTCATGTGTAATATCCGTTATGTCTCGACTCTTCAAGGTGAATACGAGGTCCAGCCTTGTCGGTTCATCTACTTTTTTCCTGGTTGTGTCTCTAAGATGTTTGTATAAAAAAGTTCTCCATTACTGCCTCCAGCATCTTGGCTCTCCTCGTCTCTGATCTCCCATGTGGCTCCAGATTCTTTCAGCCGATCTCCTTATGGTTGAAATCTGCCATGATGTGTACCTTTGCCATGCTTTCGTGGGCCCTTCTTGCAACATCTGCTAGTGTATCCACCATCACTTGGTTGTTCTCTTCGGTTTCCGGTCATCCACTAATCCTTTGACTAGTTGCATTGATGAGCAATATAACTCCTCCTCCCGCCTCTGCTTCCCATGCGTTTCCTCAGGATCTGATATCCAGATGGGAAGATTGTGTCAGTATCACTTCCGTGAGCTTTGTCTCTGTGATTCATATGATGTCCAGGGATGCCTCAATGATTCTTTCCTGCCACTTCTCACTCTTATTTGTAATTCCATCTGCTTTGATTTTCTATTCCTTGTCATAGATTTCAAATAGGTTTGTGATGCTGGATTTTCTTTCCCTGAAGCCGTGTTGGTGCCTCATCACTCTTCTCCTAATAATCTTTTCCATAACTTTATATACAATACATGTCACCGACACTGATCTGTAATTTAGTGCAGCCTGTCTGTCATCTTTCTTAAACATCCAGACTACATTTGCTCTCGTCCACACCTCAGGAAGTTACCTTGTTTCGGAAGATTTAAAGAAGATTGTTGTTAGTGGCACACAAAGTGCATCTGCTCCTTTTCCCAGGACCTAAGGAGAGATATTATTTGGGCATATCGCCTTCGAGGTATGTAGTTCCCCTAATAGATTCTTCACCTGCTCCTGGGTTGCGTGCGGTGTGTGAGCACTTGCTGGTGCACCCTACCACCTCGGTTTGCTGGGAGCATCTCTGTCTCCACTCTGAATTCCTCCCTGAATTGTGAGTTGAGATTTTCACATACTTCCTGGACATTTCTTGTGGATTCCCGTCCTTCCTTCCTCAGCTTGATTAACTAGTCCTTGACTGTTGTTTTAATTACTTGTTGTATAATAACTTTGGGTCAGTTTTGGCTTTTGATGCTGTGTCAATCTGATCTTCTCTCCTTATCTATGCAAATTCATTTCTGGCTCTTCAACTCAACTCTCTTTTCCTGGATCTTTCGCTTTAGCCTTTATGTGTGTGTTTGTGTGTATACTCACCTAGTTGTGGTTGCAGAGTTGAGTCACAGCTCATGGCCCCGCCTCTTCACTGGCCGCTACTAGGTCACTCTTCCTGCTCCATGAGATTTATCATACCTCTTCTTGAAGCTATGTATGGTTCCTGCCTCCACTACATCACTTCCCAGACTGTTCCACTTCCTCACAACTCTGTGGCTGAAGAAATACTTCCTAGCATCCCTGTGATTAATAAGCGTCTTCAACTTCCAACTGTGACCCCTTGATGCTGTGTCCCATCTCTGGAACATCATGTCTCTGTCCACCATGTCGATTCCGGTCAGTATTTTATATGTCGTTATCCAGAAGCCAGTTCTGGAGTTCAACCCCACCAAGTCATGAAGACTGGGAAATTGCAAAGAAGACCGCAGACGGAGAACAGTCTACGAAGCCAGAGACTACAAACCTCACTCAAGGAAAAGGATCTTAGGATGAGTATAACACCGGGAATATTTCCTGAGGCGCACATCAACCAAATAACTGCTGCAGCATACGGGGGCCAGGCAAACCTACGAACAGCATCCCGACATCTTAATAAGGAATCGCTCAGGAACCTGTACACTGTGTACATTAGGCCCAAATTGGAGTATGCAGCACCAGTTTGGAACCCACATCTAGCCACTTAAGGGTATGTCCTACGAGAAGAAGTTAAGGGAAATCGACCTGATGACACTGGAGGACAAGAGAGAGAGGGGGATATGATAACGACATATAAAATACTGAGCGGAATCGACATAGTGGACAGAGACATGATGTTCCAGAGATGGGACACAGCATCAAGGGGTCACAGTTGGAAGTTGAAGACGCTTATTAATCACAGAAGCCTATTGTAATTGATGTACTGTATTATTGTAATTGATGTACTGTACTATTGTAATTGATGTACTGTACTATTGTAATTGATGTACTGTACTATTGTAATTGATGTACTGTACTATTGTAATTGAAAAGTACTGGGACTATTGTAATCGATGTACTGTACTATTGTAATTGATGTACCGTATTATTGTAATTGATGTACTGTACTATTGTAATTGATGTACTGTACTATTGTAATTGATGTACTGTACTATTGTAATTGATGTACTGTACTATTGTAATTGATGTACTGTACTATTGTAATTGATGGGAAACCCTAAATTTTTGTAATTGATGTACCGTATTATTGTAATTTATGTACTGTACTATTGTAATTGACGAACGTACTATTGTAATTGATGTACTGTACTAAATTTTAATTGATGTACTGTACTATTGTAATTGATGTACCGTATTATTGTAATTGATGTACCGTATTATTGTAATTGATGTACTGTACTATTGTAATTGATGTACTGTACTATTGTAATTGATGTACCGTATTATTGTAATTGATGTACTGTATTATTGTAATTGATGTACGTATTCTATTGTAATTGATGTACTGTACTAATGTAATTGATGTACTGTACTAATGTAATTGATGTACCGTATTATTGTAATTGATGTACTGTATTATTGTAATTGATGTACTGTACTATTGTAATTGATGTACTGTACTAATGTAATTGATGTACTGTACTATTGTAATTGATGTACCGTATTTTTGTAATTGAAAGTAAATGTACTATTGTAATTGATGTACTGTACTATTGTAATTGATGTACCGTATTATTGTAATTGATGTACTGTACTATTGTAATTGATGTACTGTACTATTGTAATTGATGTACTGTACTAATGTAATTGATGTACTGTACTAATGTAATTGATGTACCGTATTATTGTAATTGATGTTTCTGTAAATAAATTTTAATTGATGTACTGTACTATTGTAATTGATGTACTGTACTAATGTAATTGATGTACTGTACTATTGTAATTGATGTACTGTACTATTGTAATTGATGTACTGTACTAATGTAATTGATGTACTGTACTATTGTAATTGATTTTACTGTACTAATGTAATTGATGTACTGTACTATTGTAATTGATGTACTGTAACTATGTAATTGATGTACTGTACTATTGTAATTGATGTACTGTAAATATTGTAATTGATGTACTGTACTATTGTAATTGATGTACCGTATTATTGTAATTGATGTACCGTATTATTGTAATTGATGTACTGTACTATTGTAATTGATGTACTGTACTATTGTAATTGATGTACTGTACTATTGTAATTGATGTACCGTATTATTGTAATTGATGTACCGTATTATTGTAATTGATGTACCGTATTATTGTAATTGATGTACTGTACTATTGTAATTGATGTACTGTACTATTGTAATTGATGTACCGTATTATTGTAATTGATGTACTGTACTATTGTAATTGATGTACTGTACTATTGTAATTGATGTACTGTACTAATGTAATTGATGTACTGTACTAATGTAATTGATGTACCGTATTATTGTAATTGATGTACTGTACTATTGTAATTGATGTACTGTACTATTGTAATTGATGTACTGTACTAAGTAATTGATGTACTTTTACTATTGTAATTGATGTACTGTACTATTGTAATTGATGTACTGTACTAATGTAAATTGATGTACTGTACTAAATTTTAATTGATGTAAATGTACTATTGTAATTGATGTACTGTACTAATGTAATTGATGTACTGTACTATTGTAATTGATGTACTGTACTATTGTAATTGATGTACTGTACTAATGTAATTGATGTACTGTACTATTGTAATTGATGTACTGTACTAATGTAATTGATGTACTGTACTATTGTAATTGATGTACTGTACTATTGTAATTGATGTACTGTACTATTGTAATTGATGTACTGTATTATTGTAATTGATGTACTGTATTATTATAATTGATGTACTGTACTATTGTAATTGATGTACTGTACTATTGTAATTGATGTACTGTAACTATTGTAATTGATGTTTCTGTATTATTGTAATTGATGTACTGTACTAATGTAATTGATGTACTGTACTACTGTAATTGATGTATTCTTCTACTGTAATTGATGTACTCTTCTACTGTAATTGATGTACCAACATTCTGACCCACGTCCAGCTGTACCAACATTCTGACCCACGTCCAGCTGTAACAACATTCTGACCCACGTCCAGCTGTAACAACATTCTGACCCACGTCCCCGCTGTAACAACATTCCGACCCAAAGTCCAGCTGTACCAACATTCGACCCACGCCAGCTGTAACAACATTCTGACCCACGTCCAGCTGTAACAACATTCTGACCCACGTCCAGCTGTAACAACATTCTGACCCACGTCCAGCTGTAACAACATTCTGACCCACGTCCAGCTGTAACAACATTTTGACCCCCGTCCAGCTGTAACAAATTTCTGACCCACGTCCAGCTGTACCAACATTCTGACCCACGTCCAGCTGTAACAACATTCTGACCCACGTCCAGCTGTAACTACAATCTGACCCACGTCCAGCGTAAAAACCATTCTGACCCACGTCCCGCTGTAACAAAAATTCTGACCCACGTCCAGCTGTAAAAAACATTCTGAACCACTCCAGCTGTAACAACATTCTGACCCACGTCCAGCTGTACCAACATTCTGACCCACGTCAAGCTGTAACAACATTCTGACCCACGTCCAGCTGTAACAACATTCTGACCCACGTCCAGCTGTAACAACATTCTGACCCACGTCCAGCTGTACCAACATTCTGACCCACGTCCAGCTGTACCAACATTCTGACCCACGTCCAGCTGTATCAACATTCTGACCCATGTCCAGATGTAACAGCATTCTGACCCACGCCAAGTTGTAAAAAGCATTCGACCCACGTCCAGCTGTAAAAACATTCTGAACCACGTCCAGCTGTAACAATTCTGACCCACGTCCAGCTGTACCAACATTCTGACCCACGTCAAGCTGTAACAACATTCTGACCCACGTCCAGCTGTAATAACATTCTGACCCACGTCCAGCTGTAACAACATTCTGACCCACGTCCAGCTGTAATAACATTCTGACCCACGTCCAGCTGTAACAACATTCTGACTCACGTCCAGCTGTACCAGCATTCTGACCCACGTCCAGCTGTATCAACATTCTGACCCACGTCCGCTGTAACAACATTCTGACCCACGTCCCAGCGTATCAACATTCTGACCCACGTCCAGCTGTAACAACATTCTGACCCACGTCCAGCTGTACCAGCATTCTGACCCACGTCCAGCTGTATCAACATTCTGACCCACGTCCAGCTGTACAAACGTTCTGACCCACGTCCAACTGTAACAACAATCTGACCCACGTCCAGCTGTACCAACATTCTGACCCACGTCCAGCTGTGCCAACATTCTGACCCACGTCCAGCTGTACCAACATTCTGACCCACGTCCAGCTGTACCAACATTCTGACCCACGTTCAGCTGTACCAACATTCTGACCCACGTCCAGCTGTAACAACATTCTGACAGACGTCAAGCCGTAACAAATTTCTGACCTACGTCCAGCTGTAAAAACATTCTGACCCACGTCCAGCTGTAACAACATTCTGACCCACGTCCAGCTGTAACAACATTCTGACCCATGTCCACGTACCAAAAATTCTGACCCACGTCAAGCTGTAACAACATTCTGACCCACGTCCAGCTGTAACAACATTCTGACCCACGTCCAGCTGTAATAACATTCTGACCCTCGTCCAGCTGTACCAGCATTCTGACCCACGTCCAGCTGTAACAACATTCTGACCCACGTCCAGCTGTACCAACATTCTGACCCAAGTCAAGCTGTACCAACATTCTGACCCACGTCCAGCTGTAACAACATTCTGACCCATGTTCAGCTGTAACAATATTCTGACCCACGTCCAGCTGTACCAACATTCTGACCCACGTCCAGCTGTACCAACATTCTGACCACCCTCCCGCTGGGACCAACATTCTGACCCACGTCCAGCTGTACCAACGTTCTGACCCACGTCCAGCTGTAACAACATTCTGACCCACGTCAAGCTGTAACAACATTCTGACCCACGTCCAGCTGTAACAACAATCTGACCCACGTCCAGCTGTAACAACATTCTGACCCACTTCCAGCTGTAACAACATTCTGACCCACGTCCAGCTGTACCAACATTCTGACCCACGTCCAGCTGTAACAACATTCTGACCCACGTCAAGCTGTAACAACATTCTGACCCACGTCAAGCTGTAACAACATTCTGACCCACGTCCAGCTGTAACAACATTCTGACCCACGTCAAGCTGTAGCAACATTCTGACCCTCGTCCAGCTGTATCAACATTCTGACCTACGTCCAGCTGTACCAACATTCTGACCCACGTCCAGCTGTAACAACATTCTCACCCACGTCCAGCTGTAACAACATTCTGACCCTCGTCCAGCTGTACCAACATTCTGACCCACGTCCCAGCTGAACAACATTCTGGACCCCACGTCCAGCTGTAACAACATTCTGACCCACGTCCAGCTGTAACAACATTCTGACCCACGTCCAGCTGTAACAACATTCCGACCCACGTCCAGCTGTACCAACATTCTGACCCACGTCCAGCTGTAACAACATTCTGACCCACGTCCAGCTGTAACAACATTCTGACCCACGTCCAGCTGTAACAACATTCCGACCCACGTCCCCGCTGTACCACATTCTGACCCACGTCCAGCTTAACAACATTCTACCCACGTCCAGCTGTAACAACATTCTGACCCACGTCCAGCTGTAACAACATTCTGACCCACGTCCAGCTGTAACAACATTCTGACCCACGTCCAGCTGTAACAACATTTTGACCCACGTCCAGCTGTAACAAATTTCTGACCCACGTCCAGCTGTACCAACATTCTGACCCACGTCCAGCTGTAACAACATTCTGACCCACGTCCAGCTGTAACTACAATCTGACCCACGTCCAGCTGTAAAAACATTCTGACCCACGTCCAGCTGTAACAACATTCTGACCCACGTCCAGCTGTAAAAACATTCTGAACCACGTCCAGCTGTAACAACATTCTGACCCACGTCCAGCTGTACCAACATTCTGACCCACGTCAAGCTGCAACAACATTCTGACCCACGTCCAGCTGTAACAACATTCTGACCCACGTCCAGCTGTGACAACATTCTGACCCACGTCCAGCTGTACCAACATTCTGACCCACGTCCAGCTGTACCAACATTCTGACCCACGTCCAGCTGTATCAACATTCTGACCCATGTCCAGATGTAACAGCATTCTGACCCACGCCAAGTTGTAACAGCATTCTGACCCACGTCCAGCTGTAAAAACATTCTGAACCACGTCCAGCTGTAACAACATTCTGACCCACGTCCAGCTGTACCAACATTCTGACCCACGTCAAGCTGTAACAACATTCTGACCCACGTCCAGCTGTAATAACATTCTGACCCACGTCCAGCTGTAACAACATTCTGACCCACGTCCAGCTGTAATAACATTCTGACCCACGTCCAGCTGTAACAACATTCTGACCCACGTCCAGCTGTACCAGCATTCTGACCCACGTCCAGCTGTATCAACATTCTGACCCACGTCCAGCTGTAACAACATTCTGACCCACGTCCAGCTGTATCAACATTCTGACCCACGTCCAGCTGTAACAACATTCTGACCCACGTCCAGCTGTACCAGCATTCTGACCCACGTCCAGCTGTATCAACATTCTGACCCACGTCCAGCTGTACAAACGTTCTGACCCACGTCCAACTGTAACAACAATCTGACCCACGTCCAGCTGTACCAACATTCTGACCCACGTCCAGCTGTGCCAACATTCTGACCCACGTCCAGCTGTACCAACATTCTGACCCACGTCCAGCTGTACCAACATTCTGACCCACGTTCAGCTGTACCAACATTCTGACCCACGTCCCCGCTGTAACAACATCTGGGCAGACGTCAAGCCGTAACAAATTTCTGACCTACGTCCAGCTGTAAAAAAAATTCTGACCCACGTCCAGCTGTAACAACATTCTGACCCCCCGTCCAGCTGTAACAACATTCTGACCCATGGTCCAGCTGTACCAACATTTCTGACCCACGTCAAGCTGTAACAACATTCGGACCCACGTCCAGCTGTAACAACATTTTTGACCCACGTCCAGCGTAATAACATTCTGACCCTCGTCCAGCTGTACCAGCATTCTGACCCACGTCCAGCTGTAACAAAAATTCTGACCCACGTCCAGCTGTACCAACATTCTGACCCAAGTCCCAAACTGTACCAACATTCTGACCCACGTCCAGCTGTAACAACATTCTGACCCCTGTTCAGCTGTAACAATATTCCCGACCCCGTCCAGCTGTACCAACATTTGACCCACGTCAGCTGTACCAACATTCTGACCCACGTCCAGCTGTAATAACATTCTGACCCACGTCCAGCTGTAACAACATTCTGACCCACGTCCAGCTGTAATAACAAATTTTGACCCACGTCCCTGTAACAACATTCTGACCCACGTCCAGCTGTACCAGCATTCTGACCCACGTCCAGCTGTATCAACATTCTGACCCACGTCCAGCTGTAACAACATTCTGACCCACGTCCAGCTGTATCAACATTCTGACCCACGTCCAGCTGTAACAACATTCTGACCCACGTCCAGCTGTACCAGCATTCTGACCCACGTCCAGCTGTATCAACATTCTGACCCACGTCCAGCTGTACAAACGTTCTGACCCACGTCCAACTGTAACAACAATCTGACCCACGTCCAGCTGTACCAACATTCTGACCCACGTCCAGCTGTGCCAACATTCTGACCCACGTCCAGCTGTACCAACATTCTGACCCACGTCCAGCTGTACCAACATTCTGACCCACGTTCAGCTGTACCAACATTCTGACCCACGTCCAGCTGTAACAACATTCTGACAGACGTCAAGCCGTAACAAATTTCTGACCTACGTCCAGCTGTAAAAACATTCTGACCCACGTCCAGCTGTAACAACATTCTGACCCACGTCCAGCTGTAACAACATTCTGACCCATGTCCAGCTGTACCAACATTCTGACCCACGTCAAGCTGTAACAACATTCTGACCCACGTCCAGCTGTAACAACATTCTGACCCACGTCCAGCTGTAATAACATTCTGACCCTCGTCCAGCTGTACCAGCATTCTGACCCACGTCCAGCTGTAACAACATTCTGACCCACGTCCAGCTGTACCAACATTCTGACCCAAGTCAAGCTGTACCAACATTCTGACCCACGTCCAGCTGTAACAACATTCTGACCCATGTTCAGCTGTAACAATATTCTGACCCACGTCCAGCTGTACCAACATTCTGACCCACGTCCAGCTGTACCAACATTCTGACCCACGTCCAGCTGTACCAACATTCTGACCCACGTCCCCGCTGTACCAACGTTCTGACCCACGTCCAGCATGTTACAACATTCTGACCCACGTCAAGCTGTAACAACATTCTGACCCACGTCCAGCTGTAACAACAATCTGACCCACGTCCAGCTGTAACAACATTCTGACCCACTTCCAGCTGTAACAACATTCTGACCCACGTCCAGCTGTACCAACATTCTTTACCCACGTCCAGCTGTAACAACATTCTGACCCACGTCAAGCTGTAACAACATTCTGAACCCACGTCAAGCTGTAACAAAAATTCTGACCCCACTCCAGCTGTAACAACATTCTGACCCACGTCAAGCTGTAGCAACATTCTGACCCTCGTCCCCGCTGTTAGCAACATTCTGACCTCGTCCAGCTGTACCAACATTCTGACCCACGTCCACCTGTAACAACATTCTCACCCACGTCCAGCTGTAACAACATTCTGACCCCGTCCAGCTGTACCAACATTCTGACCCACGTCCAGCTGTAACAACATTCTGACCCACGTCCCCGCTGTAACAACATCTGACCCACGTCCAGCTGTAACAACATTCTGACCCACGTTCCAGCTGTAACAACATTCTGACCCACGTCCCCGCTGGGAACAACATTCTGACCCACGTCCCAGCTGTAACAACATTCTGACCCCCCGTCAAGCTGTAACAACATTCTGACCCACGCCAGCTGTAAAATCATTCTGACCCACGTCCAGCTGTAACAACATTCTGACCCACGTCCCCCTGTAACAACATTCTGACCCACGTCCAGCTGTACCAACATTTTTGACCCCTCAAGCTGTAAACAACATTCTGACCCACGTCCAGCTGTAATAACATTCTGACCCACGTCCAGCTGTAACAACATTCTGACCCACGTCCCCGCTGTTTCCAGCCCTTCTGACCCACGTCCAGCTGTATCAACATTCTGACCCACGTCCAGCTGTAACAACATTCTGACCCACGTCCAGCTGTATCAACATTCTGACCCACGTCCAGCTGTAACAACATTCTGACCACCCTCCAGCTGACCAGCATTCTGACCCACGTCCAGCTGTATCAACATTCTGACCCACGTCCAGCTGTACAAACGTTCTGACCCACGTCCAACTGTAACAACAATCTGACCCACGTCCAGCTGTACCAACATTCTGACCCACGTCCAGCTGTGCCCCAAAATTCTGAACCCACGTCCAGCTGTAAACCCAAAATTCTGACCCACGTCCAGCTGTACCAACATTCTGACCCACGTTCAGCTGTACCAACATTCTGATCCACGTCCAGCTGTAACAACATTCTGACCCACGTCCAGCTGTACCAACATTCTGACCCACGTCCAGCTGTAACAAAAATTCTGACCCACGTTTTAGCTGTACCAACATTCTGACCCACGTCAAGCTGTAACAACATTCTGACCCTCGTCCAGCTGTACCAACATTCTGACCCACGTCCAGCTGTAACAACATTCTGACCCACGCCCAGCTCTAACAACATTCTGACCCACGTCCAGCTGTAACAACATTCTGACCCACGTCCAGCTGTAACAACATTCTGACCCACGTCCAGCTGTAACAACATTCTGACCCTCGTCCAGCTGTAACAACATTCTGACCCACGTCAAGCTGTAACAACATTCTGACCCACGTCCAGCTGTAACAACATTCTGACCCACGTCCAGCTGTAACAAAAATTCTGAAACCCCCGTCCAGCATGTACCAACATTCTGACCCACGTCCAGCTGTACCAACATTCTGACCCACGTCCAGCTGTAACAACATTCTGACCCACGTCCAGCTGTACCAACATTCTGACCCACGTCCAGCTGTAACAACATTCTGACCCACGTCCAGCTGTACAACATTCGACCCACGTCCAGCTGTAACAACATTCTGACCCAGGTCCAGCTGTTTTCAACATTCTGACCCCCGTCCAGCTGTACCAACATTCTGACCCACGTCCCCGCTGTACAACATTCTGACCCACGTCCAGCTGTACCAACATTTCTGACCCACGTCCAGCTGTAACAACATTCTGACCCACGTCCCAAATGCAAACCCAAAATTCTGACCCACGTCCAGCTTTTACCCAAAATTCTGACCCACGTCCAGCTGTAACAACATTCTGACCCACGTCCAGCTGTAACAACATTCTGACCCACGTCCAGCTGTAACAACATTCTGACCCACGTCCAGCTGTAACAACATTCTGACCCACGTCCAGCTGTAACAACATTCTGACCCACGTCCAGCTGTAACAACATTCTGACCCACGTCCAGCTGTAACAACATTCTGACCCACGTCCAGCTGTAACAACATTCTGACCCACGTCCAGCTGTAACAACATTCTGACCCACGTCCAGCTGTAACAACATTCTGACCCACGTCCAGCTGTACCAACATTCTGACCCACGTCCAGCTGTACCAACATTCTGACCCACGTCCAGCTGTACCAACATTCTGACCCACGTCCAGCTGTAACAACATTCTGACCCACGTCCACTGTACCCAACCCTTCTGACCCACGTCCGCTGTAAAAAACATTCTGACCCACGTCCAGCTGTAACAACATTCTGACCCACGTCCAGCTGTAACAACATTCTGACCCACGTCCAGCTGTAAAAAAAAAAAATTCTGACCCACGTCCAGCTGTAACAACATCTGACCCACGTCCAGCTGTAACAACATTCTGACCCACGTCCAGCTGTACCAACATTCTGACCCACGTCCCCTGTACCAACATTCTGACCCCCCGTCCACTGTACCACTTCTGACCCACGTCCAGCTGTAACAACATTCTGACCCACGTCCAGCTGTACCAACATTCTGACCCACGTCCAGCTGTAACAACATTCTGACCCACGTCCAGCTGTAACAACATTCTGACCCACATCAAGCTGTAACAACATTCTGATCCACGTCAAGCTGTACCAACATTCTGACCCTCGTCCAGCTGTACCAACATTCTGACCCACGTCCAGCTGTAACAACATTCTGACCCACGTCCAGCTGTACCAACATTCTGACCCACGTCCAGCTGTAACAACATTCTGACCCACGTCCAGCTGTAACAACATTCTGACCCACGTCCAGCTGTAACAACATTCCCGACCCACGTCCAGCTGTACCAACTTCTGACCCACGTCCAGCTGTAACAACATTCGACCCACGTCCAGCTGTACCAACATTCTGACCCACGTCCAGCTGTAACAACATTCTGACCCACGTCCAGCTGTAGCAACATTCTGACCCACGTCCAGCTGTAACAACATTCTGACCCAGGTCCAGCTGTTACAACATTCTGACCCACGTCCAGCTGTACCAACATTCTGACCCACGTCCAGCTGTACCAACATTCTGACCCACGTCCAGCTGTACCAACATTCTGACCCACGTCCAGCTGTAACAACATTCTGACCCACGTCCAACTGCACCAACATTCTGACCCACGTCCAGCTGTACCAACATTCTGACCCACGTCCAGCTGTAACAACATTCTGACCCACGTCCAGCTGTAACAACATTCTGGGCCCACGTCCAGCTGTAACAAAATTCTGACCCACGTCCAGCTGTAACAACATTCTGAACCCACGTCCAGCTGTAACAACATTCTGACCCACGTCCAGCTGTAACAACATTCTGACCCACGTCCAGCTGTAACAACATTCTGACTCACGTCCAGCTGTAACAACATTCTGACCCACGTCCAGCTGTAACAACATTCTGACCCACGTCCAGCTGTAACAAACTTCTCACCCACTTTCCCGCTGTACCAACATTCTGACCCACGTCCAGCTGTACCAACATTCTGACCCACGTCCAGCTGTACCAACATTCTGACCCACGTCCAGCTGTAACAACATTCTGACCCCGTCAGCTGTACCAACATTCTGACCCACGTCCAGCTGTAACAAACCATTCTGAAACCCCCGTCCACTGTAACAACATTCTGACCCACGTCCACTGTAACAACATTCTGAAACCCCCGTCCAGCTGTAACAACATTCTGACCCACGTCCAGCTGTAACAACATTCTGACCCACGTCCAGCTGTAACAACATTCTGAAACCCCCGTCCAGCTGAACAACTTCTGACCCACGTCCAGCTGTACCAACATTCTGACCCACGTCCAGCTGTACCAACATTCTGACCCATGTCCAGCTGTACCAACATTCTGACCCACGTCCAGCTGTAACAACATTCTGACCCACGTCCAGCTGTACCAACATTCTGACCCACGTCCAGCTGTAACAACATTCTGACCCACGTCCAGCTGTACCAACATTCTGACCCACGTCCAGCTGTAGCAACATTCTGACCCACGTCCAGCTGTAACAACATTCTGACCCACATCAAGCTGTAACAACATTCTGATCCACGTCAAGCTGTAACAACATTCTGACCCACGTCCAGCTGTAACAACATTCTGACCCACGTCAAGCTGTAACAACATTCTGATCCACGTCAAGCTGTACCAACATTCTGACCCACGTCCAGCTGTACCAACATTCTGACCCACGTCCAGCTGTAACAACATTCTGATCCACGTCCAGCTGTAACAACATTCTGATCCACGTCCAGCTGTACCAACATTCTGACCCACGTCCAGCTGTAACAACATTCTGACCCACGTCCAGCTGAAACCCAAAATTCTGACCCAAGTCCAGCTGTAACCCAAAATTCTGACCCAAAGTCCAGCTGTACCAACATTCTGACCCACGCCAGCGCTGTACCAACATTCTGACCCACGTCCAGCTGTACCAACATTCTGACCCACGTCCAGCTGTACCAACATTCTGACCCATGTCCAGCTGTACCAACATTCTGACCCACGTCCAGCTGTAACAACATTCTGACCCACGTCCAGCTGTACCAACATTCTGACCCACGTCCAGCTGTAACAACATTCTGACCCACGTCCAGCTGTAACAACATTCTGACCCACATCAAGCTGTAACAACATTCTGATCCACGTCAAGCTGTACCAACATTCTGACCCACGTCCAGCTGTAACAACATTCTGACCCAAGTCCAGCTGTACCAACATTCTGACCCACGTCCAGCTGTAACAACATTCTGACCCACGTCCAGCTGTAACAACATTCTGACCCACGTCAAGCTGTAACAACATTCTGATCCACGTCAAGCTGTACCAACATTCTGACTTACGTCCAGCTGTACCAACATTCTGACCCACGTCCAGCTGTAACAACATTCTGACCCACGTCCAGGGTTTTAACAAAAATTCTGACCCACGTCAAGCTGTAACAACATTCTGATCCACGTCCAGCTGTAACAACATTCTGACCCACGTCAAGCTGTAACAACATTCTGACCCACGTCCAGCTGTACCAACATTCTGACCCAAGTCCAGCTGTAACAACATTCTGACCCACGTCCAGCTGTACCAACATTCTGACCCACGTCCAGCTGTACCAACATTCTGACCCACGTCCAGCTGTACCAACATTCTGACCCACGTCCAGCTGTACCAACATTCTGACCCACGTCCCAGCTGTAAAACAAATTTTGACCCACGTCCAGCTGTACCAACATTTGAAACCCCCGTCCACTGTACAAACATTTCTGACCCACGTCCAGCTGTAACCAACATTCTGTCCCACGTCCAGCTGTACAACATTCTGACCCCACTCCCGGCTTACCAACATTCTGACCCACGTCCAGCTGTACAAACATTCTGACCCACGTCCAGCTGTAACAACATTCTGACCCACGTCCAGCTGTACCAACATTCTGTTTACAAGGTAACGAAGATAAAAGAACCCCTAAGTTAACACCTATCAACATCTCTCGTTTATGAATAAAAATCTTCTGCAGTGAACTACAACATTTAAGTAATGATCTGACGGGTATATGACAATATTTGTATCATTACAAAAAGAGCATTTCATTCATCTTTCTTGTAATGACTTAAGAATATACTTAGAGGGATACTTTAGTATTCCTTCGTATTGGAGTTTTTTCCCTTAAATGTTATTCATGTTAATCTTGAGAACTTTCAAAAGAAAGTAATTCTCTTTTGACTAAAGTTTTTCTGTTTCTGTGTCCGTTCTCTCTCATAACTTCGTATTTTGCCATAGGTTAAATTAAATTTTTGTTTTAAATCTTGCCTCCCTTTTGTCCTTGCCCTCAATCTTTTTCCTTTACCCGTTTGGCCCTTCCCCTATGTTTCCTATTTTGTTTTTGTTCTTCTTCCGTTCATCCCAAATCTTATTCCCAAACATTATCCTTTTCTGTCTTCAACCGTTTCAATCTCCCAGTTTTCCGTTGTGATTCCAACTCTCCCTTGGTTTATCTTTTCAGTGGTTAATATTCCTATTTCTCACTTTACGCCAGGATCTTGTCTCGTTCTTTTCTGTGGTCCTAGTTTTTTAGGTTCTCTTACTGGGCCTCCACTTTTCCTTTTGCTTCCTTCTCTCTTTTACCATTCTGTTTTGTCATCTCTTCCTTTCTCTTCTTAACAATCCCCTCTCCCTTAGACTTATTGTTCCGTCTATTCCCAAGGATTTTCGGTGTTTCCCTTTTTTTAATTTTTTTGATTTTGGGGTTTTTATTGGGGCCCCCCCTTTTTTAAACCACCCTTTTTTCCCCCTTTTTTTCTTTCCAAAAAATTTTTTTTGGGTTTTTTGGGTTTTTCCTAATTTTTTCCCTTATTTTTAAAATTTTCCCATCTTTAAATTTTAAACCCGCACCCAAAACTTTAAAATTTTTCCCCCCTTTGTTTTTTTTTCCGTAAATTTTAAAGTTGTTGAGTTTGCAGTGATTGAGATGAACGTGTGAGAACCATTGGTATCAAAAGAGAAGAATGATGAATGTCTCATGTTCGCATCTAATTGTTTTTCTGTTTCCTGGTTACTGTTACACTACGATGACATAGACTATCGTATGTTATTGCACACTAGGTTAATTAAGGCTACCTTTATCTAGTTCAAAATATATTTCATAATTATAGGTCATAATAAAACTATATGCCCCGTTGCTTGGTAGCACAACTCTCGCTTCACAAGGTGAGGGCCCGGGTTCGATTCCCGGCGAAGGGGTGGAAACATCGGACGTGTTTCCTTATACTGGTTGTCTATGTTCACTCATCAGTAAAATGGGACTGGTGTGGGTCGCATCCTGGGACAAAATCGACCTAATTTGCCCGAAAAACTCGTCATAACAAGGGTTCTTTCTATATAGTAGTATGTCAGTGATGTCAACTATGGTGTGTACACCTTGTACAAGTACTGGTAGTAAATAAAGACATTATTATTATATTATTATCTGACAAGTTCGTACTAAAGCACCATCTTCCCTACATAAAGATCTGCAGTAAGTTTGAACTATCTACTTCGTCAGTAAAAACAACAGCGATTTTTAATGCTTACTAGAGTACACCAGTTTCTAGTTTAGCTGCCATCTAATGTAAGCATTTTTTGTTTTAGAACTTCTAAATTTTCGTTATTTTCTAATTTACGTTAATTTAAAGTTAGTTATAATGTAAAATAAAGTACATAAAAAACTTAGCTATTGAACTTAGTCAAAAAGGCACTTTACTCAGAATGTCAATGTTACTGTATTTACTTTTTCTCAATCTTTTCAAAAAGAATTACAGTTCAATTTGGAGCAAAAGTTGAAATAGAAACTAGAAGTTGAGCGGTTAAAACTTAGATAAATAACAGAATGATGAATTACCGACGATCTTGCAAATATCTAACATTCTCTGATGATGATGATGATGATGATGATGAGGTTATCATTATGAGAGGAATAATCATTACATTATAACACACTTAACAATAATTAATTACACTGCTTTATTTTAACATGCTATAACAAAAAAAATATTTATTAACACATCGGCCGTCTCCCACCATTCAGTGTGGCCAGAAAAAGAAAAACTTCCATCATCATTCACTCCATCACTGTCTTGCCAGAAGAGTGCTTTACACTACAGTTATAAAACTGCAACATTAACACCCCTCCTTCAGAGTGCAGACACTGTACTTCCCATCTCCAGGACTCAAGTCCGGCCTGCCAGTTTCCCTGAATCCATAAGTGCTACCTTCCTCACACTCCAACAGCATATCAATTCCTAAAAAAACATTTAATATAATAAGCCTTTCTAATATTTTGCAAGCTTTCGAATTAATAGCTCATCATGTCGAGAAATATTAAGTGGTGTAGCCAGCGACGAGTGTGTTCCAGAGAAGCATGAAGATCTTGTATATCCATACCGCAGGTGTTTCCTTCGTAATAATTTATATTGAAAAGCATCAGATGTAGATCGAGTTTCATATGCCACTGACAAAAGTATAAATACTCTGAAAAGGATGACGGGCTTGGATTTATTTTGTTTCTCTGGGAGTAATGCAGAAAGTATCTGCACATGGTGTTGAATGGGTGAGAATATATGCTATTTACTGAAGTTGAGAAAAATCGTGGAGTATGAGCATAAGCACTTATTTCATCGTATTCTGTATTTATTTTTGAAGTCCTGTGTTCACTAGATCTTGAACTGATTCTGTTTTCTCGCATCCATCTGTGTATCCACCTATAGACAGTGGTCAAGCTGACACCTGTCTCTCTAGCGATAGCACGGAACGACATCCCGTCAGCCCACATACGTACAAAACTGGCACGTTCACTCGGGTTTGTTGGCTGATACTTTCGTCGAATCCTCATTATAATTCTGTGTGGAAATGAGATTGAAATTATGTCAGCGCCTCATTCCATTTATTAAAAAAGTCGTGTTGATTTAAAATGAGTTCCATTATTTTTGTCGCTAAAATATTAAAATATAAATTTTGGATTGAACGAATGACATTATATATTTTAGCTCATCATGGATTCATAATTATTTTGTAAAGAAATCTGGAATATATACCATCGCCCACGTCCCATTTGCCCAAGAAATGGGAAAATGTCGAAAATTTAATGTTTTAGTGGTGCTAGAATGTATATTAAAAAGGTTTATAATCGGATAAGCTTTAGACGTAAACTAAAAAAAAGTCAGGAGAGAATGAATGGTCTATTGTGATATTGTCTATCGTAATAGACCTTGCGATATTGTTTTCCTTAAAATAGTAAGTCAGCTAACTTGTAATCACTTACACATGACGATAGACACACTAGAATATGGTAAATTTAACGTAATATGAATAATAAAAAATAACTATTCACAGTAAAATTTAACTTAAGCTAAAGATAGTTATAAAAACTGCTGATAAACTTAACTGATACAATAAATTGTTAGAAATAGATAATGTGCATTTTCATTGTAAAATTAAAATACATTATAATTAAAATACATTATAATTAAAATACATTATAATTAAAATACATTATAATTACATCCTGGAAGCACAAACTGAATGGAATTAAAACCACAACTTTATCTGTATCTTACATATTTCTTTCAGGTTTTATAAAGATTAATTAGATATAATGTAACAAAGAGGGTCTTAACCTATCTAATTTTCTGCTTATTGTTATCAATACTACCTAAAATACATTATGTTTCCTACACTTCCTTTAAATAATTAAAATTTTCAGTTTTTGTTTTAAAAACACAACGTGATTCTTTATTACCAATATATCTTTCAGCATTACTCGTGAGTCATGTTGACGGCTTTAAGGGGACTTGAGCTAGAGTTCGTCACGGCCACGCTAGTGGGAGATTCTTCTATTCTTCTGTAAAAACTAGCATTTGTGGTTACAGTGGTGCCTATGCTAACTTTCTTATGGTGTAGAAATATACCTAGTTGGATAAATCTTATTGTAGCCAGCTGGTCCAGTGGTTAATGCGTCGGTCTGGAGTTTTATGACTCTCTCTGACCCCCATGGGTTCTAACCCCACCCGTGGTATGGTTTATCTTTCAACACTGGAGAAATATAATTCCAGAAAGAATCTTCATTTGTTATGCTCGGGTAAGATGAACATTGTGACAACACAATAAAATACATTATTTCTTATCAAAAAACATTGTTGATAACTGAAAGACATATGAGGCAGTAATAAATTAAGTAATGTGAGGTTAATCACAGTTCAGTTAATATCTCACTAGTGTTAAATATGTTATTAATACGATATATTTTTAAGTGCACTTTGTCTCATCTCTTTTTTTTCTGAAGCAAGACAGGAATTTAGACCGGTAGGTAATTTATCTGCACTAATGTACCTGTAAAGTTTGTCTGAGAATACACGTTATGTGCCATTAATCATTAGATTCTTCTCCATGGCCTGATCGCTAAAATTCTCACTTCACACGGCGAGGGTCTGCGTTCGACTCCCAGTGCAGGTAGAAACATTGGGAGTGTTTCTTTATACTGGTTGTCTATGTTCACCCATCAGTAAAATGGGTACCAGGGTGTTAGTGGACTGGTGTGGGTCGCATCCTGGGACAAGGACCTAATATGCAGCAAATGCTCAGCATAACAAGCGACTTTCTATATAGTAGTATGTCACTGATGTCAACTATGGCCTGTATACCTTGTACATGTACTGGTAGTAAATAAAATTATATAACATATTGTATATTATATATTAAATTATATTTATGATATTAATCTATTATGAAAAATAGCCTTATATGCCAAGTATGCATAAAAATAAGGAACACCTACATAAACAACTGTATCACATATATAGAAATTTTACCTTGCTGCCGAAGACTGAAAGATATATTTGAATGGTTCTGCTTGTGTGTTCAACCTGTCAAAATGACAGAGGAAGTCTTGAGATTGATCACTGCTGAGAGAGAACGCAAGAATAAGGCGAGGGGGGCTACCTTCCCTTCTTTTATACGAGAGCTTAGCCTATTGCTCTCGTACTATTGGTCAGTTTAAGATGATTCTGGCGGAGGTGATTGGGTATCATCAACAGGAGGAGTGTCCGGAGTTACAAAGGTCTTCGCGTAGCTGTATTATGACTTTCTGATCTAATTTGAAATGCAAACTAAACACACACACACACACACACACACACACACACACACACACACACACACACACACACACACACACACACATACATACACTACTTTTCACACACTCACATGGACCCCCCCCACACACAGGAAGTATTTCTTCAGTCATAGAGTAGTCAGGAAGTGGAATAGTCTAGCAAGTGATGTAGTGGAAGCAGGAACTATACATAGGTTTAAGACGAGATATGATAAAGCTCATGGAGCAGGGAGAGTGAGGACCTAGTAGGGTTTAGTGAAGAGTCGGGGCCGGGAGCTGAGTCTCGGCCTCTGCAACCACACTTAGGTGAATTAGATGAGTACACGCACACACACACACACATCAGGAGGAGGAGAGTGGTGGAGCACCTAAAAAGACACAAGCTTATAAACGACAACCAGCACAGTTTCAGGGAAGGAAAATCCTGTCACAAACCTACTGGAGTTTTATGATTAGGTAACAGAAATAAGATACGAGAGAGAGAGGTGGATAAACTGCATTTTCTTGGACTGCAAGAAAACCTTCGATACAGTTCCTCAAAAGAGGATAATGCAAAAGCTAGAGGATCAGGCACATATAATAGGAAAGGCACTACAATGAATCAGAGAATACCTGACAGGGAGGCAACAACAAGTCATGGTAAGTGACGAGGTGTCAGAGTGGGGGCCTGTGAGGAACGAGATTCTTCAGGGGCCAGTCCTAGAATAAGTGCTGTTTTTGGTATATGTGAATGACATAACGGAAGGGATAGACTCAGAAGTGTCCCTGCTTGTAGATGATGTGAAGTTATTGAGGAGAATTAAATCGGTCGAGGATCATGCAAGACTACAATGAGACCTGTTCAGGCTACAAGCCTGGTCCAGCAACTGGCTCCTTGAATTTAACCCCGCCAAATGCAAAGTCATGAAGATTGGGGAAGAGCAAAGAAGACCGAAGGCAGAGTATAGTCTAGGTGGCCAAAGACTGCAAACCTCACTCAAGGAAAAAGATCTTGGGGTGAGTATAATACCGAGCATATCTCCTGAGGTGCACATCAATTAGATAACTGCTGCAACATATGGGCGTCTGGCAAACCTGAGAATAGTGTTCCGATACCTTAGTAAGGAATCGTTCAAGACTCTGTACACCATATACGTCAGGCCCATATAGGAGTATGCAGCACCAGTTTGGAATCCACACCTGGTCGAGCACGTCAAGAAATTAGAGAAAGTGCAAAGGTTTGCAACAAGACTAGTCCCAGAGCTAAGGGGATTGTCCTACGAAGAAAGGTTAAGGGAAATCGGCCTGACGGCACTGGAGGACAGGAGGGTCAGAGGTAACGACATATAAAATACTGCGAGGAATTGACAAAGTGTACAAAGGCAGGATGTTCCAGGCATTGGACACTGCAACAAGGAGTCACAATTGGAAGTTGAGGACTCCTATGAGTCAAAGGGACGTTTGGAAGTATTTCTACAGTCATAGAGTTGTCAGGAAGTGGAATAGCCTAGAAAGTGACGTAGTAGAGGCGGGAACCATACATAGTTTTAAGAAGAGGTTTGATAAAGATTATGGAGCAGGGAGAGAAAGGACCCAGTAGCAATCAGTGAAGAGGCGAGGCCAAGAGCTATGACTCGACCCCTGCAACCACAAATAGGTGAGTACAAATAGGTGAGTACATACACACATTCACATACACTAACACACACACACACACACACACACACACACACACACACACACACGCACACGCACACACACACACACACACACACACACACACACACACACACACACACCACACACACACAAGCCTTCTGGAGTTTTATGACAAGGTAACAGAAGACACGAGAGACAAGGGTGGGTGGATTGCATTTTCCTGGACTGCAAGAAGGCCGTCGACACAGTTTCTCTCAAGAGATTAGTGTAGAAGCTGGAGGATCAGGCACATATAACAGAAAGGGCACTGCAATGGATCTGAGAATACCTGACAGGGAGGCAACAACGAGTCATGGTACGAGAAAAGGTATCACATTGGGCTCCTGTGACGAGCGGGGTTCCACAGGGGTCAGTTCTAGAATAAG
>NC_069412.1:45735380-45868210 GCF_026875155.1 Cherax quadricarinatus
CTCTTAGTATTTTATACGTTGTTATCATGTCCCCTCTATCCTTCCTATCCTCTAGTGTCATCAGGTTGAGTTCCCTTAACCTCTCCTCATAAGACATACTCCTCAGTTCTGGGACTAATCGTGTTGCAAATTTTTGCATTTTTTCCAATTTCGTGACGTGTTTGACTAAGTGAGGATTCCATACTGGCGCTGCGCTATGTGTGTGTGTGTGTGTGTGTGTGTGTGTACTCGCCTAATTCACTTAATTGTGGTTGCAGGGGTCGACACTCAGCTCCTGGCCCCGCCTCTTCACCGACCGCTACTAGGTCCTCTCTCCCCCTGCTCCATGAGCTTTATCATACCTCGTCTTAAAACTATGTATAGTTCCTGCCTCCACTACATCGCTTGGCAGACTATTCCATTTCCTAACTACTCTATGACTGAAGAAATACTTCCTAACATCCCTTTGACTCATCTGAATCCTCAGCTTCCAATTGTGACCCCTTGTTTCTATGTCCCATCTCTGGAACATCCTGTCGTTGTCCACCTTGTCTATTCCACGCAGTATTTTGTATGTCGTTATCATGTCTCCCCTGATCCTCCTGTCCTCCAGTGTTGTCACACCGATTTCCCTTAACCTTTCTTCACAGGACATTCCCTTAGTTCCGGAACTAGCCTTGTTGCAAACCTGTGCACTTTCTCTAATTTCTTGACGTGTTTGACCAGGTGTGAGTTCCAAACTGGTGCTGCGTACTCCAGTATGGGCCTGACGTACACAGTGTATAAAGTCTTGAACGATTCCTTACTGAGGTACCGGAACGCTATTCTCAGGTTTGCCAGGCGCCGTATGCTGCAGCAGTTATTTGGTTAATGTGTGCCTCCGGTGACGTGCTCGGTGTTATGGTCACCCCAAGATCTTTCTCTCTGATTGAGGTCTGTAGTCTTTGTCCACCTAGCCTATACTCTGTCTGCGGTCTTCTTTGCCCCTCCCCAATCTTCATGACTCTGCATTTGGCAGGGTTGAATTCGGGAAGCCAGTTTCTGGACCACGTTTCTAGCCTGTCCAGGTCTCTTTGCAGTCCTGCCTCATCCTCATCCGATTTAATTCTTCTCATCAACTTCACATCATCTGTGAATAGGGACACTTCAGAGTCTATTCCTTCCATCATGTCGTTCGCATATATCAAAAATAGCACTGGTCCTAGAACTGACCCCTGTGGGACCCCGCTCGTCACAGGCGCCCACTGTGATACCTCTTCACGTGCCATGACTCGTTGTTGCCTCCCTGTCAGGTATTCCCTGATCCATTGCAGTGCCCTCCCTGTTATATGCGCCTGATCCTCCAGCTTCTGCACTAATCTCTTGTGAGGAACTGTGTCAAAGGCCTTCCTGCAGTCCAGGAAAATGCAATCAACCCACCTCTCTCTCTCGTGTCTTACTTCTGTTACCTTGTCATAAAACTCCAGAAGGTTTGTGACACAGGATTTGCCTTCCATGAACCCATGATGGTTTTCATTTATAATCTTGTTCCGTTCCAGGTGTTCCACCACTCTCCTGATAATCTTCTCCATGACTTTGCATACTATGCAAGTCAGAGACACAGGTCTGTAGTTTAGTGCCTCGTTTCTGTTTCCTTTCTTAAATATGGGGACTACATTTGCTGTCTTCCATTTCTCAGGTAGTTGCCCAGTTTCAAGGGATGTGTTGAAGATTGTGGTTAGGGGCACGCACAGCATCTCTGCTCCTTCTCTAAGGACCCATGGGGGGGTGTTGTCCGGTCCCATCGCCTTTGAGGTATCAAGGTCACTTAGCAGCTTCTGCACCTCCTCCTCGGTTGTTCGTAAGTCATCCAACACTTGTTGGTATATTCCCTCTTGATGTTCCCTTCTGTGCTGTCTTCCCAGAGCCCTTCCTGTCTCTACTGTAAAAACTTCCTTAAATCTCCTGTTTAGCTCCTCACATACATCCTGATCATTTCTTGTGAGTTCTCCACCTTCTGTCCTCAGTCTGATCACCTGGTCTTTGACTGTTGTCTTCCTCCTGATGTGGCTATACAACAGTTTTGGGTCAGTCTTGACTTTCGATGCTATGTTATTTTCATACTGTCACTGGGCCTCCCTCCTTACCCGTGCATACTCGTTCCTGGCTCTGCGATTAATCTCCCTATTTTCATGTGTTGTCTGCCTTCTGTACTTTTTCCATTCTCTATTGCACTTTGTTTTTGCCTCCTTACACCTTCAGGTAAACCAGGGGATCGTTCTGGTCTTCCCATTGTTTCTGTTGTCCTTGGGAATAAACCTTTCCACTGCCTCCTTGCATTTCGTTGTTACATATTCCATCATTTCATTTACTGGCTTTCCTGCCAGTTCTCTGTCCCACGGAACCTCCTGCAGGAAGTTCCTCAAACCTATGTAGTCCCCTCTTTTATAGTCTGGCTTTTCCCATTCACCTCCTGTTACTCTCTCCACTTGCAACTCTATTATGTATTCAAAGCACAGAACCACGTGGTCACTAGCTCCTAGGGGACTCTCATATGTGATATCCTCAATGTCTGAATTTCCCAGGGTGAACACAAGGTCCAATCTTGCTGGTTCATCCTCCCCTCTCACTCTGGTAGTGTCCTTAACATGTTGGTGCATGAGGTTTTCCAGCACCACATCCAACATCTTGGCTCTCCATGTTTTGGGACCCCCATGTGGCTCCAGGTTTTCCCAGTCAATCTCCCTGTGGTTGAAATCCCCCATAACCAGCAACTTTGCTCTGCTGAAGTGAGCTCTTCTTGCCTCCTCAGCAAGTGTGTCCACCATTGCTCTGTTGTTCTCTTCATATTCCTCTCTTGGCCTCCTGCAGTTCTGTGGTGGATTATACATCACTGAAGTGTACCTACTATGTAGTCCCTTTCTCTTGTCTCGTCTATGCCTCCCATTTTCTCGAATTTCCATCTTTTTTTATGAGCACAGCAACCCCTCCTCCCCCTCTGCCCCTTCTATCTTTCCTCATGATCTGGTATCCTTGTGGGAAGATTGCATCTGTTATTGTCTCCGTGAGTTTTGTGTCTGTAACTGCTATGATGTCTGGGGACTTCTCATTGATTCTTTCTTACCATTCCTCATATTTATTCGTTAGTCCATCCGCATTTGTGTACCAAACCTTCAACTTCTGTTCTAATACTGTAACTGTGGTCCTGGGGGAATACTGGGGTTGGGAGAGCAGGAGCCCTTGTGGGGGCCTGTGGGGGGTTGCAGTGGAGGTCGAGGAAGAGCTCCCATAGGGGGTTGCTGTAGGGGTAGGGTTCGTGGTGCGTGGGGTGGGAACAGAGAGATCAGTGTGTGATGGTTGGTTTAGATTGTTCAGTTGCCTTGGGGGTGTTGTGGTTGGAGTCTTTCTGCAGGTGTTTCTGGGGGGTGTGCTTGTCCTTCCACCTGTGCCTGGGTTATTCTGCTCTTCTTTGTCATTTCTTCCCATTCCTCCTTTCGTTTTTGCACTCTCTCTTTCAGTATCATCCTTTTCTCCTTTGTTCTGTCTCGATCGAGGTACACACTCTTGAACTCCTGTTTGCTTCTCAGCTGTGCTTTCTCCTGCAGGATCATGGTTCGAGTTGATTCTGCCTTGAAAATTACTTTGAGAGGCCGTTTCCTTCTCTCTCTGAACCACCTGATTCTCCGAAAATTTGCCACCTGGGTCATGTCTCCCTCGCCTATCACCTTCATGATACCTTCAATTGCTTTTTTCTCCTCCTGTTTTCTTTCATCATAAGTTTCCCCTTCATCTTCATCTAGCCCATAGACAAAAACTGATCTCTTCCTTTCCGCCTCCCACTGTGACTCCCATTGCATCCTCTGAGGTGTTTTAGTTCCTTCCCGTGGAGTGTTCTTTCCTTCAGTCCCTTCCCTAGCTGTGGCCCCTATGCTCATTGGTTTGTCCTTCCTGCTCACCTGTTCCTGGCCCCCACAAGTGTCTGGTAAGGTCCCTGCACTTGTCCTAGTTCCTTCAATGTCTTCCAACCTCTCATGCTATCCTAGTGGGCTCCCTGTCTTTGTTTTGGCCCCATGTGGGTGTGACAGGACCTCTGCATACTTTTTAGCTTCCATGCTCCCTTCAGACCCTTTGTCTGTGTCTGATGTAAACATTGCTGATGCTACTTCTGTATTATCTTTATCTCTAGGCTGTTTCAGATTTCTCAGCTCCTCTTCTAATCTCTGTATCTTGGTTTCTGCTACTGTGGCATGTTGCTCCCACCTTCTGCACAATGCTGCTAACCTCTCCTCCATCTTTCTTGCAAGCTCATCTAGCCTCCTTCTTCAGTCTTCCTCCCTTTTTTTGAGCTCTGCCTCCCAGTCCACCCTCCCAGATTCGTCTGTCAGGCCCTTCACTCTCATCCTAGTTCTAGGTTGCCCCATTGCACCACAGAAGGAAGGGGGAGAGATGGTTAGGGGGAGGGGAATAGATGGTTAGGGGGAGGGGGATGGATGGTTATGGGGGAGGGGGAGGATGGTTATTGGAGGGAGAGAAGTGGTTGGGGGAAGGGGATAGATGGTTTGGGGGAGCGGTAGGTAGCTAGGGGGAGGGGGAGAGGTGTGTGTGTGTGTGCTAATAAATACCAGTAGTAATACCAGTAATTCTAAAACTTACCAATAGCAATTCTAACACTTATCAATTCTACTTATAAAATGCAGAAAGTAATACTAGGTTCTAAAGCTTAGCCTCTCTCAACTTCTACGAGTGTCTACCCTTGTGTGTGTGTGTGTGCATGTGTGAGCGTGTCTGACGTTACCCCTCGCTGGATCGCTTCCCTCTCCTCACACTCTCATCAACCCTGTCTCCACCCTGTGTACTCACCTAGTTAAGGTTGCAGGGGTCGAGTCCAAGCTCCTGTGTGTGTGTGTGTGTGTGTGTGTGTGTGTGTGTATCTGACAGAATTTGTAACATAACTTTTTTAATTCCGCCACTGCTACTGTCTTTTACGGTCGAATTCAGGAGAATAACAGAAAGAGTAGAAGCAGTTTTAACATTGTAATAAAGTTGGTAGAATTACCGACAATATGTAAAGTAAAAGGACACAAGTGCAACTAATGTGACATTTTATTGTGGCAACGTTTCGCTCTCCAGGAGCTTTATCAAGCCATTACAAACAATACATGGACACAGAGGGTATATAAAGGCTCAGAGTGAGGTGCAATACTAGTATGAATTAATTGTTCTACCATATTGTATTACTTTTGTCACTACTACTACTACTACCACTAGTGAACATCGAAATGGTACCTCACTAGTATTGCACCTCACTCTGAGCCTTTATATACCCTCTGTGTCCATGTATTGTTTGTAATGGCTTGATAAAGATCCTGGAGAGCGAAACGTTGCCACAATAAAATGTCACATTAATTGCACTTGTGTCCTTTTACTTTACAGTTTTAACATTATCAGTCCGCCAGTCTTCGTAGGAGGTGTTCAGTCTCTCCTTTCTTGAACATGTAGTATTAAGTTGGTTTGTTAATGGGATTCAAAAATACTTTAATTCCTAAAATTTTATTTGAAATATACTCTTATCATATATAAAGTGAGCTAAAGCACTGTTTGGTGTATATATCCCCTTGAAGCCTATAGCATAGGTTGGTTGGTTGAAGTTTTAAATCTATCAACTACATATGGCAGGGGGGAGGAGGGTGTTAGTTTTGAGGGCGCTCAGTTTGGATGTGGGGGGAAAGCTGGGGAAGTGGCAAGGGCAGTAGCTTATGTGAGAGAGTGGGAAGTGGGAAGTGCGGTGGAGGGTGTTGGCAGCAACGTTTTGTAGGACGTTGTGCAGGAACAGGTGAATATACGGAAACCGGTGGGAGACCCACTTTTCGGAAGATTATACGAATCTCACTGTGGGGGGTTTTGATAACCTTGTGAGGGGGGAGGGGACAGGAAACGTACAAGGCAGGTTCGAAAGGTAGGGTATGGTGTGAATGTGGGGATAGGGGGGGGCATTAACGGGGTATGCTCCGGGCTTGCCTCCAGGTGAGATAGTGCTTGGAGTGGCTCTGGGGAGGAAAGCACGGGGTATGCACCGGGCTTGCCTCCAGGTGAGATAGTGCGTGGAGTGGCTTTGGGGAGGAAAGGGCTAAGATTAAGAGATAAGATTTCGTTCGGATTTTTAATCCCGGAGGGTTAGCCACCCAGGATAACCCAAGAAAGCCAGTGTGTCATCGAGGACTGTCTAACTTATTTCCATTGGGGTCCTTAATCTTGTCCCCCAGGATGCGACCTACACCAGTCGACTAGCACCCAGGTACCTATTTGTTGCTAGGTGAACAGGACAACAGGTGTAAGGAAACGTGTCGAAATGTTTCCACCTGCCGGAAATCGAACCCGGGCCCTCCGTGTGTGAAGCAGGAGCTTTAGCCACCAGGCCACCGGGACTTGCATGGTCTGTTTCATTTGGCGATTGCAGTCGCCATGTAGGATGTACTAGTGGGCAGTGTATGTCCGAGTACACCATTTATGAGCAGGGAGTTAGACACGTCAGAGCCTATGTTGATTCGTGTATTGTAATGTAGTGTTGTAGTCCCAGGGCGATGTATTACTAAGGACACTTGAGAGGGTGTCCACAGTGTAACGACAATCTTTGAAACAGTGGTTGGACGAGGATGGAGTGGTTACAATAATGTTTGTTATCACCCACTATTGACCGTGTATACACGCAGCTTCAAGGTCATAACTATGTATAATTAGGAGAGAATATATGCCAAGTATCTATGTATTAATGTTATGTAACATGTCATTTTGTAAAGGGACTTTTACAAGTTAGGTTGGGGACTGCATAGCACTGTGAGGTGCTAGATGTGCTTTGTGTTATGACATAACGTGTGTCCGTCTGAATTATGTAAAGTATCTTGAGTATAGATACATGAGTAGAGTACTATATCACCTGAGGGGTAATGTATGGCAGGGGTAATTAGTGGTAACTTTAGGGTTTCTGGTAATATATTCAGGCCGGTGAGGCCTGTGGGGTTGGTTATGCGTGGGGATGGTTACAGTTAATTGATGTGACTCACGTAGAGGTTACTATAATATCTATTACTCAGTGACAGTGTTGGATTTATGTATCGACATGAAAATCGGGAAGGTCTAACTGTAGTGGAGTGTGTGTACTGCAGTGTCTGTGCTGTGGGTTTCACTCTATGTATGTGTGCACAGTGCAAGCACAGTAAAAATTTATATATGTGCAGAAGTGTATATAGGTTGAGAGGGTTGCGGGGGGGGGGGAGTAGTGCTTATTGGTTTTGTTTGATTATGACCCTAAATTTCAGGTCTAGTATTTTTGTAGAGTGCAGTCTAAATGCGGAATAGGTGTTCGGAATTTGTACACTGTTTCATATTTATATATGTATTGCCCAATGTATTTGTGTAAAATATTTTAAATAAAATATAAAAAAAAAAACACATAACTTGTGGACAGCTTGGTAAGCTGTCCACTAAGAGTCATAAATAATTCAATCACTAAAATAGGGAATAAAGTAATGTCTCAGCTAGTATATACTCTGGGAGATATACAACCCTCTGAGTATATATCCTGTATTACATAGACATACAGCCAGAGGTTAAACACTAGACCAGAAGTCAGGTACAACACTTGGAGTTGACGTCACGGGTGAGTGTGGCTCATTAATGGAGTCAGACGTGAAAATGGCATTAAATACTTTGGACAGTGAAGCATTTATGATCTCCTGATCGTGATATAAATAAAACAAATGAACTGTTAATACATAAAATATTTTCAAATAAGTTGCAGATATATCTTGACCACTCACAGCCTGGTTAAAGAAATATAATAAGACACTTGACAGTGGTTTTGAGAGAGAGAGTTGGTTCAGACACTCTGCTTCAACCTTACATGTCAACGACTGTGATCAGTTTAGTGATGGGTGAGGTAGTGACCGCATGTGTGTGTTACAGTTAGTAATATTACGTGTCAAGTGTTACTGATACAGTGATATAGTGTGAAATGTAATGCACAACGTGTTATTGATATCTGGATAAAATCAGACGGTAGATATAGTGTTGCAGTGTGTAGGATGTCACAAGATATAGTGTTGCAGTGTAGGACGTCACAAGATATAGTGTTGCAGTGTAGGATGTCACAAGATAACCTTACATTCCTTATTATCAGCTATCCTTAGAGGGAATATTTAAGTGATTTTCAGTTGTTGTTTTTTAATTCCAAATTATTGTTTTTCGTTCATAATGCGAGAAGCCTCATCCGATATGCTTGTAATTTTTAACACTTGTGTAGTGTAACTAGAGTCAGATTAATGGAGCAATAAGCAAGTGCACGACGTTACTGACTCAAGCTGTTGAAACCAATGCCTTCATTCTGGCATAGCTCGAGGCCTGGTCACAGACTAGGCGACGCCTGGTCACAGACCGGGGCGAGGCCTGGCCACAGACCAGGCGAGCCCTGGCCACAGACCGTGCTGCGGGGACGTTATCCCCAGAAACACTCCAGGTACAAAGCTTCCAACAATAACAGCTGTCTCTTAATTCACCGTCACATAAGAACATAAGAACATAAGAAAGGAGGAACACTGCAGGAGGCCTGTTGGCCCATACTAGGCAGGTCCTTTACAATTCATCACACTAACAAAACATTTGCCCAACCCAATTTTCAATGCCACCCAAGAAATAAGCTCTGATGTGAAAGTCCCACTCAAATCCAACCCCTCCCACTCATGTACTTATCCAACCTAAATTTGAAACTACCCAAAGTCCCAGCCTCAATAACCCAGCTAGGTAGACTGTTCCACTCATCAACTACCCTATTTCCAAACCAATACTTTCCTATGTCCTTTCTAAATCTAAACTTATCTAATTTAAATCCATTACTGCGGGTTCTCTCTTGGAGAGATATCCTCAAGACCTTATTAATATCCCCTTTATTAATACCTATCTTCCACTTATACACTTCGATCAGGTCTCCCCTCATTCTTCGTCTAACAAGTGAATGTAACTTAAGAGTCTTCAATCTTTCTTCATAAGGAAGATTTCTAATGCTATGTATTAATTTAGTTATCCTACGCTGAATGTTTTCTAACGAATTTATGTCCATTTTGTAATATGGAGACCAGAACTGAGCTGCATAATCTAGGTGAGGCCTTACTAATGATGTATAAAGCTGCAGTATGACCTCTGGACTTCCGTTGCTTACACTTCTTGAAATAAATCCCAGTAATCTATTTGCCTTATTACATACGCTTAGGCATTGCTGTCTTGGTTTAAGGTTGCTGCTCACCATAACCCCCAAGTCCTTTTCGCAATCTGTATGGCTAAGTTCTACATCATTTAACTTATAAGTACTAGGGTTATGGGCACTCCCAAGCTTCAGAACCTTGCATTTATCTACATTGAACTGCATCTGCCACTTTTCTGACCAAGAATAGAGTTTGTTTAAATCCTCCTGAAGTTCCATAACATCTACGTTTGAATCAATTATCCTACCTATCTTTGTGTCATCGGCGAATTTTCTCATATCACTAGTAATTCCCTCATCAAGATCATTGATATATATTATAAACAACAACGGGCCCAAGACTGATCCCTGTGGAACGCCACTTGTTACAGATCCCCACTCGGATTTAACCCCATTTATGGACACTCTCTGCTTCCTGGCAGTGAGCCATGACTCGATCCATGAGAGCACTTTTCCCCCAATGCCATGAGCT
This sequence comes from Cherax quadricarinatus, assembly GCF_026875155.1. Classification (NCBI taxonomy): domain Eukaryota; kingdom Metazoa; phylum Arthropoda; class Malacostraca; order Decapoda; family Parastacidae; genus Cherax; species Cherax quadricarinatus. Next base: position 45,745,064 of record NC_069412.1, read on the forward strand.
GCCACTTTCTTTAACAGTCTATGGTGCGGAACTCTATCAAAAGCCTTACTAAAATCTAAGTAAATAATATCAAATTCTTTATCGTGGTCAACAGCCTCAAAAGCTTTACTGAAGAAAGTTAATAAATTAGTTAGACAAGACCGGCCTCTTGTGAATCCATGCTGAGTATCATTAATCAAGCTATGCTTATCGAGATGGCTTCTTATAATGTCAGCTATAATTGACTCTAGTAATTTGCCTACAATTGAGGTCAGGCTTATTGGGCGGTAATTTGACGGTAACGACTTGTCCCCTGTTTTAAAAATAGGAATTACATTAGCCATCTTCCACATATCAGACACTACACCTGTTTGAAGAGATAAATTAAAAATATTAGTTAATGGTTCACAGAGTTCCATTTTGCATTCCTTAAGAACCCTTAAAAAAAAACCTAATCAGGACCGGGCGACTTATTTTGCTTCAGTCTGTCTATCTGCTTCACAACCATTTCACTAGTGACTGTGATGTTACATAATTTATCTTCTTCTAGCCCACTATAAAAATTAATTACTGGAATATTGTTAGTGTCTTCCTGTGTAAAAACTGAGAAAATAATTATTAAAAATCGAGCACATTTCATTCTCTTTGTCAGTAAGGTGCCCATAGTTATTTTTAAGGGGACCTATCTTATCTCTAACTTTTGTTCTATAGGCCTGGAAAAAACTTTTTGGGTTAGTTTTAGAATCCCTAGCAACTTTAATTTCATAGTCCCTTTTAGCTTTTCTTATCCCCTTTTTAATGTCCCTCTTAATGTCAATATACTGATTTATAAGATGACCCTCACCTCTTTTGATACGCCTATAAATTCCTTTCTTATGCCCTAGTAGATATTTGAGCCTATTATTCATCCATTTTGGGTCATTTCTATTTGATCTAATTTCTTTATATGGGATAAACGTTCTTTGAGCAGCATGTATAGTGTTCAGAAAACTGTCATATTGATAGCTCACTTCGTTACCCCAGTCAGCAGATGATAAGCGTTCTCTAAGCCCATCATAATCTGCTAAGCGAAAATCTGGGACTGTTACTGAGTTATCGCTACTATCGTACTTCCATTCAATGCTAAATGTAATTGATTTGTGGTCGCTAGCACCCAGTTCCTCTGAAATTTCTAAATTATTAACAAGGGATTCATTGTTTGCCATAACTAAGTCTAGCAGGTTATTTCCCCTTGTAGGTTCTGTCACAAACTGCTTCAAAAAACAATCCTGAACTACTTCTAAGAAGTCGTATGATTCTAAATTCCCAGTCAAGAAATTCCAATCAATATGACTAAAGTTAAAGTTTCCTAGAATTACTACATTATCGTGCCTTGTGGCCTTAACAATTTCCTCCCATAGTAGTCTCCCTTGGTCCCTATCTAAGTTTGGGAGACGGTATATCACTCCTAATATCAGTTTTTCATGCCCCTCTGAAAATTCTATCCAAACAGACTCTGTATGTGTTACTTCAGACTTAATACCCGTTTTTATGCAACAGTTCAAGCGATCTCGGACATACAATGCCACCCCACCCCCCTTCCCGATACTTCTATCTACTTGGAACAATTTAAAACCCTGAATTTGACATTCCGCAGGCATGTCCCGACTTTTTGAATTAAACCACGTCTCAGTTAAGGCAAATACATCAATGTTACCTGCACTAGCAACTAATCTCAACTCGTCCATCTTATTCCTAGCACTACGGCAATTAGCATAATAAACATTGAAAGACTCTTCTTTCTCTTTACCCTTCCTGCTCATTTCTGTTTTTCTACTAAACCTATTACTGTCCTTATCACCCAAAGTCCCTGGCTTTTCAATATCTACCTCGTTCTGCTTATTACTAGTTCCCCTAGAACTCGTAATATTACTACACTGGGACTTCACTGTTTTCCTGCCAAAACCCATACCACTAACTATTCCTAGTTTGAAGTCCTATCTGCTCCCTCCACTGCAGTTGCCAGTGCTACCACCCCAGACCTAGATAAGTGAACCCCATCCCTGGCATACATGTCATTTCTGCCATAGAAGAGGTCCCAGTTGTCAATGAATGTTACCGCATTTTCCTTACAGTATTTGTCCAGCCAGCAATTGACACCAATTGCCCTGGACAACCATTCATTTCCAACTCCTCTCCTTGGCAAAATACCACATATGACAGGGTTCCCACCCTTACTCCTAATTATTTCTATTGCTGACCTATACCTGCTAATCAGGTCTTCACTCCTACGTCTGCCAACATCGTTGCCTCCAGCACTGAGACAGATAATAGGATTGCTCCCATTACCTCTCATGATGTCATCCAGACGGCTAACAATATCCTCCATCCCAGCCCCAGGAAAGCAAACTCTGTCTCCTACTCCTGTCCTTCAAGCAGAACGCCCTATCCATATACCTAACTTGGCTATCCCCAACAACAACAATATTCTTACCTTCCTTGGTGTCGTTCGTCGTGATGTTCCCAGTAGTCGACTCACATTCGTCGGGTAGCACTGAGAATGTATTAGATGTTTCCACAACAGTTTCCACGGCAGTCTCTTTCTTCTTCATCGTTTCTACCTTTCCATTCATCTTCTTGATCGTCAACTTCATTCCCTGCTATCCAGCCACTGACCAGTTTCCCTTCTTGACCTGAGGACTCAAAACAGGGGGACTACTACGAATCTTCTTGTTTTCCTCGGTCAGTCGCCGAATCTCCAACTTCGCCATCTTCAATTCTTCCTTAAACTGTTGGTAAAGTTGCTCGATGGAGGGCATCTTGCTTCAATTCGTAGAGAGCGCGCAAACAGGTCTTCACAGAGCTAAGTACACGTCAACACTGCGCAAAAGCCAACTCAATCAGGAGCTACTGCGCAGCACGTCCGCACGGCCCAATAGCGATGCGAACACCAGAGTGAAATTCAGGTATGTAGGTGCAGAGTTGATCATTTTGTGATATTATGCAGAAGAAACCACATGAGGATGGTAGTGTCTAGTTCTACATATTTCGCACTCGTGCGTCCTCACGAACTATGTATTGTAGCAAGACATCAACACTGTAGCAAGGCATCAACACTGTAGCAAGACATCAACATTGTAGCAAGACATCAACATTGTAGCAAGACATCAGCACTGTAGCAAGACATCAACATTGTAGCAAGACATCAACATTGTAGCAAGACATCAACACTGTAGCAAGACATCAACATTGTAGCAAGACATCAACATTGTAGCAAGACATCAACATTGTAGCAAGACATCAACATTGTAGCAAGCAATGACAGTCAACACTGTAGCAAGACATCAACATTGTAGCAAGACTTCAACATTGTAGCAAGACATCAACATTGTAGCAAGACATCAACATTGTAGCAAGACATCAACATTGTAGCAAGACATCAACACTGTAGCAAGACATCAACACTGTAGCAAGACATCAACACTGTAGCAAGACATCAACACTGTAGCAAGACATCAACATTGTAGCAAGACATCAACATTGTAGCAAGACATCAACAGATAGGAGGGCAGAGCTGTATGATCCTTACGGGTTTCAAGGTGGAAAAAGTTCAGATTCAGGAAGGATATAGGAAAACATTTGTTTGGTAATAGAGTTGTAGATGAGTGAAACAAACTCCTGAGTACCGTCATAGAAGCTAAGACCTTGTGTAGTTTTAAAAATAGGTTGAATAAATACATGAGTGAGGTGTGGGTGTGAGTTGGACCTGACTAGCTTGGGTTACCAGGTCTGGTGCCATGCTTCTTCCTTAAGTGGAAGTGACCTGACTAGGTGGTCATTGTTCTAGGGCGGGGGTGGCATGGACCTGCTTCGCATGGGTCAGTAGGCATGTTGCAGTGTCCCTTTTTTCTTATATTCTTTATAATAACAGATAGGAGGTGAAATTCTCTGAGGCAGAAGATATCACTGAAACCTGTCTTGATTCAGAGAATTTCACCTCTTGTTTGTTGCTGTCTTGCAACATTGCATAGCTCCTGACAACGCACGAGAGCGTGAAAGATCTTGAGCTGAAGATTTCCATCCCCAAGTGGATTGTTTTTCATTGTTATGATGTAATATAATGTAAAAATTAATTCTCGGTTTCCTCTTATGATCGTCTTCATTGTTTATGTCTGATGCAGCTGACCACCTAGAGAATTACTCTTCTGATCGGCTTCAAACTGTTCGCTTTTTTATTGCCTACCAAAAGTCTCGATTTACTAATATTATTGAATAAAAAGTGAAGCTTATGTATTTATTAACTAAAATGATTCTTCTGATCGACTAAAAAATTATAATGAATCATTCTGTATGAATGATGATTATCCATAAGTTTATTATTAGTAATTGTAAATTATAATGAATCATTCTATATGAATGATGATTATCCATAAGTTTATTATTAGTAATTGTAAATTATAATGAATCATTATATATGAATGATGATTATCCATAAGTTTATTATTAGTAATTGTAAATTATAATGAATCATTCTATATGAATGATGATTATCCATAAGTTTATTATTAGTAATTGTAAATTATAATGAATCATTCTATATGAATGATGATTATCCATAAGTTTATTATTAGTAATTGTAAATTATAATGAATCATTCTATAATGATGATCACCCATAAGTTTATTAGTAAGTGTAAATTCGAAATATTCCTGAAATTGATACAAAGTTTGGAATCGTTCGAATGTGATCATTTACTTGAATGACTTTTCTGATCGTCTTCAAACTTTCTCCGTTGATGGATTTATTAACAATGTTTGATGCTAACTTTGAGCTGTGATGATTTCAATTTGCCAAATTTATTAATATCTTATTCCAGTGTAATAAACCAAAAAAATTTCTGGTGGGAAATATTTCCTTATATTCATTTGGCATTGAATATCTGCCTATTGTAATTTTTTGAATCAATTTTATGAAAAAATAATCTTAAAAACAAAAATAGTTTTTTTCTAAATGAGTGTAGAGAATTTTTAACTGAATATAAATGTAAAGAAAAACCAGCGAAAAATATTTTTTTTTTTTTTGAGTGTATCAAGGATAGACTTAAGTATTTTTAAAACATTCTTGGAAAACTTTTTTCTATCTTAAGCATTTTTTTTGTCTCTACTGAAAACGCCTTAGTGGATAAGGTTCAAACTTTTATCAAGACTCACGAAATCGTGATGACACGGTTGCAAACAAACCATAGTTGGTCACTTGACTACACACGGCATTTGAAGATAGTCTGTGATAACTGGAAAAAGTCGCCACCTGAGACTGTATCAAGATTTCAAGCCTCGTAGACACTACCTCCAAGAAGGCTGCTATTATTAACACATTGTCTTGGTAAATAACAAAACGGTATGGCTGGAAAACATTAGGGACGTGTTTCCATAAGATACCTACTGTTCCTGTTCACCCATCAGTAAAATGGGTACCTGGGTGTTAGTGGATTGGTGTTGGTCGCATCCTGGGACAAAACTGACCTAATTTGGCCGAAATGCTTGTCATAACAAGCGGCTTCCTATATAGTAGTATGTCACTGATGTCACGACTGTATACCTTCTACATGTACTAGTAGAAATAGATATATTATTACAATACCGTGACTTGAACAATACACAAACCCGCACAAGCGGTGTTAGAAAGTCACTCATGGTTAAACACGAAACGTTTAAGCATGTGACGAAATGTTTCCTTTAATAAATGTCATGGACTGTACATAGGTGTTATTTTCCACATCTAGTCGATATCAGCATTGCTAGAGCCTTGCCCACACTAGCAATGTTCTGTTATGTTAGACATTTTTGTCATTCTTTTAACTGGTCTTCTGCCAAAAATGTCTACCTTTCGAGTCTTCACAGAGGCCATCTTGTTAAGCTTCACATTCCAGACATGACTCTAAGCCAAGTCCTGGTTTTCTGCAACTGCCCTCCTTTCTCATAACATTGTCAAATGCTCTCAACTTCAGAAAACACGTTGCTTAACCTGATCTTTGTCTCTGCTAACCTATTCACCATTTCTGTATTTTTGTCTTCTGCTTAGGTTGGTTCTGTTAAACGTTGTCATACTCGTAAATTTGTATCCTAGTGGTGATTATTTGTTAATAATCTTACGTAAAGTTACACAGCCTAACCATATATAAAGTTTTACGACTGGTTTAGGTTGCAATAGGTTTGGTTGGGTTTTTGAGAAAAAGAACAAAATGGCTGCATAATATTATGCACGTTTTTCAGAATAAGATATACTACATACTAGTGACAAACAAGCAAATTACAGCCTTGAAAAGCTAAGATGGACTCAAGTTTTGTTATTGAGATAATCTTGGGTATTGTGTAAATAGTTAAATTTATTCGTGGTGGTATTACAGCCTTAAATTTAAATGTTTGGCCAAAATGGTTTAATGATGAGTTGTTGACTTGGCTGGAGTACCAGGTAATGACAGTGAAGGCAGAGTACCAGGTAATGACAGTGAAGGCATAGTACCAGGTAATGACAGTGAAGGCAGAGTACGAGGTAATGACAGTGAAGGCAGAGTACCAGGTAATGACAGTGAAGGCAGAGTACCAGGTAATGACAGTGAAGGCAGAGTACCAGGTAATGACAGTGAAGGCAGAGTACCAGGTAATGACAGTGAAGGCAGAGTACCAGGTAATGACAGTGAAGGCAGAGTACCAGGTTAAAGAACAAGGAGTTCCTATCAATTTGTTCTAACTCCTGTATGTCTTATTCAGTAAATAAGGTTGACATAGCAGTGTAATTAGTTGCAAAAGTCTATTCTCCCATAATTTCCTTCCATATGGATGGTGAGTCACTAGTTGCTGGAAGCACTGAACATTGTTCGTGGTTTCATTACAGTAGATTACAAAGACAGGAGACAAACATGACTTCACGAATGTATCGGTCCAGCGGTATATCACCAGTCTTCTACTGTCATAAATTGTTGAGCTATACAACAAAATTTGTGTATTTTGGCATGTGTATTTTGCTATGCTTTCTCGTCTGCATCGGGCACACACGTCTCACTCAGGGGTATCTCATGAAGAGGTGCCCAGTTCCACTCTGTGTATATTGTCAGGTTCCAACTCCAGTTTGCCATATTCTGTTGGACTGTCCAGTCTGTCAGTGAGCACTCAGAATTTAACATCGCCGTCGTCACCGCTCTAACACTTTATCTTCCCTCCTCGCTGACGGCCTCACCTGTGACACAGACTCCATCTTTGACTTTTTGACACCAACAGATTCATTGCACAATCTTTGATTATACTTCCTTTAGCACTTTTCACTGACATTACAACCTCTATCCTGCAGCACTATATGACCCTGGTGATTTAGCGCTTAGTTTTGATAATAATAATAATCAGCCTCCAGTAACACTTGATTACGAAGCTCTGGTTGCTCCAGCGTGAGAGTGACTCCTGCCCAGGCGGCTGTGTTGAATGAATTAATTTGTAATAATTAAAGTAAATTAATTATGATATTTAGATCTTGATGGTAGAGCAAGAGGATTAATATAAATTTCCTTTTCTTCTTTACAGGTAAGTGTGGATTACTGGTCATGGTGGGACAACTCTCGCACCGCATGACAGGTAAGTGTGGATTACTGGTCATGGTGGGACAACTCTCGCACCGCGTGACAGGTAAGTGTGGATTACTGGTCATGGTGGGACAACTCTCGCACCGCATGACAGGTAAGTGTGGATTACTGGTCATGGTGGGACAACTCTCGCACCGCGTGACAGGTAAGTGTGGATTACTGGTCATGGTGGGACAACTCTCGCACCGCATGACAGGTAAGTGTGGATTACTGGTCATGGTGGGACAACTCTCGCACCGCGTGACAGGTAAGTGTGGATTACTGGTCATGGTGGGACAACTCTCGCACCGCATGACAGGTAAGTGTGGATTACTGGTCATGGTGGGACAACTCTCGCACCGCATGACAGGTAAGTGTGGATTACTGGTCATGGTGGGACAACTCTCGCACCGCATGACAGGTAAGTGTGGATTACTGGTCATGGTGGGACAACTCTCGCACCGCATGACAGGTAAGTGTGGATTACTGGTCATGGTGGGACAACTCTCGCACCGCATGACAGGTAAGTGTGGATTACTGGTCATGGTGGGACAACTCTCGCACCGCGTGACAGGTAAGTGTGGATTACTGGTCATGGTGGGACAACTCTCGCACCGCATGACAGGTAAGTGTGGATTACTGGTCATGGTGGGACAACTCTCGCACCGCATGACAGGTAAGTGTGGATTACTGGTCATGGTGGGACAACTCTCGCACCGCATGACAGGTAAGTGTGGATTACTGGTCATGGTGGGACAACTCTCGCACCGCATGACAGGTAAGTGTGGATTACTGGTCATGGTGGGACAACTCTCGCACCGGATGACAGGTAAGTGTGGATTACTGGTCATGGTGGGACAACTCTCGCACCGCGTGACAGGTAAGTGTGGATTACTGGTCATGGTGGGACAACTCTCGCACCGCGTGACAGGTAAGTGTGGATCACTGGTCATGGTGGGACAACTCTCGCACCGCGTGACAGGTAAGTGTGGATTACTGGTCATGGTGGGACAACTCTCGCACCGCATGACAGGTAAGTGTGGATTACTGGTCATGGTGGGACAACTCTCGCACCGCATGACAGGTAAGTGTGGATTACTGGTCATGGTGGGACAACTCTCGCACCGGATGACAGGTAAGTGTGGATTACTGGTCATGGTGGGACAACTCTCGCACCGCGTGACAGGTAAGTGTGGATCACTGGTCATGGTGGGACAACTCTCGCACCGCGTGACAGGTAAGTGTGGATTACTGGTCATGGTGGGACAACTCTCGCACCGCATGACAGGTAAGTGTGGATTACTGGTCATGGTGGGACAACTCTCGCACCGCATGACAGGTAAGTGTGGATTACTGGTCATGGTGGGACAACTCTCGCACCGGATGACAGGTAAGTGTGGATTACTGGTCATGGTGGGACAACTCTCGCACCGCGTGACAGGTAAGTGTGGATTACTGGTCATGGTGGGACAACTCTCGCACCGCGTGACAGGTAAGTGTGGATCACTGGTCATGGTGGGACAACTCTCGCACCGCATGACAGGTAAGTGTGGATTACTGGTCATGGTGGGACAACTCTCGCACCGCATGACAGGTAAGTGTGGATTACTGGTCATGGTGGGACAACTCTCGCACCGGATGACAGGTAAGTGTGGATTACTGGTCATGGTGGGACAACTCTCGCACCGCGTGACAGGTAAGTGTGGATTACTGGTCATGGTGGGACAACTCTCGCACCGCGTGACAGGTAAGTGTGGATCACTGGTCATGGTGGGACAACTCTCGCACCGCATGACAGGTAAGTGTGGATTACTGGTCATGGTGGGACAACTCTCGCACCGCGTGACAGGTAAGTGTGGATCACTGGTCATGGTGGGACAACTCTCGCACCGCATGACAGGTAAGTGTGGATCACTGGTCATGGTGGGACAACTCTCGCACCGCATGACAGGTAAGTGTGGATCACTGGTCATGGTGGGACAACTCTCGCACCGCATGACAGGTAAGTGTGGATTACTGGTCATGGTGGGACAACTCTCGCACCGCATGACAGGTAAGTGTGGATCACTGGTCATGGTGGGACAACTCTCGCACCGCGTGACAGGTAAGTGTGGATCACTGGTCATGGTGGGACAACTCTCGCACCGCATGACAGGTAAGTGTGGATCACTGGTCTGTGGACAACTCTCCGCACGCATGACAGGTAAGTGTGGATACTGGTCATGGTGGGACAACCTCGCACCGCATGATACAGGTAATGTGGATTACTGGTCATGGTGGGACAACTCTCGCACCGCATGACAGGTAAGTGTGGATCACTGGTCATGGTGGGACAACTCTCGCACCGCGTGACAGGTAAGTGTGGATCACTGGTCATGGTGGGACAACTCTCGCACCGCATGACAGGTATGTCTATGTTACTACTATAACTACACCTAACCAGTGAGCACAGTGTTGCTGTCACTTGTATCTAACTTGGGAATTATCGTCAGTGTTGCTTCTGATACCTCGTAATGTGTTATTTTTTCTGTATTCTTAAATTGTCATTATCACAGTGTTTATGTTGTGGCAGGGAACCTGGCACTGTAGTGGCAGGGAACCTGGCACTGTAGTGGCAGGGAACCTGGCACTGTAGTGGCAGGGAACCTGGCACTGTTGTAGTAAGGAACCTGGCACAGTAGTGGCAGGGAACCTGACATTGTTGTGGCAGGGAACCTGGCATTGTTGTGGCAGGGAACCTGGCACTGTTGTGGCCTGGAACCTGGCACTGTTGTGGCAGGGAACCTGGCACTGTAGTGGCAGGGAACCTGGCACTGTATTGGCAGGGAACCTGGCACTGTTGTAGTAAGGAACCTGGCACAATAGTGGCAGGGAACCTGACATTGTTGTGGCAGGGAACCTGGCATTGTTGTGGCAGGGAACCTGGCACTGTTGTGGCCTGGAACCTGGCACTGTTGTGGCAGGAAACCTGGCACTGCTGCGACGGGAACCTGGCACTGTTGTGGCCGGGAACCTGGCACTGTTGTGGCCGGGAATCTGGCACTGTTGTGACCGGGAACCTGGTATTGTTGTGGCAGGGAACCTGTCACTGTTGTGGCCGGGAACCTGGCACTGTTGTGGCCGGGAATCTGGCACTGTTGTGACCGGGAACCAGGTATTGTTGTGGCCGGGAACCTGGCACTGTTGTGGCCCGGAACCTGGCACTGTTGTGGCCCTGAACCTGGCACTGTTGTGGCCGGGAACCTGGCATAGTTGTGGCCGGGAACCTGGCACTGTTGTGGCCGGGAACCTGGCATTGTTGTGGCCGGGAACCTGGCATTGATGTGTGCCGGGAACCTGGCACTGTTGTCGCCGGGAACCTGGCACTGTTGTGGCCGGGAACCTGGCAGTGTTGTGGCTGGGAACCTGGCAGTGTTTTGGCCGGGAACCTGGCACTGTTGTGGCCGGGAGCCTGGCACTGTTGTGGCCGGGAACCTCGCACTTTTGTGGCCGGGAGCCTGGCACTGTTTTGGCCGGGAACCTGGTAATATTGTGGCCGGGAACCTTGCAATATTGTGGCCGGGAACCTGGCACTGTTGTGGCCGGGAACCTGGCACTGTTGTCTCCGGGAGCCCGGCACTGTTGTGGCCGGGAGCCTGGCACTGTTGTGGTCGGGAGCCTGGCACAGTTGTGGCCGGGAACCTGGTAATGTTGTGGCCGGGAGCCTGGCACTCTTGTTGCCGGGAACCTGGCACTGTTTTGGCCGGGAGCCTGGCACTGCTGTGGCCGGGAACCTGGCACTATTGTGGAAGGGAATCTTGTAATGTTGTGGCCGGGAACCTGGCACTGTTGTGGCCGGGAACCTGGCACTGTTGTGGCCGGGAACCTGGCACTGTTGTGGCAGGGAACCTGGCACTGTTGTGGCAGGGAACCTGGCACTGTTGTGGCAGGGAACCTGGCACTGTTGTGGCCGGGAACCTGTCACTGTTGTGGCAGGGAACCTGGCACTGTTGTGACGGGAACCTGGCACTGTTGTGGCAGGGAACCTGGCACTGTTGTGGCCGGGAACCTGGCACTGTTGTGGCCGGGAATCTGGCACTGTTGTGACCGGGAACCTGGTATTGTTGTGGCCGGGAACCTGGCACTGTTGTGGCCCGGAACCTGGCACGGTTGTGGCCCGGAACCTGGCACTGTTGTGGCCGGGAACCTGGCACTGTTGTAGCCGGGAACCTGGCATTGTTGTGGCCGGGAACCTGGCATTGTTGTGGCCGGGAACCTGGCATTGTTGTGGCCAGGAACCTGGCATTGTTGTGGCCGGGAACCTGGCACTGTTGTGGCTGGGAACCTGGCACTGTTGTGTCCGGACCCCTGGCATTGTTGTGGCGAGGAACCTGGCACTGTTGTGGCCAGGAACCTGGCACTGCTGTGGCCGGGAACCTGGCACTGTTGTGGCCGGGAACCTGGCACTGTTGTGGCCGGGAATCTGGCACTGTTGTGGCCGGGAACCTGGCACTGTTGTGGCAGGGAGCCTGGCACTGTTCTGGCAGGGAACCTGGCACTGTTGTGGAGGGAACCTGGCACTGTAGTTGCAGGGAACCTGGCACTGTACTGGCAGGGAACCTGGCATTGTTGTGGCAGGAAACCTGACATTGTTGTGGCAGGGAACCTGTCATTGTTGTGGCAGGGAACCTGGCATTGTTGTGGCAGAGAACCTGGCATTGTTGTGGGAGGGAACCTGGCATTGTTGAGGCAGGGAACCTGGCACTGTAGTGGCAGGGAACCTGGCACTGTTGTGGCAGGGAACCTGGCATTGTTGTGGCAGGGAACCTGGCACTGTAGTGGCAGGGAACCTGACATTGTTGTGGCAGGGAACCTGGCACTATGGCAGGGAACCTGGCACTGTAGTGGCAGGGAACCTGGCACTTTAGTGGCAGGGAACCTGGCACTGTTGTGGCCGGGAACCTGTCACTGTTGTGGCCGGGAACCTGGAACTGTTGTGGCCGGGAACCTGGCATTTTTGTGGCCTTTAGCCTGGCACTGTTGTGGCCGGGAACCTGTCACTGTTGTGGCCGGGAACCTGGCATTGTTGTGGCCGGGAGCCTGGCACTGTTGTGGCCCGGAACCTGGTACTGTTGTGACCGGGAACCTGGCACTGTTGTGGCCGGGAACCTGGCACTGTTGTGGCCGGGAACCTGGCACTGTTGTGGCCGGGAACCTGGCACTGTTGTGGCCGGGAACCTAGCACTGTTGTGGCCGGGAGCCTGGCACTGTTGTGGCAGGGAACCTGGTAATGTAGTGGCCGCGAACCTGGCACTGTTGTGGCCGTGATCCTGGTACTGTTGTGGCCGGGAACCTGGCACTGTTGTGGCCGGGAACCTGGCACTCTTGAGGCCGGGAACCTGGTAATGTTGTGGCCGGGAACCTGGCACTGTTGTGGCCGGGAACCTGGTAATGTTGTGGCCTGGAACCTGGCACTGTTCTGGCCGGGAACCTGGCAATGTTGTGGCCGGGAACCTGGCACTGTTGTTGCCGGGAACCTGACATTGTTGTGGCCAGGAACCTGGTAATGTTGTGGCCGGGAACCTGGCACTGTTGTGGCCGTGATCCTTGTATTGTTGTGGCCGGGAACCTGGCACTGTTGTGGCCGGGAACCTGGCACTCTTGTGGCCGGGAACCTGGTAATGTTGTGGCCGGGAACCTGGCACTGTTGTGGCCGGGAACCTGGTAATGTTGTGGCCGGGAACCTGGCACTGTTGTGGCCGGGAACCTGGCAATGTTGTGGCCGGGAACCTGTCACTGTTGTGGCCGGGAACCTGGCAATGTTGTGGCCGGGAGCCTGGCACTGTTGTGGCCGGGAACCTGGCACTGTTGTGGCCGGGAGCCTGGCACTGTTGTGGCCCGGAACCTGGTACTCTTGTGGCCGGGAGCCTGGCACTGTTGTGGCCGGGAACCTGGCAGTGTTGTGGCTGGGAACCTGGCAGTGTTTTGGCCGGGAACCTGGCACTGTTGTGGCCGGGAACCTCGCACTTTTGTGGCAGGGAGCCTGGCACTGTTTGGCCGGGAACCTGGTAATATTGTGGCCGGGAACCTGGCAATGTTGTGGCCGGGAGCCTGGCACTGTTGTGGCCCGGAACCTGGTACTGTTGTGGCCGGGAGCCTGGCACTGTTGTGGCCGGGAACCTGGCAGTGTTGTGGTTGGGAACCTGGCAGTGTTTTGGCCGGGAACCTGGCACTGTTGTGGCCGGGAGCCTGGCACTGATGTGGCCGGGAACCTCGCACTTTTGTGGCCGGGAGCCTGGCACTGTTTTGGCCGGGAACCTGGTAATATTGTGGCCGGGAACCTGGCACTGTTGTGGCCGGGAACCTGGCACTGTTGTGGCGGAAGCCTGGCACTGTTGTGGCCGGGAGCCTGGCACTGTTGTGGCCGGGAACCTGGCACTTGTTGCCTGGAACCTGGCACTGTTTTGGCCGGGAGCCTGGCAATGCTTGGCCGGGAGCCTGGCACTGTTGTGGCATGGAATCTTGTAATGTTGTGGCCGGGAACCTGGCATTGTTGTGACCGGGAACCTGGCACTGTTGTGGCCGGGAACCTGGCACTGTTGTGGCCGGGAACCTGGCACTGTTGTGGCCGGGAACCTGGCACTGTTGTGGCCGGGAACCTGGCACTGTTGTGGCCGGGAACCAGGCATTGTTGTGGCCGGGAACCTGGTAATGTTGTGGCCGGGAACCTGGCACTGTTGTGGCCGTGATCCTGGTACTGTTGTGGCCGGGATCCTGGCACTGTTGTGGCCGGGATCCTGGCACTCTTGAGGCCGGGAACCTGGTAATGTTGTGGCCTGGAACCTGGCACTGTTGTCCCCGTGATCCTTGTACTGTTGTGGCCGGGAACCTGGCACTGTTGTGGCCGGGAACCTGGCAGTGTTGTGGCTGGGAACCTGGCAGTGTTTTGGCCGGGAACCTGGCACTGTTGTGGCCGGGAACCTCGCACTTTTGTGGCAGGGAGCCTGGCACTGTTTTGGCCGGGAACCTGGTAATATTGTGGCCGGGAACCTGGCAATGTTGTGGCCGGGAGCCTGGCACTGTTGTGGCCCGGAACCTGGTACTGTTGTGGCCGGGAGCCTGGCACTGTTGTGGCCGGGAACCTGGCACTGTTGTGGCCGGGAGCCTGGCACTGATGTGGCCGGGAACCTCGCACTTTTGTGGCCGGGAGCCTGGCACTGTTTTGGCCGGGAACCTGGTAATATTGTGGCCGGGAACCTGGCACTGTTGTGGCCGGGAACCTGGCACTGTTGTGGCCGGAAGCCTGGCACTGTTGTGGCCGGGAGCCTGGCACTGTTGTGGCCGGGAACCTGGCACTCGTTGCCGGGAACCTGGCACTGTTTTGGCCGGGAGCCTGGCAATGCTTGGCCGGGAGCCTGGCACTGTTGTGGCATGGAATCTTGTAATGTTGTGGCCGGGAACCTGGCATTGTTGTGACCGGGAACCTGGCACTGTTGTGGCCGGGAACCTGGCACTGTTGTGGCCGGGAACCTGGCACTGTTGTGGCCGGGAACCTGGCACTGTTGTGGCCGGGAACCTGGCACTGTTGTGGCCGGGAACCAGGCATTGTTGTGGCCGGGAAAGTGGTAATGTTGTGGCCGGGAACCTGGCACTGTTGTGGCCGTGATCCTGGTACTGTTGTGGCCGGGATCCTGGCACTGTTGTGGCCGGGATCCTGGCACTCTTGAGGCCGGGAACCTGGTAATGTTGTGGCCTGGAACCTGGCACTGTTGTCCCCGTGATCCTTGTACTGTTGTGGCCGGGAACCTGGCACTGTTGTGGCCGGGAATCTGGCACTCTTGTGGCCGGGAACCTTGTAATGTTGTGCCCGGGAACCTGGCACTGTTGTGGCCGGAAACCTGGTAATGTTGTGGCCGGGAACCTGGCACTGTTGTGGTCGGGAACCTGGCAATGTTGTGGCCGGGAACCTGGCACTGTTGTGGCCGGGAACCTGGCAATGTTGTGGCCGGGAGCCTGGCACTGTTGTGGCCGGGAACCTGGCACTGTTTTGGCCGGGAGCCTGGCACTGTTGTGGCACGGAACCTGGTACTGTTGTGGCCGGGAGCCTGGCACTGTTGTGGCCGGGAACCTGGCAGTGTTGTGGCTGGGAACCTGGCAGTGTTCTGGCCGGGAACCTGGCACTGTTGTGGCCGGGAGCCTGGCACTGTTGTGGCCGGGAACCTGGCACTGTTGTGGCCGGGAACCTGGCACTGTTGTGGCCGGGAACCTGGCACTGTTGTGGCCGGGAACCTGGCATTGTTGTGGCCGGGAACCTGGTAATGTTGTGGCCGGGAACCTGGTACTGTTGTGGCCGGGAGTCTGGCACTGTTGTGGCCGGGAACCTGGCAGTGTTGTGGCTGGGAACCTGGCAGTGTTTTGGCCGGGAACCTGGCGCTGTTGTGGCCGGGAGCCTGGCACTGTTGTGGCCGGGAACCTCGCACTTTTGTGGCCGGGAGCCTGGCACTGTTTTGGCCGGGAACCTGGTAATATTGTGGCCGGGAACCTTGCAATATTGTGGCCGGGAACCTGGCACTGTTGTGGCCGGGAACCTGGCACTGTTGTCTCCGGGAGCCTGGCACTGTTGTGGCCGGGTGCCTGGCACTGTTGTGGTCGGGAGCCAGGCACAGTTGTGGCCGGGAACCTGGTAATGTTGTGGCCGGGAGCCTGGCACTCTTGTTGCCGGGAACCTGGCACTGTTTTGGCCGAGAGCCTGGCACTGCTGTGGCCGGGAACCTGGCACTATTGTGGCCGGGAATCTTGTAATGTTGTGGCCAGGAACCTGTCACTGTTGTGGCCGGGAAGCTGGCACTGTTGTGGCCGGAAACCTGTCACTGTTGTGGCCGGGAAGCTGGCGCTGTTGTGGCCGGGAAGCTGGCACTGTTGTGGCCCGAACCTGGCACTGTTGTGGCCGGGAATCTTGTAATGTTGTGGCCGGGAACCTGGCACTGTTGTGGCCGGGAACCTGGCACTGTTGTGGCCGGGAACCTGGCACTGTTGTGGCCGGGAACCTGGCACTGTTGTGGCAGGGAACCTGGCACTGTTGGGGCAGGGAACCTGGCACTGTTGTGGCAGGGAACCTGGCACTGTTGTGGCAGGGAACCTGGCACTGTTGTGGCCGGGAGCCTGGCACTCTTGTGGCCGGGAGCCTGGCACTCTTGTGGCCGGGAGCGTGGCACTCTTGTGGCCGGGAGCCTGGCACTCTTGTGGTCGGAAACCTGTCACTGTTGTGGCCGGGAAGCTGGCACTGTTGTGGCCGGGAAGCTGGCACTGTTGTGGCCCGAACCTGGCACTGTTGTGGCCGGGAACCTGTCACTGTTGTGCCAGGGAACTTGGCACTGTTGTGACGGAAACCTCTCACTGTTGTGGCAGGGAACCTGGCACTGTTGTGGCCGGGAACCTGGCACTGTTGTGGCCGGGAACCTTGCACTGTTGTGGCCGGGAACCTGTCACTATTGTGGCAGGGAACCTGGCACTGTTGTGACGGGAACCTGGCACTGTTGTGGCAGGGAACCTGGCATTGTTGTGGCCGCGAACCTGGCACTGTTGTGGCCGGGAATCTGGCACTGTTGTGACCGGGAACCTGGCACTGTTGTGGCCGGGAACCTGGCACTGTTGTGGCCCGGAACCTGGCACTGTTGTTGACCGGAACCTGGCACTGTTGTGGCCGGGGACCTGGCATTGTTTTGGCCGAGAGCCTGGCACTGTTGTGGCCGGGAACCTGGCGTTGTTGTGGCCTGGAACCTGGCACTTTTGTGGCCGGAAACCTGTCACTATTGTGGCAGGGAACCTGGCACTGTTGTGGCAGGGAACCTGGCACTGTTGTAACGGGAACCTTGCGCTGTTGTGGCCGGGAATCTGGCACTGTTGTGACCGGGAACCTGGCATTGTTGTGGCCGGGAACCTGGCACTGTTGTGGCCCGGAACCTGGCACTGTTGTTGCCCGGAACCTGGCACTGTTGTGGCCGGGAACCTGGCATTGGTGTGGCCGGGAACCTGGCACTGTTGTGGCCGGGAACCTGGCATTGTTGTGGCCGGGAACCTGGCACTGTTGTGGCCGGTAACCTGGCATTGTTGTGGCCGGGAACCTGGCATTGTTGTGGCCGGGAACCTGGCATTGTTGTGGCTTGAACCTGGCATTGTTGTGGCCGGGAACCTGGCATTGTTGTGGCCGGGAACCTGGCATTGTTGTGACCGGGAACCTGGCATTGTTGTGGCCGGGAACCTGGCATTGTTGTGGCCGGGAACCTGGCATTGTTGTGGCCGGGAACCTGGCACTGTTGTGGCCGGGAACCTGGCACTGTTGTGGCCGGGAACCTGGCACTGTTGTGGCCGGGAACCTGGCACTGTTGTGGCCGGGAGCCTGGCACTGTTGTGGCCGGGAGCCTGGCACTGTTGTGGCCGGGAGCCTGGCACTGTTGTGGCCGGGAGCCTGGCACTGTTGTGGCCGGGAGCCTGGCACTGTTGTGGCCGGGAGCCTGGCTCTGTTGTGGCCTGGAGCCTGGCACTGCTGTGGCCGGGAGCCTGGCACTGTTGTGGCCGGGAGCCTGGCACTGTTGTGGCCGGGAGCCTGGCACTGTTGTGGCCGGGAGCCTGGCACTGTTGTGGCCGGGAGCCTGGCACTGTTGTGGCCGGGGAGCCACTGGCACTGTTGTGGCCGGGAGCCTGGCACTGTTGTGGCCGGGAGCCTGGCACTGTTGTGGCCGGGAGCCTGGCACTGTTGTGGCCGGGAGCCTGGCACTGTTGTGGCCGGGAACAATGTTGTGACAATTTTGACTTAAGAATACTAAACATAGGTTTAGTAAGTGTGATTTATTTAGATTTAAAATTAATTAATTTAAGTTTAAGCAATAATCAATGAGTTTGTATTAGCGCACTATTTGATGGGTTAATTAGAAATGTTATTCAAGACTTAGCAGACGTATTCTTGGGAAAATATTTTCTGTGATTATTTTATTCGTAAATGATTTTGGGTTCGGGTGTTTACTGCAGTTTTTTTAAGCAAAAATCTAATTTGAATAGTTATTTGGAATTTTTTATGCATAAATAAAAGCATTTTTAGGAGTCTTTTGTGATATAAATTCAGCCACATTTTATCTACATTAAAAACGATGTTCAGAAGTTTAAAAAAATTCTCGATTTTTTTATTATATACATTTTATTAAGTAAAAATCCCAGCTCTAATAGCAGAAGTTATCAATTAATCTTCATTGTGGTCTTAATAAAGTTGAGGAATATCGTGTGGATGGTCAAGTAACTTTGCTTCAAAACTTAAAGTTTTCTTAAACATTGCAAACATTTACTGAATTGTATGTTTTTTTTTTTTTAATAAACAAAGGACGCATTTTTCTATCATGTACAAACACTAATGATAAACCAAAGAACCACTAATAACAGTACTAGAAATAATCTCCATGACTGGGCTTACCAAAGCATTTTTATTTTCCCAGCATCTTGTTCCATCCTAAAGGAAAAAGAGGCCTAATTTCACTGGCAATTCCTCACATATTTAGCTGGTTTTTCATTTTTTGCAAAACATGTAGGTACGGGGGAGGGGGAGAAATTTACTAGCAAGCTCCATTTTTTTTATCGTGGCTGTTTTGCGCCATGATGGGGATGTGAATATAGATGTGTTGTGTACGTGGAAGATGTGGTTTAACCGAGCAACAGAATTATCGTGAGAAAAATCTATATACATTTACTGATGTCCCTGAGGAGGATAATTTACTGGAGGTTCCATCGTGGCCAAGTTGTGGAGCACAATATCAACATCACCAGTTTTCACCTCATGAAAGTATTTGTCAAAACATTTTGCTCGCGCAGCGGAAGGAGGCTGCGGAGGCTGCGGAGGCTGCGGAGGCTGCGGCTGTTGTTGTTGTTGTTTGATATAGGCGACATTAAAACTGGGGACACTCCAGAAGTAAAAAGGTATGAGAGAGAGAGGAGGGAGGGAGGGATAGGTAAGTAGGTAGGTTGGTCGGTTGATCTTCCGTCCTTCACTCTTTAAGACATATTGAGGTTATCAGTCCCTAATACTGTATATATCAATAGATCAATGTAAACAAAGTCAAGAGCTTCTTGTAATAATATTCAGTCAGTTTTATGTGGCAACTCTTCCTCTTGCATAGTAATTAATTTTTTTTTTATTAAAATAAGGGTAACACCATTTTACATACTTTTAGTAATTTTGATATTATTCCAAAAGTTACTGTAGTTTATAATGCATTACCAGTTGCATTGCACGTTAGTACTGTCTTCATCACAAAGGAAAATATATTTGATGGACATGTTCTCTTAAGTTCTTTGGGTCCTTAAAGAATTAAACCCCAAATTAATAACACATCATGGCTTCGTCACATATCTTCTGATGTGTCTACAACATAGTTTGAACGTCCTGATAAAAAGCTTCCACTAGGCTCCTGCGTCTCCCAGATTTGCTCTAAAGATTTAGTACAAATATCGTTCACTCAGATCTTCAACACGCCTTTTTTAGTTCTCAGTCTTAGTACTACCCAGAAAACCCATGTACTAAAAGCCAAAATGCTTCTCAGGTATTTTTTTTTTAAACTTTTTCTAACATCTGTCTACGACTCTATGCTCTGGTTCAAAAATACTGTCTGCGGAGGTGTCCCATGGCGCTATGTAGGGATCGGAAGTATTAGCCCTATTGTCTTCTTCCTCATTTAGAGTCTAAATGCCAGATAAATACCTTTTTCCTCCACCTCCTAATTAGGGAAATATTTCCACAGAGTAATTCAGCTTTCTGATCCGGGGAAGACAATGACCGGGATACGATTCCCGGTGTGTGTAGCAGTCAACAGGAATTGTTGGTCGCCCATAGATCAGTCACTTGGCGAGGTGCCATCCTGGTGTGCTGAGAATCCTGGTAAGCAGGGAAATAGTGTGTGGTTTCCATGGAGCGTCAGCACTGCCTGCCGCACCGAAGCAGATCGTGGTTTTAGGGGCAAGTTTATGGTTTATTTTCTTTTTTTCCTCCGAGCCGTCCTTCTTTCCCCTCCCCCTCTCTTTTTAAAAAAGATATATCATTTAATGTCATGTTCATGCTGTCTCCTCGGGGGTCCCTGATCCCTGCAGCACACACTCCTTACTCTGGCACGCCCACTAATCTTTCTCAGAAGCCGTATCACTTTCGGTCAACACCTGGTTGACTGACTCCAGTACCTGTGTTAACCAGGAAACCTTTGATGCCGCTCACCATTTTACTAAGATGAGGCTCCCGGCTTCTCCCACACCGCTGCGTCGATTTCAGGATTGTTTGAAGATACTAGAGATAACGTGAAGCCACAGTCCAAATGACTTCGACGCTTCCTGAATGATTCTAATGCAGGATATGACATTCCTTTCTCATTGACTTCCTATGTAACACGTTATCAGGAGATCACTTTCCCTTCACAACGTATTTCGTAGATAATCTTGGACGAAATTGTTTTTCCCTCCAGCCGACAACATTTACAGGTTACAGATCAAGGCATTGGCAAGCACTCGTGACATAGCATATCAACATAACTGACTCGACTTGGTATCAGCTGTAATCATACCTGGAGTATACCTGGAGAGGGTTTCGGGGGTCATCGCCCCCTCGGCTCGGTTTGAGACCAGGCCTCGTGGTGGATCAGGGTCTGATCAACCAGGTTGATACTGCTGACCGCACGCGAACTGACGTACGAACCACAGCCCAGCTGATCAGGTACTGACTTTACGTGCCTGTCCAGTGCCTTCTTGAAGACGGTCAGGGGTCTATTGGTAATTGGTAATCACCCCTTATTGGTAACTGGTAATCCACCTTATGAACAGTCTTGGGCCCAGAACACTTATTGTGTTTTCTCTCAATGTACTCGTGGCACCCCTGCTTTTCAATGGGGGAATGTTGCATCTCCTGCCGAGTCTTTTGCTTTCATAGGGAGTGATTTTCATGTGCAAGTTTGGTACTAATCCCTCTAGGATTTTCCAAATGTATATTATCATGTATCTCTCTCGCCTGCATTCCAGGGAATACAAATCAAGGGCCCTAAACTCTTCCCAGTAATTTAGATGCCTTATCATAATCAACACCCCTACACAGAACTCAAGGTTTTTTCAACTACTGCTAGGTTTTTGATGTCGGCCAAAATTGATCCTTCCATGTTATCAAGACTAGGATCAGCAGGGCTGGATTTAGGGGAAGGGCCCCGGGGCCCTGGCCCCCACCAAATGATGAAAAATATTATGACACACATTATACTGAGAATTGAATAGATCGCAAAAAGAGAAATTTTATGCAACAGCTTGAATTGTGGTGGGATTGTCATGTTGAGTCCTCTGATCGCTGGTGTTACATCATGGGCGCGAGCGCGTCATCAGCTGCATGACGCGAAGCTGACTCTCAGCACATCATCATCCTAGGTGTGCAGGGCACTGCAGTATGAATGATAGTGGTCGGTATGTGATCAACATTGTGGTGGTGAGAACCGGCTAATAGGTCATACAGTCAATATAAACAAACTGATTTTCGAATACAGAGATCATTCATCCTCGGGTTATATAGCAGAACAGTACATACAGGTAAATGAACTGCTCCAATCACAGAAATGCAGATAATACTGACATTTTGGCCATCCTGTAGCCCAGTGGTGAGAGTCATGCCTCTCACCACTGGGGTCCAGGGTTCGAGACTCGGACGAACTACTGCTGTCAAATGTTGCTGATCATCAGTGAAATGATAGTTATCTGCGATGCTGTTGATAAGTTTCCACCTAGCAGCAACCCTCCCTCCACCGCCACCCTCCCCCCAACCGCCTTCGCTCCCCCCAACCGCCTTCCCTCCCTCCACCGCCACGCTCCCCAGTTGAGTTAACTTCAGAGGAGCACACCCTGCATGTTACCACCATTACCCGCTTATCTTACCAGAAAGTGAAATACGTTTACTCAGTGGACAAGCTTGGCTATCAGTGAGTCAGGAGTCTCTAAGAGAGGCTACCACGACTCCTCCAGAACTGAACGACCACCACAGGTTCTTTTTGAAATTTATTTCAGTAACCACTATCTTCATTTCTTATGAAGCCTCACCTCTGATGTTCCTTCATCTTTGCGATCTATGACACTTCGTTGAAAACATCAATGACCCTATAATCCAGCAGCTACCAAATCTCCATACTAACCTATTGCTCCTTTGTGATTAACTTTTCCTATGTTTTTTTTATATTTTATTTAAAACAATACAATACATGAAATAAAAGAATATGGTATCAGTTCTTCCACAGAAAATCATAATTCCTTTGTTAGAATACATTGGAAATTCAACAGTGAGGGTACACAAACTGTCCCCCTCCCCCAGGTTATTATATCCCGAGCCTAAGTTATGTGATGGTACGCTAGATTTTACATATATCTACCGAATTCATACCATTTATATTATTATATTATGTACAAAGAACTCTCAGACCTACCATATGCATTAGTGTCTCATTTTTCATATATTTATGTTTTCCAAACGCTCATAGTAGATAAACAGGCACATATATAACAAGAAATCAATCACAACTTTAAGTAATGATTCCATCACCCAATTTACTGTATCTCAACAATGATACATCTTAACAGCGCAGCGATGTCCATAATTTACGTTACCAACTCGCCCACGCCTGTGAGTGAATAAAAAATATTCCAAAACCAAACACAGTACCACTTAGTATGCTTGCACTCTTGCCTGCTTACACAAATAAACCCCTTTTCTGACCTGTAAAGTGTGCACAAAACGCGCCTCACAATTATGACCCTAATATACACATACTAAAGTATGCATACACATGTGATAACATGATTAAAAGTGTATGTACTCATTTGCCTTTACGTCCAACACAGCTCCATTCACAACCCGCACTGATACTCTTAGCATTCAATCTAAGCATACTTTGTGTTACATCCAGACAGATCCGTGCTCACTCTAACCACCCCGCGGGGTTTAAGTGTGCTCCCTCTTATGTACCACACACCAAAAGATATAGGCGTTAATTCATCGGTCATTCACAACTGGCACTCTTTACATATTCAATGTAGAAAGCACTTTAAAAAACATTACCTACATGACACTAATATGTAAACTACAAATACATCTATGGAACATTCACCTTAGCAGGTGCTACACTTGCCTTGTATGATAAGCTATAGCCACGCTACAGACATTTGTAATATGTATATACTAATCCAAAACATTTTTTTAGAGGTCAGTTCATATGTTGTCCTATTTACACAAAGGAAAAAAAAAAGAAAAAAATATTAACAATGAAGCACATCGTAAGCATCTTATGACTAACACACCTGCCCTGTCACCCACTTCTCGGGTCTGATCATACATGCCCTCACACACATTTGTAATGCATAACTATACACTTATTACGTACACACTCACACACCTGCATCTGTATGTCAACGTTTGTGTCCATCACTATCCCTATTATAGCAAGGAATAACACATTAATATAATACAATGGTGTCTTCTAAGCAGTGAATTATGCTTCACCTCACACACTCTTCCTTCATATTCACTAATATTCATGCATACTCCACATTTACTTACCCAGTCACCACCACACACCACTGGAAGGGAGGCTAGCCCATTGCATCCCATTGACCTACAAATTCCATAAGTCACGCAGCCGAAAATCCCGGTAACTCTCCATAAACTCTGTGTTCCATCTCCTTCCATATACTTCCCTATTGCGACGCTTAGTTCTATAAAAAGTTGCTGTTAGTATTTTAATCCTTTCACCCTCACCTACTTCTCTCATTGCCCATGAAGTGTACACGAAATCAGTCACTATATATGCCACCGTATTTTTAATTTGCACTCCACCCCATCAATGTCTAAACTTAACACTCTCAACACCTTACCCCCCCCCCCCTATAAAACGAATGACCCGCCCTAACCATTCCCTGACCCTCCCTATGCGTTCACAAAAATACACTACGTGAAAAATGGATTCTAATTCCCCCACAATTTTCACTTTTCCCCCCCTTTCCCCTTTGAATTGCGATTAAATAAAACGGTCCCAGACGGGCAAAACCCCGTGTAAAAATCTAACATCACCTCTGACCCCCGGCCTGATATGCAACTTCCGGAGACGTTCCCATATGTCGTGCCATGCATACACCGGGTATGCTCCTTCCACAGCCGCTACCTCCAACCCTCCCCCCCACTCTCTCAATTACATGCAGCTTAATTCTATCTGGATTCCTCGCCACCATTAATATTCGCAGCACTGCCTCCCCTACTCGTTAATCCTTCCCAGTCCACCACCGCTTTATGTCTCCATGCACTTTCTCGATCCTTCCCCCATTTTCCCCACCCTCTCTTAAAAAACTCCGTTTCACATAAATACTCATGATTCATCGTTCCAGCGGTATGAGCCCAGCCCACCATGGCCAAGCGGCAGAGTGATTACCCCTCTGCTTAACCATTCACAGCCTGATCCCCAAATAAAACGAAAAACCCTACGCAACAATTTCGTAACATCTTGGCGCAATAAAGGATACATGACCACCACATGCCATAATTTACTATATAATAGCACGTTTGTCACAATTACTCGTTGGTGCAACGTTAGATGTGCACACCTCAAACCTCCTATTCGTTTTAACACACTGTCTACAACCCGCACTGAGTTCACCTCACGTGCCATCATTGGCTCACGAGCATACACAATCCCACATATTTAAAGTTGGTCGACCACATCCCACCTACCCCTCATGCTCCCATTCATTTGATCCCAATTTCCCACTGCCATGAACATAGTCTCCATGGCGTTAATTCTCATTCCAGTTGCTTCACCAAAAAAATTTACGATTCCCTCCACCTGCAATAAGTCAACATCATCTCCTACCAAGACTGTAGTATCATCTACATAACCCACAATGCCAGTCCACCCATCTCTCTCATAACCCCCCAAACCCCCCA
Organism: Cherax quadricarinatus; assembly: GCF_026875155.1. Lineage (NCBI taxonomy): Eukaryota > Metazoa > Arthropoda > Malacostraca > Decapoda > Parastacidae > Cherax > Cherax quadricarinatus. The sequence goes on from NC_069412.1 coordinate 45,770,602, forward strand.
AAAAACTAGCCCGCACCGCCCTATAAAAAGGATCCTGAAAACACGCAAACAATAATTGTGATATGGGACAGCCTTGCCTCAAACCCCGACCCATCTGAACCGACTCGCCTAACCGACCATTGACCTGCACACGCATAAACACCCCCTTATATAAGGTCTGTGCCCAAGTGATGATTTCATTCCCAAAACCCTGCCAACGCATGAACTGCCATAATAAACTTCTTTCAACTCTATCATATGCAGTGGCCCAATCTAAAGCCAAGATCTTCCCCCCTCCCAACACCTGTCTCCTTTCTGGAGTTCTGGAGTTTATCTGGAGAGAGTTCCGGGGGTCAACGTCCCCGCGGCCCGGTCTGTGACCAGGCCTTCTTAGGTCAGTGTCCCAGGATGCGACCCACACCAGTCGACTAACACCCAGGTACCCATTTTACTGATGGGGAACATAGACAACAGGTGGAAAGAAACACGTCCAATGTTTCTACTCTGGCTGGGAATCGAACCCAGGCCCTCACCGTGTGAAGCGAGAGCGTTAACCACCCACGCCCATTGAACATGGACCTGCCTGATATCCCATATTGTCCCTATCTATAACTTTATCTATTGCCTTTTTCATTCTATTCCCCAGTAACCTCACAAACAACTTATAATCACCGCACATAAGCGAAATGGCCCTATAGTCCATAATCGTTGATCGAGCCCCTTTTGGCACCAAAACCACCACTGCCGTCTGTTGCAATTCTCCCATAACCCCGTCAGTCTTTAAGATGTTAAATAACTGTACTAGAAACACCCTTATCATGTTCCAATTCATAACATAAAAATCACTCGGAAGCCCATCAATACCAGGTGCTTTACCTAAGCTCGCCCCGGCCAGAGCCTGCCATATCTCACACTCTGTAATAGGCCCTGCCAATGCTTCTCTGTCTTGCTTACTAAGCCTACACTGCATATTATTACCGATTTCCCGTAATGCCCTATTACTTATCCCAACGCTAGACATGTAAGTCTTAAACCAAGCATCTATATACCCGCTCATGTCCTCCGTCGTCACCAACACTTGGCCCTCATGATAACCTTCTCTCCCTGCATGCACTGTTAACCCCATCATCTCCGTGGCTGCTCTCCGCTGTCTCTGTTCCCTTAACACACACGCTGAAGGCCGATCCCCATAGAGAACCTCCTCCAAACCTCCGACCACACGTGCACCATCAAATCGATCATTATGCAAGCCCCTTATACGTTGCTTTAAATCTTCAATTTCCTCCACAGGGTATCGTGCACCATCACCCACATAACAATAGCGTAACTATCCTTCAAAATACCCCTGAAGCCCATACAACATTTGATTATTTTCCCACCCAAACCGAACATAATAATCCAGGATATGTATCTTAGCCACCATATCCCACCACCTAACCAAATCACCATCCCCAGGAGCCCCCGCTAACAAACCCTCCCAAAACGACTCAAAAGATTTTCTGTTCTCCTCCCCTTTTAACAATTTAACATTCAATTTCCAATTACTACGACCCCTCTTAGGTAAACCTTCCCACCCTACGTCCACGAGAACTCCTCTATGATCAGAAAACACTACATCTATGATACGGATGCTTTTATCTACGACGGTGCGCGGCACATACACTCGACCAAGTCGCGCCGCATGTCCACGATGTACAAAGGTATGCTCAGCCTCTCCCCCACCGCCACGTCCATTAATCCCACCCCTGTCATTAAATCTCCCAATGCACCTGAAAAGTATCCACTTCCCCGGGGTTCTACATCCTTATGCCAAATCACGCAATTCCAATCCCCGCCTACAATAGCTACTTCAGGAAGTGACCTCAAATAATAAATTAACACCTCTTTCACAAAGGTAGTTTTTATACGTCCATCATTCTCTGCAGGACCATACATGTACACAAATGACACCTTCACCCTTCCCCATAGTCCTTCCACCCTTATTATCCTCCCCTCCCCCCCTTCACAATGTCTCACAACAAACGGGCTAGTCTCCCTGATCATGATGGCAACGCCACCTTTCAACCGTATAGCATTCTCTACATACACGTCATGTCCTTCTATCCGCAACTCACTGCCACATTTATGATTGTGTTCCTGTACGAACACAACGTCCACATTATTACGCACCAATAATTCATGGAACCACACACACTTCCGTACAGTTCTCAAACCATTAATATTTATTGTGAGGCACTTAAAATCGACAATGGGGGTTTTCCTATCGATAATGAATGTTTTTCACCAGGTTTTTTGTTTCCACTTTTCCCTTCCCCCCCTTTTGAAGCATTCTTGATCAACCCCTGAGCTTTGGGTTCACAGGGCCCTCTCTGTGCCACATTCACCCATGCCTTTTTCCCTGATCGCTGGGCTGCCATTAGCACTTCATCTGAATCTGAAAGCATTACAGAACGCTTCTGCGTTACACTTTCCACCTGCATATCGTCTTCCACAGTGCAATCCTGATTGTTTTCCACCTCCATGTGTTTCAGCAAGGCGTCAGAGGCATCCACTACCAGCTGCACTTCGTGTCCCACGTCCGCCTTCGCAGCATGTCCCAAGTCTAGGGATGGTTCCGTCGTAGGACTCATGCTTTCCTCCATAAATAATTCATCTAGCACAGAGACAACGGATTTCTCCACGTCATTGACATGCTCATCTTGCGAAGCCATTCCCACCTCTGGTTCTGCCTCCAAAGGAGGCGACACTTCCGGGAGCATAGCACACACCGTGTCCGTAGACCTCTCCACCTCTTCGCTCCAAGACAATCCTGATGGTTGCACAGGCACTTCAGGCACATCTTACCTTAAACCTTCCTCCCCAAGGTCCTTGTGTTGTTGTTCAACCTTGGCACCTCGTCGTCTTTCACACTGCACCGCCAGATGATCATATGCTCCACACAACCTACAAGTGCAGCGTTGCCCTGCATAAGTCACAAATACCTGAGTCCTGAAGTCTTTCAGGATCACATATGAAGGGATTGGATGTCGTAATGTCATCGAAAAAGTTCCCACAGGTATTCCCTCATATGGGCCATTAGACCATCTCCCTGCTGTAGCCATGTGCATGATGCCATAGTTACCTAGTACAGCATGTATGTCAGTCACATCAGCCTCAAATGGTACGTTTCTGACTTTTACCCACGTATAATGGCGGGATACATCGTGTAGCTTCACAGACACAGTATGGTTAACCACTAGATTAACCTCCTGATACTTGTCGACGACTGCCTCGTAAACATGAGTTGAGTAAAACTTCACAAAGATTCTCGTCACACCATTCATCACCACGCCTCACAAATCCTCGTTGGCTATACTGTAGGTGTCACGGATTATCGCTGGCAATAATATCGCCGTCGATGGTCCAATCACATCCCCACTGGTTAATTCTATACACACAGTGTTGACACGGCGTCTGCCTGCCTGCGCCATGTTGAGAAAATGAAACAGGCAAACTACGCAGAAAACCAACTGAATCAGGAGCGTCTGTGCAGCAGGTCCACACGGCCCGAGAGTGATGAGGACAATGATTTTTCCTATTTGTGTGCTTTGTTTTATGATTCATCCTGCATGTGTGACAGTTTTGGAACCCTCTCTTCCCCCCACATCAGCTACCACTGTCACTCATGTACACACTATCCTCTGTCCGGAAAGCCGGTTCCTTTATATCAAGAGACAATTCTCCTCCATCTCTTCCCATTTTGGGAGCTGCTAATGTTTCTCCTGTCTCAGCTCCATCTACCTCTTCTACTACTTGGCTCACACTACTTGACTAGAAAGAGAATTTAAGCTATATAGACATTTATTTGGAGAAAGAGCACCAGTGATGGAAGTAGATCAACTCTTACCTTCATATTCTCACCTTCCATTAACCTCCTACATCCTCCTCCTATGGTTACCCACGATTCCCATATTATAACAAATTTACCACTGCCACATACACCGTAGCTGATACTCGCTATCTGTTTTCTGGGGCCACTGTTTTACCTGTCACAAATAATGGCGATATTACATTGGAATATGAGAGAATACAAAAGAATTCTGGCATAGCTACATTTCCCCCTGTATGTTTTAGTTTGAAAGACCCTAAATTACGTTTAATAGCCGGAATTCCTTTCTCTGGCTATCACAATATCCTTTTCTCGACCAGACATGCCACTAACACTTTGATTATTTGTAATCCGCTTTATATTCCCCTTCCCTATTTATCATGCATTTCTAATGTTCATTTTTTTCTGGGGGGGAGGGGAGGGTCTCAGCAGGCGGTAACTGAAGGGAAGACAAGAGAGAATGTATGCAAAGAGAGAAGGGACGGAGCAAACAGGGGCGGCGAACAAATAATGTCTACTTACATCGGTGACCATTCTATAAATGGATGGATTGCGGAGATCGTGAGAGCGCACATAGTAGCGAAGGCAATGGGCATCACGGCGATCAGACAAGGATGGAATATTCGCTTCTGCAAAGAGGCTGTCAGCAGGGAAAGAGCGAAAAGCACCAAGGCATAAATGTAATCCTTGGTGATGGATGGGGTTAAGGCTAGAGAGAGTAGCAGGAGAGGCCACTGAATAGATCTGGTCACCATAATCGAGTATTGATAAAATGAGAGCTGAATGTAGGCTAAGGAGAGTTCGACATCAGCTCTCCATGAAAGATGAACAAGGGTTTTAAGAAGGTTCAGCCGGCTGTGACAAGTTGCCTTCAGAGAGGCAATGTGGGGTTTCCAGGATAACCTACAGTCAAAGAGAAGGCCTAGAAACCTGACTGTATCACGTTCAGGGATACGGGAGCCACAGAGGTACAAAGGATGATCGGAGATGACAGAGGGTCTAGTGAAAGTAATTTGCCGAGTTTTGGTACTGGAAAATTTAAACCCATGCGTGGTGGCCCAATTGGAAACACGGTCGACCGCATGTTGGAGAGAAACTGTAATGAGGTGACAGTCAGCGCCTGCACAAGCAGGCTGGATGGAAGAACAGAGGCCAAATCATTTATAGCAAGGAGAAAAAGTGTTGTGCTCAGAACACATCCCTGAGGGACACCTTCAGTTTGGACAAAGTCCGGGGAGAGCTAATTATTTACTCGAACAAGGAAATGTCTGTCAGATAAAAAGTTCTTAAAGAAAGATGGTAGATTGCCTCGGAGGCCTAAGGAGTGGGCTTGGGCCAAAATATTATACCTCCAAGTTGTGTCATATACCTTCTCAAGGTCAAAAAATATGGCAACTGAGTGGTTATTCACAAAGGCATTACAAACATACGTATCCAAAAGTAGTAAGGGGTCTATGGTAGAACGGCCCTTACGAAAGCCATATTGACGAGTGGAGAGACTGTTGTGTGTCTCTAAATACCACACTTAAACGTCTATTTACCAGGCGTTCCATCACTTTGCAAACTGCACTGGTAAGAGCAATGGGACGATAGTGGGAGGCTTCATGTCCCGTAGTACCCGGTTTGCGGAAAGGGAGAACAATGGCAGATTTCCACAGCTGTGGAAGAACTCCTTGTGACCAAATAAGATTGAAAAGGTGTAAGAGGACTGCAAGGGCTGACTGATGTAAATGTTGTAACATACGAATATGAATGTCATCAGACCCTGCTGTCGATGATCGGCAAGCTGAGAGTGTTGCCTCCAGTTCCTGAAGTGTAAAAGGCACATTATACTGTTCTTCTCTGAGAGAAGAAAAGTTCAAGGGTGCTAACTCTCTGGCAGACTTTGAGGAAAGAAACGAGGGGCAGAGATGGAGCCCCAGAGAAATACGGACCAGATGATTGCCAATTTCAATGGCAACAGCTATAGGGTTTGCTATATCAACACCGGCAACCTGCAGAACAGGAGCCGGGTCAGGAGAATATTTACCACTAAGTTTCCATACTTTTTTCCAGACTGCACTCATAGAGGAAGCAGAGGTGATGGTGGAGACATAATCTCGCCAGCAAGTGCGTTTAGCGTCACGGATGACACGGCGAGCGATCGCACACTTCTGCTTAAAATCAAGAAGTCTCTCAGTGGTTCTATTATATCAGTACCTGCCCCACACAGTGCGTTTCAAACGTACTGCACAAGCACAAGCAGGAGACCACCAAGGCACACATTTCTGAGAATGCCTGCCTGAGGTTTGGGGTATAGAATGAGAAGCTGCGGTTAAAACTGAGGACGAGAAGAGGTGTAAAAGCTCATCAATGGAGGACGAAGAAGGAACCTCACTAAAAACAGTTAGTTGTGAGTAAAGGTCCCAATTTGCCCGATCAAATTGAAGAGGTGGTGAATATGAAGGGGAAGTAAGAATGATTGGAAAATGATTGCTGTCATGTAAATCCGGGAGAACAGACTAGGTGAAGTCTAGTGCAGTGGAGGAAGAGCAGACTGAGAGATCGATGGAAGAGAGTGTATGAGTATGAGGATCAAAATGGGTGCGAGTACCTGTATTTAAAACATGGAGGGGGTGGGAAGCTAGAAAATCCTCTAGCTGAATACCACGGGAATCACAGTGAGACCCCCCAGAGGAAATGATGGGCATTAAATAGCCAAGTAACAAAGTGGTGGCAGCAATGACGAAACAAGAAAGGCAATATCCGGAATAGATAATGCTTGAGAAGGAGAGAGATACAAAGAACAGAGTGTACACCACCAATGTGGATACGGGCTGCTGTGTAATGCAGTGAAGTACGAACAAATAGCTGATGGTACAGAATATCAGTGCATAGAAGAAGGGCACTTTCGTTGAAGGTCCCATCAGGAAAAGGATCCGAAGAATACAATAAATTATAGCCTGAGATGGGATAGATAACAGCAGAGTGTAATTTTGGTTCTTGTAAACACACCAATAGGGGAAAATTGGGAAAGTAACGTCTGAAGCTCACCCAGATTACACCTTAGGCCGCGTATATTCCACTGTAAATAGGCCATGATTGGCAACGAAGGAATGGTGCGCTGTGAAGAAAGGAGTTGTGCAGATGGAGAAGAGGAAAGAGAAGGAACAGAGGGTGGATCAGTGTCTATTGATGGTTTGGTCTCTGCAATATATTCAGAGATTGCTTCAAGTGTTTTGGAGTTCAGAGACGTCGTATGGGAGACAATATTGGAGATGGAAGGAGGAGGAGTTTGAATAAAGATCAGAACTGTAATGGACTGTACCAAGGTAGGGGGGGGGCGAAAGGGTGGAGGGAACTGGAGATGTGTGGGACGGGACAGAAGAGGCAGAAACCTGGGAGGTGGCAGTAGAGGAAGAAACTTAGGAGGGGACAGAGAAGGAAGGCACAGTACGAGAAGGAGGATGAACCTCCACACTTGTAACAGAGCCAGTGAAAGGGGAAGACCCAGGTACAGAGACCGGGAAGGTAAAATGTGGAGGTGGATGAAGGGAAGGAGGGGTTAAAGGAGATTTTTTGGACTTCTGAGAAGTAGAGGGATGATTGGGAGGAGGTGTCGGCAGAAGTCTTGTCGATACCGGGGTTTGTGAGGGAGAACACGAAGTGAAAACAGACTGAGGTGTTGAAGTAGGGACGTCTGAGCCCAGGACAGCAAAAGAATTAGATACAGGAGTGACTATGAGACTGGCAACCGCAGAGGAGGCTGTAGAAGATGGGACCCCAGAAGTGGGGGGACGTAAGCATTCAAAATGGACTCCCACTTTCACCCCAAATTCCCTGCTCCAATTCCTCGGATCAAATTTTTCTCGAAATCAATAATACCAAGTCTCCATCTCCTTGGATCAAGGTTTTCTCGATAATACAAAGACTCCATCTCCTTGGATTAAGTTTTTGGATTCCCCCCTCTCAGGGTAAGCATTCAAATGAACTCCTCCTATGGGGCATGGTACTTTCTCTTACTACAGGTCTAAACAAGTGTGACGTCACCCCACCTGTGTTTACTCGGCGGTCAGTGACGTCACGTGATGACCTCACACATACAGGCTGAATCTTGTCGACTTCCCCCTATGTCAGTGACGTCACGTGATGACCCCACACACACGGGCTGAATCTTGTCGACTTCCCCCTACACATTTTTCATCTAACCAGGATAACCCAATAATTTCACATTTTTTTTCGTTAATACCCACAACAATCCACAATTTCTTTACAAAATACAACACAAGTCTAGACATTTTTCTCGTTTTAACTATTTCATCAGAAAAAGTCACCACAACACTTACAACTTATAACCACTTTTCGATAAATTCACTAGTCACAATTTTACATATTACGAAGTTAATACGCACACACACCTCACTTTACTTTGAACACCTTCAAAGCACTCTCATAAATCATTTGAATACTCACAAAAATACCTTTGAGTGGTGACGTGTACTTAGCTCAGTGGTGACGTGTACTTAGCTCAGTGGTGACGTGTACTTAGCTCAGTGGTGAAGTGTACTTAGCACAGTGGTGACGTGTACTTAGCAGTGGTGACGTGTACTTAGCTCTGTGAAGACCTGTTTGTGTGCTCTCTGTGAATCTGAACCAGGATGCCTTCTCTTGAGCAACTTTACCAGCAGCTGAGAGAAGAACTCAGAGTTGCTAAATTGGAGATACGGCGATTAACGGAGGAGAACAAGAGGATTCGTAGTAATCCTCCTGTTGTGAGTCCCCAGGTTAAGAGGGGAGCTTGGTCAGTGGCCGGGCAATATGGAACCAAGCTGAAGATCAAGAAAAACGGTTGGAGAGGCAGAAAACAACGAGAAACCCGAAGACTACCGTGGAAACTTCCAACCCATTCTCGGTGCTACCGACGAATGTGAGTGTTCTAATTTGGGGAAAGCCACAACGAGCACCAAAGAAGCATTGGCAGACGTGAGTGAGGGCATCCTAGAAACCCCAACGAAGACCATCGAGAACGTCTTGACGAATTCTACAAGTGGTGTAATGCTACCCGGCGAATGTGAGTCGACTACTCGGAGCATCACGACGGACACGCCAAGGAGGTAAAAACAAATTTTTGTTGTTGGGGAAAAGCCAGATTAGGTACATGGATAGGGCATTCTGCTTGAAGGACAGGAGTAGGAGGCAGAGAGTGTGTTTTCCTGGGGCTTTGGATTTAAGGATATTGTTAGCCGTCTGGATGACATCAATGGAGGTAATGGGAGCAATCTATTATCTGTCTCAGTGCTGGAGGCAACGATGTTGGCAGACGTAGGAGTGAGGACTGATTAGCAGGTATAGGTCAGCAATAGAGATAATTAGGAGGAAGGGTGGGAACCTGTCATATGTGGCATTTTGCCAAGGAGAGGAGTTGGAAATGAATGGTTTTTCCAGAGCAATTGGTGTCAATTGCTGGCTGACAAATACTGTAGGAAAATGCGGTAACATTCATTGACAACTGGGCCTCTTCTATGGCAGAAATGGCATGGGATGCCCGGGATGGGGTTCACTTATCTAGGTGTGGGTGGGAGCATGGCCAACGCAGTGGGGGGGAGCTGTTAAGGGCTTTAAACTAGGACTAGTTAGTGGTTTTGGGTTTTTGCGGGAAAACTGTAAAGTCTCAGGGTAGTAATATGAGTACTAGGAGAACTAGTAATAGGCAAAATAAGGTGGATATTGGAAAGCCAGTGGCACTAATTGACAAGGACAGTAATAGGTTTAGTGGGAATAACGAAAGGAGCAGGAAGGGTAAAGAGAGAGGAGGGTCTTTAGGTATTTATTACACAAATAGTCGCAGTGCTAGGAATAAGATGGACGAGTTGAGATAGTTGCTAGTGCAGGTAACATAGATGCATTTGCCTTTTTGAGACGTGGTTTAATTCAGAAAGTCGGGGGCATGCCTGCAGAATGTCACCATTCAGGGTTTTAAATTGTTCCAAGTAGATAGAAGTATCGGGAAAGGGGTGGGGTGGCACTGTATGTCCCAGATCGCTTGAACTGTTGCATAAAAACGGGTATTTAAATCTGAAGTAACACATACAGAGTCTGTTTGGATAGAAATTTTTTGAGGGGCATGAAAGTTAATTTTTTGGTGTGATATACCGTCCCCCAAATTTTTGATAGGGACCAGGGAGACTACTATGGGAGGAAATTGTTAGGGCCACAAGGCACGATAATGTAGTAATTCTAGGAGACTTTACTTTAGTCATATTGATTGGAATTTCTTGGGCTGGGAATTTAGAATCATTTCGACTTCTTGGAAGTAGTTCAGGATGTTTTTTGAAGCAGTTTGTGACAGAACCTACAAGGGGGAATAACCTGCTTGACTTAGTTCTGGCAAACAATGAAAACCCTTGTTAATAATTTAAAAAGTTTCAGAGGAACTGGGTGCTAGCGACCACAAATCAATTTAAAAACTTTTGGGGGGAAAAAAAAAAAGGGGGGGGGAAGTAGGGAATAGTGGAAAAAACCACCCCCCGGCCCCAAAATTTTGTTTAAGAAATATACGAAGGCTTAGAAAACCACTTAACACTGTTGATTTGGGGTAACGAAGAGAGCTAAAATAGGGGGACTTTTTTTGAACCAATAAATGCTGCTCAAAAACTTTTAAACCCCTTATAAAGAAATTAGATCAAAAAGAAATGAAAAAAAAAGGATGAATAATGGGCTGAAATATCTACTAGGGCATGGGAAAGGAATTTATAGGGTATCAAAAGGGGCGAGGGTCATCTTATGAATCAGAAAAATTGAAAAATTAAGAGGGACTTTAAAAAGGGGATAAAAAAATTTTTAAATGGGCCTATAAAATTAAAGTTGTAGGGATTCTAAAACTAACCCAAAAATTTTTTTCCCAGGTTTTATAGCACAAAAGTCAGAGATAAGATAGGTCCCCTTAAATAACTTGGGGGATCTTCTGGCCCGAAGGAAAAAATGTCCGTTTTAAAAATTATTTTCTTCCCGGGTTTTTTCACAGGAAGAAAACTAATTTAAAAATTTCCGGGAATTTTTTTTTTATAGTGGGCCCGAAGAAAAAAAATTAAAGTAACATCACGTCCTAGGAAATGGTTGGGGAAGCGATAGACCCACTAAGCAAAAAAAGTCACCTGGGTCCGATGAAAGGGTTTTTTTAAAAGGGTTTTTAAAGGAATGCAAAAAGGAAGCTGGAAACCCTTAAAATAATATTTTTAATTTTTCTCTTCAAACGGTGTAAGGGTTATATGTGGGGGATGGCTAATGTAATTCCCATTTTTAAAACAGGGGGGGGCAAGTCGTTTTTCCCCTCAAATTTCCGCCCAAAAACCCTGACCCAATTTTAGGAAATTACTAGAGGGCAATTATAGCGGGGATTAAAAAGAAAACCATCTCGATAAACATAGCTTGATTTAAGATACTCGCAATTTGGGTTCACAAGAGGCCCGGGCATGTCTAACTAATTTATTAACTTTTTTTCAGTAAAGTTTTTAAAGGGTCTTGGGCCCCGATAAAGAATTTGATTTGTTTACTTGGGTTTTTGTAAAGGGATTTTATAGAGTTCCACACCAAAGATGTTTTAAGAAAGTAGCAGCCCCATGGCCTTGGGGGAAAAGGGGGCTCTCGTGGATCGAATCATGGGTCAAAAGGGCAGGAACAGAGGTTTTCCCTAAATGGGGTTTTAAAACTGAGTGGGGTCAGTAACAAGTGGGGTTTCCCCAGGGATCATCTTGGCCAAATTTTTTATTTTAAATATATCAATGATTTGATGAAAGGGGGTTTTAGTGGGGTTTTTGAAACAAATTCGCCGATGACCCCCGAAGATGGTTAAAGGGTAATTGATTCAAACGTAATGTTAGGAAATTAGGAGGTTTAGACAAAAATCTATCATGGGCAGAAAAGTTTGGGAGATGCAGTTTTAATGTAGATAAATGCAAGGTTTTTTGAAGCTCGGGGGGTGCCATAAAACCCCACACTTATAAGTTAAAATAATGTAGAACTTAAGGCCTTTCAGATTGCGAAAAGGGCTTGGGGGTTATGGAAAACGCAACCTTTTTAAAAAAAAAAGCAAAATGCCTAAGCGTTTCGTAATAAGGCAAATGGGGGGGGGGGGGTTTACTGGGGGTTTATAAAAAAGTTTTAAAAACAACAAAAGCCCGAGGTCTTTCTGCAAACTTTTTTACAAATTGTAACCCCCCCTAGGGTTTGCCTCAATTCTGGTTTTCCCCCTATTACAGAATGGACATAAAATTTGTTAAAAAAATTCACGTTTGGGGTGACAAAAATTTAAAAAATAGCATTAGAAATCTTCCCCTTTGAAGAAAGATTTTAAAAACTCTTAATTTTTCCTTCCTTGTTAGACGAAGAAAGAGGGGGGGGCCTGAAACGAAGTGTAAAAAGTGGAAGATAGGTATTAATAACGGGGATATTAACAACGTCTTGAAGATATCTCTCCAAGAGAGAACCCGCAGTAATGGATTTAAATTAGATAAGTTTAGATTTAGAAAGGACATAGGAAAGTATTGGTTTGGAAATAGGGTAGTTGATGAGTGGAACAGTCTACCTAGTTGGGTTATTGAGGCTAGGACTTTGGGTAGTTTCAAATTTAGGTTGGATAAGTACATGAGTGGGAGGGGTTGGATTTGAGAGGGACTTGCACATCGGAGCTTGTTTCTTGGGTGGCATTGAAAATTGGGTTGGTCAAATGTTTGTTAGTGGGATGAATTGTAAAGGACCTGCCTGGCAATATAAACACAAATGCAGTATAATGTGATCCTTTATTGACTACGTTTCGCCCACACAGTGGGCTTTTTCAAGTCACAAACAGAACTACCTGGGGTGGAAGGAACGCGAGTATTTATAGTCCGGCTGAGGTCAGGTGAAGAATGCTGCATCTGATGATGTACCGAGTTGGGTTGTAGAGTCTAAAAACTTGGGTAGCTTGGAAAGGAGACTGGAACAAGTTTGTGAGCAGACCTTCTACAAGTGTTCTTATGTGGGATAGCGATGAAGAAGTTTCTTGGCAAGTGGTTCAGCTATGTTATAGAAGCCACTATTACTGGTTGAAGTTGTCGGATATAGAAATAAGTGATGATTCCAGGATTCTTCGTATTGAGTGTTGTCTTCTGTGGCGATAAGTCTTGAGTTTCTGTAGTTTATCAAGTGGTTGTGTGAATTACGGTGTTGTACGCAGGCATTCCTTGTGTTCGTCAGACCTGCTTGCGTATTGGTGTTCTGAAATACGTGTTTGGAGGTCCCTTGGATGTTCGCCCACGTATAACTTGTTGCAGTCATTACAAGGATTATGTATACCCCTGCAGAGGATGGAGGCTTGTCCTGCCTACTACTGGTGATGTCCTTGATGGTCGTGGTTGTGGAGGTAGATACTTGGAATGATGTTTTGGCAAAGATGTTGGAAACATGTTTGGCAATGGAGTTGGTGGGAAGGACTATGTATCTCTTCTCGGCAGTGTCTTCTCTGGGTGTGTTGAAGATGTTTAGTGCTCGCCGTCTGCAGTCTCTGATGAAGTGACGAGGAGAGTGGAGTTTGGAAAATACCTGTTCAATTATAGTGCATTCTTCCTCAAGGAACTCGTTGCTGCAGATTCTGAGTGCACGCAGGAAGAAGCCTATAATTACACCACTTTTGGTTTTGGTGTCGTGGTGAGAGTAGAAGTGGAGAAGATCGTTTTGGTTGGTGGGTTTCGATAGACTTTAAAACGAAGTTCGTGGTCAGCTTTGCAGAGTAGAACATCAAGGAAAGGAAGAGTGTTGTCGACCTCTTCTTCAAGTGTGAACTGGATTGAAGGCTCGACCTGGTTGAGCTTGTCTTGGAGAGCTTGAACGTTGAAGCGTTTAGGAGTTATGAGGAGAATGTCGTCACATAACGGAGCCAGTGACAGACGAAGGAATAATGGTGGAGAAACGTTCGGCTTCTAGATGTTCCATGTATAGGTTCGCTAGGACTGCACTGAGTGGCGAACCCATGGGTAGTCCAAAAGTCTGCTGAAAGAGGTGATTTTCAAAGAGAAACACGTAAAGCCAACACATAGTTCAACCAGGTCGATGAAGTCGCTGGCTGGAATGGGAAGATCAAGTGAATCGTCAATTTTCTTGCGCAAGAGATCGATGGCTTGTTTAGTAGGTACTTTAGTGAATAGGGAAGTCACGTCAAGGCTGGAAAGTTTCTTGTTCCTGATGTTGATGTTGCGAATGCGATGAGAAGATCACCTGAGTGTTTGAGATGTGCTGGACTGATAGTGCCCAAGAGTTTCGAGAGGTGTTTGGCGAGAATTCCTGAGAGCTTGTGGGGAGCACTGCCTATTCCCGAGATATGGGCCTCAGTGGATACCAGGCTTGTGAGTCTTTGGCAGGCCGTACATTCTGGCAGGTCTGTACGGCCTGCCAAAGACTCACAAGCCTGGTATCCCACTGAGGCCCATATCCTCGGGAATAGGCAGTGCTCCCCACAAGCTCTCAGGAATTCTCGCCAAACACCTCTCGAAACTCTTGGGCACTATCAGTCCAGCACATCTCAAACACTCAGGTGATCTTCTCAATCGCATTCGCAACATCAACATCAGGAACAAGAAACTTTCCAGCCTGACGTGACTTCCCTTTCACTAAAGTACCTACTAAACAAGCCATCGATCTCTTGCGCAAGAAAATGACGATTCACTTGATCTTCCCATTCAGCCAGCGACTTCATCGACCTGGTTGAACTATGTGTTGGCTTTACGTGTTTCTCTTTTGAAAATCACCTCTTTCAGCAGACTTTTGACTACCCATGGGTTCGCCACTCAGTGCAGTCCTAGCGAACCTATACATGGAACATCTAGAAGCCGAACGTTTCTCCACCATTATTCCTTCGTCTGTCACCTGGCTCCGTTATGTTGACGACATTCTCCTCATAACTCCTAAACGCTTCAACGTTCAAGCTCTCCAAGACAAGCTCAACCAGGTCGAGCCTTCAATCCAGTTCACACTTGAAGAAGAGGTCGACAACACTCTTCCTTTCCTTGATGTTCTACTCTGCAAAGCTGACCACGAACTTCGTTTAAAGTCTATCGAAAACCCACCAACCAAAACGATCTTCTCCACTTCTACTCTCACCACGACACCAAAACCAAACGTGGTGTAATTATAGGCTTCTTCCTGCGTGCACTCAGAATCTGCAGCAACGAGTTCCTTGAGGAAGAATGCACTATAATTGAACAGGTATTTTCCAAACTCCACTATCCTCGTCACTTCATCAGAGACTGCAGACGGCGAGCACTAAACATCTTCAACACACCCAGAGAAGACACTGCCGAGAAGAGATACATAGTCCTTCCCACCAACTCCATTGCCAAACATGTTTCCAACATCTTGCCAAAACATCATTCCAAGTATCTACCTCCACAACCACGACCATCAAGGACATCACCAGTAGTAGGCAGGACAAGCCTCCATCCTCTGCAGGGGTATACATAATCCCTTGTAATGACTGCAACAAGTTATACGTGGGCGAAACATCAAGGGACCTCCAAACACGTATTTCAGAACACCAATACGCAAGCAGGTCTGACGACACAAGGAATGCCTGCGTACAACACCGTAATTCACACAACCACTTGATAAACACAGAAACTCAAGACTTATCGCCACAGAAGACAACACTCAATACCGAAGAATCCTGGAATCATCACTTATTTCTATATCCGACAACTTCAACCAGAATAGTGGCTTCTATAACATAGCTGAACCACTTGCCAAGAAACTTCTTCATCGCTATCCCACATAAGAACACTGTAGAAGGTCTGCTCACAAACTTGTTCCAGTCTCCTTTCCAAGCTACCTAAGTTTTTAGACTCTACAACCCAACTCGGTACATCATCAGATGCAGCATTCTTCACCTGACCTCAGCCGGACTATAAATACTCGCGTCCCTTCCACCCCAGGTAGTTCTGTTTGTGACTTGAAAAAGCCCACTGTGTGGGCGAAACGTAGTCAATAAAGGATCACATTATACTGCATTTGTGTTTATATTGCCATTGTGTCGGTATTTTATACCATTTATTTCCAAAGGACCTGCCTAGTATGGGCCAACAGGCCTGCTGCAGTGTTCCTCCTTTCTTATGTTCTTATGTTCTTATTTCCAAACAACACTGAAACACTTCCAAAATATCATTTTGAGTACTCCCAAATACACCACTGAATACTACTAAAACACCACTGAATACAGTCAAAAGACCAAAATCACCATAAACTAAGATCAACATCACAGACTAACACCCATTTTCACACAAATCCCCTCAAATCACTATAACCAAGACGATTACCAATTTCTATGAGTACACTCTCCTCCAACTAAGATATAACATGAACGCAAAAAAACATGAACACAAACCAAACACACACGAACACTTACAACAGAATCAATTCTTTTTTTCGATATCTCTAGTTCGACAACAACACCCACAACCCACAACACCCACATCCCACAACACCCACAACCCACATCACCCACACCCCACAATTTTTTCTCGTTTTAACTAATTTCATCAGAAAAAGTCACAACAACAACCCACAACTTACAAACACTTTTCAGCATCTCTAGTTCGACAACAACACCCACAACCCACAACACCCACAACCCACAATTTTTTCTCGTTTTAACTAATTTCATCAGAAAAAGTCACAACAACAACCCACAACACCCACAACCCACATCACCCACAGCAACAACCCACTTATAACATCTTTTCGGTATCTCTAGTTCGACAACAACACCCACAACCCACAATACACACATCCCACAACACCCACAACCCACATCACCCACACCCCACAACACCCACAACAAACCCACAACTTATAATCACTTTTCAGCATCTCTAGTTCGACAACAACACCCACAACCCACAACACCCACACCCCACAACACCCACAACCCACATCACCCACACCCCACAACACCCACAACCCACAACTTATAACCACTTCTTCAGCATCTCTAGTTCGACAACAACAGCCACAACCCACATCACTCACAACCCACAACACCCACAACCCAACAACACCCACAACCCACAACACCACAAAACACTCACAACCACAACACCCACTACAACAACCACTTATAACATCTTTTTGGATATCTCTAGTTACGACTTCAATTACCCACAACCCTACAACACCAAACCCACACACTCACAACCCACATCACCCACAACATCAACACACTTATAAACAATCTTTTGGATATCTCTAGTTCGACAACATACACAACCCACATCACCCACAACCACATCAACAACAAACAGCACACTTATAACGTCTTTTCGGTAAACTTTTCCCATCCCAGTTCGACAACAACACCCACAACCCACATCCCCAACAACCCACAACACCCAAACCCACAATTTTTTCTACGTATTTAACTAATTTCATCAGCAAAAGTCACATTCAAACACAACAACTTATATCACTTTTTTTGGTATATCTAGTTCGACTACATTACCACAACCCTCATCACTTACCAATTTATTCACAATTGTTTCGATACAAAATTTTCCCCTTCTTTTTACTGAAACAAAATTTTCCCCTTCTTTTATGAATCTTAAATGTTAATACACATCCTCCTACATTACTAAAATTCTAATAAATCCTCTCCATACCCCTCTCCTTGTATCTACATTTAAATAATATTATACTCACAACTCTAATCATCTCACTACCCAACTTTTACTGTGAATGTTTCTACACCTCCATCTCTTTTCCAATATATCATAAATTTTCACTTCTATAAATCTTTTAAAATATTCACCCAGTAACTTTATTTTCTCAGTAAAATTCCCCATAATTTCATTAGATTTCTAATACAACCCTCCCCATACCCCTCTCCATCTCACCCACATTTCTTCACATCAATCACCCATCTCCCTAGCACACCTCATCAGAAACAAACACAAATATCACTTTTCATTATCACAAATGCATCACTTCACCATCTCAAATCCACTAACTAAAAATCACTGTAAAAAAGTTATTCACAAATTCCATGACCATCTAACACCACACAGACTAACTGACTTTACTTTGAAACACTACCAAAAACATCATTACCATTGAATACTCCAAAACATTCATTCGAACCCCCTCAATTCACCACTGAATAACTTCCCCAGACACACCTTTAAAAATACTCTTGCACAATCATTTGAAACACCCAATCAAAAAACATCATCAAACCTTTGAATACTCCAAATAAACCACTGAATTCAGTCAAAAACACACCAAATATCACCAGAAACCTAGATCAACATTACATATGAATACTCCAAAAAACATCATCAAACTCCTTGAATACTACCAAAACGCCACTGGAATACTGCCCAAACTCTACTAAAAATCACAGAAACTAAGATCAACACCAACTAACACCATTTATAGAAATCCCTCAAATCGCTATAACCAAGACGAGCCACTTCACTCAGAAATATTATATAACATGAACGAAAAAAAAAAACATTTCATTAATCATTTGATACTCACAAAAAAAAACACCTTTGAACATTTCCAAACAACACCGAAACACTTACAGCAGGATCACCACCAAATGAAAACATAACATGATACACACACACACAAAAAAAAACTAAGACATCCATCAAAACTATCACCATTGACCACTCATTTTTACCAAACATTCGCACAAAAAAATACATCAAGAAAAATCATCAAACTCCTTTGAATACTCCCAAAGCACATAGAATACTACCAAAACAGCACCAAATAATGCCCAACACAAACTAAAAATCACCAGAAACTAATCAACACCACCAAAAAGGTATCACCATTTTATAAGAATTCCCCTCAATTCACTATAACTAAGACGATCCACTCACCTCAAGATTTTATATTACATGAGCGCCCAAAAAAAAAAAAAAAAACATTCTAATAAATCGTTTGAATATCACAAAAAAAATAAAAAACACCTTTGAACATTTCCAAACAAAACACACTCACACCACATAAAAAAAAACTAAGACATCCTTCAAACTGTCTTCTAAGACCACTTCATTTTTATAAACATTCGGCACAAAAATTCACAATCACCAATCCTACAAAATCTAATTACACTCCTCCTACCACCAAACAACATAACCTGCACAGATAGGGATACCTCCCGTGTGTGACATCACACTCCATCCTTGTTTACTTGACGACGTCACACCCCACTTTTCTTCATTTAAAATTATGAGAGGAAGCTACTTGTTTCAACCTGTTATATCTCCAATATCTTATTCATCCGTATATCACCAAGATATTATATCCGACGACCCATCACGAATAGGAGCCAGAGCAACCATCACACTCCAACAACACCTACTACACTCTGGACTCTATGTGTGATGGGTCGTCGGGATCAAATATCTATTGTGTTACGGAATGGTAATAAGAAAGGATGTTTTAGGATGATGAGGGTGAGAAAATGTGATAATGGAACATAGATGATAAATGATAAATGTGGTCTGATATTAAGTTTGAGAAAAAAATGTGTAAAACATTTTATGGTTTTGACATAAATTTGGCGGTGGGTATAATTTTATTAATGTTTTTGTGGATGATGTTAACAAGAACTTAGTAAAGTGATTGTGTATTAGTTGGAGGTGTTGACTTAGTTCGGTAATGTCTCATGACAGGGTTTAAATTTTTTTGTGTTTATTTGTTTTATATTTATTGTCAATATGTCAATTATGGTTTTGGTGTATGTGTTAGTTATAAAGTGTATGTCTTAGTTGGGGGTGAAGGTCTTAGATTTGGTGTGTATGTCTCATGTCTTAAATTTGCGATTGAAATGTATAAGTTGTGGGGTGTCTGTGTATTATTTTTATTTTTGGTGGGGGAAGAATGTTAAGTGCTCATGTTATGTTTAGATTTTGGTGGAAGTGTCGTGGTATTTTTTTGTATGTCTTATTTTTGTGCAAATGTTTAAAAAATAATTTGTTTTCAGTGATCATAGTAGTTTTGAGATGAATGATCTTAGATTTTGGTGATCTTGGTGAAGAGTGAAATGAGTGATTTCGGGGATCTTAGTGGTGGGGTCATAAAAATCTGGTAATCGTCTTGGTTATAGTGTCTTAGATATTGTGGGTACAACGGGTTTTGAAAAAAGGGGGGTTTGGGGTGTGATTGACCACCAAGTAAACACAGATGGGAGTGTGACGTACTGGGGGTGACCTCGCCGGTCCTGTGGGTGTGACATCGTGTGTTGGTGGTAGTGAGGTGAGTGGGGCTTAGATATTGTCATATATGATTTTTTGTGTGATTTTTATAAGAAATGAGTTTTTCTGTGGTATTAGGGGTTTTTTTTGAGGTAAGTAAATTTAGGGGGGTTTGTTGATGGTGGTTGTCTTAGATTTATGTTTTGTACAAGATATGTTTTCAGTTGATGGTGATCATGTACTAGGTGTTTGTGTATTGGGTTTTTGTGTTCATGCTTTTTTTTTTATGCGCCCATGGGGAGGGAGTTCTTGGTTATAGTGATTTGAGGGGAATTTCTATAAAAAGGATGTTAGATGATTTTTAAACTAGTTTCTGGTGATTTTGAGGGTGTTTTGATAGTATTCAGTGGTGTTTTTGGTAGAAATTTAAAGTGTTTTTGGGAGTATTCGGAGGTGTTTTGAAGGTGTTAAAATGACGTGCAGAGTATTTTTTGAAGATGTTCATGGTGTTTTGGTGTTCAGAGTTGGTTCAAAGCTAGTCGTGTGTTAGTTATGGTAATGTCTCATGTTATAAGTGTATGAGTTAGTTTTTTTTGTGTGCTAAGTTGTAAAGTCCGGAGAATGAGGGAGGAGTTTGGTGGATGAGTTGTAATTAAGGTTAATGAAATGTGTAACTGTGAATGAGAATGTAAATTGGTGGGTGAGTTAGAGAAGACAAAATGTTTACGTGACCTTTAGTAAAAGTATATATAGTTTAGGTAAACTTCGTTATGATGAATTTAAAAAAAAATTAAGAGAATGTGTACAAAAAAGTGTGATCTTAGTGGTGGGTTATAGATTTGGTAAACGTCTTGATTGTGGTATCTTAGATACTGGAGATATAACAGGTTGAAACAAGTAGCTTCCCCTCAATAAGTTAAATGAAAGTAAAAAATGGGGTGTGACGTCAAGTAAACACAGGATGGAGTGTGATGTCATGGGAGGTACCCTATCTGTGCTGGTATGTGTCGTGGTAGTGAGAGGAGTGTATTAGATATTGTATGGATTTGGTGATTGTGATTTTTTTTGCGAATGTTTATAAAAATGATGGTCATTGATGACAGTTGATGGATGTCTTAGTATTTTTTTTTTGTTTTTTGTTGTGTGTGTGTGTGGTGTGTGTGTTGTTTGGAAATGTTCAAAGGTGTTTTTTGTGAGTATTCAATGATTTATGGGAATGTTTTTTTTTTTTTTTTTTGCTTTTTTCATGTTATATAATAGTCTGAGGTGATGGGATCGTCTTGGTTATAGGATTGAGGGATTTCATAAAATGGGTGTTAGTTGGTGGGGTTGATCTTTAGTTTCGGTGATTTTTAGTTTGTTTGGGCAGTATTCGTGTGTTTTGGTAGTATTCGGGTGGTGTTTTTGGAGTATTCAAAAGTTTTGGGTTTGTTTAATGTATTTGTTTTTTGTGCGAATTGTTTGTAAATTTTGGGGTATAAATAGGGTTATGGGTGATTGTTTTTTGTGGTGTTTAAATGTGTAGGGTTTTTTGGTGGGTTCCCGGAATTTTCGGGGGTTGTTTGGGAAAAATTCAAAGTGTTTTTTGGAGTATTCAATGGAAATTTTTTGGTGTTTTTTTTTTTTTTTTTTTGTTTTGGTGGTATAAATTTTGTAATAACTTTGGGTTTCAGGATTTAGGGAAATTTCATAAATGGGTGTTAAGTTGGGGGTGTGAAATTATTTTTTTGTTTTTTGAAAGGGGGTTTTTGGAGAATGTGGTTTTGGATGTAAAAAGTTTGAAGATGGAGAGGGTAATGGGAGGGGTTTTATTATTTAAAGGAATATGGGGGATTTTACTGAATAATAATGTGTGTATTTAGAAATTGTTTTTTGTGTTTATGGAAATATTGGAAAGATTTTTAGGGTTTGGAAAATTCAAGTATTTGGGAGTGGAATTGATGTTGGATATTAAAAGGTAATTTTGTTTTTGGATTTTAAAATAAGATGGGTTGGGGGTTTATTTAGAATTTTATAATTTGGTTAGGAGGGAAAGAGGGGATTACATTTTGGGGTTCAGTGAAGGGGAAAATTTTGGATGTAAAAATTTTGAAAAATTGGGGGAAAATGAGAGGGTTGGGGAAGGGGTTCTAATAGAAAAATTTTAAAAATAAGGGGGATTTATGAAATAAAGGGAATGTGATTTTTTAGAAATTAAATTAAAAAGGGAAGAAAAAATTGGGGGTTTGGAGTGTTTGTGGAAAAAATTTTTGGGTATTTTAGTTTGTGGTGGGGTGTGAATAGAGGGTTTTTTTGAAAGAAGTTAAAAGTGTTTGATTGTTGTAAAAAGGGTTTTTATGTTGGTTTGGTGTTTTGGGGTTGTGGGTAATTTGGTCGGGGAACCCAGAGAACCAAAAAAGTGGATATAAGGGGGTTGTTGTGGTTTGTGTTTTGGACGTTGTGGGTTGTGGGTTTTTGTGGTTGTGGGTTGTGGGTTTTGGGTGTTGTCGAACTAGAATCGAAAAGGTTATAAGTTTTGGGGTTTTTGTTGTGGGTGTGTGGTTTGGGTTGTGGGTGATGTGGGTTGGGGTGTTTGGGGTTGTGGGATTTTGTCGAACTAAATTAAAAAGTGTTATAAGTGGGTTTTTGTTGTGGGGGTTGTGGGGTGTGGGTGATGTGGGTTGTGGGTGTTGTGGGATGTGGGTGTTGTGGGTTGTGGGTGATGTCGAACTAGAGGTACCGAAAAGATGTTATAAGTTGGCTGTTGTTGTGGGTGATGTGGGTTGTGGGTGTTGTGGGTTGTTGTTGTGACTTTTTTTGATGAAATTAGTTAAAACGATAAAAAATTGTGGATTGTGGGTGTTGTGGGTTGTGGGTGTTGTTGTCGAACTAGAGATATCGAAAAAAGAGTTGATTCTGTTGTAAGTGTTCGTGTGTGTTTTGTTTGTGTTCAGGTTTTTTTTTGCGTTCATGTTATATCTTAGTTGGAGGAGAGTGTACTCATAGAAATTGGTAATCGTCTTGGTTATAGTGATTTGAGGGGATTTGTGTGAAAATGGGTGTTAGTCTGTGATGTTGATCTTAGTTTATGGTGATTTTGGTAGTCTTTTGACTGTATTCAGTGGTGTTTTAGTAGTATTCAGTGGTGTATTTGGGAGTACTCAAAATGATATTTTGGAAGTGTTTCAGTGTTGTTTGGAAATGTTCAAAGGTATTTTTGTGAGTATTCAAATGATTTATGAGAGTGCTTTGAAGGTGTTCAAAGTAAAGTGAGGTGTGTGTGCGTATTAACTTCGTAATATGTAAAATTGTGACTAGTGAATTTATCGAAAAAGTGGTTATAAGTTGTAAGTGTTGTGGTGACTTTTTCTGACGAAATAGTTAAAACGAGAAAAATGTCTAGACTTGTGTTGTATTTTGTAAAGAAATTGTGGATTGTTGTGGGTATTAACGAAAAAAAATGTGAAATTATTTGGGTTATCCTGGGTTAAGAGTGAAAAATGTGTAGGGGGAAGTCGACAAGATTCAGCCCGTGTGTGTGGGGTCATCACGTGACGTCACTGACATAGGGGGAAGTCGACAAGATTCACCCTGTATGTGTGAGGTCATCACGTGACGTCACTGACCGCCGAGTAAACTCAGGTGGGGTGACGTCACACTTGTTTAGACCTGTAGTAAGAGAAAGTACCATGCCCCATAGGAGTTCATTTGAATGCTTACCCTGAGAGGGGGGAATCCAAAAACTTGATCCAAGGAGATGGAGTCTTTGTATTATCGAGAAAACCTTGATCCAAGGAGATGGAGACTTGGTATTATTGATTTCGAGAAAAATTTGATCCGAGGAATTGGAGCAGGGAATTTGGGGTGAAAGTGGGAGTCCATTTTGAATGCTTACCCCCAGAGGGGGGAATCCAAAAAACTTGATCCAAGGAAGCAGAGCAGGAATATTTGGGGTGAAAGTGGGAGTCCATTTTGAATGCCTACCCCCAGACGGGGAATCCAAAAACTTGATCAAGGAGATGGAGTCTTCGTATTATTGTAGACAGCCTGTACTGTCTGCACAGACAGCCCATGCTGTCTGCCAGCTTAGTTCATATTTCGTGCCACTCAGGTGCTGCCCTCTGTAGCCAGGCCTCTAGGTAGGCATGCCAGCCTGCCGGCCCATGCCTCTCCCGCACTCCTAGGCCGACCGACTTGACAGACACAAGTGCTCCCCCTCCACGGACTGGCTTGCGATCACTCCCTCACACTGCCCGTTGTGTACTCACTCCTACCCAATTAAAGCCAAACTAGTCCACGGCCGTATCACAGACAGCCCATGCTGTCTGCCAGCTTAGTTCATATTTCGCGCCACTCAAGTGCTG
This sequence comes from Cherax quadricarinatus, assembly GCF_026875155.1. Classification (NCBI taxonomy): domain Eukaryota; kingdom Metazoa; phylum Arthropoda; class Malacostraca; order Decapoda; family Parastacidae; genus Cherax; species Cherax quadricarinatus. Next base: position 45,795,000 of record NC_069412.1, read on the forward strand.
CCCTCTGAGTCACATGTCACACCTTAGGAAATGCTACTGTCAGTCATTGTTTGCAGATGTGAGGGTGCAACAACGTTTGTAGACGAGTGGTCAACTGATGTTCAGCCCTGCGGACAACCTGTATATAGAAGATTTTAGTTCCAGTGCTGACGTCTCCGGACTCTCTCCTCGATGAAACAGCGCGGGCAAACCAGTTTTCTCTTCCCCTGGATGGGAGAGTTTTTATTTGCCTGTTGCATTTTTATGTCCATTTTTTATTTACTAGTGAGCGAAAGCCAGTCCCTCTCTGGGGTAGCTAGTGTACGTAATTCCTTTATACCTACGGGCCCACCAGTATTGTCGCGTCGGGACGACGCGCGGTAGGTGGCCGAGCGTATGTAGACAGCCTGTACTGTCTGCACAGACAGCCCATGCTGTCTGCCAGCTTAGTTCATATTTCGCGCCACTCAGGTGCTGCCCTCTGTAGCCAGGCCTCTAGGTAGGCACGCCAGCCTGCCGGCCCATGCCTCTCCCTCACTCCTAGGCCGACCGACTTGACAGACACAAGTGCTCCCCCTCCACGGACTGGCTTGCAGTCACTCCCTCACACTGCCCGTTGTGTACTCACTCCTACCCAATTAAAGCCAAACTAGTCCACGGCCGTATCATTGCTACCTACGCTACCTTCATCGGCACTAAACCGCTGTTCAGCAGTAAGAACAGAAATAACATTATCGAGAAAACCTTGATCCAAGGAGATGGAGACTTGGATTATTGATTTCGAGAAAAATTTGATCCGAAATTGGGCGGGAATTTGGGGGAAAGTGGATCCCATTTTAATGTTACCCCGGGGGGGGGGAATCCAAAAAACAAATTTCCAAGGGAAGGGGCAGGAATATTTGGGGTAAAGGGGGAGTCTTTTGGAATTTACCCCCGAGGGGGGAACCCCAAAAAAACTTGACCCCAGGAGATCATAAAAATGGAATTAAAAAAAAAAAATCGAAAAAAAAATTGGGGGAGGGGGTAAAAAAGTGGGGGGGCCCTCAAAAATTTGATCCGAAGTGGGAGCACAAGAAAATAAAATTTAAAAAAAAATTTTTGAAAAAATGGGAAAAAAAATTCGGGGGAGGGGGGGGCGGGGCGGGGCGCGACGGAGGGGCGCGGGGGGGGGCCCTGGGGCGCGAGGGGGGGGCAGGGGGCGGCGCGGGGGGGGGGGGTGGGGGGGTTGAGGCCGAGGTGGTCCGAGGGCGGGGTGATCGAGGGCGAGGGGGTCCGAGGCGAGGTGGTCGGGGTGAGGGGTCTCGAGGAGAGGTGAGCGGGGGTGAGGGGGTTCGAGGCGAGGTGGTCTCGAGGGGAGGTGGTCTCGAGGGCGAGGTGGTCTCGAGGCGGGGTGGTTCGAGGGCGAGGTGTAGGTCATTAGTAAAGGTTAAAAAAGAGCCGTCAGGGGAGACATCCCGGGGAGCCTCCCGGGGGGCCCCGCCACCCGCAGGGACCGCTCGGCATGGACCCTCGGCCCAGGGGAACGTTGAAAATCACCCTACTTTATATTTATATAATATATATAATATATATATATATATATATAATAAAATTTTATATATATATATATAATTTTAAAAGGGAATTCGCAAGAGCTTCGAAATATAACAAAAAGATCTCTGGCTGAAGGGAGACTCACCTATAAACCCTTGGAACAATACGCTTGCTTCCCAAAACTCCCCAAAAGGACCAATACCTGGAGTCCACTTGCGAAGCTTTGATCCAAGGCACCCATTTTTCAGGGAAAAGGCTTACGCTTTCATTCATCCCTGCTCCCTTTACTAAGTACGTATGACAATGAAAGGAATTCGCACGGCAGGCAAATTACACAAACAGTCCGGGGATTAGCGGCATCAACATTAAATACAATACATGCTTACTTCTCCCTGAGTGAATCTCATCAAATTTGACGATACTTTAAGAATGTGAGAGGGTTTTAAAAACCCGACAGCTAAAGAACTGAATCTTACGCAAAATAGGAAAATCTTTTTGAAAAAAAACTTTTCTTAAAAAAAATGTTCAATATTTGCATAAGTGTCTCACTTCTTAAATTTATTAAAATAAAGGGGCTAGTGACCCAAGTGTCTTTTTGCCAAAATAAGTTTTATACAAGTATTATATATACCAAATATGTGTAGGGTTATCTCCTGTATTATTCATTTACAAAAAATAAAAAAAACCACCCCGCACCTTTGCAAAATTTAAAATCTAGATTTTTTTGGGTTTTTATTCATCCCTTGTTTATCCCAAAGTTTTTATTGAAAACCCAAATTTTAATTTTTTTGGGTAACCGAACTAGGATATATTTTGACAACCTGTTCGGAAAACCCAAAAAAAATTCCCGTCTGGGGAACCTACTAGCTTGTGCTACTGCTCAAGCTTGCTCCTTCCTGAGCTGGGGGGGAGACCTGACTAGTTGTCTACTAGGCAGACGCTGTGTTTTCCCTTTCCCATGCTGGGAGACCCCGCTGCTTGTGCTACTAGGCCAAAAACGCTGTGTCCTTTCCCGATGTGGAGGGAGACCGACTACTTGTGCTACAGGCCCAAACCCTTCTCCTTCCCAGCTGGAGGGAGACCGACTTTGTGCTATAGGGCCCAAAGCTGTGCCCTTCCTGATGCTGGGGGGAGACCTGACTATTTTCTACTGGCCAGCGCTGTGCTCCTTCCCGTGCTGGAGGGAGACCTGACTGCTTGTGTATAGGCCCGACGCTGTGCTCCTCCGATGCTGGAGGGGGAAACCCGACTAGTTGTGCTACTAGGGCCCGATGCTGTGCTCCCTTCCCCGTGCTGGAGGGACCGATAGCTTGTGTCTAGGCCAATGCTGTGCTCCCCTGGCTGGGGGGAGACCTGAATAGCTTGTTACTACTCAATGCTTGCTCCTTCCCGATGCTGGAGGGGGACCTGACGCTTGTGTACTAGGGCCCGCTGTGCTCCTTCCTGTGGGGAGGGAGACCTGCTAGCTTGTGCTACTAGGCCCAAGCGTGCCTTCCTGATGCTGGAGGAGACCTGACTGCTTTTGACAGGCCAGACCTTGCTCCTTCTGTGTGGAGGGAGACCTGCTAGCTTTTGCTACTAGCCCGAAGCTGTGCTCCTTCCTGTGCTGGAGGGAGACCTGACGCTTGTGCTATAGGCCAAACTGTGCTCCTTCCTACTGGGGGAGACCTGACTATTGTGCATAGCCAGACGCGTGCTCCCTTCCCATGCTGGGGGACCTGAAATGCTTGTGTACTAGGCCAGACGCTGGCTCCTTCCTGATGTGGAGGAGACCTCTGCTTGTTAATAGGCCAGACGCTGTGCTCCTTCCTGATGCTGGAGGGGGGACCCCGACTAGCTTTGAAATAGGCCAACGCTGTCTCCCCCTGACGGGGGAGACCCGCTAGTTTTGCTACTAGGCCCGACCTGGCTCCTTCCTGAGCTGGAGGGACCTGAAGCTTGTCTACTGGCCAGATGTTGTCCCTTTCCCAGCTGGGGGGAAACCTGACTACTTGTCTACAGGCCAGACGCTGGCCCTTTCCCGATGCGGGGGGGAGACCTGACAGCTTGTGCACTAGGCCGACCTGTGCTCCCCTTTCCCGATGCTGAGGGAGCCCCGCTAGCTTTGTTCTACCGATGCTGGTCTTCCGATGCTGGAGGAGACCTGACTACTTGTCTACTAGGGCCCGACCGGCCCTTCCTGATGTGGAGGGAGACTGCTAGCTTGTGTCTAGGGGCCCGACGCTTGTCCTTCCTGAGCTGGAGGGGGACCTGACTAGCTTGTGCTTTGGCCCGATCTGTGCCCTTCCTGAGGGTGGAGGGGAAACCCGATTGCTTGTGCTACTAGGGCCCAAAGCGGCTCCTTCCGATGCGGAGGGAGACCTGCTCTTTTTGCTATAGGGCCCGACGTGTGCTCCTTCCTGATGCTGGAGGGACCCGAATCTTTTGCTTCTAGGCCAATGCTGTGCTCCTTCCGATGCTGGGGGGAGACCTGACTTTTTTGTACAGGCCAGCGCTGGCTCCCTGATGCTGGAGGAGACCTGACTAACTTGTGCTACTAGGCCGACGCTGTGCTCCTTCCTGTGCTGGAGGGGACCTGATAGCTTGGCTACTAGGCCGATGCTGTGCTCCTTCCTGATGTGGAGGGGACCCGACTCTTGTTATGGGCCCGCGCTGTGCTCCTTCCTGAGCTGGAGGGGGACCCGACTAATTGTGCTACTAGGCAGACGCTGTGCTCCTTCCTGATGCTGGAGGGAGACCCGACTAACTTGTGCTACTTGCCGATTTTTGCTCCTTCCCGATGCTGGAGGGGGACCTATAGCTTGTGCTACTAGGGGAACCCGGGGGTCCTTTCCCGAGCTGGGGAGCCTACTAACTTTGCTACTGGCCAACCTTGCTCCTTCCTGATGCTGGAGGGGACCCCGACTAACTTTTGCTACTAGGCCAGATGCTGTGCCCTTCCTGATGCTGGGGGGGAGACTGCTAGTTTTATAGGCCAAAACTGTTTCTCCTTTGATGCGGAGGGGGACCGACTAACTTTTTTGGTACTAGGCCCCCTGTGCTCCTTCCTGATTGGAGGGAGACCCGATGCTTGTGCTACTAGCTCCTTCCTTAAGTGAACGTGATCTAAAATTAAGGACTTAAAACCCTAAAAATTGGACCTGTCGCATGGGTCAGTTGGGCCTTTTTATTTTCTTACATATTTCTGTTCTCTTTTACACTATTTTATGTAATTTTTCAGGACGTAAAATTTTAAGGAAAAATAGGAAACGATTGCATGTCCGTCAAAAATTCTTTATCGTTGGTGAAGATGCAACCTGCCCTCTATGGACATTTAGTTCCAAGCTTCAAGCTTCAAGTTCAAGCTTCAAAATCAACCAACCTGAAATCGATATCCAAACGATTATTTGGGTGACATATTCTTGAGTGTATTTGGGGAAAAAAAAGTGCTTGGCACTTGGAGGGGCATATTTCTTTTTAGACGCCCCCTAAAGTAATACACGTTTATTTCAACATTAATTTGCCAAACAAAAAACCCCAAAGTGATCATTAAATAATTAAACATTTATAATCAATAACATTTCTTTAAAAATAAAAATAGTAAAAAAATTTAAAAAAACAATAATTAAAATTTAAAAAGCATCGAAAACCCCCCCCCCCAAAAAAGGGGAACAAAAACTCCAAATTTTAAAATTAAATGACCCAAAAAAAACTAATAACAAATTCAATACAGGGTCACCCATTTTTCACAGGCATTAAACCCCACGATTTAGTTAGTTTAGTTCTATTATGCACCCCCTACCCCTCCTGTGGGAGGTAGTCAAAGATTACAAGGACAAATGGGTCCAGGGGGCTGGGCCTCAAATTTTATAGGAGCAAGTTTCAAAGGTAATGAAATCACAATTACAAAGGTAATGAACTCCCGGTAGGTCTGGCCAATCATGACAAGTTACAAAGGTATTTACAGATTTCAGAGGTAGTAAAGGGCAAGGGACTGGGCCCCCCAAAAATTTTTATAGTAACTGTTTCAAAGGTAATGAATCCTGTAAGTATCGATTACGTTTTACATGGCTACGATCATGAAAAAATTTTAGAGTAATGAGCAATTCCACTTCCACAAACCGGCACAACTGTAGTGAGTTATTGGGGTTAAAAAATTGTTTTTGAGTCAACCACACCACACATACACCACCACAACCCCACACACCACACACACCACACACCACACCAAAAACCACCACAACACACACTTAAACACACAAAATCCACAACAGGCCTGTTAGATCTAATCGACAGTGCCTGGGCAAAATTTGGGAACTAAACAACACACCACACACACACACTCATACACAAACTCATACACACACTCAACACACACCCCACACACACAAACCACACACAACACACACACACACACACACTGGTAATGCTTTATTTACAGGGGAGCAAAGTCAGGGGTTTTTAGAATGGGCTGCGAACGAGCGTTTAAAAGGCTTCCCATCAGTGGTGACCAAAGAAAGCGGGTGGAAAACGGGTCCTCCCAACCCCCTAAAAACTCCCCGAGGAAATCAATAACCTTAAGGAGAAATTTGCAAAAATATTTAATGGGAAAGTGACGAAGACCACAAAACAATTTTTGTCTAATGTTTGATTTACTATACGTTATTGTACGAATCAAAACGAGAAAGGAGTCGATCCCGGAAATCGTTCAGGAATTTTAAAGTTCCCACTGCTTAGTCCTTGATAAGGGTTCCCGGTGAAGCATGGCCTGATCAACTAGTCTGTTACTGTTGGCCACACTCATTCCAAGGTACGAACCACAGGCACTGACTTTAGGTACCTGGGCCAGCTAGCTTCAATAAGATTCATCCAACTAGGTATATTGCTACACCATAGAAAGGTTATTATAGGCACCACTGTGACCATAAATGCAAGTTTTTACAGACGAATTTCCCGCTAGCATGGCCGTGATGAACTCTAGCTCAAGTCCCCTCAAAGCCGTCAACATGACTCAGGAAATCGTAATGACACGATTGCAAAGAAACCATACCACGGGTGGGGTTTGAACCCGCGGTCAGAGTCTCAAAACACCAGACCCTCGACTCTCTGACCGCGGGTTTAAACCCCACCCGTGGTATGGTTTGTTTGCAATCGTGTCATTACGATTTCGTGAGTCATGTTAACGGCTTTGAGGGGACTTGAGCTGAGTTCGTCACGGCCACGCTAGCTGGAGATTCGTCTGTAAAAACTTGCATTTGTGGTCACAGTGGTGCCTGTGCTAACCTTCCTATGGTGTAGAAATATACCTAGTTGGACGAATCATATTGTGGCTAGCTGGTCTAGTGGCTAACGCGACGGTCTGGAGTTTTGAGACGTTAATTATCTGTCCAGCACCTTCGTGAAGGCAGTCAGGGGTCTGTTGGAAGTTCCTCTTACGCATTGTTCTTTATTCCCAAATATCTTTTTATCTTTCAAGATAAATATACTTAATTGAGTTACATGTATACCAGCATTATCTATTTTTATCAAAAAATTATTGTTATTGAAAAATAATTATAAATATTTAGTTCATGATTTAAATTAAGTTATCGTTACCGTTTTAAGATAAGAACCTAGACGTATTTCGGTGAGTGTGCTATCTGAGAGGTAATTCACACATACAATAACCCCAGCCGCCAGTGGGACCCTCTACTCAATAGGTAAAATTCCTGAGCATTTCTCAGTAGCCAGATTTGTTACTAATCTCGGTAGTGAGACATTGCAGAAGCTAAGTCAAAGGACACAAGTGCAGATAATGTGACATTTTATTGTGGAAACGTTTCGCTCTCCAGTTTTGTCAAGCCTTTACAAACAATATATGGACACAGAGGGTATATATATATAGGCATAGAGTGAGGTGTAATCTAGTAGTAATTCTACCAAATATAAAAATTAAAATTATATAAATATATATATATAAAATATAATATATATATATATATATAAATATAATATTTTTAAAATATATATATAAAATCTAAATCCTTCTAAGAGATCCGGGTGATGGGTCCTCCTCTCAGAAGATTATGGCCCCAAAATTTGGGCAATTAATTCTTAATCAAATGTGTTTGCCTCCCCGTTTCCCGGGGTTTTGCCCATACTAGTGTAGACTAACCCCTGCCCCCGTGGGCCCATGGCTATGTCTCGCTTCACACGGCGAGCGATGGGATCGATTTCAGCGAGAGTGTAACATTGGGTGTGTTTCTTTACACCGGTTTTTCTGTGTTTCCCCCCATAAGTAAAAAAAGGGTACCTGGTGGTATGGACTGGATGGGTCGTATCCCGGGGGGAAAATGACCTAATTTTCGGGAAAAAGCTCAGCATAACAAACGGCTTTCTATATAGTATTTGTCACTGATGTCGCTATAGTCTGTTACCTTGTACATGTACTGGAGAAAAAAATTTTTTAAATTTTTATGTATGTAGTTACAAGGTGTTTTCGGTTTCTGTTCGAGCCAAGAAAAGCTTCCCCAAAATTTCATAAACCCTCCCGTGGTAACCCACCCGTGGTACCCCCTCCTGTGGTACCCCCCCTCCGTGGTACCCCCACTGTGGTACCCCTCCTTGGGACCCCATCCGTGATACCCCATCCTTTTTGGGGACCCCATCCGTGGGACCCCCCTCCTTGGTACCCCTCCTTGGTACCCCCATCCCGTGCACCCCCTCCTGTGGGACCCCCCCCCTTTGGTACCCCCTCCCGTGGCACCCCATCCGTGGGACCCCATCCTGTGGTACCCCCCCTGGGTACCCCATCCCGTGGGAACCCCATCCTGTGGTACCCCATCCTGGGACCCCAATCCCCGGCACCCCCCTCCTTGGTCCCCCCCCCGTGGTACCCCATCCTGGGTAAACCCCTCCTGTGGGACCCCCACCCTGGCAACCCCCCCTGTGTACCCCATCCGTGGGGACCCCCCTCCCCGTGTACCCCAATCTGTGGTACCCCTCCGTGGGACCCCCTCCGTGGGACCCCCATCCCGTGGGACCCCCCTCCCCTTTTACCGCCCCTCCCCGTGGTACCCCCTTTTTTGGTACCCCATCCTTTTTCCCCTCCGTGGGACCCCATCCGTGGGCCCCCCTCCCGTGGTACCCCACCCCTGGCACCCCCTCCCGTGGGACCCCATCCTGTGGGACCCCCCCTGGGTACCCCCATCCCGTGGTCCCCCCCCTCCCGTGGTACCCCCATCCTGTTACCCCCCCCTTGGGACCCCCCCCGTGGTACCCCATCCCGGAACCCCATCCCGTGGTACCCCCCTGTGGTACCCCATCCCGTGGTACCCCCAAACCTTTTTACCCCCCCTCCTGTGGTACCCCCCTCCTGTGGGACCCCTCCTGTGGACCCCCTCCCGTGGTACCCCCCTCCTGTGGACCCCCCATCCTGTGGTACCCCCCTCCCGTGGGACCCCCATCCTGTGGGACCCCCCTGTCAACCCCCCCCTGTCTACCCCATCCCGTGGGACCCCCATCCTTTGGGACCCCCTCCCCTTTGGGACCCCCATCCTGTGGGACCCCCCCTGTGGACCCCATCCTGGGACCCCCCCCTGTGGTACGTCTATGCAGATAAAAACTTTTCGTTAAGGATATTTACTAGTTTAAAAAGATATGAACAAATTAATAGAAAAAAAATCCCAATTTTTTAAGTAAAAAATTTCAAAATTTGGACAAGCCCCTCAAAAATTTTCATTCAAAGCTTTTAAACTTTCTAAGCTTTTTTCTTTGTTTTTTTTTTTAGACGCAAAAACCGTAAAATGCACCACCCAAAAATAGTATGAAATGCTCTCAAATTTGCATTAACAGCTATCAGCATTATCGTCTACAGGAAAATTATCAGCATCAGCTTAAAACAGTTACAAGCATTTTCGTCTATCAGCATTATCATCTACAGAGCATTATCAGTCTATCCTTATAGTCCAGACATTCTCTATCAGCATTATCAGTCATCACATTTTCAGTTACAGAGCATTTCAGTCTATCACATTACACTACTAGCATTATCGTCTTCCATTATCATTTATCGCATTATCAGCTACAAGATTATCATCATCAGCATTACATCTACTTTGCATTATCGTCATCACTTATCGTCACAGGAAACATCATCCATTTTCATTACGAGCATTATCATCTATCAGCATTATCAGTCTACAACATATCATCTTCACATTATCATCACAGGCATTATCTCTATCCATTTTCTTACAGAGCATTTTCAGTCTATCGCATTATCATTACAGGAAATTTCATTTCACATTATCGTCTACAGAGCATTATCAGTCTTCGCTTATCAGTCTACAGAACATTATCATCATAGCTTACAGTCTACAGAGCATTTTCAGTCTATCACATTTTCATCCCACGACATTATCAGTCACACATTACATCTACAGGCATTATCAGTCATCAGCATTTCAGTTTCATAGCATTATCACTATCACATTTTCAATCTCAAGCATTTTCAGTCATCACATTATCATTACATAGCTTTCAGCATCACATATCAGTCTACGGCTTATCAGCTATCAGATTACGTTCAGCATTACAGTCTATCGCATTATCAGTCTACAGACTTTTTAGTCTTCAGCATTATCAGTCTACAAGCATTAATCTACAGCATTAAGTCTACAGACATTATCTTATCACATTTTCATTACAGACATTTCATCTATCCATTACATCTACATAGCATTAAAGTCTATCAGCATTATCAGTCTACAAGCATTATCAGTTATCAGCATTATCGTCTAAGAGTTATCAACTATAACATTTCATCACAGCATTCATCAAGAGCTTTTTCACTATCACATTATCATCTACAGGGGCATTATCAGTCTTTACATAATCAGTCTACACATTTTCATCTAAAGACAATATCAGTTTTTGCTTTTTTTAGTCTATAGATTATCAATTATCATTATCATATCCCAAATTATCATCACCACATTTTTCAGTATCGCATTATCATTCAGAATACAGCCTATCATTACATTTCCCCCATTACAGCCTTCAGCTTTTACAGTCTATCACATTATCAGCCATCGGCATTATCAGTTTATCAGCATTATCAGTCTATCAGCATTTCATCTTCGCATTTCAGTATCATTTTCATTCCATTATCACTATCAGCATTATCAGACATTATCGTTTTAGCATTAACATATAGCTTATCATTTTCAGCATTATCAAACAACAGCTTAACAGTATCAGCATTTCAGCTACCCGCATTTTTCAGTTTTTTCAGCATTTTAGCTTCACATTTAATTCAGCATTAATTTTCAGCATTACAATCTTCAAATTATCAGTATCACAATATTTTATCACATTATCAATCTATCAGCATTATCATCTACCCGCATTATCAGTTTTTTCCCATTTCAGTATCCATTATCATATCAGCATCCAGTATCCTTTTCTCTACCACATTATATTTTCAGCTTATCAATGTTTCAGCTATCATTTATCAGCATTTCATCCCATCAGCATTATCAAAAATCAGTCACCGCATTACAGTTTATCGCATTTCAAAACTATCACATTATCAGTCTCAGCATTATCAGTTTACCATTTTTCAATCTATCAGATTATCAGTATCAATTATCAGTTTATCCATTATCAAAATCACATTTTCTTTTAAACATTATCACCTACCAATTTTCTTTATCAGCATTATCCGATCCATACAGATACATTACGTATCACTTACAGTATCAGCATTATCGTATCAGCATTTTCAGTTTTAGCATTTTCATATCCATTATCATTTTTTCGCATTTTCAGTACGCATTTTCACATCACATTTCATCACCAGCATTATCAAATTATCAGCATTTCAAATCAGCATTTTCAGTACACATTTTCAATCAGCTTATCAATCGCATTTTCAGCCCACCCCATTATCAGTCACCACATTACTTTATCAATTATCGTACCATTATCCATACATTTCCATAAAGCATATCTATCGCATTTCAGTATCAGCATTTAATAAGCATTTTTCAGTCTACCAGCATTATCAAACTATCAGTATCCATTTCGTATCAGCATTTTCAATCAGCATTTCTTTATCCAAAATTTTCGTATCAGCATTACCGTACACATTATCGTCACCACTTTCATTTACCACATTATCAGTACACATTATCAGTATCAGCATTTTCGTATCACATTACATCTTCCGCATTATCATATCACATTATCAGTATCACATTACACACCGCATTATCATCTACCAATTATCAGTAAGCATTATCAGTATCGTTACAGTTTAAAACAATTTTCGTCTACCCGATTATCAGTATCACATTATCATTTCAGCATTTCAGACAGATTATCATATCGCATTACGTATCACATTATCATTTCCCTTATCAGTTCCACATTATCATTCAGCATTATCAGTACACATTTTCAGTATCGCATTTTCATATACTTTTTTACCAGCATTTTCTTTTACCAACATTACATTTTACCAGCATTATCAATCACTATCAGTATCAGCATTATCAGTCACCCCATTACTTCAGCATTTCATTCAGCATTATCAGTATCGCATTTCAAACGCATTTTCAGTATCAGTATTATCAGTATCCCAAATTTTTAATTATCAGCATTTTCAGTATCGCATTTTCATCACCGCATTATCAAACTATCAGATTACATATCACATTTTCGTATCAGCATTATCATATCAGCATTTTTCATTCAGCATTTTTAATATCAGCATTATCAATCAGCATTATCATCTACCCCATTATCAATCTTCAGCATTATCATATCAGCTTATTTGATCAGCATTAAACAAATTTAGCATTATCATATCAGCATTCAATCAGCATTATCGTATAGCATTATCAGACAGCATTATCAGTATCAGCATTTCAGTACGTTTTCATACAATTACAGTATCAAATTTTTCGTATCACTTCCATCTTCTAATTTTTTCAGTAAAAACGCAAGTGGACAAAAAAACTCCCCCAAAATTTCCCCATAAAACAATGACTTTTTTTAAAATTATAAAATGAAAAATTAAAATAATTAATTTTTATTTAAAATTTAAACATAAGTTACCCTATTTTTTTTACAATGGCAAATTCCCCATAGAGTTAATAACATAAAAATATTTTGTAGGTCCCCCCAAAAAAAAAATCAGACTTGTTATTAATTTCGATTGGCGAGGATCTTTAGGGGTTTTTAAAACTAAGTATGGAGGAACACTGCAGAAGTCCTATGGCCCTACAAGGTAGGTTCTTATCAACCAAGCTACCCAAGAAACCCCCCGTACCCAAGACACCAATCAAAAAATTTACATAAAAAAATTAAACATAAAAAAAAAAAATAAATAAAATTTAAAAACAATAAAAACAATTTTTCAAGCAGAATTTTTTCTTTTTTAAGAAAACACAGGGGTACTAAAGTTTAAAACCAACCCAAAGAGTCATTCTCCGTTATGCTCAATCAACAAAATTTTTCACTTTCCACCTAAAGTGGGAAAAGGGGAGAATTCGTTGGGGTTTTTTTAAACCCCGGGTTAGCCACCAGGGTAACCCCCAAAAAAGTCAGTTTTCACGAGGGGTGTCTTAAACTGGGGCCTCAATCTGTCCCCCCGGGTGCACCCCCCACCCTCAAAAACACCCCGGTACCTTTTTGCTGCCAGGGGAACGGGGCAACAGGTGTAAGGAAACGCGTCGAAATGTTTCCACCCGCCGGGAATCGAACTCGGGCCCCCGCGTGTGAACATAAGAACATAACATAAGAACGAAGGAACACTGCAAAAGGCCTACTGGCCCATGCGAGGCAGGTCCAAGTCTCCTACCAGCTTAAGCCAATGCACCCAACCTAGTCAGGTCAGGTCACATTGACTTAAGGGAGGAACACGGCAACCGACCTGGTAGCACAAGCTATCAGGTCCAACTCACACCCACCCACATCCACTCATGTATTTATCCAACCTATTTTTAAAGCTACACAACGTTCTGGCCTCTATAACTGTACTCGGAGTTTGTTCCACTCATCCACAACTCTATTACCAAACCAGTACTTTCCTATATCCTTCCTGAATCTGAATTTTTCCAACTTAAAACCATTGCTGCGAGTCCTGTCTAGGCTACATATTTTCAGCACACTATTTACATCCCCTTTATTTATTCCTGTCTTCCATTTATACACCTCAATCATATCCCCCCAATTCTACATCTTTCTAGAGAGTGCAGATTCAGGGCCCTTAGTCTATCCTCATAGGGAAGGTTTCTGATACATGGGATCAACTTTGTCATCCTCCTTTGTACATTTTCCAGAGAATTTATATCCATTCTGTAATACGGTGACCAAAACTGTGCAGCATAATCTAAATGAGGCCTAACCAAGGATGTATAGAGTTGAAGAACAACCTGAGGACTCCTATTATTTATGCTTCTTGATATGAAGCCAAGGATTCTATTAGCTTTATTGCGAACACTTATGCACTGTTGTCTTGGTTTCAGATTACTGCTAACCAGAACTCCTAAATCTTTTTCGCAATCCGTAATATTAAGATCTACATTATTTAGTTTATATGTGGCATGGTTATTGTCCTGTCCAACATTTAGAACTTTGCATCTGTCTATATTAAACTGCATCTGCCACTTCTCCGACCACTGCATCAGTCTATTCAAATCTTCTGGAGTGCTCGAATGTCCTCGTCAGAATGAATTCGACGGCTTATTTTGGTGTCATCGGCAAACTTGCCCATGTCGCTCTTTATGCCCTCATCTATGTCGTTTATGTAGATTGTGAACAGCAGGGGGCCCAACACTGACCCCTGTGGAACACCGCTCGTGACGCTTCCCCACTCTGATTTCTCCCCATTTATGCAAACTCTCTGCTGCCTATTTGTCAACCATGCCTCTATCCAGGAAAAAATTTCTCCTCCTATTCCATGTGCCTTAATTTTCCTCAATAATCTCTGATGATGTGGGACCCTGTCAAAAGCCTTACTGAAGTCCATATACACAATATCATATTCATTACCATGATCTACCTCCTCAAATACCTTAGTGAAAAAAGTTAATAAATTCGTAAGGCAGGAAACGCCCCTTTGTAAAAACCATGCTGAGATTCGTTGATTAATTTATGCTTTTCAAGGTGGCTACGAACTGCCTCGGCAAATATTGATTCCATAAATTTTCCCACTATGGAGGTTAGGCTTATTGGTCTATAGTTCGAAGCTAAGGACCTGTCACCTGCTTTAAAAATAGGTATCACATTTGTCATTTTCCACTTATCTGGCACCACGCCAGTTTGTAGTGATATGTTGAAAAGATTAGCCAAAGGTTTGCTAAGCTCCTCTTTACATTCCTTTAGAACCCTTGCATACAGTTCATCAGGGCCTGGGGATTTGTTAGGTTTTAATTTATCTATTTGCCTAAGGACCATGTCACTTGTGACCCTAAGCGTGCGCAGTTTATTATCGTCCTGTTCTATATAATTTATCATTTCCGGAATATCGCTGGTATCCTCCTGTGTAAAAACTGAGAGGAAGTATGTGTTAAAAATTCTACACATTTCCTTATCACTGTCAGTGAGCTGACCGAGGAACTTTTGAGTGGGCCTATCTTGTCCCTGATCTTACTTCTGTATACCTGAAAGAATCCTTTTGGGTTAGTCTTCGATTCTCTTGCAACTTTAACCTCATAATCTCTTTTTGCTTTTCTAATTCCCTTTTTTATTTCTCTCTTTAACTGAATATATCGATTTCTTAACTGCCCCTCTCCTCTTTTGATTTGCCTACATATGCCTCTCTTTTGACCAATCAGATATTTTAATCTATTGTTCATCCATTTAGGATCATTTTTGTTTGATCTGATTTCCCTATTTGGAACATAATTTGACTGAGCAGCTAGAACTATGCCCTGGAAAGTATCATATCGGCAACCATCACCACCTACCTGACCCTTAGTCAGGTCATTCCAGTTCAGCCCACCTAAGTAATTTTTCAGTCCCATGAAATCAGCCAAGCGAAAGTCAGGGACGGAGACTTGGTTGCCATTATTAGGGGAATTCCATGATATATTAAAACTGAGTGATTTGTGATCACTTCCCCAAGCTCATCATTAACCTCAAGATTATTAATTAGTGTTTCCCTACTGGCAAGAACCAAGTCAAGGAGGTTATTTCCCCTAGTTGGCTCTGTCACAAACTGTTTTAAAAAACAATCCTGGATCGTATCAAGAAAGTCATCTGACTCTAAATTTCCTGTCAAATTGCTCCAGTCAATCTGTCTATAGTTGAAAATCTCCATTAGCACAACATTTTCGTATGTAGATGCCTTATGAATTTCGTCCCATAGAAGTTTACTGCACTCCCTATCAAGATTTGGGGCCCTGTAAATCACACCCAAAATTAGTTTTTCTCGGCCCTCGAGAAGCTGTAACCAAACAGATTCAGTGGCTGACGCTTCTACTTTTATATCTTGTCTAACACAACAATTTAAATTGTCTCTGACATACATCGCTACTCCACCACCCTTCCTGTTGACCCTGTCAGTGTGGAATAATTTATAGCCTTGTATGTGACATTCAGAGGGCATCTCTCTATCTTTCAGATTGAGCCAGGTCTCTGTTATAGCAATAATATCTATGTTTCCTGCACTTGCAATTAATCTTAGCTCATCTATCTTATTTCTTACACTCCTCTGCTGTCCCCCTTTGTTTGCTGACCTGATCTATTGTCTTTATTTATAACTTCATGCTGAATGCCTTTTATACATTTACTGTTTCCAATCCTAGTGTTGCAACCTGCTTGTTTCCCACACACACCCATACCTCTATCTTCTATCAGTTTAAAATCATAGGCATTTCACCAATGGCCTTCTCAATTGAGTTTTGCAAGTGCTAACACCCCAGCACAAGAGATGTAACCCATCCTTGCATACATATCATGCTTGCCATAAAAGTTGTTCCAGTTGTCAAAGAATGGATTGCAAGTTCCTTGGCAGTTCTGTCTAGCCACAATTTACACCATTGCCCTAACAAACTAACATACATTTCCTACTCCCCTACTAGGCAAAATGCTACATATTAGTGGGACCACCCTCCACTTGACTTAATGAAATCTAAGCTACCTGTACTTACCTAGCACTCTTTCACTCCTACCCTCCCCCAAATCATTTCCACCAGCACTGAGACAAATAATGGCTTGGTCCCATTCCGCTGACATGATATTATCCACCGGTTCTAACTATGTCCCCCAACACCATCTCCAGGGAAACACACTCTAATCTCTCATCTTTCTTATCCTATTACAAAAAGCACGGTGCAATATATACCGTACTGAGAGTCACCAGACTCACAAGAATCGTTTACCTCGGGTTAGCAGGGGCTAGTAGTACCCTTACCTTCACTTGGCCACTTGAAGTACATACATCCTGAATAACAGAGAACGATTTCCTACCTTCAGATCTTCACTCTTAACTTTCCTTAATTCTGGTTCTCCTCCCATATTATTAGGTTACCACTCGCCACTTATAGCAGGTGCTGGACTGCCCCTCACTGCTGGAGCTCGTAGCTACCTCCCCAACTACAAGCCCTCCTCACAGCGAGAACAGACTGCACCTCACTGCTAGAAGCCCCTCATTCCCCACAACCTCCAGCCTCTCACACTCTCTCCCAGAACCCATTTGATGAGGTCCTTCACCTCCTAATCTCCAGGAGAAGCAAGACCCCCTCCTTCACCTCTCCAACGCGTCAATTTTTCAAACACTGCAGAAGCAAGCCATGCTATAACTGTCCACCGGCTAATGCCCCAAAGCAGCTCAGGGTCTGTGACCTCACTTAGTAAGTTTCCGTCAGAAATAGGAACAAATCTGCCACCACGGGACTTAATCATATGATGCCCACAGTGTAGCTTTTGTTTCATACTGGCGAAGGCCTTCCACAGCTTACCTTGTCCTACCCTCTAAAAATTCTGAGTTAAAATTAAACTTTCTTATTCTTATACATATCACTGTTAAATTATTATTAACTATTAAAAATTTATTATAATTTGATTAATATATTTATTATTGGTAAAAATAGTAGTTATTGGTGTTTTATCTATAGTTATTTCCAGTTTTAATGTCATGGGTGCCCATTGCTGGTGGTCCACACATAATATGATATTTTTCCAAGCTTGACATTAACTACACAAAGCGTTGGATACTATAACTTTACAGAGAATACATGATGCGTCCCTGATCGCCACAGCAACACAACACAACACAGGTTAATATGGACATAAGTGACCCTTACTGCACATATTATAACTTTCATCCTTGAAGCATCAGATCCAACTTAGTGGTGGTGTGAGTGACGTGGCTCCTCATTATCCTCGATGTAAAAGTGAAAATTAGTCAGGAACTGATGCTGACATTTGGAACAGCAAGAACGTGGTAGCGTCCAGCAGCGTAGGTAGCGTCAGCAGAGTTAAAAGATAATATTTAGTCATCAATGAAAGTAATCGGAGAACACAGGGGATTTTTTAGAGTGTTACTTTAACAGCTACTAACAGAAGTCAACATGGTAATAAGGTGTCCCTGTTGCCGTATCTTTAATGTATTGTTTTATTTTCCTTACCAATAAGGTCATTGGTTTACATCCTGAAATTCCAAATGTCATCAAAATCAAGTTTTTTCTGCATTGATTGATGTAATCTGAAAGGTTCATACTTATTGGGGCATGTGCAGGTCCCAATGGAAATTTACTAGAATTATTCGTAGTTTTTTTGAATACAACGATATTAGTCTGTCTCAGACTATCTTACGAAGGAAACGTAACATCTTATGGAATGCGAAGATACCTATAGATCATTATATTTCAACAAAATTGTTTTCACTGGTAATAGTCATGAATGTTCCCTATTTAACAAGCTTTAAGTTCAGTGGGTTAAGTTTCTTATAGATAGAATAATACAGTATTGGAATAACCAACATAATTAGCCTGAAGGTCATGTGCTAAGGCAGAAATCACAGACAACCCAACTACAAATTCCCCAAATGAGGTGCTCCCCTGAAGAAGGTGTCCTTCCTGACTGACACTCAATTGTCACATATCTGATGCCAAGAATCAAGGTAAAAAACATTCGAAACAATAGGACCTAGGAATTTCCTATGTGAGCTCACCAATGGTTTCCGGGGGGAGTAGGTATAGATGTAGATGTATTTATAGATTTATCCCTCTATGACTCCATACTAAGTAGTTACTCACTTTCATAGTACTTTCAATAGCAGCCAGCCTTCGGGATCTTCAGGGCATCGTTCATCATGATGGAAGCCCTCATTTTTTTTTCCTATATTTTTAGGAGTTAATGTGGACTTTCTTACCCCCAGCACTTCTTAGGATAAATGATATATCACGATGATCCTCAGATTACCTCGATGTTTACAAACCCCATAAAATATTTTCATCCACTGGATAACCTTACTTCCAGTAGCCATTTTAAATCACAATTATTGTCTGAGAGCCTTTATACTGAAACGATAATCGCCTTCCCTATCTTCCTTCCCCACATCTACTGATTGCAGCACCACACTCCCTGCCGATCACAGATATTCAGAAATTCCTCTAATCTCTAAATTATCTAAATGACGGACAGCGTTATAAATTTAAGCTCCAACCAAGAGAATTTTTCTTCGTTTAGAAATGCCAGTATAGACACATGGATTCCCTCTCCACTAATACAACAGATAAACTATTTCATTATCACACTATATTTATCCCAGTTGTGAAAGACTACCAGAATGTTTATGTGTATATATATATATAAATATATATAAATATATATATATATAATAATATAAAATATACACGCAGTGCTCTAACCACCGTACCACACTGTCAATACGCTAGACGTTTTGGCCAAGCTTTCAAATTTTCCTTTTTAATCCCCTCATCATAGACCGACAAGAATTTTTACAATGTTTTAGAATTCTCAGAACAGCGAAATTTCATAAAGCATACTAATCTCATGCTCGGCGAGACTCGAACCTACGAACCTAGGGACAAGGTACCCACTGCTCTTAACCACCATACCACACTGGTCACTACATTGACGCCCCAGCTAACACTATACATTTGATCCTAGGTACCAGCCTTCAGGCATGTGGTGTGAAAACCTTTTCATCTCATCTCCTGCTGCATCCTTCTGCCTATGCGATTCATATTCTTGTGCTGGCCATTCTGTGTTCTAGATTGGACGACTGAATGTATCTTCGTTGAGGGCCCCGGGGGGAAGAAAAAAAAAATTTACCCCCCCCCCCCTTGGAAAAAAAAAAAAAAAAAAAAAATGGGACTCTGCTTCCATTGTCCCTGTGAAATAATTGAAATTGGTGGAGGAATGTAATGAGGGGAAGATTCCATGAATTTGTGCTTGCAGCTACAAAGTAATTGATTTTATGTTGGGCATGCTTTTCGATGAATCTTGAGATTATTGATGCAGATTTGATAATTAGACAAAAAAACCACATTTATATACTTGGTTAACTTTAATAGGAAACCGTTCGCCACACAGTGCTTCATCATTTCATACAAAGGAGAATGGTGAAGACAGGAGGTTGTTTGAGGTAATCAGACCCTCAACCTTTAGTCGATGTAATCAGTCCATCAATCCTGAAAGAATACAGCATATGTGCAAATAAGTGGCTTATATAAATGTAGTCAGGAGAGGTGCAGCAGTCTAAGTGGTATCACATTGAACCCAACGTGGAAAGCTAGTCGTGCACAGGTTAGGCAAGAGTGAAGAATCCAGTATTAAGATCCCAAGAATGATTGCCTGTGTCAGAGAGGAATGTAATGAATAGTTCAGAGAACGACAAAGTTGATAAGTTTAAACACATGGTGCAACACATGGTATCGTTAATGAGGAATGTTTCGCCACACAGATACTACATCAGTCTATATGAGGGCTGCACATCTCCTGCCAACCTTATATAAGCTACATCTTCACACAAAGCCCGTATACTTCTTTGAGATTGATGGACTGACCACCTGACTCAAGCTAGGACTGATTCCCTCAAACTCCTCCTTTACTTCATCGTTCTCCTATGTATGGACTGATGAACCAGTTGTGTGGAAACGTTTCCTCATTAAGATACCCAATGTTGCATATGGTGTCTAATTATCAACTTTCGTTCCTCTGAAGTAGTGAGAAGGTGGCTCAGCGTCACTCCAAAGGATGCCGCCTTTCGCACCTATGTGATAATGACCCTTCCGGTCCCGTGCACGCCCGCACGCCCACGCCCCCGCCCCCCACTCCGCGCCCTAACGCCCCCCCACACCTCCACACCCCCCCCCCACAAAAAAAAAAAAATATATTTTCCAATTATTTTTTTAATTTCATTTTTTGTGCTCTCGCATCTCCTCGGATCACACTTTTTCATCGAGATTAATAAGACAAAGATTTTGAGCTACCCACAATATTCCCCTGTCAATGTAAGGAGTGTAATGGACACGTAAGCAAAAAATTCGGGGAATATTGGAGTAAGGAGTATGTTTAGGCAGGGGATAGGCAGCGAGGTGGTAGTAAGATGATTAGCGGAGTAGGTATGACAAGTCAGTGGTGACCACCACGACAACCTCTCACTAACTCTAACACTCCACACTACTCACACTCTCACGACTTTAACTAAACAATAAATAAAAGGAGAAATGAGCAAATAATGGGACAGTGCATATAACATTCTACTCCAAACACAGTTATAATTAAGTCCTTGTACAATAATATATTTGGGAACGATACATTATTGGGGTTTAGATAAATGCGTGATGGTATGTATACGCAGTGAGACAGGAACACAATCAACTTGACGAAAATAAATGTAACTTACAATATAGTTTCAGAGGACAGTTCGCACAAGGTCCCAAGACCTATGCCACACGAGTACGTCTCCAAGCCATACTCTGCCCAAAGTTTTTTTTCCAATCATCTCCTCCAGAGGACTTCAGCAGCCTTCTCCTCGAGCCCGCACCCCAGTAAACACAGCTTCCCTCGAAGTGTCCCTTGCGCAGAAGGCTCTGCACCCAGGCAGAGTCTCCACAGAATCTCTCTGACTCAGCTGTCCTTGGGCTTTATTTGGTGGTCCTAGCACTCCTCCACAACCACCATGTACGCGACCTGACTGCCTGAATCGGAAGTCAGTGACGAACCAAGGCGCGATACATAAGCCAAAAGCAGGTCTCTGACAGACATTTGCCTAAGGCAAAGGTGACCATATAATTGGTTTAAATTAAGGTCTCCCCAAGACCTCACAAGCCCAGCTGGACAACATCACATCCCCCTTTCCTCCCAGTATAAAATATCTGAAACTAGGACAATTGTCCTAGTTATTAAGACTATTTTAATCCTTAACCCCCTTAATTCCTATTACAATAACAAAGACGAAAATTATACATAATTACAAAATTATTCAACGACATATATTTCCTCAACCTTCTCACTTCCAACAAGGCAGCGTAACATTACACCTTGCATTTGACCAGCATAAACAGTTGCTCTCTGTGCAAATGCCACCTCCCGTCATTTTCTCCTTAAACCTAAATATCGGGCTCCATGCCTTCCCTACTTCTACTAAAATGCACTAGCCAATGCTAGTCACCCCACGCACGTTGACCATGGCCGAAACCTCTCTAGGCCTTCTATGGGCGTGAAAACTGCTCCAACGGGTTGCATTCTTTCAGTAACTGCAACTGACCACTTCAACGACACCAAGGTCGCATTTTCAGCACCTTCACATGCACACTTTAACAACTGAAAATCGAGACATGCAGGCATCGCAGCTAAGACCCTCCATTTATCCTAGCCACAACCTAGGATTCAACTGGCCTCATTAAAACAAAGGCAGCCATAATCACTGACCGTTTTCAAGTCACCTTATTTCACACAGGGTCACACTAACACTTCAGGCAAGTCAAAGTCGGCTGGGGGACATCTCACACTTAAACTGTCTCTCAGGAAGGCAGGACCATCCCCGCATACCGGTCGAACAGGTCGACCAGCAAGAGTAAGATACACTCCATACCGGGCCCTTGAAAACAGGCTCTCTTATCCTGCACCCAGCCAGAATCCTCACACACCACTGCAGCACCACTTGCCCCCCCCCCCCATCTCCTCCCTTGAGCTTAGGCAGCACTGCAGCAACATCAGCACGGCCAACAGCAATAGCCATCATCACAGGCAGCGGCCATATCACAGTCAACAGCAGCACACGCACGGCCATCAGCATTCGCACACAGCTCCAGCATCGCAGCAATGGTTCCCAGCATCCTCAGCCATCATCACACGCCGCAGCATAGCAACAGCATCAGAAGCCTCGCCTCAGTAAACCGCAGCATCACCAGCACCACAGCACGGCCAACTACATGCAGCACGGCTAACAGCATCGAGAGCAGCACACGGTCCCCAGCATCTCAGCATGCTACCTCATCTCGGCATCATAGCACGACCACAGCATAGCAGACAGCATCACACAGCCCGGCCAGCATCATCATAACAGCTGACTTCAGCCGTGGCAGGCTATGGTCAAGTTGACTCGAGTGAGGTGCGAGGTCACTTCAGTCATCAACAGCAGGTGCGTCACCCATCCCTGCAAACTGCGGGTAACTGCCGTCCCGCGGTGATCGGTCACTAGAAGCAGGGTGACGCAGACAGACACCACACCAATGGATGACAAACCAGTAGACATACAGCTAATGGGAGCAATACGCTGGGTGACTGGGCACATCAAGGCGGGCTGGGTGACTCTCATTCCTAGTAAGTATCAATTTGGCCGAAATTGTTTCACACACCCAAAAGTTCCCTCACAACAACACACTGATATTCTCCACCATTTATCCCAAACCAACAACCAAACTCCACCAAATTATAATAATACAAACCACACAATTACTCCAGACCCACCATCAAAAAAAAGGTCAGTTAAGGTCACTGAAATTATAAAATCACTCAGATATTTATATTAGCTAATAACAAACACAAGAAAAAAAATGGGTAGCATAACATAATTATAACAGCAGTCAAAAATAACGCACATTGGACTGGTTCCTACTATAAAATAAGAAGAACCACCACTCGCTTAGACACCATGTCATTAAAGGGGGTTAATGGAACGTAAGCATATTTCGGGGAATATGGGAGTAAGAGAGAATGTATAGCAAGGATAGCCAGGCGAGGTGGTAGAGAGATGATTAGCGAGGTAGTTATGACATGTAATGGGTGACCACCATGACACCTCTCACCTAACGCTACAACTCCCACACTACTCACCCTCTCACTACTTTATACTAAACATAAATAAATGAGTAACTAACAGGGACAGTGAATATTACTATTCTACTCAAAAACAACAGTTTATTATTAGTCCTTACAATAATAGATTTGGGACCAGGAAGTACATAATGGGGTTAGATAAATGGGTGGATACATAATAAGCAGTGAGCGACAGGGAACACAATCAACTTGACGAAAATAAATATAACTTTACAATATAGTTCAGAAGACAGTTCACCATACAGGTCCCAAGACCTATACTAGCACGAGTAATGCTCCAAGCCCTACACTTGCCCAATGTATCTCAACAGTCTCCTACAGTTACTTCAGCATCCATCTCCCGAGCCCTGACCCCAGCACAGCTCCACTCGAGGGTCTCTGCTCAGAGCTCTGGCCCCCAGGCCCAGATCTCCGCAGCGAATATCTCTTCTCAGCTGTTCCATGGCTATATGGTGGTCCAAGCACCCTCCACAACCACGTGTACGACCTGACAGCCTGGAACTGACGCCAGTGACGAACACAGGCGCTGATATATACGAAAGCTTGTCTCTGACAGACATTTCCAAGGCATGGTGACCATATAAATGGTTAAATATCTCCCAGAGACCTCACAAGCCCAGCTGAACTCATCCACCCCCCCCCCCACTTCCCTACCACCCACTTCCATCTTTCCATACCCTCTATGTCCAAATAGTCCTGCTCCACTTTCCTTGGATCCAACACCTCCCTCTCCATCTCCACTACCCCAAAAATTCACATTTCTTGCAAGTCTCCACCTCCAACCAACTTTTCTCAATAACAAATAATATGGCGAAGAAAAAGATGACCTTTCCCTTCACTTTCCTTGGATCAAGATCACCACCACAACCCTCTAAATCCATACCTCTATACCCAAATATGCCTGTTCCACCTTCCTCTGATCAAGATCACACCATCACCCTCTAAGCCCAAATATTCACTGCTCCAGCTCCTTGCATCAAGACCTCCTTCTCCCGTCATATCACCCTCTAAACCCAATATTCCTGCTCCACTTCCTTCGATCATCATTTTTCGATATCAATAATACAAAGATATGAGCTACTCTCCACTTCCTTGGGTCCCGCAATTCAGGTGTAAAACAAAGTAACATCCGGGCATTCATGACGTCACCCAACCTGTGTTTGGTCATGACGTCAACCCAACATGTGTTTACTCAGTGTCATTGGACGTCACCCAACATGTGTTAACACAGTGGTCGTACTACCCGAACTGTGTTTACTCTTATCGTCAGTGACGACACGTGATGACCTCACACACAACAGACCAACAGGACTGATCAGCTAGGTCACTCTGTGTCCCCTTATAACTTAAAAAATCAATTAAGGTTACTTTAAGTTACTTTTAATTTACATTTTACTTGTTAACTATTGACGAAACTCAGGATAACAATAATATTTTCCATTTTAAAGTACTATTACATTTCTCATTACATAAATTCCACTAATATACTTTTTCACATCTTAACTCAGAATAACTCCAAAAAAAAAACAAAAAAATAAAAAAAAAACAAAAAAAAAAAAAAAAAAAAAAAAAAAAAAAATAAAAAAAAAAAAAAAACTAAAAATTTACACAAATTTTATCAAAAAAAAAATCAAAAAAAAAAACACAAATTAAAGAAAAAAAAAATAAATAAAACAAAACAAAAAAATTAAACCCCAACAAAAAGAAAAATAAACATAAAATAAAAACAAAAAAAAAAAAACCCAAAAAAAAAAAAAAAAATAAAAAACAAAAAAAAAAAAATCAAAAAAAAAAAAATAAAAAAAAATAAAAAAAAAAATTAAAAATTTAAAAAAAAAAAAAACAAAAAAATCCAAAAAAACCAATAAAAAAAAAAAAAAAAAAAAAAAAAAAAAAAAAAAAAAAAAAAATCAACCAAACACCAAAAAAAAAACAAAAAAAAAAAAAGGTAAAAAAAAAAATATAAACAAAAAAAAAAACCAAAAAACAAAAACAAAATCCAAAAAAAAATTAAAAAACAAACACAAAAAAAAAAAACCAAAAAAAAAAAAAAAAAAAAAAAAACAAAAAAAAAAAAAGAAAATAAAAATAAAAAGAAAAATAAAATATACAAACAAAACAATTAATTTAACAACAAAAAAAAACCAAAAAAAAGAAAAAACAAACATATTTCCTCATTTTCGTTAATAAACCACAACACTCCTCCACATTTTTTAAACCTAATCCAACAAAAGATTCCACTTGTCAGTCTCCACAAGACTAGACATCGCCGACTGGCAAGGACTCCCAGCGATCGATATGACGACAGACCTCAGATAACAAAACTCAGGTCAGGTTAGACTCTCTATTCTCTCTCTCTACCGCAACACCAACAAACACTTCTACCATAGAAGAAATTATAAGCCTTTGAAATGCCTTGCTCAATCCATTCTTTTAAAATATAATACACAACAATACCTTTAATTTCAGTTAAATCCCAGTATTTCATTAAAATTTTAAACACAATCTCTTCATACCCCTCCTCCATCTCACCCGCATTTTCTTCACATAAACCTCGCTACCCCATCACCCACCAACACAGTAACAACAATTTTCACTCGTAACTATTTCATCAAAAGTCACCGCACAACACTTTACAACTTATAACCAATTATCTCAAATGACACTAAGATATATCACACAATACCTTAATTTCAGTAGAAATAATACCCATATCACATTAAAATTCTCATACAATACTCTTCTTAACACCTTCTCCCCCACCCCCCAAACCTTACTCTCATCACCCTCAACACATCCACCCACCCATCTCCCAACACTTCACTCTACCCCAACAACTCACAACAAGACAATTTCCACTCATAACCCAAAATTTTTCTCGATGTAAACTATTTTATCAGAACAAGTCCCACAACACTTACAAACTTATAAACCACTTATCGATCAGTTAACTAGTCACAATTTTAACATATTAATTAACAAAAGATTTCTCTTGCACGAATTCACCATACAAGAAAAATATTCAGGTCGCACACACTATTCACATTCAATTCACTTGTCACAATTCACCTGTCACAATTCACCTGTCACAATTCAAACAAAAGATACAAATTTAACTCAAAATTTTTCTTCTTTCGATACTAATTTTTTTTCTCAAATGACACTAATACACAATTTTCCCCCATTTTTTACTAATTCATCAAAAAGCCCAATTTTTGTTTTCCATATTACGAAATTAATACCCTCCCCCCCACACACACTTTTTTTCAATAACTGTTAAGAAATCTTCTCCTCATCAACATACCTTTAACACCACCTACGAACAACCCCCGATTACTTTAACATCATCAAACAATCTCATACAACATTTGAATACTCTCAAACATCGTTTGAACAGCTTCCAAACAACAATGGAATATCTTTCCAAATATCATGTTTGATACTCCAAATAAAGATTTGAACGTCTCTAATTCATCTACACTTACTGTGGAACATCCTGTTACATATTTACAGAAATTCAGTATTTTATATGTAAATAGAGGGCCAAATGTAATTAATAATATTTGTCCCTAGAAAACGGAAAGCCTGCGTCTGCGCAGAGACTAGCCATCTGGGTTTTGAATTGTGTACAAAACGTTGGTGTGATGGAAAGAGTTTTCGTGCTCTAGAGGTTGAATTGGCTAACACCTCTCAAATAGGAGCGAAAAAGGTTGGACATGCATCCTGCCTAACTTGAGATATCCACACTGGACAAGACAGCTCTCAGGAACCTCAGAAAGCCATCTAGATTGTGTATAATTCTGGCCATTTGTTTTCCATAAATTTGAGTTAGTGAGGTTTTTATCTGAGTATATAACAAAAAACCCTTTTTATAATAAATTTTACCCCCCAGTCAAATTGGGTGAGTGATATTAAGATATATTTTTCCTTCTGTTATGGTAAATGTGTTTAATATAGAATCATTTTTAATATACAGTCCCACAAATTTATATAATTAACCAGAATCCTGAATGTATAATTCATTTAATTAATGGACCAGAGCAACTTGTGGTATGACATGGTAGGTATCGAAGTGGGACAAATTTGTCTGGCGACCTAAGAATGTCCCAATTACCTACTTGTCTACACTGAAAAATAATAATTATCTATGTTCATTAATTGCTAAAAATTGGTACATAAATATAACACATACAATAAATGTAATTTTCCACACATTTTAAATATTTCATTAACTGAAATAACAACTCGTTCCACCAATTACTCCCCATCTCCAGACTTTACAACATTAACATCAAAAACAAAACACAAACACTATGACACGAGACTTTTACCAACACTGAACACACACACACACACACACACACACTCACACACACACACACACAAACCACACGACACACACACAGTCACACCCACACACTCACACACACACTCGTGGTCACATAGGTATTTAAGTCACACTCGTGCCAAAAAACACCAATCAGTTACCTTTGAATACTCCAAAAAATCCATATGAACATCTTCAAACATCATCAAAACTCCTTTGAATACTCCCACAAAGAACACTGAAACACTTACAATTGATCACCACCAGTGAAAACATATAGACACAAAAAAAAAAAACTACCTCCATCAACTACATCCATGATCCACTCACCTCAAAACCCGCCAAGAACACAGAAAACACGCATTTTATAAACATTCACACAAAAATCACAAGCACCAACCTTACAAAATTTGCCAACATCTAATAACACTCAACCTAACTACCACCAACACATACAGAACGATAGTGACACCTCCCATGAACGTCACACTCAGGGCCGGATTACCGCATAGGCAAACAGCATTTTGCCTAGGGCCCCGCGCATTTGGGGGCCCGCGGTCCCAAGGGGGTTCAGGGGCTCATACCAAGACTGCGCACCTGGTGCAAGTCAAAGGGACCTACCCCAAAAGGTTCAAGTGTTTTTGGAGATTAAAATTGATTTTTAAACATTAAATCAAAACAAAAATATATAATGAACTAAAATAAAAATAAAAATAAAACCTAACCATAGATTGGCAAACACTCAACACGCCTTTTTTACATCAGAACACTGTGTATTTCCCCGAAAGGGTAGTTATGGGAGACTCCTCTCCAATTTTCTTAGTAAATACACGTTATCTAAGTTGTACTGTGACAAATTAACTGAAGTGTTGTTGATAGACATTGATGTCTATCAGCGCATAAATGTAAGACAGCAACATACTTCGTCATTCTGGATTCACTGATTACAGAAAGTTGTGAAAAGAAAAAAATCAACCAGAATCACAATGACAAGTTTGGATTTCTGTCATAAGTTAATACTATGGCCAGATGCAAGTTGAAGAAGCCTGCATTTAAATTGCAACAACACCTTTTCATCAAGATGTTCAGGACACATTTGTAGAAGAAATAGTTCATTTTTCTGGTTTTTAGAAACAGATTAAAGCTCCCACCTGAAAAATGTGCGCCCTCAGCTGCTTTGAAACATTTAAGACGGCAGGTATCTCAGAAACCTTCACTAATGTTAACATAGTGGTATCGCCTTTACCTAACACTTCCAGCAACTAACTGTGAAGAGAGAACGTGTCATTTTCCCTGTTTTGAAAAGAGTGAAAAACCAGCTCCGTTCAAACAATGAGCCCAAGACAAATTGTGTAACTAGCCTTTGTTGACCATTGAGTCTTGAGCTAACAAGAAATATGGATTTTTCAGAATATATTTGATGATTTGCAATATGAAATCCAGAAAAAAGGTTATTAAGGTTTCCTGTTGAATATAAACCAATTCTTTTACTTTCTTGAGTTTATATAATTTATAGTCTTCTCATGATGCAAGTTAACACTAATGGTCAGTGATTTATAAAGGAATAATTAGTGCTTTAGGGAACTATGCTGAATATAATAGGTACATGATGTCACTACTTATACCTAATCTAGTAATACTATGCTGTCTTGAGTTTATTCTCTTTAAAATGCCATATTTAACAAGATAGTTATAATGGCTTTGGAAAACGGTTTGGTTGTCTTGATGTACTATCCCTATTAAAAAGTGTTAATCTAAATAGCCAGAATGTATTAATTAGACCGTTAAACAGTCTTCACACCGACCCCCTCCCACCACCACACCCCAAGCGGAAGGGTCGGTTCGCTTAAACCCGAAACCAAAGGGGGCCCCGCCAATCTGAATAGCCTAGGGCCCGGAGACTTCTAATCTGGCCCGGTCACACCTCCAACTGTTTTAACTTTGATCAGTGACGTCACACCCAAGCACCTTGTTTACAACCTGATTATATCTCCAATATCTAAGATCACGCACAATCAAACGTTTACCACAAATAAGATCAACTAAAACATCACACATTTATACTCATTCTCTAAAAAAAATCATATCGAAGAACACTAAAAGCAATGGGAGATCGATTGCGACCAAAGATTCACAAACTATCTAAACTTTAACTAAATCGCATAACTTTCTCTTCTCTAACACACCCACCAATTTACATTCTCATACACAATTACACATTTCATTAACCGAAATTACATCTCATCCACCAAACTCCTCCCTCATTCTCCAGACTTTACAGTAAACATTAACACAAAAAACTAACTCATACACTATGACATGAGACATTACCATAACTAACACACAGACTAACTTTGACACCAACTTGAACAACAAACACCATGAACATCTCAAAATCTCTGCACATCATTTGAACTCCTTTCAAAAACACCATCAAACACCTTCGAATAACCCAAAACATCACTGATTACTAACAGAACACCGCTGAATACTGCCATAACACAGTCAAATCACCACGAATAATGCCAAAACAACCGTCAAAATCACCACAGAAACTAAGATCACCACCACTAACACCCATTTTATAGAAATCCCCTCAAATCACTATAACCAGACTCACTCCCATCCGACCCCCCCCGCCATACGCGCAGAAGAACATGAACACAAACCTAGTTACACAAACACCTTAGTACATGATCACCAACATCTGAAAACATAAAAAAAAAATCCCCCCCCCCAAAAATAATGTATATTTTAAACAACCAAAAAAAAAAAAAAAAAAACTAAAGAAACCCCCAACCACCAGAACAAACACCCATGTTCACTTACCGAAAAACCATTATCACCCCATTATTTAATAAACATTCAACACCAAAAAATCATATTTGCCAATATCTAAGCGCACTCACTGTTGCTCACCTCACTACATATCACTACATATCAAATGTCTCATCTACATTACCTTAAAACATCCAAACTTACTCTTTCCACATATCATCTGAGATGTCTTAACCCCGACTACTCATCATATGTAGGAGACAGAGTGTAGTAGGTGGTGTTGGAGTGGTGATGGTTACTCTGTGTCATAGTGTTATAATGGGTCGTCGGGATAAAATATCTCTTCTATTTATATATTTATTAAACAATACAATACAAGAGACAGATAAAGACAATAACAGTTCTACACAGAATAAATATTAACACCACACAAACATAACGTTGAGGATAACACAAAATTTCCTCCCTCACCCATACATGAAAACCCCTACACCTATGATAACCAAAAACGACCAATCCAAAATTCATGTTATATGATTAACAAAACACACCAACGATATGCATATATTGTACAATGTAAGTTATAAAGAAGGACCCCTTATATGTAAATACAATTAACGTAATGTATGAGAATAAGTAAAAACAAATGTTCCAACAAAACACAAATATATTAAGAACAAGGATCCACAAACTGAACACCTCTACAAGCAGCTAAAACATGCTATGAATAACATACATAGAACCATGTCCCCACTGCAAAGTCAAAACACATATATTACTATACTCGGGTTTTCCCCCCATAAATAACACCCCCAAAATAACTAACAAAACCATAATACACCATCATTCCCAAATTCATAACACATTCACACCCGTTACAGTACCAGAGCGAACCCCCGTTTCCACCCCCCTGACAACCCATCAACATAACACATTGTACCATCCCTACCCGGCCCACCCACCTAATTTACAAATTTAATAAAAACCTCTAATGTAATTCTCTTATTCCCTCAGAGAATGCCCGCTCCCCACCTCCTCCCAAAAGTTCTCTATACTGCACAAACGTTTTTATAACCGAACAGCCAAGACCCTCCTCTCACCTCACTTACCCCTTTCCCCTCATTCCCCACTTTATGTAAACATAATCTATCATAATGTACCCCCACAGCCCTAATAATACTTTCATCCATACCCCCCACATCAAGAACTCAATGCCCGCAGAAACAGAAAAATATTGACCACTTATCCGATTCAACACCCTGCACAACCAACCCCTGTACGCTACCCCAACCCGCTCACAAAAATTACACTACATGGAATGCAGAATCCTCCCCGCCACATATACCACATCCCCCACCCCCCCAACCACCCTACAGCTCGTAAGAGAAACCACTCCCTATGTGTAAAAATCCCATTCAAAAACCGATACTTTCAACCTCACGTCCACCGGGGTTGTAAACCTAAAACCTACCAAACCTTCTCCATATACATCCCCAGTCATACCATGGGGAAAAATCCCTCCACCGGAGCCAACAACCTATAGCCTTTATGTGTACATTCAGAGGGGCATCTATCTATCTTTCAGATTGAGCCAGGTCTTCTGTTATAGCAATAATACTATGTTTCCTGCACTTGTCAATTAATTTAGCTCAACTATCTTATTTCTTACACTCCTCTGCTGTCCCCCTTTGTTTGCTGACCTGATCTATCGTCTTATTTATAACGTCATGCTGAATGAATTTTATACATTTACTGTTTCCAATCCCTAGTGTTGCAACCTGCTGTTTCCCAACTCACCCCTACCTCTATCTTCTATCAGTTAAAAATCATAGGCATTTCACCAATGGCCTTCTCAAGTGAGTTTTGCAAGTGCTAACACCCCAGCACAAGAGATGTAACCCATCCTTGCATACATATCATGCTTGCCATAAAAGTTGTTCCAGTTGTCAAAGAATGGATTGCAAGTTCCTTGGCAGTTCTGTCTAGCCACAATTTACACCATTGCCCTAACAAACTAACATACATTTCCTACTCCCCTACTAGGCAAAATGCTACATATTAGTGGGACCACCCTCCACTTGACTTAATGAAATCTAAGCTACCTGTACTTACCTAGCACTCTTTCACTCCTACCCTCCCCCAAATCATTTCCACCAGCACTGAGACAAATAATGGCTTGGTCCCATTCCGCTGACATGATATTATCCACCGGTTCTAACTATGTCCCCCAACACCATCTCCAGGGAAACACACTCTAATCTCTCATCTTTCTTATCCTATTACAAAAAGCACGGTGCAATATATACCGTACTGAGAGTCACCAGACTCACAAGAATCGTTTACCTCGGGTTAGCAGGGGCTAGTAGTACCCTTACCTTCACTTGGCCACTTGAAGTACATACATCCTGAATAACAGAGAACGATTTCCTACCTTCAGATCTTCACTCTTAACTTTCCTTAATTCTGGTTCTCCTCCCATATTATTAGGTTACCACTCGCCACTTATAGCAGGTGCTGGACTGCCCCTCACTGCTGGAGCTCGTAGCTACCTCCCCAACTACAAGCCCTCCTCACAGCGAGAACAGACTGCACCTCACTGCTAGAAGCCCCTCATTCCCCACAACCTCCAGCCTCTCACACTCTCTCCCAGAACCCATTTGATGAGGTCCTTCACCTCCTAATCTCCAGGAGAAGCAAGACCCCCTCCTTCACCTCTCCAACGCGTCAATTTTTCAAACACTGCAGAAGCAAGCCATGCTATAACTGTCCACCGGCTAATGCCCCAAAGCAGCTCAGGGTCTGTGACCTCACTTAGTAAGTTTCCGTCAGAAATAGGAACAAATCTGCCACCACGGGACTTAATCATATGATGCCCACAGTGTAGCTTTTGTTTCATACTGGCGAAGGCCTTCCACAGCTTACCTTGTCCTACCCTCTAAAAATTCTGAGTTAAAATTAAACTTTCTTATTCTTATACATATCACTGTTAAATTATTATTAACTATTAAAAATTTATTATAATTTGATTAATATATTTATTATTGGTAAAAATAGTAGTTATTGGTGTTTTATCTATAGTTATTTCCAGTTTTAATGTCATGGGTGCCCATTGCTGGTGGTCCACACATAATATGATATTTTTCCAAGCTTGACATTAACTACACAAAGCGTTGGATACTATAACTTTACAGAGAATACATGATGCGTCCCTGATCGCCACAGCAACACAACACAACACAGGTTAATATGGACATAAGTGACCCTTACTGCACATATTATAACTTTCATCCTTGAAGCATCAGATCCAACTTAGTGGTGGTGTGAGTGACGTGGCTCCTCATTATCCTCGATGTAAAAGTGAAAATTAGTCAGGAACTGATGCTGACATTTGGAACAGCAAGAACGTGGTAGCGTCCAGCAGCGTAGGTAGCGTCAGCAGAGTTAAAAGATAATATTTAGTCATCAATGAAAGTAATCGGAGAACACAGGGGATTTTTTAGAGTGTTACTTTAACAGCTACTAACAGAAGTCAACATGGTAATAAGGTGTCCCTGTTGCCGTATCTTTAATGTATTGTTTTATTTTCCTTACCAATAAGGTCATTGGTTTACATCCTGAAATTCCAAATGTCATCAAAATCAAGTTTTTTCTGCATTGATTGATGTAATCTGAAAGGTTCATACTTATTGGGGCATGTGCAGGTCCCAATGGAAATTTACTAGAATTATTCGTAGTTTTTTTGAATACAACGATATTAGTCTGTCTCAGACTATCTTACGAAGGAAACGTAACATCTTATGGAATGCGAAGATACCTATAGATCATTATATTTCAACAAAATTGTTTTCACTGGTAATAGTCATGAATGTTCCCTATTTAACAAGCTTTAAGTTCAGTGGGTTAAGTTTCTTATAGATAGAATAATACAGTATTGGAATAACCAACATAATTAGCCTGAAGGTCATGTGCTAAGGCAGAAATCACAGACAACCCAACTACAAATTCCCCAAATGAGGTGCTCCCCTGAAGAAGGTGTCCTTCCTGACTGACACTCAATTGTCACATATCTGATGCCAAGAATCAAGGTAAAAAACATTCGAAACAATAGGACCTAGGAATTTCCTATGTGAGCTCACCAATGGTTTCCGGGGGGAGTAGGTATAGATGTAGATGTATTTATAGATTTATCCCTCTATGACTCCATACTAAGTAGTTACTCACTTTCATAGTACTTTCAATAGCAGCCAGCCTTCGGGATCTTCAGGGCATCGTTCATCATGATGGAAGCCCTCATTTTTTTTTCCTATATTTTTAGGAGTTAATGTGGACTTTCTTACCCCCAGCACTTCTTAGGATAAATGATATATCACGATGATCCTCAGATTACCTCGATGTTTACAAACCCCATAAAATATTTTCATCCACTGGATAACCTTACTTCCAGTAGCCATTTTAAATCACAATTATTGTCTGAGAGCCTTTATACTGAAACGATAATCGCCTTCCCTATCTT
Source organism: Cherax quadricarinatus (assembly GCF_026875155.1). Classification (NCBI taxonomy): domain Eukaryota; kingdom Metazoa; phylum Arthropoda; class Malacostraca; order Decapoda; family Parastacidae; genus Cherax; species Cherax quadricarinatus. The sequence continues at coordinate 45,830,414 of NC_069412.1, forward strand.
CCTTCCCCACATCTACTGATTGCAGCACCACACTCCCTGCCGATCACAGATATTCAGAAATTCCTCTAATCTCTAAATTATCTAAATGACGGACAGCGTTATAAATTTAAGCTCCAACCAAGAGAATTTTTCTTCGTTTAGAAATGCCAGTATAGACACATGGATTCCCTCTCCACTAATACAACAGATAAACTATTTCATTATCACACTATATTTATCCCAGTTGTGAAAGACTACCAGAATGTTTATGTGTATATATATATATAAATATATATAAATATATATATATATAATAATATAAAATATACACGCAGTGCTCTAACCACCGTACCACACTGTCAATACGCTAGACGTTTTGGCCAAGCTTTCAAATTTTCCTTTTTAATCCCCTCATCATAGACCGACAAGAATTTTTACAATGTTTTAGAATTCTCAGAACAGCGAAATTTCATAAAGCATACTAATCTCATGCTCGGCGAGACTCGAACCTACGAACCTAGGGACAAGGTACCCACTGCTCTTAACCACCATACCACACTGGTCACTACATTGACGCCCCAGCTAACACTATACATTTGATCCTAGGTACCAGCCTTCAGGCATGTGGTGTGAAAACCTTTTCATCTCATCTCCTGCTGCATCCTTCTGCCTATGCGATTCATATTCTTGTGCTGGCCATTCTGTGTTCTAGATTGGACGACTGAATGTATCTTCGTTGAGGGCCCCGGGGGGAAGAAAAAAAAAATTTACCCCCCCCCCCCTTGGAAAAAAAAAAAAAAAAAAAAAATGGGACTCTGCTTCCATTGTCCCTGTGAAATAATTGAAATTGGTGGAGGAATGTAATGAGGGGAAGATTCCATGAATTTCCCCACCAACATGGCCACTGCGGTAAACCAGGAAACAAAAACTGATATCACACACAAAACCCTTTTTTTTCATATCATTTTCACTGGTGCAACACACTTACAAAGGTTCCCCTCTGCCCCATCCACCACCCATCCACACGCAACACCCTCCCCCCCCTCCCTCACTTCTTTGCAACACAAACTGGCTCGCCTCCTTTATCAATAAACCCACACCACCTTTCAAACGTGCCGATGGCAGAGTCAACACCTTATACCCTGCCACCTCGAGCACTCTACCCTCCCTGAAATTATGCTCCTGTAGAAAGACTACGTCCACTCTGTATTGACGTAAGAGCATACAAAAGCATTCCCTCTTCACACCAGTACACAGCCCATTCACATTCACAGTCATGCACTTAAGGCCTTTCTAAAGCTTCCAACCCTTTCTCCTCTCAACCTTCCCAGGGCCTCCTGCCCCAGGGTCAACACGTGGTTTGTCACCATCCACCCCCCCCTTTCCGATGCCTCTTATCCTGGCTGTCTCGAAAATATACATCCTTCCTCCCAGACCTCTGCGCGGGCGTCAGGACATCATCTGAGTCTGACGCAGCCGCCCTCTTCCTCGTGACACCCTCTACCGCCATACTGTCTTCCGAAGATTCCTCACAGTGAACATCAACCTCTACTGTGACCTGTCGCACAGAGCACGGTGACTCCTCTCTGTGCCTGCAGTTGTCCTCCTTCCTTCTCGTGCCTGTCCCGCCACACTCTCCTTTCAATTCAGGCACCATTTCACGGACCAAGCCATTATCCTCGCCCGAAGAAGGTAAAGTTTTCAATACCTCGTCGAGCTCCTCCTCCAGCTCCCGCACCTCCTGCTGAATTAGCACTTCCTCCCCCGTCACCGGCAAAGTGGCCATTTTTGGCTCCACACAACTCGTGCCTCACCCATCATGCACCACAAGAGACTCTTCTACGATTTCACTCCACAGACGGCCATCTCCTCGTTTTCCTTTGGAATTCTCCTCAATGACATCCACACCTGTAACTGGTGTTCCACCTGTTTGCGCCAGCGCCCTCCACTGCCTCCCACACATCGCCGTCATATGATCATACTCCCCACACAACCTGCATGTTCATGTTCGTCGCTGCCCAGCATACGCCACTAGAATTTGGGTTCTAAACTCCGGCATCACGACGTATGACGGGATCGGGTGCCTCAGTGTCATTTTGAGGGAGAATGTACCCTCCGGACGTCCCATGTACACACCTGCCGCCTACTTGCCTTGGGTTGCCAGATGCCCGGTACCATAAGCTGCAAACACCTTCCGTAAGTCCTCCTCGTCAGCCTCGAAGGGGACATTTCGCAACTTCACCCACGTATAGTGGCGAGAGACGTCTATGAGTCGCACTTTGACAGCTGGAGTTACATCAATACTCACATGCTCAAATTTCGTCACTAACGACTCGTACACAGCCGTCGAATTTAACTTGACGAATAGACGATAGGCCCCATTCAGGGCCACACCATAAACCTCATCATCCTGCACTCCGTACGTTTCCCTGATGATTGTCGGAAGTAACACCTGCGCCGTAGAGGGGGAAATCGCCCCATGAAGCAGCTCAACGCCGACAGTGTTCACCCTACGTCGGATACTCAGCGCCATATTGTTGCTATGAGAGCTCTCCTGACAAACAGCAGAGGGGTGCCGAGCACAACCGCGCTCCACCGCAGTCAGGCAGCTAATGATAAAATATCTCTAGGTGATATGAGGAAGTGTAAGGTTGGATGTTTTAAGGGTAATGTAGATGAGAAATGTGATATGTAACATAGATGAGAAATGAAAAATGTGGTATGAATATTCATTTTGAGAAAATGTAAAAATAAATTTTATTTTTTGGTGATTATAGCTTAAATTTGGTGGGAAAGTTGTATTAATATTTTTAGTTGATATATGATTTAAGTATTCGTGAACAGATTTACTGTTCATGACGATTGAGTACTGTCATAGATAATTGGTTGTTATGGTATAAATGTGCATGATTTAGTGGACTTGGTGTAATGCTCGTGTAATTTATGCAAATTTTGTCTTTATGTGTCTTATGTATATGATTTCGTATGGCTTTAAGTGATTGTAAGTCATTTATTTGTGATCAAGTGATTTGGAAAAAAATTTATGATGTAAAAATTATGGATTCATATGTCATAAGTGCATGTCTATTTTTGTATGATATAGTGAATAGCTAACATGAACTTAGTAAAGTGACTGTCATGTCCAAGTGATTGTGTATTAGTTGGAGGTGTGTGTCTTAGTTCTGGTAATGTCTCATTTCTTAAATTTGTTGTGATCATGTCATGGTAATTTTTTATGTGCTTATGTCCTATATCTTATATTTATTTTGAGAAGCGTAATCTTAGGTTTTTGGTGATCTTGGTGATGAGTGTTGATAGATGATGGTAAACATGATATGGAATTGGTGATCGTGATTTTTGTGTGAATGTTTATAACAATGAGTGTTTTCTGTGATCTTAGTGGTGGGGTCATAGAATCTGGTAATCGTCTTGGTTATAGTGTTCTTAGATATTGTAGGTACAACAGGTTGAAACATGGTGGGTTGTGTGTGATGTCACTGACCACCAAGTAAACACAGGTGGGAGTGTGACGTCACTGGAGGTGACTTCGTCGGTCTGTGGGGTGTGACATCGTGTGTTGGTGGTAGTGAGGTGAGTGCGCTTAGATATTGGCAAATATGATTTTTGGTGTGAATGTTTATAAAAAATGAGTGTTTTCTGTGATATTAGTGGTTTTTGAGGTAAGTGAATATGGGTGTTTGTTGTTGGTGGTTGTCTTAGTTTTTTGTGTACATGATATGTTTTCAGTTGATGGTGATCATGTACTAAGTGTTTGTGTATCAGGTTCGTGTTCATGTTTTTTTTGCGCTCATGGGGGGGAAGGATGGGGAGGGAGTTCTTGGTTATAGTGATTTGAGGGGATTTCTATAAAATGGGTGTTAGCTGGTGCTGATCTTAGTTTCTGGTGATTTTGACGGTGTTTTGGCGGTATTCAGTGGTGATCTGGTAGTAATCATTGGTGTTTTGGGAGTATTCGAAGGTGTTTGATGGTGTTTTTGAAGGTGTTCAAATGATGTGCAGAGTATTTTTGAAGGTGTTCAGTGGTGTTTTGGTGTTCAAAGTTGGTTCAAAGTTAGTCTGTGTGTTAGTTATGGTAATGTCTCATGTCATAAGTGTATGAGTTAGTTTTTCGTGTTAATGTTGTAAAGTCTGGAGAATGAGGGAGGAGTTTGGTGGATGAGATGTAATTTCGGTTAATGAAATGTGTAAGTGTGAATGAGAATGTAAATTGGTGGGTGAGTTAGAGAAGACAAATGTTATGTGATCTCAGTAAAGATATAGATAGTTTTAGTGATCTTGTCGCAAGCGATCTTAGTTTTTAGTGATCTTCGTTATGATTTTTTTTAGAGAATGAGTATAAAATGTGTGATGTTTTAGTGATCTTAGTGGTGGGGTTATAGAATTTGTTAAATGTCTTGATTGTGGTGATCTTAGATATTGGAGATATAACAGGTTGAAACAAGGTGCTTGGGTGTGACGTCACTGATCAAGTAAACACAGGTTGGAGTGTGACGTCACTGATCACCAAGTAAACACAGGTTGGAGTGTGACGTCATTGGAGGTGTCCCTATCTGTGCCGGCATGTGTTGGTGGTAGTTAGGTGAGTGTATTAGATATTGACAAATATTGTAAGGAGTTGGTGATTGTGTTGTTTGTGTGAATGTTTATAAAAATGAGTGTTTTCTGTGATCTTGGCGGTTTTGAGGTGAGTGATCATGGATGTTAGTTGACGGATGTAGTTGTTTTTTGTGTGTACATGATATGTTTTCAGTTGGTGCTGATGATGTTGTAAGCGTTTCAGTGTTGTTTGTGGGAGTATTCAAAGGAGTTTGATGATGTTTTTGAAGATGTTCAAATGATGTTTTTGGAGTATTCAAAGGTAATTGATGGTGTTTTTTGTGTTGTTCAAAGTAAAGTGTGGTGTGTGTGTGTGTGTGTGTGTGTGTGTGTGTGTGTGTGTGTGTGTGTCAGTTTTGGTAAATGTCTCGTGTCATAAGTGTATGTGTTAGTTTTTGAGTTAATGTTGTAAAGTCTGGAGACTGAGGGAGTAGTTTGGTGGACGAGTTGTAATTTCAGTTAATGAAATGTGTAAGTGTAGATGAATTAGAGATGTCAATTCTTATTTGGGAGTATTCAAAATGATATTTTGGAAGTGTTCCAATGATGTCTTTGAAATGTTCTAATGTAATTTGGAAGTGTTTCAGTGTAGTTTGGAAATGTTCAAAGATGTTTTTGTGAGTATTCAAATGATTTATGAAAGTGTTTTGATGGTGCTCAAAGTAATCTAGGGTTGTTCTGTAGTGAGATGATAAAGGCTGTTCATGAGTGAATATTTCTTAAGAGATATTGAGAAAAGGTGATCTTCAAATGATGTATGAGAGTGTTTTGAAGGTATTCAAGGTAAAGTGTGGTGTCTGTGTGTTAGGTGGTCGCAGAAATTGGTAATTCACTTGGTTACAGTGATTTGAGGGGATTTGTGTGAAAATGGGTGTTAGTTCTAAGGTGATGTTGATCTTAGTTTCTGGTGATTTTGGCTGTATTCAGTGGTGTTTTGGGAGTATTTGGGAGTATTGAAATGGTGTTTGAGACTATTCAAAGGTGTTATTGAAAGTGTTGAAATGATGTGCAAGAGTGTTTTTGTAGGTGTTCAGTGGTGATCTGGGAGTATTCAGTGGTGATATGGCAGTGCTCGAATAATGTGTTTTGGTAGTGTTAAAAGTAAAGTGTGGTGTCTGTGTGTTAGTGTTGGTAATGACTCATGTCATAAGTGTATAAGTTAGTTTTTTGTGTGCTAATGTTGTAAAAATCTGGAGAATGAGGGAGTAGTTTGGGGGATGAGGTGTAATTTCAGTTAATGAAATGTGGAAATGTGGATGAGTTAGAAATGTCAAATGTTATTTGAGAATATTCAAAATTATATTTTTGGAAGTGATCCAATGTTGTTTGGAAGTATTCCATTGTTGTTTGAAAGTGTTCAAACGATGTTTGAGAGTATTCAAATGCTGTATGAGATTTTGATGGTGTTCAAAGTAATCTGGGGTTGTTCTGTAGTGAGTTGTTAAAGGATGTTGATGAGATAAGATTTCTTAACAGTTATTGAGAAAAAGTGTGTGGGGGGGGAGGGGGGTATTCGTAATATGGAAAAATATTTTTTGGGTTTTTTTGATGAATTAGTAAAAATGGGGGAAAATTGTGGGTTAAGAGTAAAATTGTGTATTAGTGTCATTCGAGAAAAAAAATTCGTATCGAAAGAAGAAAAATTGTGAGTAAAATTTGTATCTTTTGTTTGAATTGTGACAGGTGAATTGTGACAGGTGAATTGTGACAGGTGAATTGTGACAGGTGACTTGTGACAGGTGAATTGTGACAGGTGAATTGTGACAGGTGAATTGTGACAAGTGAATTGAATGTGAATAGTGTGTGCGACCTGAATCTTTTTCTTGTATTGGTGAAATTCGTGGCAAGAGAATCTTTTGTCTTAATATGTAAAATTGTGACTAGTGATCGATAAGTGGTTATAAGTTGTAAGTGTTGTGGTGACTTGTTCTGATGAAATAGTTAAAACGAGAAAAATTTTGGGTTATGAGTGAAAATTGTCTTGTTGTGAGATGTTGGGGTAAGAGTGAAGTGTTGGGAGATGGGTGGGTGGATGTGATGAGGGTGATGAGAGGTAAGGTTTGGGGGGTGGGGAGAAGGGGTAAGAAGAGTATTGTATAAGAATTTTAATGTGATATGGGTATTTTACTGAAATTAAAGGTATTGTGTGAATATATATTAGTGTCATTTGAGATAAGTGGTTATAAGTTGTAAGTGTTGTGGTGACTTTCTGATGAAATAGTTACGAGTGAAAATTGTGTTTAGTGTTGATGGGTGATGGGTAGTGGGTTTTATGTGAAAGAAATGCGGGTGAGAATGGAGGAGGGGGTATGAAGTGATTGTGTTAAATTTTAATGAAATACTGGGATTTAACTGAAATTAAAGGTATTGTGTGAATATATTTTAAAAGAATGGATTGAGCAAGCATATCAAGGCTTAAAATTCTCTCTATGGTAGAAGTGATTGTTGGTGTTGAGGTAGAGAGAGATAGAGAAGGCTAGCCTGACCTGAGTTTTGTTATCTGAGGTCAGTCAGTCAGATAAGACTCGCTGGGCAGTCCTTGCCAGTCGGCACATGTCTAGACTTGTGGAGACTGACAAGTGAATCTTTTGTTGTATTATGTTAAAAATTGTGGATTGTTGTGAGTATTAACGAAAATGAGGAATAATTTGGGTTATTCTGGGTTAAGAGTGAAAAAGTATATTAGTGAAAATTTATGTAATGAAGAAAATGTAATAGTACTTTAAAATGGAAAATATTAGTGTTATCCTGAGTTTACTTCATTTAAGTTAACAAGAAGAAAAGTAAATTAAAAGTAACTTAAAAGTAACTTAATTGATTTTAAGTTAATAAGGGGACACAGAGTGACCTAACTTGATCAATCCTGTTGGTCTGTGTGTGTGAGGTCATCACGTGACGTCACTGACCGCTAAGTAAACACAGGTTGGGTGACGTCACTGACCACTGAGTAAACACAGGTTGGGTGACGTCATGCATGCCAGGATGTTACTTGTTTACACCTGAATAGCGGGACCCAAGAATTTGTTCCAAGGAAGTGGAGAGTAGCTCAAATCTTTGTATTATTGATATCGAAAAAAGTTGATCCAAGGAAGTGGAGCAGGAATATTGGGTTTAGAGGGTGATATGAGGGAGAAGGAGGTCTTGATGCAAGGAGCTGGAGCAGGAATATTTGGGCTTAGAGGGTGATGGTGGTGATCTTGATCCGAGGAAGTGGAACAGGAATATTTGGGTATAGAGGGTATGGGAGATGGTGGGTTTTAGAGGGTGATGGTGGTGATCTTGATCCAAGGAAGTGAAGGGTAAGATCATCTTTTTCTTTGTATTATTGATATCGAGAAAAAGTTGATCTAAGGAGGTGGAGACTACAAGAAAATGTTAATTTTGGGGGAAGATGGAGAGGGAGGTGTTGATCCAAGGAAGTGGAGCAGGAATATTTGGACATATAGGGTATGGAAGATGGAAGTGGGAGGTGGGGGGAGGGGAGATGGAGGGTTTACCTGGAATTTTCCTTGAGAGAGTTCCGGGGGTCAATGCCCCCGCTGCCCGGTCTGTGACCAGGCCTCATGGTGGATCAGCGCCTGATCAACCAGGCTGTTACTGCTGGCTGCATGCAATCCAACGTACGAGCCACAGCCCGGCTGGTCAGGTACCGACTTTAGGCGCTTGTCCAGTGCCAGCTTGAAGACTGCCAGGGGTCTATTGGTAATCCCCCTTATGTATGCTAGGAGGCAGTTGAACAGTTTCGGGCCCCTGACAGTTATTGTATTGTCTCTTAACGTGCCAGTGACACCCCTGCTTTTGATTGTGGGGATGTTGCATCGTCTGCCAAGTCTTTTGCTTTCGTTGTGAGTGATTTTCGTGTGCAAGATCGGTACTAATCCCTCTAGAATTTTCCAGGTGTATATAATCATGTTTTTCTCTCCCCCCTACCCATTCCAGGGAATACGGGTTTCCCAGGAACCTTCAAGGGGCCCCAGAAATTTTGAGGGTTTTTATCCCTTTATGTGCACCATAAAGGGTTTTCTCGTGCATTTTTTGGTCGCAATTTTCCCCCCTTTAAAAGGGTCTTTTTTGTGTGCACAAATTTCCAGCCAAATTTAGAAAAAACCCGCCCCTGAAGAGTGTCATCATGGGCTTGGCATCTCATAAATTCTTTTTTGATTTTCCCGACCTCAGCCGGGTTTTGCGGCTTCTAAAAACTAGTCATTTTGGGGATTTAAAGTGGGCCACCTTTTTCCTTACTCCCACTGTGTAAAACCCATTTTGTTTTAAATGGGGGCCCAATCCTGGATGAATTAAGAAATCGAAAATGAAAACGATTGCAAAAAAACCCAAAACCCCCCGGGCCGGTTTTGAACCCGCGGCCCCATATTTCCCCCTCAAAACCCCCAGCCCTCGCGCTCCCAAACTAGCCCCACTACCCAACAATAAGTTTCCATCCAACAGGTATTTTTTCTACACCATGGGAAGATTAGCCCCAGGCCCCTCTTTTGGACCAAAAAAGGGCAATTTTTTTACAAAAACGAATTTTTCCCCCCCACCCTAGCGTGGCCGTGAGGGAACCTAGTTTCCAAGCCCCCTTCCTGCCGTCAACATGACTTAAAAAATTCGTAATGACACGATTGAAAAATAAACCAAAACCCCGGGCCCGGGGTTTGAACCCCCCGGTCAAGAGTCCAAAACTCCAGCCCGTCGCGCTAGCCCAAACCCAAAACTAGCCACGCCACGCTAGCTGGAGTTTCGCCTGTAAAAACTTGCATTTGGGGTCACAAAGGTGCCTGTGCTAATTTTCCTAAGGTAAGAAATTACCAAAGTTGGATAAATTTCTTATTGGGGCCTGCTGGTCCTAGGGCTAGCGCGACGGGCTGGATTTTTTGAACCCAAATAACCGGGGGTTTAAACCCCGGGCCCGGGGGGAAAGGGTTTCCCAAATCCAGGATGTTGTTCTCGATTTGATTTGGCATAAGAAAAAAAATTCTTTGGGTTTTTTTCCCGTTTTCTTTTATGGTTTTTTATTTTTCTTCCCGTGATTTCGTTTCTATAAAATTCCTTTTGGGCTTAATTTCCCGACTTTGCTATTTCTCTGACCAGTGCCCTTCCCAAACGCATTTCAGATATTTTTGGCCCCTTTTAGCCGTTTCGGTTTAAATTTTTTTTCCCGTCGCCTGAAAGGGAGCGCCTGTCTCTTTTTTTTTTACGTCTACTCCCCCCTTTTTCTTAATGGAAAAAAGCCTTGAGCATACTTTTCGAGTGCCACCGAGTTAATCTGTTCAAAGGCAAAAGTTGGTGTCTTTGTTGCTTAGCCCCTATTTTCCCATTTTAATCTTTTTGGATTTGGGTTTTTATTTGGGCCCCCACTTTATGTTCTTGTTTTTGAAGTTAAATTTTGGTAAGGCCCCTCTGCCCTAATCTCATTTTTTGGGTCTGGGGCTCCACGCATACAGGGTCTGAACCCCCAATTATGTAGTGACCCAAAAGTATATTTTTTTTGTTTAGGGTGAAATTTCGTATCAGATCATCATTTTTAGTGAAAAGAGGTCTAGTGTATTCCCCAGACAGTAGGCTCTATTTTTTGCGGGTTTTTAAGTTAAATTTTTTGTCAGAGATTTAAAACTCGGTGTGTGTGTGTGAAAGTGGGGTGGGTGTTGTGTGTTTTCCCGGGGGGGTCAACCCTGCCTCCTGGTTTTATAAACTGCAACAACATTATTTGCTATATTCCCCCCCATTTTAGGTGCCCAATTTGAAACCCCTCCAGAAGCAAAATGTTGGGGGCCCCGGAGCTGGAAAAATTTTCCCCAGACAGTGGTCAATTTTTAACACCCTGTTCCGGGAATTTGTTTGGGGACTTTTGCATCCAGAGGTTTGTAGACTACCGCAATGACGGGTTTTTTTTTGGTTCTGGATTTTTTTACTGCTAAAATTTCCCCACTACATCTTTTTGAGGAAAAAAAAGCATTTTTTCCCTGTGAAAAATATGTACTGCATATAAAAGGCCCCCAAACCCCCCCACCTTTTTCCCTTTTTTGGGTTTTTTTCACCCCGTCCCCCATCTGAAATGGGTTTTGAAACCCTGGGATCCATATTTTTTTTGTCCAAGCCCTGTGAAAGCCGCAAACATTAAAATTTCCCTTTTTCAAGCCCCCCCCAAAGGGATAAAAGGGTTTTTTTGGTTTGTTCGTTAGCGGGTTTTAGACCTGTATTTTTGGGCAAATAAAAATGCCCCATGGGCTTGTGGTATTGGTGGTACTGGGGGGATTTTTTTTTTCGGGCACTATTTATTTTAAAACTGTTTTTTTTTGGAGGGGAGGCATCGACTGGGTTCCACCCCGGGAAATAAATGGATTTGGCGTACGATTTCTGCCTTTTCCCTGCCATTTTTTTTAACCTTCCGGGCACAAAAAAAACCCTTTTCCCTTTTAAATTGGCGTGGCTACCCATTTTTTCCCAGGGCCCCGGGATGTTTTGAAATTTTTTTTTTTCCCTTTTAAATTTGGTGTCCCTGGAATTTTTAAAGTTAAAAAGAAACAGTTTTTCCGGGGGGGGGGGGGAGGGACACATTTCGGGGTGAAAAAAGTTACGGGAATGAGTTGCTTTTTCCTTTTTGTCATATGGGCACGGAAATTTTTCAGGGGGGTTTAAAATTGAAATTTTTTTCCCCATCTTTTTTTTCCCAGATTTCCCATGCCTGCAGATCCCAAGTGCACGGGTTTGGTTTTTCTTTTTGGGCCCTTGGGGTTTTTTTGTGACAGTACCCTTTTTGGTGCATTTTTTTTAACCTGCCCCTTTTTCCTATCTTCACTGGTACAAACAATGGAGATCTCACCAGTTTTTTTTCCGGAAATAATCCTTCTTTTTTTGGCCTAGTGGAGCCCCCTTTTTTGCTATCCCCTTTTTGGTTTTTACTCTTTTTTGTAATATTTGGATTTACTTGTCCTTGACTAAACTTTTTTTTCCCCACAAACCAGCTCCTTTTCTCCCTCGGGGCAATTTATATGCATTCCCTCAGCATACATAAAACTGTCAAACCGGGAAACAGCATTTTTCCAGCCTCACCATTACTGCCCCCCCCAGGAAAACACCTCCATTTTCCCACCATTACTGTTTTAACCAGGACAGAAATTCCACCCCACATTTCCCGGTCTACCGGGGCAGCACTTACGATTTTTTTGCCCAAACAGGGCCCAAAGAACCAAGGGGGTCCCCACCCCAGCCCAAAATTTTTTTTATTTTCCCATCTGTTACAGTAAGAAAATGTTTTCCTTTTTTTTCTATGAAGGCTGCTTTGATGTTTTTCCTCTTTTTAATACCAATGTTTTTTTAATCCACGATTGCTCTCATTTGGGCATACCCAAAAACACTTCCCTGATTTAATACTGCTTGGAGAAAATTCTTGATATCTGCAAAAGGGGGGCGTGACACCAAATCTCTGTATTATTAATATCGAAAAAAATTTTTGACCCGAGGAGTTTGGGGAGAAACAAAAACTAAAATTAAAAAAAAATTTAAAAAACAAATTTTTTTCTTTTTTGGGGCGGGTGAAAGGGGAACGGGCGCCGGGGGGAGCACGGGCGATGGGGCCCCGGGCCGGGGGCCCGTGTGAACGCCTGGGGGGCGGTGTGCGGCACAAAGCCCTTTTTAAGTTTTCCATTATCCCTTGGGTGCGTTTTTTCAAAACATACGTGCGAAAAAGGGCGGCACCCTTTGAAGACCGCTGAACTGCCTTTCTCACACTCTTAAACCATTCCCCCCTGTGCAGCCCTTATAAAAATTATATATATATATATATAAAATATATTTTATAAAAAATTTATATTATATATATAAAATATTAATAAAATATATATAATTTTATGTGTGTATGGGTGGGTTTTAGGGGGTTGGGGGGGGGTACCCCACCTATTTTGTAAATTGCAGGGGGGGGGGGGGTCCATAGCTCATGGGGGGGGCGCCTTTTCCCACTGGCCCACTACTAGGCCCACTCTTCCTACCCCATGACCTTTATCATACCTCTTTTTAAAAGGGCTTTTGTATGGTTTGCTCCCTTCCACTACATCACATCCCAGATTTTTTTCTATTTTTTGAAAACTCTGTGACTGAAGAAATTCCCCCAAAAATTTTTCCCTGTGTTTCCCATCTGAATTTTCAATTTTCCAAAATTTTTGACCCTTCTTTTGCTGAGCCCCCTTTCTTTTGGAACTTCTTGCCCCCGTTCACCTTTTTCGATTCCCCCCAAAGTATTTTAGTCACATACCCTTTCCATCTCTCCTTTATCCAGTGCCCGTAAGGTCGATCTCCCTTTTATCCTCCCCCTATGGACATGCCCCTTAGCTCCAGAACAGCCCTTTGTTTTTAAACCCTTTGCATTTTTCCTCAAAATTTCCTTACATTTTAAAGCAAGGTGGGGGTTTCCCAAATTTATTTTGGGCATATTTTCAAATATAGGTTTGAGGGCACATGGTGTACGGGGTTTCTGAACAATTCCTTTTTAAGATGCCCGGAATGCTGTTTATAAATTTGTTAGGCCCCCATACCCCCTGAAACCAGTTATTTGGCTGTTTTTGCAACCTCAGGAAAAACGTCTCGGTGTTTTACTCCCCCCAATATCCTTTTTCCCTTTAGTGGGGGTAATTGTTTTTTTTCCCGGCCTCCAAAAACCGTACCCGTCTGCGTTTTTTTTTTTTCCCTTCCCTTGAACTCTGAGCCCGTTTTTTTGGACCAGCCCTGCAGGCCCCGTCCTGAAACCCTTTTTACTCGCCTGGTCCTTTAAACTGATTGAAAATTTTTCTCATTAAAATTTACATCATAAGAAAACAAGGACAATTTTCCCGTGTCTTTTCCTTTCTTTTTGTCGTTCACCCAAAACCCCCAATCAGTACCGGTCCCCAGGGTAACCCTTTTTGGGAAACCCCCCTCGTCACAGGTGCCCACTCTGACACCTCGTCACGTAACAAGATCGTTTTTTTGCCCAATTTCAGGGAAATTTTCTGATTCATTTCAATGCCTTTTTTTGTTATACCCTTTTCTGGGCCTCCCAGTTTTTTGCATTAATCTCTTGTGCAGAAAATGTGCCCCAAAAACCTTTTTACAGTCCCCGTCTATCCATCCTCTGTCACCTGGGCCCTGGGAAATCCCAGTAGGTTTGTAACACAGAATTTCCCCCCCTTTAAACCGTGCTGCATGTCTTTTTTAAGCCGTTTTCCCTTTTTAGGGGGTTCCACCCCTTCTCCTGATAATCTTTTTGACTTTGCATACCCCTACATAAAAAACAAAAAAAGGCAAAATAAATGGGGACTGGATTGATACCAAATAACTCCACATAGAAAGAGGGGAAATTTCACGACGTTTCCCGGGCCCGGGCTTTTGGGCCATTTTTCCCAAAATCCCCCTGTGGGACTTTTAAAGGTCCAAGTCGGGCCGAAACGTCGCGTAAGCTTTCCCCTCTTTTTAGTGCGGGGTTTTTTGTGTATCAAACCCAAAATGTTAGTGACACTGGGCCCCGCAGTTTTAAAAGTTTCGGTCCCGTCTCCTTTTTTGAAAACTGGGACTACATTTTCTGTCCCTTTCCAAAACCTCAGGAGTCCCCCCCTGGTTTTCCCTTGATGTTTTGAAAATTTTTTTTTTAGTGATACATAGAGGCCCCTCTGGGTCCTTTCCCAGGATCCCCGGAAAATGTTTTTCCAACCCCCCCCCTTTTGGGGGTTTGGCTCGGTAAAACAGCCCTTCACTTCCTTTCCCCCATTGTATGTAGTGTTCCCCGTACTAAGGGGGGCACCCCACCCTCCCCTCTTTTCTGGAGTCCCTTCCCGTCCCCCTCCCGTGAATACTTTTTTTTGAATCTCATGTTTTGGGCCCCCACATACTTCTCAGTCGTTTCTTTTGGGTCTCCCCCCCCCTTTTTTACCTCAGCCTGAAATTAAACCCGGCCATGACTGTTTTTTTTTCCTCCTATGTGGCTTTTTCAATAGCTTCGGTTTTGATTTGGCTTTTGGTGCTATGTCCCTTTTCCCTAATTTTCGTTGGGGTTTCCCCCCTTACCTTTCCCTTTTTCTTTTTTGGCTCTTTCGAAATGCCTTCCCCTTTTTCTCCTTTGGGCCCCCTTTTCCTGTAAATTCTTTCCCTTCTGAAGCACACTTGGTTTTGACCTCCCTACATCTTTTGGGGTGAACCAAGGGCTCATCCTGGGGCCCTTTTTGTTTTTTTTCTCCCTTCCCCTTTGGGTACCTCTCCTCACTTTTTTCATATTGTTTGGGCCCCTATTCTCATTTTTCTGAAATTCCTGCCATTTGGAAAAAGATTCTTCATGCCTCCCTAAACCCCCCTTTGTAGTTTTGGGTTTTATTCGTCCTTCCCTTTCCCGCTTCCCTCTCCACTTGTAACTCACTACGTAAAAAGAAGCCAGAATACGTGGTCACTGGCTCCCCCGGGGGTCTTTCCCAAAAGTTTAGTTTCCCCAACTAAACTCACTACTCAAGGTGAATACTAGGTTTCCCGTCCCTTGGGTGGTTTAAACAAACTCCCTCCTTCCGTAGTGTCCCTTTTTGTGTGTGTGTGTGTGTGGTTTCTCCCAAATAAAATTTTAATCACCTATTGAGGTTTCAGGGGGCGGTCCAGTTCCTGGCAAACGCCTTCAATGGTCCCCTATTAGGTTTCCTCTCCCTGAACCGGGGAGCCCTTTATCATACCTCTGCTTTAAAACTATGTATGGATCCCCGCCCCCCACTACATCACTTCCCCAAAATATTCCCCTTTCCCGACCCACTCCCGTGGGGTCTGTTTTGTGTACCACCTATAAGTTTCTCGCCCCATATGGGGGTTTCAAAGGGGGCGACTAATAGCTTTCCCGGCCCCCGCCCCTTCACTCTCCCCCCTGCTCCATGATATTTTTTCATAAACCCCTTCTTTAAAACTGTTTTTTTGGGAACCCTTTCTTCCACTACTTCAAATCCCCCCAATTTTTTCCCGTTCCTGAAACTCTAAGAAATAAAGAAAAAAGCCTTTCCCCCCAACAACCCCTTTACTCAAACTGGGGTTTCAGTTTCCCCTTTTTTTGTATCCCCTCTCTTTAAACCCTTCGATCCTTGCCACCTTGTCAATGCCCCCTTAGTATTTTATGCATTTTTTACAAATTTCCCCTCTATTCCCCCCTATCCTCTAGTGTCATCAGGTTTTAGTTTTTCCCTTTTAAACCCCCTCCCCTAAGACAACCCCTCAGTTTCCCGGACCAAATCGTGTTGCAAAATTTTTTTCCTAAGTGGGGGTTCCATGCTAAATGTGCATATTCCAGATAGGCCTTACATACACGTGTAAAAAATGGGCGGGAAACCTCCTTTCTCAGATTTTAAACCCCCAATTTTTCAGGTTTTTCCAATCTCCCCCTATGCTGGGACAGTTTTTTTTGATTTATGTGTGTCCCCCAGGGGGCAAAGTTCGTTATAATGCTTAAACCCCCAAAATCCTTTTTTTTAATTGACGTTTTTCAAACTGTTGATTTTCCCAAACCCGTTTCCCCCGTTTTGCAGTCCCTCTTTGCCCCTTTCCCAAATCTTCCCTGACCTTACACAAATGGGTTAAAAATCCAGAAAAACAATTGTCGGGCCATACTTTTAGTTTTTTCCCCGATTCCCCCTTTTAATCTAAACTGATCATCGCCCCCTTTTGGGATTCCCCCTCATCATTTTTTAAAATCCCTCAGCGAACAGTGACACTTTTTGAATCTATTTCCCTTTCCCCCATGTCATTTACGTATACCCGAAACAGCCAAACCCACCCGGACTGAACCTTGTGGAAACCCACTCGACCCCATTCGCTCCCCTCCGACACTTCAGCACGTACCAAAACTCGTTTTTTCCTTCCCGTAAGGGATTCCCCCCGATCCATTGCAGTAACCCCCCTCCCCCTTTATTCCCCGCCTGCTCCTCTAATTTTTGCACCAGTCTCCTTTTGGGGGTAAATGTGTCAAAAGCCTTCCCTTTCAGTTTTAAAAAGGGGAAACAAAACCCACCCATCCCCCTCTCTCCTGTCTAAATTTTGTTACCCTTTTCAAAAGAACTCAAGTAGATTTTTTTGACACATGAATTTCCCCCCCCCCCCCTCTGAAGCCCTACTGGGCCCCGTCATGTATGAGCCCAATCCTTTTTATGTGTTTCCAAACCCCTTTTTTTTCCTTTATAATCTTTTTCCCCTGACTTTTTCATGCTAAAACAAGTCATTACACTGGTCCCGTATTTAATTCGCCGTCGTCCCCTTTCCCCTTTAAAAATTTGGGAAATACATGTGCTTTTCTTCCCCGCCCCCAGGCCCAAATGGGCCCCGTTTCGATAGATTTACTAAGAAATTTCTGCAAAAGGCAAAACACAGTTCCCTGCTCCCTCTCTCAAATCCAGGAATAAGTTTTTCTGGGCCCCCCCGCCCTTTTTAAAGGGATCGATTCGCTAGCAGTTTCAAACCCTACCTTGGGTTTTTGTGTATTGTGTCCCGCACCTGGGGTGGTGCAAAACCCCACCCCCAAAAGTTTGCTGGAAAACATTTCCTGACTCTATTGTGGGAAAACTTTTTCTAAATCTTTTTTTTTGTTCTTTAAATACTTCTTGGTCACTCTTCGTGAGCTTCCCTCCTTTCCTCAGTCTGATTACCTGGTCCTTGACTGTTGTTTTTCTCCTAATGGGGACTGTATAACAACTTTGGTTCGATTTGGCTTTTGATGCTATGTCGTTCTCGTATTGCCTCTGGGCCTCTTCACTTATCCCTGCATATTCTTTTTCTGGTTCTTCTATTTTAGCTTCTGTTTTCTTGAGTCCTTTGCCTTCTATACCTTTTCCATGTTCTAGCACACTTGGCTTTGGCCTCTTTACATCTCCAGTTAAGCCATGGGCTCACTCTGGTCTTAGCATTCTTTCTGTTGCCCTTTGGTATAAACCTTTTCTCTACCTCCCTGCACTTAGTGGTCACTATTTCCATCATTTCATTTAATGTCTTTCCATCTAGTTCTCTTTTCCACTGCATTTCATGCAGGAAGCTTCTCATTCCTATGTAGTCCCCTTTTTTGAAGTTCAGTTTCTCTCTTTGTTCTCGTGCTGCTGCATTCTCCACTGTTAACTCTATAAGATATTCAAAACTCAGGACATCATGATCACTAGCGCCAAGGGGTCTTTCGTGGGTGATATCCCCTATGTCTGAACTATTCAAGGTGAATGTGACATCCAGCCTTGCTGCAGCATCCTCTCCTTTCTCTCTGGTTGTATCCCTAACATGTTGATGCATAAAGTTCTCCCATACAGTCTCCAACATCTTAGCCCTCCATGTTTCTGGTCCCCCATGTGGCTCTAGGTTTTCCCAGTCAATCTCTTTATGATTGAAATCCCCATTAAAAGCAATTTTGTCCTACCCCATATAAGCCTTCTGGCCACTTCAGCTGTGTATCCACCATTGGCCCTATTGCGCACATCATACTCTTCTCTTGTTCTCTTGCTGTTAAGTGGTGGGTTTACATCACGCTATCATTCCTTTGGACCCCAGTCTGAAGTTTTCCTACATGATTCATCTGTTGCCCTTCTTTCCATTCCTCTCATGTCCTCAAAACTCCCCCTGGTTTTCATGAGCAATGCTACTCCTCCCCTCCTCTGTTCTCTCTGTCTTTCCTCATAATTTGATATCCAGGGGGAAAAATTGCATCGTTATTATCCCTGTAAGTTTTGTCTCTGTTAGTGCTATGAGTTGGAATGCATCAGTGAGGGTTCTTGCCACCTTCACTTTATTGTTATTCCATTCTTTGGTGCACCATACCTTTACTTCCTTTCCCATTACGTTTTTTTGGGAGAGGGGAAAAGAGGAAGATGGAGGGGGGGAGGCGGGGCACAATATTATGGGAGGGCTGGATTGGGAAATTTTGTGTTGGGGGGGTGGGGGCTATGGATGGGGTTCTTTTCTGTTTACTGTGTTTGGTTAATAGTGGTGACGGGGGGTTGAGAGGTTTTTTGTAACTTTTGTTTTTGATATTTCCCCAAAGGCGGCTTTCCGTCTGTCTTTCCCCTGTCATGTTCTCTCTTTCCCTTCCCGGGGTTTTTGTCTTGCTCTCACTTAGTTGTTTTTGGGGGGTTTTGTCTCGATCGAGGCAAAATTTTTGAAAACGGAGATTTTTCTTTAACAGGGGGTTTCTTTTGTATATCCGTTCCGTACCACTCGTCTTAAATGTTCAATCAGGTCGATTTTTTTTTCCCTCGAATACCTTCCAAGTCTGGAAAACTTTTTCCTAGACGTCCCTCTCCCCGGGGGGTTTTTTTTTTTTATTTTTTTTTTTTTTTTTTTTGTTTTCTCGAAATGCTTTTTTCATCATGGTTCCCCCCTCACCCCCTAAAGCCCATGATAATTTTTTAACCCTCCCCCTCTCCCTCTTCCCATTTCTTTTTCCCCTGTTCTTGGATTTGTTTTTAAGCTTTCCCCCTTTTACTTTTCCCAATTACTCCCAACACATGGGGCCTATTTTACGCTGCAAAAGAGCTTAGCTCCATCTCCCCTTCGTCCCCTCGCGCCGATGATTTTTCCTTTCAGTCTCTGCCCTTTCGGTCTATCTTTGATCCTGTCAGCACATCCATTTCTTCCCCCAACTCTGATCTTTCCTCGCTACTACAGTTTGGTGTTTCCCCCACTTCTTGCTCTCTGCAGTTTTGCTCAACATGTTTTTTGAAAAAGCTCGTTTAACCTTTTCTCCTTTGGGGTTTTTCCTTTTGGTTCTTGATCCGTTCTACCCATTTTTCCCTTTTTCCGCCCGCCATCACTTTCCCTTGCTTTTACGTCCTCCCTTTTGACATCCCATTTTGTTTTTAAACCTCTTGGGTGTTTATTTTGCTTCAGCTTATCGAAAAAATGTGTGGGGTGGGGGTTTTTATGGTAATGTGTTGAGATTGCAGGGTCGACCCAAAGCTCCTAGCCCCGCCTCTTCACTGGTCGCCTGGGTCACCTCCGTAACCATGAGTTTTATCAACCTCTGTTTAAAAAACCATGTATGGATCCTGCCTCTATTTTGCTTCCCAACTTTTCCCATTCCTGATACTCTGTGGGAAAAATATTCCTACGTCCCCTTTGACCCCTGGAGTCTTCAACCCCCAACTGTGTCCCCTTGTTGCTGTGCCCATTTTTGGAACATCTTGTCTTTGTCCCCTTATCTTTTTCCTCTCAATATTTTGTATGTCGTTTCTGTCCCCCAACCCTCCCTGTCCTCCAATGTCATCAGGTTGATTTCCCCTTAATTTAAACTTCTCCTCATAGGAAAACCCTTTAGCCTGGACTATTTGTTGAAAAACCTTTTGCACTTTCTCTTGTTTTTTCGTGTTTGGCTAGGGGGGGTTCCAAATGGGGCCGCATACTCCAAAAGGGGGCCAACGTCCGGGGTGTACGGGGCCCCTAAAACGATTCCTTTTTAAGATGTCGGAATGCTGTTCGAGGTTTGCTAGGCGCCCATATCTGCAGCGTTATTTGGGTGATTGCGCTTCGGGAGATGTGCCGGGTGTTATACTCACCCCCAAAGCTTTTCCTTGAATGGTTTGTAGTCTCTTGGGCCCCCAGACTGTTTCCGTCTGTGGTCTTCTTTGTCCTTCCCCAATCTTCATACTTTTTCATTGGGGGGTTAACTCCAGAACCCAAATTTCGGGCCAGGGCTCCAGCCTTCCGGGTCCCCTTTTTAGTCTGCCCGGTCATCGATCGAATGAATTCTTCTCTCAAATTACTCACTGCAAACAGGGGCACTTTGGAGTCTATTCCTTCCGTCCTGTCTTCACAAATACCCCGAAACAGCACTGGTCCTAGGACTGACCCCCCGTGGGACCCCGCTGGGCACAGGTGGGGCCCCCTCTGACACCTCGCCCCGTACCATGACTCCTCTGTCTTCCTGACAATATTCCCCGATTCATTGTATCCTTCCCGTTTTTCCCTGCTTGGTCCCCCGTTTTTGCACTAATCTCTTGTGTGGAATGTGTCAAACGCCTTTTGCAGTCCAAGAAAATCAATGTAGGGGTGTGTGTGTGTGTGTGTGGTGTGTGTGTGTGTGGTGGTGTGGTTGGTAATAATACGATGAGGGGAATGATTCTCTCAGACAAAGAATGTGTCTCGCACATAAAAAAAGGGCGAAAACAATAGATGTGGATAATCCATTTCACCCAAAATTGGTAACACTTTTTAATCCTTTTTTTTCATTATTTTACTGTAAAGCTGACCATGGTTTTTTTAAACAAATTTGTTCTATTTAAAATTGGTGATAGTCTTTCTTTTATTAAGTCCTCTTATAATTGGTCTTATGTTATAAAAACTACTTTCTTTTTAGCAATATGAAATTACGTTTTAAAAAGAAGGATGATAATAATAACCTTTCTGGTTTAACAAAATTTTTGTCTTTAGTTTTTTTCTAAAATATATGAAGATAATTTTTATAATTTTATATTTTTTTTATAATAATTAAGATTAGTAATTAAAGGAAAATATAATTAAAGTATTAATTCTTCCCAATAAAGTTGTACAGTCAAAAACATAATAATATCCTGCAATTGTCAAAAATTTTGTATTTTTTCACGATGCCCCAAAACAAGACTCAAGAAATCGTAATACCGATTGCAAATAAACCATTACGATTTTTTTGATCATGTTGACGGCAGTGAAGGACTTGACTAGAGTTTTTCACGGCCACGCAGCTGGGGGGATTCGTCTTAAAAATTGCATTTCTGGTCCAAAAGGTGCCTGTGCTAACCTTTCCATGGTGAGAAATATATGTTGGATGAATCTTATTTTGGCTAGTGGTCTAGTGGGTAACGCGACGGGCTGGAGTTTTGAGCACTATGCCGCGAGGTTTTAAAACCCGGGGGGGTTTGGTTTTTTTTTAATCAAATCTGAAAAAGTTGTAAAAAGTTATTTCGAAGTTTAAATTTCCGAATGTTTGGGCCTGGTCACAGACCGGGGGCCCCGGGGGGGGTTTTACCCCCCGGAAACCCCCCAGGATCTCCGGTATACAGCTTCCTGTTACTTATAGTATTGGCCCGGAAAAAGTCTTTTCACGGGTCCCTAATTTTCGACGACCTGTCAGGGTTCCTCAAAAAGCCAAACTAATATATAAATTCAATAAGTAACAAAAAAGGCACAATACCGTGATGAACAATCAAAAAACCCACATAGAAAAAGGCAACTTACGACGAAGCTTCGGTCCGACTTGGGCCTTTACGTCACAATTTAAAGAAAAGGAGAGAAGGGGGGGTATATATAGTCCGTTGTTGGTATATATACTCCCTCCTTTCGTGGGTTTTAAAATCCCTCCTGTTCTGTTGGCCTGTTTTACCCCTCCTGTTTGTTGGCCTTATATCTCCCCTCCTGCGGGTTTGGGCCCAATTTTTCTCCCGTTTTTGTTGCCCCATATAACCCCTCCCGTTTTTTTGGGCTATTAATCCCTCCTGTTCTGTTGGGGCCCATAATTCCGTTCTGTTTACCTATATATACTCCCTCCTTTCTTTTGGCCCTTTTATACTCCTCCTGTTCTGTTGGGCCCATAATACCCTGTTCGTTGGTCCCCATATATACTCCCTCCTTTTCTTTGGGCCCAATATACTCCCCCCTGTTCTGTTGGGCCTATATTACTCCTGTTTGTTGGCCTATATATACTCCCTCCCGTTCTTTGGGCCCAAATTCTCCCCCCTTTCTGAGGCCTATATATACCCCTCCTGTTTTTGTTGACCTATATATACTCCCTCCCGTTTTTGTTGGCCCATATATAACCCCGTTCGTTGGCCTAATATACTCCCCCCCCTGTTTTTTATGGCCTATTTTACTCCCCCCTGTTCTGTTGGGCCCATATACTCCGTTTGTTGGCCTATATATACTCCCCCGCTCTGTTGGCCTATATATATCCCTCCTGTTCTATGGCTAATTACTCCCCCCCTTTTTTGTTGCCTATTTACTCCCTCCTGTTCTGTTGACCCAATATAAAAAATAAGAAATAAGAAACAAGGAACACGCAGAAGGCCTACTGGCCCTGCGAGGGGTCCAAGTCCCTACCGGGCTTAAGCCAATGCCCCCAACCCTAGTCAGGTCAGGTAACTTGTTTAAGGGAGGAACAGGGGCAACCGCCCTGTTAGCACAACATCAGGTCCAACTCACACCCCCCCACATCTATCATGTATTTATCCAACCTATTTTTAAAGCTACACAAGTTCGGCCTTTTAAAGGGTATTTGGGGAAAGTTTGTTCCACTCATCCACAACCTATTACCAAACCATACTTTCCTAACCCCTCCGAATCAAATTTTTTCCAATTTAAAAACCATTGCTGCGAGCCTGTCTGGGTAATTTTTTCAGCAACTATTTACATCCCCTTTAAAATTTATTCCTGTCTTCCACTTATAAACCTCAATCATATCCCCCCAAAATTTACTTTTCTAGAGAGTGCTTTTTTCAGGGCCCTTAGTCTATCCTCATAGGGAATTTTTTCTGATACATGGGATCATCTTTGTATCCTCCTTTGTACATTTTCCAGAGAATTTTATACCATTCTGAAATACGGTGACCAAAACTGTGCAGCATAATTAAATGAGGCCTAACCAAGGATGTTAGGTTGAAGAAAAACCCAAAAGGAAAACCCTTTATTTATGCTTCTTGATATGAACCCAAGGATTCATAGCTTTTTTTGCAAACATTTTACACTGTTGTCTTGGTTTGATTACTGCTAACCAAAAACTCCTAAATTTTTTTCGCAATCCGTAATATTAAGATTACTTTTTTTAGTTTTATTGGCAGGGGTTATTGTCCGTCCAAATTTGAACTTTGCTTTTTATATTAAACTGCACTGACCCCCCTCCGACCCTGCATCAGTCTATTCAAATTTCCTGGGGTGCTCGAATGTCCCCGTCAATGAATTCGGGCCCATTTTTTGGGGTCCTCGGGAAAATTGCCGAGTCGCTCTTTTTGCCCTCTCTTGTCGTTTATTGATTGTAAAAGCAGGGGGGCCCCAAAACTGACCCCTGGGAAACACCCTCGTGACGCTTCCCCCCCCTCTGATTTCCCCCATTTTTGCAAACCTCTGCTGCCTATTTGTCAACCATGCCTCTATCCAGGAAAAAAATTTTTCCTCCTATTTTCCCTGTGCTTTAAAATTTCCCCAAAGTCTCGTGGGGACCCTTCAAAAGCCTTTTGAAGCCATATACACAATATCTTTCTTTTTCCCTGTCACCCCCTCAAATACCTTGTGAAAAAAGTTAATAAATTTGAAAGGGAGGCGCCCCTTTTAAAAAAAAGCTGAGATTCGTTGATTAATTTTTTGCTTTTCAAGGGGGCTACGAACTGCCCCGGCAAATTGATTCCTAAAATTTTTCCCACTAGGGGGTTAGGCTTTTGGTCATGTTCGAACTAGGGCCTGTCACCCCTTTTTTAAAAATAGGTATCACATTTGCCATTTTCCACTTATCTGGCACCTTTGCCAGTTTGTAGTGATATGTTGAAAGATTAGCCAAAGGTGTGCTAAGCTCCTCTTTACATTCCTTTAGAAACCCTTGCATACAGTTCATCAGGCCTGGGGATTTGTTAGGTTTTAATTATCTATTTGCCTAAGGACCATGTCACTTGTGACCCTAATAGTGCACAGTTTATTATCGTCCTGTTCTACATAATTTATCATTACTGGAATATCGCTGGTATCCTCCTGTGTAAAAACTGAGAGGAAGTATGTGTTAAAAATTCTACACATTTCCTTATCACTGTCAGTGAGCTGACCCGAGGAACTTTTGAGTGGGCCTATCTTGTCCCTGATCTTACTTTCTGTATACCTGAAAGAATCCTTTTGAGTTAGTCTTCGATTCTCTTGCAACTTTAACCTCATAATCTCTATTTGCTTTTCTAATTCCCTTTTTTATTTCTCTCTTTAACTGAATATATCGATTTCTTAATTGCCCTCTCCTCTTTTGATTTGCCTATATATGCCTCTCTTTTGACCAATCAGATATTTTAATCTATTGTTCATCCATTTAGGATCATTTTTGTTTGATCTGATTTCCCTATTTGGAACATAATTTGACTGAGCAGCTAGAACTATGCCTGGAAAGCATCATATCGGCAACCATCACCACCTACCTGACCCCTAGTCCAGGTCATTCCAGTTCAGCCCACCTAAGTAATTTTTCAGTCCTATGAAATCAGCCAAGCGAAAGTCAGGGACGGAGACTTGATTGCCATTATTAGGGGAATTCCATGATATGTTAAAACTGAGTGATTTGTGATCACTCTCCCCAAGCTCATCATTAACCTCAAGATTATTAATTAGTGTTTCCCTACTGGCAAGAAACCAAGTCAAGGAGGTTATTTTCCCCTAGTTGGCTCTGTCACAAACTCTTTTAAAAAAACAATCCTGGATCGTATCAAGAAAGTCACCCGACTCTAAATTTCCTGTCAAATTGCTCCAGTCAATCTGTCTATAGTTGAAATCTCCCTTAGCACAACATTTTCGTATGTAGATGCCTTACGAATTTCGTCCCATAGAAGTTTACTGCACTCCCTATCAAGATTTGGGCCCGTAAATCACACCCAAAATTAGTTTTTTCTCGGCCCTCGAGAAGCTGTAACCAAACAGATTCAGTGGCTGACGCTTCTAATTTAATATCTTGTCTAACACAACAATTTAAATTGTCTCTGACATACATCGCTACTCCACCACCTTTCCTGTTGACCCTGTCAGTGTGGAATAATTTATAGCCTTGTATGTGACATTCAGAGGGCATCTCTCTATCTTTCAGATTGAGCCAGGTCTCTGTTATAGCAATAATATCTATGTTTCCTGCACTTGCAATTAATCTTAGCTCATCTATCTTATTTCTAAACACTCCTGCTATTAGTATAGTAAACCTTAAGGGAGCTAGTCCCTTGCTGCCCTCTGCTGTCCCCCTTTGTTTGCTGACCTGTTCTATTGTCTTTATTTATAACTTCATGCTGAATGCCTTTTATACATTTACTGTTTCCAACCCTAGTGTTGCAACCTGCTTGTTTCCCACACACACCCATACCTCTATCTTCCATCAGTTTAAAATCATAGGCATTTCACCAATGGCCTTCTCAATCGAGTCTGCAAGTGCTACCACCCCAGCCCCAGAGAGATGAACCCCATCCCTTGCATACATATCATGTTTGCCATAAAAGTTGTTCCAGTTGTCAATGAATGGGATTGCAAGTTCCTTGCAGTATCTGTCTAGCCAGCAATTTATACTCCCTCCTGTTCTGATGGCCTATATATACTCCCTCCTGTTCTGATGGCCTATATATACTCCCTCCTGTTCTGTTGACCTATATATACTCCCTCCTGTTCTGTTGACCTATATATACTCCCTCCTGTTCTGATGGCCTATATATACTCCCTCCTGTTCTGTTGACCTATATATACTCCCTCCTGTTCTGATGGCCTATATATATTCCCTCCTGTTCTGTTGGCCTATATATACTCCCTCCTGTTCTGATGGCCTATATATACTCCCTCCTGTTCTGTTGACCTATATATACTCTCTCCTGTTCTGTTGGCCTATATATACTCCCTCCTGTTCTGTTGACCTATATATACTCCCTCCTGTTCTGATGGCCTATATATACTCCCTCCTGTTCTGATGGCTTATATATACTCCCTCCTGTTCTGATGGCTTATACATACTCCCTCCTGTTCTGTTGGCCTATATATACTCCCTCCTGTTCTGTTAATACTGGTTTCATATAACATTTTTGTACCACCTATGTAAAAATAAAATGCTCGAACACTGGGGAAAGTGACATTGTTGTTGTCAGGATGCAACATTTTTACTTAATGATAAATACATATAAAATGTTGAGGCTGACATCAGCATCAAGGGAAAACAATGCTAATACATCATGCATTTATAGAAGTGAATAGGTTAATTTGTTAGGACATTTAAACGCTATGATATTTATGATGTGTGTTTGGTTTAAGATAATGTATGATGGTAGACGTGGAAGAACATGAGAAAGAAGGAGCACTGCAGCAGGCCTACTGGCATATGAGAGGCAGGTCCAATTCTCCCACCGGCTTAAGCCAATACCTTAACCTAGTCAGGTCCAACTCACACCCACCTACACCCACTCATGTATTTATCTAACCTTTTTTAAAAACTACACAACGTCTTAGCTTCTATATACTATATTAAATGTATGTTAAATGATTTAAAAAATATGTAGACATAAGATTATAATTAAAATAATGTGAACACATCACATAAATAAACAGAAGCGTTGATGCAGAGACAAAACAGAACTGAAACATAATGTGACGATCACTTAGCCAGTTACTCAAAAATATTTTGATGAGAGATTGATGAACAGATTTTGAGAAAAACGAAATTTAACATTAGTGGAAATTGATTTTTAACAAATATAATTTGTTTAAGAGCCGACGTAGAGTAAAACTACTCGAGTCAGATTTAATTATTACTATCACGCAAAAAAACATCCGGGTTTTCAGTGGAGCGGCGATTCAGAAGTTCAGTAGTGAATACAAGCAGAGCTGTAAAGTGTCCCAGGAGGAGAATAACGAATATTCCCTGAAATGAAGGAAGATCATCCTGTTAATGACTTAGACAATAATACTTCGAATCTGTGAAAATTACCTCAGAGACATATAAGCAAATATTCTAAATTAGATAATTCGATAAGTTGCAATAAGTCAGACAGGAGATGAGACAAATAATGGTTGAGACGAGGCAGGTGAGTTGTAGATTTATATATGTAATGGTACTCTATTGTTTTAGTATATTATGTTTCTGATCATTCGCTGTTTTGAAAATTATTAAAACCCACAATCATGGTTGGATGATAGTCTGATATTCTCTCTCTCGCTCTCTCTCTATTACACAGGGTTTTACAAGGTTAGGTTAAACTTCCTAACTTTATTTACAAGCTAAGAGTTGTTACTTACATAAGCTCATTTAAAAACATTTTTATTGTTATGAGAAATACCAAAAGGAAATAGGAAGAAGTTGGAGCCATATCTCTGTCTCTGTTTCTGTCTCTCTGACTCTCTCTGTCTCTGTGTTTGTCTCTCTGTCTGTCTGTCTCTGTCTGTCTCTCGTGCACGCCAGGGTTGGTAAGGGTCACAGTAGAGAATTACCAAACTTCCACAAGGTGTCAGATGATCTACGTGTTACAGTTTCAAGTGTTTCATTCGGATATATTTCTTGTTACCGAGACCAAAAAAATAATTACCTTGATGACATTTAATAAAGATAACATTAAACAAAATATGTCTGATGTTTTAATGTGATGTTTTAATAATGATGGAGCAGTGAACAAGGCATCACATGTGACTAACTGTATTTAGTGTATATATGTTAAGAGGAGGTAAGACACATGGGCAACAGTTAGGCAACTTTATTCCGAAACGTTTCGCCTACACAGTAGGCTTCTTCAGTCGAGTACAGAAAGTAGGCAGGAGCAGTAGAGATGTGACGACGATGTAATCAGTCCATCAAACTTGAAGTCGTAGATTTGAGGTTGTCAGTCCCTGTCAGTTCTGTTCCATAGTCTGAAACAATCTCCTGCCTACTTTGTGTACTCGAATGAAGAAGCCTACTGTGTAGCCGAAACGTTTCGAAATAAAGTTGCCTAAATGTTGCCTATGTGTCTTAACTACCAACCTGTAGGTATTGTATACCATTTTAATATTCAGATACTAAGAGATTATTTTAACATCAGCTTTAAGGATTAACGTATTTTTGATGGGAGAGAACAGGGGACATGCAGCCTTAATGAATGTAGCCGATAGGATTTAAACCCCAAAAGCCAATCAATATTTGATGCAATATTTATTCTGTTTCATGCGAATGTGATTAAGAGATAACAAAAACACGTAGAATTCTTTTTCTGTTAACATATACACGAATGTGAGGAAGTGGAATAATCTAGCAAGTGACGTAGTGGAGGCAGGAACCATACATAACTTTAAGACGAGGTATGATAAAGGTCATGGAGCAGGGAGAGAGAGAGGACCTAGTAGCAGTCATTGAAGAGGCGGGGCCAGGAGCCGAGTCTCGACCCCTGCAACCACAATTAGGTAAGTACATACGCGCGCACACACGCGCGCACACACACACAGAGGAGACAGAAGGGGCTCCAGAAAGATGGAGAGGTGGGGCACACCACCATGTGCTGAACACAGTACACACAACCGAGGAAGAAGTGAAGGGGCTTCTGAGTGAGCTAGATACCTCAAAGGCAATGGGGCCAGATAACATCTCCCCATGGGTCCTGAGAGAGGGAGCAGAGGCGCTATGTGTACCCCTAACAACAATATTCAATACATCTATCGAAACAGGGAGATTGCCTGAGGCATGGAAGACAGCAAATGTGGTCCCAATCTTTAAAAATGGAGACAGACATGAAGCACTAAACTACAGACCAGTGTCACTGACATGTATAGTATGCAAAGTCATGGAGAAGATTATCAGGAGAAGAGTGGTGGAACATCTAGAAAGGAATGATCTCATCAACAGCATCCAACTAGGTTTTAGGGATGGGAAATCCTGTGTCACAAACCTACTGGAGTTCTATGACATGGTGACAGCAGTAAGACAGAGAGAGAGGGGGGTGGATTGTATTTTCTTGGACTGCAAGAAGGCGTTTGACACAGTTCCACACAAGAGATTAGTGCAAAAACTGAAGGACCAAGCTGGGATAACAGGGAAGGCGCTACAATGGATCAGGGAATACTTGTCAGGAAGACAGCAGCGAATGGTGAGGTGTCAGAGTGGGCACCTGTGACCAGCGGGGTCCCACTGGGGTCAGTCCTAGGACCAGTGCTGTTTCTGGTACTTGTGAACGACATGACGGAAGGAATAGACTCCGAAGTGTCCCTGTTTGCAGATGACGTGAAGTTGATGAGAAGAATTCATTCGATCGATGACCAGCAGAACTACAAAGGGATCTGGACAGGCTGGAGACCTGGTCCAGCAATTGGCTCCTGGAGTTCAACCCCACCAAGTGCAAAGTCATGAAGATTGGGGAAGGGCAAAGAAGAGCGCAGACGGAGTACAGTCTAGGGGCCAGAGACTAAAAACCTCACTCAAGGAAAAAGATCTTGGGGTGAGTATAACACCAGGCACATCTTCTGAAGCGCACATCAACCAAATAACTGCTGCAGCATATGGGCGCCTAGCAAACCTCTGAACAGCATTCCGACATCTTAATAAGGAATCATTCAGGACCCTGTACACCGTGTACGTTAGGCCCATATTGGAGTATGCGGCACCAGTCTGGAATCCACACCTAGCCAAGCACGTAAAGAAACTAGAGAAAGTGCAAAGGTTTGCAACAAGACTAGTCCCAGAGCTAAGAGGTATGTTCTACGAGGAGAGGTTAAGGGAAATCAACCTGACGACACTTGAGAGAGGAGAGATAGGGGGGACATGATAACGACATACAAAATACTGAGAGGAATTGACATGGTGGACAAAGACAAGATGTTCCAGAGAAGGGACACAGCAACAAGGGGACACAGTTGGAAGTTGAAGACACAGATAATTCACAGGGATGTTAGGAAGTATTTCTTCAGCCACAGAGTAGTCAGAAAGTGGAATAGTTTGGGAAGCGATGTAGTGGAGGCAGGATCCATACATATCTTTAAGCAGAGGTATGACGAAGCTCACGGTTCAGGGAGAGTGACCTAGTAGCGACCAGTGAAGAGGCGGGGCCAGGAGCTTGGACTCGACCCCTACAACCTCAACTAGGTGAGTACACACAACCACACAAGCACGCACACAAGGACACACACACACACAAGCACACACACACACACACACACACACACACACACACACAAACACACACACATACGCACACACGTACACACACGCACACACACACACGCACGCACTCGCACACACAGATGATGGAATATGTGACAATATGCAAGGAAGCTGAAGAGAGGTTTCTACCTAAGGATAACATAAATAAAGAGAAAGCTAGGATGAGCCCTTGGTTCTCCCAAAGGTGTAGAAAGACCAAAACCAAGTCTGCTAGAGAATGGAAGAAGTATAAAAGGCAAAGAACCCAAAAGAATAAGGAGAGAAGTCGTAGAGCCAGAAACGAATATGCACACATAAGAAAGGAGGCCCAACGACAATATGAAAATGATATAGCAGCGAAAGTCAAATCTGACCCGAAGCTGTTGTACAGACACATCAGGAGGAAAACAACAGTCAAGCACAAGGTAGTCAGGCTGAGGAAGGAAGGAGGGAAGATCACAAGAAACGACCGTGAAATATGTGAAGAGCTCAGCATGAGATTTAAAGAAGTGTTCACAGAGGAGACAGAAGGGACTCCAGAAAGAGAGAGAGGCGGGGTACACCATCAACTGTTCGACACAATAAATACAACCAAGGAAGAAGTGAAGAGGCTGCTAAGCGAGCTAGATACCTCAAAATCCATGGGGCCAGATAACATCTCTCCATGGGTCCTGAGAGAGGGAGCAGAGGCACTGTGTGTACCACTAACAAAAATCTTCAACACATCTATCGAAACAGTGCGACTACCTGAGGTATGGAAGAGAGCAAATGTAGTCCCAGTTTTAAAAAAGCAGACAGACACGAAGCATTAAACAACAGACCAGTGTCACTGACACGTAGAGTATGCAAAGTAATGGAAAAGATTATCAAGAATATAGCAAATAATGTTATTGCAGTGATAACACCAGGAGGCAGCTCTGACGAGAACTCACACACACACGAGCTTTTAAATCTCTGCACAAAATTCAACTTAAACCAGTAAATAATAGAGCCTACTAGACTGGAAAATACACTAGGCCTGGGTTCGATTCCCAGCCAGAGTAGAAACATTGGACGTGTTTCTTTCAACCTGTTGTCTATGTTCCCCATCAGTTAAATGGGTACCTGGGTGTTAGTCGACTGGTGTGGGTCGCATCCGGGCACCCGACCCTAAGGAGGCTTTGGGCACAGACCGGGCCGCGGGGGCGTTGACCCCCGGAACTCTCTCCAGGTAAACTCCAGGTAAGACCTCATCTTCACGAACAATGATGATCTGATACGAAATGTCACCATATCAAAAACGATATACTCAGATCACAACATAATCGAGGTTCAGACATGTATGCGCGGAGCCCAGACCGACAAAAGAGATCAGTCACGAGGGAGATTCACCAAATTCATCTTCAATAATAAGAAATAAAAGTGGGACCAAGTAAAACCAAGTCCTAAACGATATAAGCTGGGAAGATAGACTAAGCAACACAGACACCAACTTATGCTTTGAAACAGATTAACTCGGTGGCACTCGATGTATGCTCAAGGCTTATTCCTTTAAGAAAAAGGAGGAGTAGATGTAAAATAGAAAGCGCAGGCGCTCCTTTAAGGCGACGGAAAAGAGTACCAGAGCGGCTAAAAAGAGACCAAATATATCTAAACTACTTAGGGAGGACACTAGTTTAGAGAATAGCAAACATCGAACTTAAGCTTAAGGATATTTATACGGTCAAGGAATCACGGGAAGAACTAAAAGCCATAAATGAAATCGAAAGAAACCCAAAGTATTTCTTTTCTTATGCCAAATCAAAGTCGAGAACAACATCCAGTATTGGGCAGCTAACCAGACTGAGAGTCGAAGATCTAAATGAATTTTTTATGAGAGAGCCACAGATTTTGGTAAATACAAGCATATTTGATGTTATCCTGACGCCAAATGACTGAACAGGCGATAAATGACATGCCCATGCACTCTGCCCCAGGGCCAGACTCATGGAACTCCGTAGTTCATCAAGAACTGAAAGAAGCCCCTATCACGAGCTTTTACCATCATATGGAGAGGGATCAAGGACACAGGGGTGGTCCCACAGTTATTAAAAACAACAGACATAGCCCCACTCCACAAAGGGGGCAGTAAAGCAATATCAAAGAACTACAGACCGATAGCACTAACATCCCATATCATAAAAATCTTTGAAAGGGTTTCCCAAGAAGCAAGTTTGCCACCCATTAGATTTCCCATCAATTACACAAAACCCAGGGCAACATGGGTTTAGAGTAGGTCGCTCCTGTCTGTCCCAACTACTGGATCACTACGACAAGGTCCTAGAAGACAAAAAGAATGCAAATGTAATATATACAGACTTTGCAAAAGCCTTCGACAAGTGTGACCATGGCGTAATAGCGCACACAATGCGTGCTAAAGGAATAACAGGAAATGTTGGTAGATGGATCTATAATTTCCTCACAAACAGAACACAAAGAGTAGTCAACAGAGTAAAGTCTGAGGCGGCTACGGTGAAAAGCTCTGTTACACAAGGCACAGTACTCGCTCCCATCTTGT
Organism: Cherax quadricarinatus; assembly: GCF_026875155.1. Lineage (NCBI taxonomy): Eukaryota > Metazoa > Arthropoda > Malacostraca > Decapoda > Parastacidae > Cherax > Cherax quadricarinatus. The sequence continues at coordinate 45,863,341 of NC_069412.1, forward strand.
TTTTCATCCTCTTATCTGACACAGACAAGGATGTCAGCCACAGCACCGTGTCTTCCTTTGCAGATGACACCCGAATCTGCATGACAGTGTCTTCCATTGCAGACACTGCAAGGTTTCAGACGGACATCAACCAAATTTTTCAATGTGCTGCAGAAAACAATATGAAGTTCAACAATGAGAAATTTCAATTACTCCGATATGGTAAACTTGAGGAAATTAAAACTTCATCAGAGTACAAAACAAATTCCGGCCACAAAATAGAGCGAAAAACAAACCTCCAAGACCTGGGAGTGATCATGTCGGAGGATCTCACCTTCAAGGACCATAACATTGTATCAATCGCATCTGCTAGAAAAATGACAGGATGGATAATGAGAACCTTCAAAACTAGAGATGCCAAGCCCATGATGACACTTTTCAGGTCGCTTGTTCTATCTAGGCTGGAATATTGCTGTACACTAAGAGCACTTTTCAAGGCAGGTGAAATTGCTGACCTAGAAAATGTACAGAGAACCTTCATGGCACACATAATGGAGATAAAACACCTCAATTACTGGGAGTGCTTGAAGTTCCTGAACCTGTATTCCCTGGAACGCAGGCGGGAGAGATACATGATTATATACACCTCGAAAATCCTAGAGAGACTAGTACCGAACTTGCACACGAAAATCACTCACAACAAAAGCAAGAGAATCGGCAGACGATGCAACATCCCCCTAATGAAAAGCAGGGATGTCACTAGCACGTAAAGAGACAATACAATAAGTGTCAGGGGCCCAAGACTGTTCAACTGCCTCCCAACATACATAAGGGGGATTACAAATAGACCCCTGGCAGTCTTCAAGCAGGCACTGGACAAGCACCTAAAGTCGGTACCTGACCAGCCGGGCTGTGGCTCGTACGTTGGGTTGCGTTCATCCAGCAGTAACAGCCTGGTTGATCAGGCTCTGATCCACCATGAGGCCTGATCACAGACTGGGCCGCGGGGGCGTTTCTCAGTAGTAGTAACCTGTCCGTTGACTCAACGACCAACCGTCTTGAGTCACGGTCTGTGCTGAGCTGACACTATTTTCAAAAGACCCACTACGGGGTACTGGCCAGCCGGCTAGTCAGTTTCACGAGTGTAACCAAGGAGATAGGTAACGGCTGCGGGCTCCCTCCACATAACAGCAATTATAAGTAATAACAGCCTACGTGAGTATTTCTACCCTAATCCACGTATCGAACTCCCACATGATAAATGGTGTACAGCGGTGTGGAGCGTGGATTTACGTTTTTAAGGGTAATTCAAGGCGTTTGAAGACTGTTGTGAGTAGCCGGCAGGGTCAAAGGTGAATCTCCAGCCAGCCAACCTCCCCTCACACCCTCTAGCCAGCCGTTTATACCTTCACTCACAACCTTCAGCCTGCAAGCCTGTTGCAGCCGTTTCAAGCTTCCTGGCTTAGTTCGTGTGCTAATTGCTTCAATCTCGAGGGGTTGACCGGATTTTGCAATTAAGCCAGTCAGTAAGCCAGACTGTGGAAGTGAACGCCAGTCAGCTATCATCCAGCCTGTCTCCTGTCATCCAACTGCTCCTCCGTGCTTTGTGCATCGTTACACGTCTTCCAGTCAGCCATTCTCGTGGGGTAAGCCAGTCAGCCAACCCAGCTTCTAACCCAGCTGAGAGAGAGAAGTAAGCCACGCAGTAAGAAGTAAGCCAAGCTCCTCTGAGGTATTGTTTATATCGCTTTGTGCTCCCTGTTGGATGCTAAGAGTGGTTTTCACCATTCCTGTGGCATAGAGTGGGTTAAGCCACCTTCGTGGGTAGTGGAGTGAGCGCGTCCGCCAGAGAGTCTTCTCCCCACCATTCTCTCACACCACCCGGGGTGCGCGGCAGAAGCATCCACCCACCACCACCACCAGCCATCCACTCATCTACCTGTGGTTGTTTGTACCCTTGTATCGGGTCCTAGTACTGTTTCGGCTCACATAATTGGTCAAGAGATTGTAGCTGGTGCCAACGAGATAAAGCCAGTTATGTGAGTTCGCCTAGAAAGCACATCTCTTCACGACAACAGTGAATGTCGGAGGCGTCATCACCGCGCGGGACACCATACACCCGCCCCCACCAGTACTCACCGTCCGTCTCCTACTCCCGACTTCAGTGATAATTTCCTTGAGACATTTTTCTTGCATTTAAAGACATTTGCGTGTGTGAGACATTTATAGTAAATTGTTTGTGTACTCTAAACCTTGTGTTTTCAGTTTTTCTTTGACTCGTTAATTTTTACAATATTTTTCAGTGTTTTTATTTATCTTATATTTTTTATTCTGTGTCTTATGCTACTCCTGTCTCTAGTAAGTATTACTGTGTAGTGTACCAGTCAGTGTTAGGAGTGTGAGCAGGCAAGGTAACGGCTGCGGGTTCTCTCCACATATCTACGATTATACGTAATAACAGCCTACGTGAGTATTTCTTACCTAATCCACGAGTCGAACTCCCACATGATAAATGGTCTCTAGTTTGTATTAGTTGTATGTCGGGACGACATACGTTAGCGTCGCCGAGCTCTCAGTAGTAGTAACCTGTCCGTTGACTCAACGACCAACCGTCTTGAGTCACGGTCTGTGCTGAGCTGACACTATTTTCAAAAGACCCACTACGGGGTACTGGCCAGCCGGCTAGTCAGTTTTACGAGTGTAACCAAGGAGATAGGTAACGGCTGCGGGCTCCCTCCACATAACAGCAATTATAAGTAATAACAGCCTACGTGAGTATTTCTACCCTAATCCACGTATCGAACTCCCACATGATACGTTGACCCCAGGAACTCTCTCTAGGTAAACTCCCGGAGGAGAGTGGTGCAGCACCTAGAAACGAATGAGCTTAATGACAGCCAGCAGGTATTCAGGGTGACAGCAGGGTGACAGCAGTAAGACAAGAGAGAGAAGGGTAGATAAATTGCATTTTCTCGGACTGTAAGATGGCGTTTAACACAGACCCACACAAGAGCTTAGTGCAAAAGCTGGAGGACCAGGCAGGGATAACAGGGAAGGAACTGCAATGGATCAGGAAATACCTGTCAGGAAGACAACAGCGAGTCATGGTACGTGGTGAGGTGTCAGAGTGGGCGCCTGTGACGAGTCGGGTTCCACAGGGTTCAGTCCTAGGACCGGTACTGTTCCTGATATTTGTGAACGACATGACGGAAGAGATTCAGAGGTGCCCCTGTTTGCTGATGGTGTGAAGTTGATGAGAAGAATTCAATCGGACGAGTACCAGGCAGAACTACAAAGGGATTTCGACAGGCTGCAGGCCTGGTCCAGAAACTGGCTCCTGGAGTTCAACCCCACCAAGTGCAAAGTCATGAAGATCGGGGAAGGGCAAAGAAGACCGCAGACGGAGAACAGTCTAGGGGGCCAGAGACTACAAAGATCACTCAAGGAAAAGGATTCTGGGGAGAGTATAACACCGGGCACATCTCCTGAGGCACACATCAACTAAATAACTGCTGCAGCATATGGGCGCCTAGCAAACCTCAGAACAGCATTCCGACCTCTTAATGAGGAATCATTTAGGACACTGTACACCGTGTACATTGCGCCTATATTGGAGTATGCAGAACCAGTTTGGAACCCGCACCTAGCCAAGCACGTAAGGAAACTAGAGAAAGTGCAAAGGTTTACAGCAAGACTAGTCCCAGAGCTATGGGTCATGTCCTACGAGAAGAGGTTAAGGAATTCGACCTGACGACACTGGAGGACAGGAGAGATAGGGGGATATGATAATGACATAAAATACTGAGAGGAATCGACAAGGTGGACAGAGACAGGATGTTCCAGAGATGGGAAGGTGGAAGTTGAAGACTAAGATGAATCACAGCGATGTTAGGAAGTATTTCTTCGGTCAGAGTTGTCAGGAAATGAAATAGTCTGGGAAGTGATGCAGTGGAAGTAGGATTCATACAGAGCTTTAAGAAGAGGTATGATAAAGCTCTTGGAACAGGAAGGGTGACCTAGTAGCGACCAGTGAAGAGGCGGGGGCAGTAGCTGTGACTCGACCCAAGCAGCTACAACTGCGTGAGTACACATTCGAGGCACTAAACTACAGACCAGTGTAACTGACGTGTATGGTGTACAAAGTCAAGATTATCATGCGAGTGGTGGAGCACCTGGAACGGAACAAGTTTGTAAACGATAACCAGCATGGATTCAGGGAAGGAAAATCCTGTGTAACAAACCTGCTGGAGTTTTATGACAAGATAACGGAAGACACGATAGAGGGGGAGTGTGTAGATTTCATTTTCTTGGACTGCAAGAAGGCCTTCGGTGCAGTTCCTCAAGAGATTAGTGGAAATGCACTGCAATGGATCAGAGAATATCTAACAGGGAGGCAACGAGTCATGATAGGTGACGAGGTGTCAGAGCGGGCTCCTGTGACGAGTGGGTTCCGCAGAGGTCAGTCCTAGGACCAGTGCTATTTTTGGTATACGTGAATGACGTGACATAGAAACATAACAAATGAATGGAGGAACATTACAGAAGGCAAGTCCTTATCAAAATCACCACTACCCAAAGCTATCCAAGAATTTAGTAACTACCGTACCCACGACACCAATCAAACCCAGCCCCTCCCAATCATACATTTGTCTAATCTCTTTTTAAAGCTACCCAAGGTCCAAGCCTCGATCACCTTACTCGGAAGATTGTTCCACGCATCCACGGAAGGAATAGACTCGTAAGTGTTCCTGTTGGCAGAGGTTGTGAAATTAATGACGAGAATTAAATCGGATGAGGATCAGGCAGGACTACAAAGAGACCAGGGCTGGGTGGAAGCCGGGTCAAACAATTGCCTACTCGAATTTAACCCTGCCAAATGCAAAGTCATGAA
>NC_069412.1:45868710-45936971 GCF_026875155.1 Cherax quadricarinatus
CCAAAAAGTCTTGCGTATCACAGCCTTTGGGTGCAACGTCCCAGCAATTCCAGGAAGAGCTGTTAAAAATTGACCAATGTCTGGAAAATCTTCCAGCTCCTGCCCCAACATCTTGCTTCGGGGGGATTTCAACTTGAGGCACCTAAAATGGAGGAATATAGCAAATAATGTTGGTGCAGTGATAACACCAGGAGGCAGCTCTGACGAGGACTCACACACACACACACACACACACACACACACACACACACACACACACACACACACACACACACACACGAGCTTTTAAATCTCTGCAAAAAAATCAACTTAAACCAGCAAATAATAGAGCCTACTAGTCTGGAGAATACACTAGACCTCACTTTCACTAACAATGATGATCTGACACGAAATGTCACCATATCAAAAACAATATACTTAGATCACAACATAATCGAGGTTCAGACATGTATGTGCGGAGCCCCAGACCGACATGAGATTATGTAAAGTAAAAGGACACAAATGCAACTAATGTGACTTTTTATTGTGGCAACGTTTCGCTCTCCAGGAGCTTTATCAAGCCATTACAAACAGTACATGGACACAGAGGGTATATAAAGGCTCAGAGTGAGGGGCAATACTAGTGAGGTACCATTTTGATGTTCACTAGTGGTAGTAGTAGTAGTAGTAGTAGTAGTAGTGACAAAAGTAATACAATATGGTAGAGCAATTGATTCGTACATGAGTAAAAGGATATAAAAGCTATTACTTGGGTAACATAAAAATAGGTTGGGCAAATATAGACTGGAAAGAGGCAGCTTGTTTCAGTGTTCACTCTCTGTAATGTGCTTTGTGTAGTATAACAGGGGAGACTATGTGATGGCAGGGTTTACTGTTTTCAGGAGGATTCTTGCTAAGACTTCGGAGATTGTGAAACTGCCGTTGTTTTGTTTAATTGTATTCGAAACAGCGATCAGTGCTGATTCGAGGCACTTGCGTCTGCGGAAATTAGTTTTCTTTGATCACTAATTGGGCGTCTCTCCGAATTTCATGAGATGATTGATGGAATTTCGGTGTTGTACACAGGCGTTGTTCAAGTTATCGTTCCTATATGCGTAAATGTGTTCATTGAGGCGGGTGTCGAGCTTTCTTGCTGTTTCACCTACGTAAATCTTGTCACAGCCTCCACAGGGTATAGTGTAAACTCCTGCATTGGATTTTGTCCTGGTTAGATCCTTGATTGAAGTGCTAGAAGCGATGGCGACTCTGGTGTTAGCTTGTGAAAGTACTTTTGAGACGTTCAATGCAACCTGGCTGTTGGGAAGAATTATAACTTTGTTGGTAGTGGTGTTGATGCGTGGAGAATTAATGATATTAAGAGCTCTTTTCTTGCAGTCTTTGATGAAAAAAGAAGGAAAATGTAACTGCAGACGTTATTTGGACACCCTTCTTCGTGCTCACGGCTATCGCAACAGACACAACTTCCTACAAGATTGCCTGGCAGAGAAGGTGATCCCTAAGTCTACTCCTGCACAACTCTCCAACTCCAAGCACCCCTTCTCTCCAGCTACCCAAGCTTACTTAACTGAATGTGCCGAAGAACTTTCTAACATCGCTAAGGAAACCTTTGAAACTGCAAGGAATATGAGGCCAATCTTCAGATTGACCAACACACTGCTGAGCATATTCTCAGCACAGTCACCACAGCTAACCTCCAACAGAAGATCAAACTCAATCGCAAACTTCAGTACCTCTGCACTAACAGTCGATGGAAGGAAATGGGACGCGAATCCCTGATAAACAACTTATCGTCACGCACCTTAACCGACCACGAGAAACAAGCACTGAGTCTGGACTCAAATTTACCACCAACATACGCAAACCTAACTATCAACTCAATCTAGTTACCAGGAACCATAGACACAGTGACAGCAACTTCCAGAAGGGTTATATACAAGCCTTCTCACTGCAGCTTTATGTGAACCTTCTTCTTCTAATCTTCCTAGACGATACATCACTGCCCTTAAGGACCTCGCCAACGACCCCAACATTATCGTCACCACCGCCGACAAAGGAGGTGGAGTCGTCATACTCAACACCAGTGACTACAACACTAAAATGATGGACCTTCTGAATGATCACTCTACATACGAACCCATCAGCACTCAACAGTGGGAGACGCTCACCAAAGATTTTCTATACAAAACCAGACAAATACTCAAACGCACTAGAGAAGGGAAGAAACTTCTGCACTTGTTACCAAGCAACCCTAAACCAGCACACATGTATGGTTTACCCAAGACCCATAAACACAACATTCCTCTCAGACCAATCACGTCAGGAATAGGCAGTGCTCCACACAAACTAGCCGGAGTTCTTGCCAAATATCTTTCCTGCCTTCTGGGGACCATCAGCCCCGCTCATCTTAAACACTCAGGCGACCTTCTCAACCGCATCCGTAACCTCTCCATCCGTAACAAGAAACTAAGCAGTTTGGATGTGACTTCCCTCTTCACTAAAGTACCTACCAAAAAGCCATCGAGGTCTACGACGTAAAGTTAATCAGGACCTTAATCTTCCTCTACCCCGGAGATTTTGTTGACTTGATTGAACTCTGTGTTAATTTCAACTGTTTTTCTTTCAATAACAAGCTCTACAAACAAACCTACGGCATGGGAATGGGGTCCCCCATCAGTGCCGTCCTAGCCAACTTATACATGGAACAACTAGAGTCCGAACACTTCGCCAACATCATCCTTCAAGCGTCATCTGGTTACGTTACGTGGACGACGCCCTCGTAATAACTCCCAAACGTTTTAATGTACGAGATCTTCAGGCAAGGCTCAACGCAGTTGAACCGGCGATCCAGTTTACACTAGAAGAAGAGTCCAATGACATGCTACCTTTCCTCGACGTCTCATTTACAAAGTAGACAAACAACCTAAGATTTCAAGTTTATCGGAAACCCACCAATAAAAATGATCTCACACACTTCTATTCCAGTCAAGACACCAAGACCAAAAGAGGCATCATCATCGGGTTTTTCCTAAGAGCATACCGAATTTGTAGTCCTGAGTTTCTTGACGAGGAATGTACATTCATTCACCAAACATTCACTGAGTTACATTTTCCTTCTTTTTTCATCAAAGACTGCAAGAAAAGAGCTCTTAATATCATTAATTCTCCACGCATCAACACCACTACCAACAAAGTTATATTTCTTCCCAACAGCCAGGTTGCATTGAACGCCTCAAAAGTACTTTCACAAGCTAACACCAGAGTCGCCATCGCTTCTAGCACTTCAATCAAGGATCTAACCAGGACAAAATCCAAGCACCACGAACCAGTCAATGCAGGAGTTTACACTATACCCTGTGGAGGCTGTGACAAGATTTACGTAGGTGAAACAGCAAGAAACCTCGACACCCGCCTCAATGAACACATTTACGCATGTAGGAACGATAACTTGAACAACGCCTGTGTACAACACCGAAATTCCACCAATCATCTCATGAAATTCGGAGACGCCCAATTAGTGATCAAAGAAACTAATTTCCGCAGACGCAAGTGCCTCGAATCAGCACTGATCGCTGTTTCGAATACAATTAAACAAAACAACGGCAGTTTCACAATCTCCGAAGTCTTAGCAAGAATCCTCCTGAAAACAGTAAACCCTGCCATCACATAGTCTCTCTCCTGTATACTACTACAAAGCACATTACAGAGAGTGAACACTGAAACAAGCTGCCTCTTCCAGTCTATATTTGCCCAACCTATTTTTAAGTTACCTAAGTAATAGCTTTTATATCCTTTTACTCATGTACGAATCAATTGCTCTACCATATTGTATTACTTTTGTCACTACTACTACTACTACCACTAGTGAACATCGAAATGGTACCTCACTAGTATTGCCCCTCACTCTGAGCCTTTATATACCCTCTGTGTCCATGTACTGTTTGTAATGGCTTGATAAAGCTCCTGGAGAGCGAAACGTTGCCACAATAAAAAGTCACATTAGTTGCATTTGTGTCCTTTTACTTTACATAATGTCGGTAATTCTACCAACTTTATTACAATAATGAGATTAGTCACGAGGGAGCCTTCACGCAATTCAACTTCAATAACAAAAACATAAAGTGGGACCAAGTAAACCAAGTCCTAAACGATATAAGCTGGGAAGATAGACTAAGCAACACAGACACCAACTTATGCCTAGAACAGATTAACTCGGTGGCACTCGATGTATGCTCAGGGCTTATTCCTTTAAGAAAAAGGAGGAGTAGACGTAAAATAAAAAGAGACAGGCGCTCCCTCTACAGGCAATGGAAAAGAATAACAGAGCGGCTAAAAGAGGCCAATATATCTGAAATGCGTAGGGAGACACTGGTCAGAGAAATAGCAAACGTCGAACTTAAGCTAAAGGAATCTTATACGAGTCAGAAATTGCAGGAAGAACTAAAAGCCGTAAATGAAATCGAAAGAAATCCAAAGTATTTCTTTTCTTATGCCAAATCAAAGTCGAGAACAACATCCAGGATTGGTCTTACACAGATGACAGTAAGGAAATGAGTGAGCTACTTAAGTCCCAATATGACTCAGTTTTTAGCAAGCCGCTAACCAGACTGAGAGTCGAAGATCAAAATGAATTTATGAGATGCGAAGCCCATGATGACACTCTTCAGGTCGCTTGTTCTATCTAGGCTGGAATATTGCTGCACACTAACAGCACATTTCAAGGCAGGGGAAATTGCAGACCAAAAAATGCACAGAGAACCTTCACGGTGCACATAACGGAGATAAAACACCTCAATTACTGGGAGCGCTTGAGGTTCCTAAACCTGTATTCCCTGGAACGCAGGCGGAGAGATACATGATTATATACACCTGGAAAATCCTAGAGGGACTAGTACCGATCTTGCACACGAAAATCACTCACAACGAAAGCAAAAGACTCGGCAGACGATGCAACATCCCCACAATCAAAAGCAAGGGTGTCACTGGCACGTTAAGAGACAATACAAAAAGTGCCAGGGGTCCGAGACTGTTCAACTCCCTCCTAGCATACATAAGGGGGATTACCAATAGACCCCTGGCAGTCTTCAAGCTGGCACTGGACAAGCACTTAAAGTCGGTACCTGACCAGCCGGGCTGTGGCTCGTACGTTGGATTGCATGCAGCCAGCAGTAGCAGCCTGGTTGATCAGGCACTGATCCATCATTAGGCCTAGTCGCAGACCGGGCAGCGGGGGCATTGACGCCCGGAACTCTCTCAAGGAAAATTCCAGGTAAACCCTCCATCTACCCCCACCTCCCACCACCCACTTCCATCTTCCATACCCTCTATGTCCAAATATTCCTGCTCCACTTCCTTAGATCAAGACCTCCCTCTCCATCTCCCCCCAAAATTAACATTTTCTTGTAGTCTCCATTTCCTTGGATCAACTTTTTCTCGATATCATTAATACAAAGAAAAAGATGACCTTACCCTTCGCTTCCTTGGATCAAGATCACCACCATCACCATCTAAACCCACCATCTCCATACCCTCTAAGCCCAAATATTCCTGCTCCAGCTCCTTGGATCTAGACCTCCTTCTCCCTCATACCACCCTCTAAACCCAATATTCCTGCTCCACTTCCTTGGATCAACTTTTTTCGATATCAATACAAAGATTTGAGCTACTCTCCACTTCCTTGGGAACAAATTCTTGGGTCCCGCTATTCAGGTAAAAATAACATCCGGCATGCAGACGTCACCCAACCAGTGTTTACTCAGTGGTCAGTGACGTCCCCAACCTGTGTTTACTCAGCGGTCAGTGACTCACGTGATGACCTCACACACACAGACCAACAGGATTGATCAAGTTAGGTCACTCTGTGTCCCCTTATTAACTTAAAACAATAAGTTACTTTTAAGTTACTTTTAAAGTTACTTTTCTTCTGTTAACTTAAATGAAGTAAACTCAGGATAACACGAAATTTTCCATTTTAAAGTATTACATTTTCTTTATTACATAAATTCTCACTAATAAAACTTTTTCACTCTTAACCCAGAATAACCCAAATTATTCCTCATTTTCGTTAATACCACAACAATCCAAAATTTTTTTAACATAGTACAACAAAAGATTATCTGTCAGTCTCCACAAGTCTAGACATGTGCCGACGGGCAAGGACTGCCCAGCGAGTCTTAAATCTGACTGACGACCTCAGATAACAAACTCAGGTCAGGCTAGCCTTCTCTATCTCTCTCTACCTCAACCCCAACAATCACTTCTACCATAGAGAAAATTTTTAAGCCTTGATATCTTGCTCAATCCATTTTTTTAAAAAATATATTCACACAATACCTTTAATTTCATTTAAATCCCAGTATTTCATTAAAATTTAAACACAACTCTTCATACCCCCTCCTCCATCTCACCCGCATTTCTCCACATAAACCCACTACCCATCACCCACCAACACTATAACACAATTTTCACTCATAACTATTTCATCAGAAAGTCACCACAACAATTACAACTTATAACCACTTATCTAAAATGACACTAATATATATTCACACAATCCCTTTTTAATTTTCAGTAAAATCCCCATCACATTAAAATTCTTATACAATACTCTTCTTACCCCCTTCCCCCACCCCCCAAAACCCTTTAAACCTCTCATCACCCTCTTCACATCCACCCACCCATCTCCCAACACTTCACTCTTCCCCCAACATCTCACAACAAGACAATTTCACTCATAACCCAAATTTTCTCGTTTTAACTATTTCATCAAACAAGTCACCACAACACTTACAACTTATAACCACTTATCGATCATTCACTATCACAATTTTACATATTAAGACAAAATTCTCTTGCCACAAATTTCACCAATACAAGAAAAAAGTTCAGGTCCCCACACACTATTCACATTCAATTCACCTGTCACAATTCACCTGTCACAATTCACCTGTCACAATTCACCTGTCACAATTCACCTGTCACAATTCAAAACAAAAGATACAAATTTTACTCACAATTTTTCTTCTTTCGATACGAAATTTTTTTCTCGAATGACACTAATACACAATTTTACTCTTAACCCACAATTTCCCCCATTTTTACTAATTCATCAAAAAAACCAAAAAATATTTTTCCATATTACGAATAACCCCCCTCCCCCCCCACACACACTTTTTCTCAATAACGTTAAGAAATCTTATCTAAACAACATCCTTTAACAACTCACTACAAAACAACCCCAGATTATTTTAAAACACCATCAAAATCTCATACAGCTTTTAAAATACTCTCAAACAACTTTTGAATATTTCCCAAACAACATTGGATCACTTCCAAAAAAATAATTTTGAATATTCTCAAATAACATTTGACATTTCTAACTCATTCCACATTTCCACATTTCATTAACTGAAATTAACCCCTCATCCCCCAAACTACTCCCCATTTTCCCCAGATTTTTACAACATTAGCACACAAAAAACTAACTTATACACTTATGACATGATCATTACCAACACTAACACACAGACACCACACTTTACTTTTAACACTACCAAAACACATTATTCGAGCACTGCCAATCACCACTGAAATACTCCCAGATCACCACTGAACACCTACAAAAAACTCTTGCACATCATTTCAACACTTTCAATTACACCTTTGAATAGTCCAAACACCATTGAATGCCCCAAATACTCCCAAAACACCACTGAATTTCAGCCAAAATCACCAGAAACTAAGATCAACATCACCTTAGAACTAACACCCTTTCACACAAATCCCTCAAATCACTGTAACCAAGTGAATTACCAATTTTCTGCGACCACCTACACACACCACACACCCACACTTACCTTGAATACCTTCAAAACACTCTCATACATCATTTGAAAAATTCACCTTTTCCCCAATATCTCTTTAAAAAATATTCTCTCATGAACAGCCTTTATCATCTCACTACAGAACAACCCTAGATTACTTTTACACCATCAAAACACTTTCATAAATCATTTGAAAAACTCACAAAAAAAATCTTTGAACATTTCCAAACTACACTGAAACACTTCCAAATTACATTTGAACATTTCAAAGACATCATTGGAACACTTCCAAAATATCATTTTGAATACTCCCAAATAAGAATTGACATCTCTAATTCATCTACACTTACACATTTCATTAACTGAAATTACAACTCGTCCACCAAACTACTCCCTCATCTCCAACTTTACAACATTAACCAAAAACTAACACATACACTTATGACACGAGACATTACCAAAACTGACACACACACACACACACACACACACACACACACACCACACACACACACACACACACACCACACACCAAACCCCACTTTACTTTGAACAACACCAAAAACCACCATCAATTACCTTTGAATATTCCAAAAACATCATTTGAACATCTTTAAAACATCAACAACTCCCCTTTTAATACTCCCACAAACAACACTGAAACGCTTACAACATCATCACACCAACTGAAAACATATCAGTACACACAAAAAACTTCATCCATCAACAACATCCATGATCACTCACCTCAAAACCACCAAGATCACAGAAAACACTCATTTTATAAACATTCCCACAAACACAATCACCAACTCCTTTCAAATATTTGTCAATATCTAATACACTCACCTAACTACCACCAAAACATACCGGGAAAAGAAAAGGGACACCTCCAATGACGTCACACCCAACCTGTGTTTCTTGGTGATCAGTGACGTCACACGCAAAACACCTTGTTTTCAACCTGTTTTATCTCCAATATCAAAAATCACCACAAACAAGACGTTTAAACAAATTCTATAACCCCACCACTAAGATCACTAAAAAATCACACATTTTATACTCATTCTCTAAAAAAAATCATAACGAAGATCACTAAAAACTAAGATCGCTTGCGACAAGATCACTAAAACTATCTATACTTTTACTAAGATCACATAATATTTTATCTCTCTAACTCACCCACCAATTTACATTCTCATTCACACTTTCACATTCATTAACCGAAATTACATCTCATCCACCAAACTCCTCCCTCATTCTCCAGACTTTACAACATTAACACGAAAAACTAACTCATACACTTATGACATGAGACATTACCATAACTAACACACAGACAACTTTGAACCAACTTGAACAACACCAAAACACCACTGAACACCTTCAAAAATACTCTGCACATCATTTGAACACCTTCAAAAACACCATCAAACACCTTCAATACTCCCAAAACAAACCCAAAGATTACTACCAATCACCACTGAATACTGCCAAAACACCATCAAAATCACCACTGAATACCGCCAAAACACCGTCAAAATCACCAGAAACTAAGATCACACCACTAACACCCATTTTATAGAAATCCCCTCAAATCACTATAACCAAGAACTCCCTCCCCATCCTTTCCCCCCCATGAGCGCAAAAAAAACATGAACACAAACCTGATACACAAACACTTAGTACATGATCACCATCAACTGAAAACAATATCATGTACAAAAAAAAACTAAGACAACCACCAACAACAAACACCCTGTTCACTACCCAAAAACCACTAATATCACAGAAAACACTCATTTTTTTATAAAAATTCACACCAAAATCATCTTTGCCAATATCTAAGCCACTCACCTCACTACCACCAACACACCCATGTCACACCCCACAGACCGACGAAGTCACCTCCAGTGACGTCACACTCCCACCTGTGGGTTTTCTTGGTGGTCATGACATCACACACAACCCACCATGTTTCAACCGTTGTACCTACAATATCTAAACACTATAACCAAGACGATTTACCAGATTCTATGACCCCACCACTAAGATCACAGAAAACACTCATTTTATAAACATTTATACAAAAATCACGATCACCAATTCCATATCATGTTTACCATCATCTATCAACACTCATCACCAAGTCCCAAAAACCTAAGATTATGCTTCTCAAAATAAAAAATAAATATAGGACAAAGCACATAAAAAAAAATTACCATGACATATCACAACAATCTAAAAATGAGACATTACCAGAACTAAAACACAACCCTCCAACAAAAACAATCACTTGGACATGACAGTCACTTAAATAAGTTCATGTTACTATTCACTATATCATACAAAAATAACAGCACTTATGACATATGAAATCCATAATTTTTACATCATAAATTTTTTCCAAATCACTTGATCACAAATAAATGACTTACAATCACTTAAAGCCATACGAAATCATATACATAAGACACATGAAGACAAAATTTGCATAAATTACATGAGCATTACACCAACTCCACTAAATCATGCACATTTATACCATAACAACCAATTATCTATGACAGTACTCAATCGTCATGAACAGTAAATCTGTTCACGAACACTTAAATCATATATCAACTAAAAATATTAATACAACTTTCCCACCAAATTTAAGCTATAATCACCAAAAAATAAAATTGATTTTTACATTTTCTCAAACTGAACATTCATACCACATTTTTCAGTTCTCATCTATGTTACGTATCACATTTCTCATCTACATTACCCTTAAAACATCCAACCTTACACTTCCTCATATCACCTAGAGATATTTTATCCCGACGACCCTTTATAACACTATGACACAGAGTAACCATCACCACTCCAACACCACCTACTACACTCTGTCTCCTACATCATGATGAGTCGTCGGGGTTAAGACATCTCTAGATGATATGAGGAAGAGTAAGGTTGGATGTTTTAAGGGTAATGTAGATGAGAAATTTGATATGTAGTGATATGTAGTGAGGTGAGTGTGCTTAGATATTGGAAAATATGATTTTTTGTGTGAATGTTTATAAATAATGGGTGATAATGGTTTTTCAGGTAAGTGAACATGGGTGTTTGTTCTTGGTGGTAGTCTTAGTTTTTTGTGTACATGATATGTTTTCAGTTGATGGTGATCATGTACTAAGTGTTTGTGTATTAGGTTTGTGTTCATGTTCTTCTGCACTCATGGGGGGGAAGGATGGGGAGTGAGTTCTTGGTTATAGTGATTTGAGGGGATTTCTATAAAATGGGTGTTAGCTGGTGCTGATCTTAGTTTCTGGTGATTTTGACGGTGTTTTGGCAGTATTCAGTGGTGATTTTGACGGTGTTTTGGCAGTATTCAGTGGTGATTTTGACGGTGTTTTGGCAGTATTCAGTGGTGATTTTGACGGTGTTTTGGCAGTATTCAGTGGTGATCTGGTAGTAATCAGTGGTGTTTTGGGAGTATTCGAAGGTGTTTGATGGTGTTTTTGAAGGTGTTCAAATGATGTGCAGAGTATTTTTGAAGATGTTCAGTGGTGTTTTTGGTGTTGTTCAAAGTTGGTTCAAAGTTAGTCTGTGTGTTAGTTATGGTAATGTCTCATGTCATAAGTGTATAAGTTAGTTTTTTGTGTTAATGTTTACTGTAAAGTCTGGAGAATGAGGGAGGAGTTTGGTGGATGAGATGTAATTTCGGTTAATGAAATGTGTAAGTGTGAATGAGAATGTAAATTGGTGGGTGAGTTAGAGAAGATAAATGTTATGTGATCTTAGTAAAGTATAGATAGTTTCAGTGATCTTGTCGCAAGCGATCTTAGCTTTTAGTGATCTTCGTTATGATTTTTTTTTAGAGAATGAGTATAAAATGTGTGATGTTTTAGTGATCTTAGTGGTGGGGTTATAGAATTTGTTAAACGTCTTGATTGTGGTGATCTTAGATATTGGAGATATAACAGGTTGAAACAAGGTGTTTGGGTGTGACGTCACTGATCACCAAGTAAACACAGGTTGGAGTGTGACCAGGGCCAGATTAAGAAGTCTCCGGGCCCTAGGCTATTCAGATTGGCGGGGCCCCTTTGAGTTACGGGTAAGCGAAGCGACCCCTTCCTGCTTGGGGGTGGGGGTGGGGGGGTCGGTGTGAGCCTGTTTAAGGTCTAATTAAATACATTCTGGCTATTTAGATTAAATTTAATAGGGAAAGTACATCAAGACAACCAAAACCATCTACCAACAGCCATTATAACTATCTTGTTAAATCATGCATTTTAAAGAGAATAAACTCAAGACAGCATAGTATTACTAGATTAGGCTATTAAAGTAGTGACATCATGTACCTATTATATTCAGCATAACCACTACAGCACTATTATTCCCTTTATAAATCACTGACCATTATTGTTATCATTGCATCATGCATAAGACTATCAAATCATATAAACTCAAGAAAGTAAAGAATTGTTTATATTCACAGGCACTTCTTAAATAAACTTTTTTCTGGATTTCATATTGGCAAAATCATCAATTATATTCTGAAAATCTTGTTAGATCAGACTCAATGGTCAACAAGGCTAGGTTACACAATTTGTCTTGGCTCATTGTTGAACGGAGCTAGATTTTCACTCTTTTCAAAATAGAAAATGAACGTTCTCCTTCACAGTTAGTAGCTGGAAGTGTTAGGTAAAGGCGACACACTATGTCAACATTAGTGAAGGTTTCTGAGATACCTGCATTTCTTAAATGTTTCAAAGCAGCTGAGGGCGCACATTTTTCTGGTGGAGCTTTAATCTGTTTCATAAACCCAGAAAAATGAACTATTTCTTCAACAAATGTGTCCTGAACATCTGCTGAAAGGTGTTGTTACAACTTTAATGCAGCTTCTCTCAATTCTGCATCTGGCATAGTAGTAATTTTGAACAGAAATCCAAACTTGTCATTGAGATTCTGGTAGATTTCTTTTCTTTTCACAAATTCTGTAATCAGTGAATCCAGAATGACGAAGTATGTAGCTGTCTTACATTTCTGCCTGATAGACATCAATGTCTATCAACAACACTTCAGTTAATTTGTCACAGTACAACTCTAGATAACGTGTAATTACTACAGAAAATTGGAGAGGAATCTCCCATACTCACCCATTAGCGGGAAAACACAGTTGTTCTGATGTAAACAAAGGCGTGTTGAGTGTTGCCATCTATGGTTAGGTTTATTTATTTTTATTTTATTTTATTTCATTATTTATTTTTGTTTTGATTAATTTTTAAAAATCAATTTTACTCTCCAAACACTTGAACTTTTTGGGTAGGGACCCCTTTGCACTTGCACCATGTGCGCAGTCTTGGATGAGCCCCTGAACCCCTTGGACCGCGGGGCCCCCAAATGCGCGGGGCCCTAGGCAAATGCCTAGTTTGCCTATGCGGTAATCCGGCCCTGAGTGTGACGTCATGGGAGGTGTCACTATCTGTGCCGGTATGTGTTGGTGGTAGTTAGGTGAGTGTATTAGATGTTGGCAAATATTGTAAGGAGTTGGTGATTGTGATTTTTGTGTGAATGTTTATAAAAATGAGTGTTTTCTGTGATCTTGGCGGTTTTGAGGTGAGTGATCATGGATGTTAGTTGATGGATGTAGTTTTTTTTTTGTGTATATATGTTTTCACTTGGTGGTGATCAAATTGTAAGTGTTTCAGTGTTCTTTGTGGGAGTGTTCAAAGGAGTTTGATGATGTTTTTGAAGTGTTCATATGATGTTTTTGGAGTATTCAAAGGTAATTGATGGTGTTTTTGTGTTGTTCAAAGTGTGGTGTGTGTGTGTGTGTGTGTGTGTGTGTGTGTGTGTGTGTGTGTGTGTGTCAGTTTTGGTAAATGTCTCGTGTCATAAGTGTATGTGTTAGTTTTTGAGTTAATGTTGTAAAGTCTGGAGACTGAGGGAGTAATTTGGTGGACGAGTTGTAATTTCAGTTAATGAAATATTTGAATGTGGAAAATTACATTTATCTGTATGTATAATTATGTACATAGCAATAAATGAACATAGATAATTATTATTTATCAGTTAGACAAGTAGGAATTTGGGACACCTAGGTCGCAAAAAATGTCCCCCTTCGATACCTACTACTGTCATAACCACAAGTTGCTCTGGTCCTATTAATTAAATGAATTATACATCAGGAATTCTGGTAAATATATAAATTTGTGGACTGTATATTAAAAAATGATTATATATAAACACAATTACATAACAGAAGGAAAATATATCTTAATATCACTCACCAATTTGACTGGATATTAAGTTGTATCATACTCAGAAAAACCTCACTAACTAAATTTATGAAAACACTGGCCAGAATTATACACAAATCTAGAGGGCTTATCTGAGGTTCCTGGAGCTGTCTTGTCCAGTCGTCTGATATCTCAAGTTAGGCAGGAATGCATGTCCAACAATTTCGCCTCCTATTTGAGAGGTGTTAGCCCAATTTCAACCTCTAGAGCACGAAAACTCCTTCCCATCACACCAACGTTGTACACAATTCAAAACCAAGATGGCTAGTCTCCTGCGCAGACGCAGGCTTTCCGTTTTCTATGACAAATATTATTAAATACAGTATGGCCA
This sequence comes from Cherax quadricarinatus, assembly GCF_026875155.1. Taxonomy (NCBI): domain Eukaryota; kingdom Metazoa; phylum Arthropoda; class Malacostraca; order Decapoda; family Parastacidae; genus Cherax; species Cherax quadricarinatus. The sequence continues at coordinate 45,883,152 of NC_069412.1, forward strand.
TCTATTTACATATAAATACTGAATTTCTGGAAAATATGTACAGTATTTTCCACAGTAAGTGTAGATGAATTAGAGACGTCAAATCTTATTTGGGAGTATTCAAAATGATATTTTGGAATTATCCCATTGTTGTTTGGAAGTGTTCAAACGATGTTTGAGAGTATTCAAATGTTGTATGAGATTGTTTTGATGATGTTCAAAGTAATCTGGGGTTGTTCTGTAGTGAGTTGTTAAAGGATGTTGATGAGAGAAGATTTCTTAACAGTTATTGAAAAAAAGTGTGTGTGGGGGGGAGGGTATTAATTTCGTAATATGGAAAACAAAAATTGGGCTTTTTGATGAATTAGTAAAAATGGGGGAAAATTGTGTATTAGTGTCATTTGAGAAAAAAAATTAGTATCGAAAGAAGAAAAAAAAATTTTGACAGTGTAATTGTGACAGGGTTTGAAGTTGTGACAGGTGAATTGTGACAGGTGAATTGTGAGAGGTGAATTGTGACAAGTGAATTGAATGTGAATAGTGTGTGCGACCTGAATCTTTTTCTTGTATTGGTGAAATTCGTGGCAAGAGAATCTTTTGTCTTAATATGTAAAATTGTGACTAGTGATCGATAAGTGGTTATAAGTTGTAAGTGTTGTGGTGACTTGTTCTGATAAAATAGTTAAAACGAGAAAAATTTTGGGTTATGAGTGAAAATTGTCTTGTTGTGAGATGTTGGGGTAAGAGTGAAGTGTTGGGAGATGGGTGGGTGGATGTGATGAGGGTGATGAGAGGTAAGGTTTGGGGGGTGGGGAGAAGGGGTAAGAAGAGGATTGTATAAGAATTTTAATGTGATATGGGGATTTTACTGAAATTAAAGGTATTGTGTGAATATATATTAGTGTCATTTGAGATAAGTGGTTATAAGTTGTAAGTGTTGTGGTGACTTTCTGATGAAATAGTTATGAGTGAAAATTGTGTTATAGTGTTGATGGGTGATGGGTAGTGGGTTTATGTGAAGAAATGCGGGTGAGATGGAGGAGGGGGTATGAAGTGATTGTGTTAAATTTTAATGAAATACTGGGATTTAAATGAAATTAAAGGTATTGTGTGAATATATTTTAAAAGAATGGATTGAGCAGCATTTCGAGGCTTAAAATTCTCTCTATGGTAGAAGTGATTGTTGGTGTTGAGGTAGAGAGAGATAGAGAAGGCTAGCCTGACCTGAGTTTTGTTATGAGGTCAGTCAGTCAGATAAGACTCGCTGGGCAGTCCTTGCCAGTCGGCACATGTCTAGACTTGTGGAGACTGACAAGTGAATCTTTTGTTGTATTATGTTAAAAATTGTGGATTGTTGTGAGTATTAACGAAAATGAGGAATAATTTTGGTTATTCTGGGTTAAGAGTGAAAAAGTATATTAGTGAGAATTTATGTAATGAAGAAAATGTAATACTTTAAAAATGGAAAATATTTTTGTTATCCTGAGTTTACTTCATTTAAGTTAACAAGAAGAAAAGTAACTTAAAAGTAACTTAAATGTAACTTAACTGATTTTAAGTTAATAAGGGGACAGAGAGTGACCTAGCTTGATCAATCCTGTTGGTCTGTGTGTGTGAGGTCATCACGTGACGTCACTGACCGCTAAGTAAACACAGGTTGGGTGACGTCACTGACCACTGAGTAAACACATGTTGGGTGACGTCACTGACCACTGAGTAAACACAGGTTGGGTGACGTCATGCATGCCAGGATGTTACTTGTTTACACCTGAATAGCGGGACCCAAGAATTTGTTCCAAGGAAGTGGAGAGTAGCTCAAATCTTTGTATTATTGATATTGAAAAAAGTTGATCCAAGGAAGTGGAGCAGGAATATTGGGTTTAGAGGGTGATATGAGGGAGAAGGAGGTCTTGATGCAAGGAGCTGGAGCAGGAATATTTGGGCTTAGAGGGTGATGGTGGTGATCTTGATCCGAGGAAGTGGAACAGTAATATTTGGGTATAGAGGGTATGGGAGATGGTGGGTTTTAGAGGGTGATGGTGGTGATCTTGATCCAAGGAAGTGAAGGGAAAGGTCATCTTTTTCTTCGTATTATTGATATCGAGAAAAAGTTGTTCGAAGGAGGTGGAGACTACAAGAAAATGTTAATTTTTTTGGGAGATGGAGAGGGAGGTGTTGATCCAAGGAAGTGGAGCAGGAATATTTGGACATAGAGGGTATGGGAGATGGAAGTGGGTGGTGGGAAGTGGGGGAGGGGTGATGTAGTTCAGCTGGGCTTGTGAGGTCTCTGGGGAGACCTAATTTAACCAATTATATGGTCACCTTGCCTTGGCAAATGTCTGTCAGAGACACGCCTTTTCGGCTTATATATCAGCGCCTTTGTTCGTCACTGGCGTCAGTTCCAGGCGTCAGGTCGTACACGTGGTTGTGGAGGGTGCTTGGACCACCATATAAGCCCAAGGAACAGCTGAGAAGAGAGATTCGTGCGGAGCTCTGGCCTGGGTGCAGAGCTCTGAGCAGAGACACTTCGAGTGGAGCTGCTGCTGGGGTGCAGGGCTCGGGAGAAGGCTGCTGAAGTCTCTGGAGGATATTGTTGGAAACATTGGGCAGAGTACTGGCTTGGAGCAGTACTCGTGCTGTATAGGTCTTGGGACCTGTGGTGAACTGTCCTCTGAACTATATTGTAAGTTATATTTATTTTCGTCAAGTTGATTGTGTTCCCTGTCTCAATGATTATATGTACTATCCCATTTATCTAAACCCCAATAATGTACTCCTGTTCCCAAATATAGTATTGTACAAGGACTTAATAATAAACTGTGTTTGAGTAGAATAGTAATTTTCACTGTCCCCGTTATTTACTCATTTATTTATGTTTAGTTAAAGTAGTGAGAGGGTGAGTAGTGTGGAGTGTAGAGTTAGTGAGAGGTGTCGTGGTGGTCACCACTTACCTGTCATACCTACCTCCGCTAATCATCTCTCCTACCACCTCACCTGCCTATCCCTTGCCTATACATACTCTCTTACTCCCATATTCCCCGAATATGCTTACGTTCCATTACACCCCCTTACATGACATGGTGTCTAAGCGGTGGTGGTTCTTCTTATTTTTATAGTAGGAACCAGTCCCATGTGCCTTATTTTTGACTGCTCGGTTATACTTATGTTATGCTACCATTTCTTTTCTTGTGTTTGTTAAGCTAAAATAAATATCTGAGTGATATTATAATTCCAGTGACCTTAACTGACCTTTTTATTTTGATGGTGGGTCTGAGTAATTGTGTGGTTGTATTATTATATTTGGTGGAGTTGGTTGTTGGTTTGGGATAAATGGTGGAGAATATCAGTGTTTGTGTGAGACTTTTGGGTGAAACAATTACTGGCCAAAATTGAATACTTACCTAGGAATGAGAAGTCACCCAGCCCGCCTTGATGTGCCCAGTCACCCAGCTGATATGCCCCATTAGATGTATTGCTACCCTGGTTTGTCATCCATTGTAGTGGGTGTCTGTCTGCGTCACCCAGCTTCTGTGACCATCACCCGCGGACCGTCAGTTACCCGCAGTTGCCAGGGATGGGTGACCGCACATGCTGTTGATGACCTGAAGTGACCTCACCTCACCTCGAGCAACTGACCATAGCCTGCCACGGCTGATGTCAGCTGCTTATGATCCTGTGGCCGGGCTGTGATGCTGTCTGCTATGCTGTGGTCGTGCTATGATGCCGAGATGCTGTAGCCATGCTGAGATGCCGGGACCGTGCTGCGATGCTGTAGCCGTGCTGCAATGCTGTGGCCGTGCTGTGGTGCTGGTGATGCTGCGGTTTACTGAGGCGAGGCCTTCTGATGCTGTCTGCTATGCTGCGGCCGTGCTGTGATGCTGAGATGCTGGGATCGTGCTGCGATGCTGTAGCTGTGCTGCAATGCTGTGGCCGTGCTGTGTGCTGCTGTGATACGGCCGTGCTGTGATGATGGCTATGCTGTGGCCGTGCTGTGATGCTGCAGTGCTGCCTAGCTCAAGAGGAGGAGATGGCGGTGGTGCTGCAGTGGTGTGTGAGGGATTCTGGCTGGTGTGCCAGGATAAGAGAGCCTGTTATCAAGGGCGGTATGGAGGTGTATCCTACCTTGCTGGTCGACCTGTACGACCGGTATGCGGGGATGTCCTGCCTTCCATGAGAGACAGTTAAGAGTGTGAGATGTCCCCAGCCTACTTTGACTTGCCAGAAGTGTTAGTGTTACCTGTGTGAAATAAGGTGACCTTGAAAACGGTCCAGTGATTATGGCCACCTTGTTTTATGAGGCCAGTGAATCCTAGTAGTGGCATAGGATAATGGAGGGTCTTAGCTGCGATGCCTGCCATGTCTCGATTTTCAGATGTTAAAGTGTGCATGTGAAGTGTGCTGAAAATGCGACCTTGGTGGTCGTGAAGTGGTCCAGTTGCAGTTACTTGAAAGAATGCAACCCGTTGGAGCAGTTTTCCACGCCATAGAAGCCTAGAGAGGTTTGGCCCAATGGTCAACGTGCGAGGGTGACTAGCATTGGCTAGTGCATTTCTAGTAGAAGTAGGGAAGGCACTGGAGCCCGATATTTAGGTTTAAGGAGAAATGACGGGTAAGGAGGCTTTGCACCAGAGAGCAACTGTTATGCTGGTCAACTGCAAGGTGTACTGATTACGCTGCCTTGTGGAAGTTGAGAAGGTTGAGGGAAATATATGTAGTTGAATAATTTTGTATTATGTATAATTTTGTCTTTGTATTGTAATAGAATTAAGGGGTTAGGATTAAAATAGTCTAATAACTAGGACAAATTGTCCTAGTTCTCAGATATTTTAAACTGGGAGAGAAAGGGGGATGTGATGTAGTCCAGCTGGGCTTGTGAGGTCTCTGGGGAGACCTAATTTAACCAATTATATGGTCACCTTGCCTTGGCAAATGTCTGTCAGAGACATGCCTTTTCGGCTTATGTATCAGCGCCTTTGTTCGTCACTGACTTCAGTTCCAGGCGTCAGGTCGTACACGTGGTTGTGGAGGGTGCTTGGACCACCATATAAGCCCAAGGAACAGCTGAGCAGAGAGATTCGTGTGGAGCTCTGGCCTGGGTGCAGAGCTCTGAGCAGAGACACTTCGAGCGGAGCTGCTGCTGGGGTGCAGGGCTCGGGAGAAGGCTGCTGAAGTCTCTGGAGGAGACTGTTGGAAACATTGGGCAGAGTACTGGCTTGGAGCCGTACTCGTGCTGCATAGGTCTTGGGACCTGTGGTGAACTGTCCTCTGAACTATATTGTAAGTTACATTTATTTTCGTCAAGTTGATTGTGTTCCCTGTCTCACTGCTTATACATACCATCCCATTTATCTAAACCCCAGTAATATACTCCTGTTCCCAAATATATTATTGTACAAGGACTTAATAATAAACTGTTTTGAGTAGAATAGTAATATTCACTGTCCCCATTATTTACTCATTTCTCCATTTATTTATGTTTAGTTAAAGTAGTGAGAGGGTGAGTAGTGTGGAGTGTAGAGTTAGTGAGAGGTGTCGTGGTGGTCACCACTGACTTGTCATACCTACCTCCGCTAATCATCTCTCCTACCACCTCGCCTGCCTATCCCCTGCCTAAACATACTCCCTTACTCCCATATTCCCCGATTATGCTTACGTTCCATTACACCCCCTTACATGACAGGGGAAATGGTGGGTAGCTCAAATCTTTGTATTATTAATATCGAGAAAAAGTTGATCCGAGGCGATGGAGAGCACAAAAAATGAAATTAAAAAAAATCGAAAATAATTTTTTTTTTTTGGGGGGGGGGGTGTGGAGGTGTGGGTAGGGGCGTAGGCGCGGTGGGGGGCGGGGGCGTGGGCGTGGCGGCGTGGCACGGACCGGAAGGGTCATTATCACATAGGTGCGAAAAGGCGGCATCCTTTGAGAGACCGCTGAGCCACCTTCCTCACTACTTCAGAGAACCGACAAGTTGATAAATTAGACACATATGCAACACTTGGGTATCTTTAATGAGGAAACGTTTCGCCACAAAAGTGGCTTCATCACTCCATACAAAGGAGAACGATGAAGAACAGGAGGAGTTTGAGGTAATCAGTCCCTCAGCCTTGAGTCAATGTGGTCAGTCCATCAATCTTCAAAAGAATACGGCATATGTGTGAAGAAGTAGCTTATATACGGTAGGCAGGAGATGTGCAGCCCTCATATAGACTGATGAAGCTACTGTGTGGCGAAACATTTCCTCATTAACGATACCCAAGTGTTGCACATGTGTTTAACTTATCAACTTGTCGGTTCTCTGAACCATTCATCTACATTCCTCTCTGACACAGCAACATCTTGGGATCTTAATACAGGGAATTCTTCACTTGCCTAACCCTTGTGCACGACCTACTTCCACGTTGGTCAAATGTGATACCACCTACGACTGCTGCACCTCTCCTGACTACAGTATATAAGCCACTTCTTTGCACATATGCTGTATTCTTTTCAGGATTGATGGACTGATTACATCGACTCAAGGTTGAGGGACTGATTACCTCAAACACCTCCTGTTCTTCACCATTCTCCTTTGTATGAACTGATGAAGCCACTGTGTGGCATCAATAATCACAATATTCATCGAAAAGCAGCCAACATCAAACAAATTACTTTGTAGCTGCAAACACAAATTCATGGAATCTCCCCTCATACATTCCACCACCAATTTCAATATTTCACAGGGACAATGGAAGCCAGACGTCATTTCAGAATTCGCCCTCAAGAAGTACATATCAGCGTCCAATCTAACACAGAATGCCAGCACAAGAATAAGAATCGCATAGCACGAAGGATGCATGCAGGAGATGAGATGAAAAGTTTTCAACACCACATGCCTGAAGGCTGGCTACCTAGGATCAAAATGTCTAGTGTTAGCTGGGCGTCAATGTATTGACCAGTGTGGTATGGTGGTAGAGCAGTGGGTACCTTGTCCCAAGGTTCGTAGGTTCGAGTCTCCGCCGACCTGAGATTAGTGTTTATGAATATTTCGCCTGTTCTGAGAATTCTAAACATTGTAAAAATCTCTCGTCGGTCTATGAATGCAGGGGATAAAAGGAAAATTTGAAAGCCTTGGACCAAAACGTCTAGCGTATTGACCAGTGTGGTACGGTGGTAGAGCACTGCGTGTATATATATATATATATATATATATATATATATATATATATATAAACAAACATTCTGGTAGTCTTTCACACTGGGATAAATATAGTGTGATAATGGAAATAAGTTATCTGTTGTATTAGTGGAGAGGAATCCCAAGTGTCCTCATACTGGCATTTCTAAAAGAAGAAAATTCTCTCTGGTAGGAGCTTAAATTCTATACATCTGTCCGTCATTTTAGATAATTTAGAGATTAGAGGAATTTCTGTATATCTGTGATCGGCAAGGGAGTGTGGATGCTGTCATTCAGTAGATGTGAGAAGGAAGCTAGGGAAGGCGATTTAACGTTTCAGTATAAAGGCTTCTCAGACAATAATTGTGACTTATAAAATGGCTACTTGGGAAATAAGGTATCCAGTGGATGAAATATTTTATGGGGTGTAAACATCGAGGTAATCTGAGTATCATCGTGATATATCATTTAATCCTAAGAAGTGCTGGGGTAAGAAAGTCACATTAACTCCTAAAAAATATAGAAAAAAAATGAGGCTTCCATCAGTGAACGATGCCCCTGAAGATTCCGAAGGCTGCTCCTATTGAAAGTACCTATTGAAAGTGAGTAACTACTTAGTATGAGTCATAGAGGATAATATCTATAAATACATCTTCATCTATACCTACTGTGAACATGTGGTGAGCTCACATAAGGAATCCTAGGATCCTACTTGTTCCGAATGCTACTTTTTACCTTGATTCTTGCATCACGATATGTGACACTTGAGTGTCAGTAGGAGGACACATTCTTCTGGGAGAGCACCTCATTTGGGGAATTTGTAGTTGGTTGTCCGTGATTTCTGCCTTAGCATATGACCTTCAGGGTAATTAAGTTGGTTATTCCAATACTGTATTATTCTATCTATAAGAAACTTAACCCACTGAAACTTAAAGCTGTTAAATAGAGGAACATTCAAGCTATTACCAGAGAAAACCAATCTTTGTTGAAAATATAATTGATCTATAGGTATCTACGCATCCCAATAAGAATGTATACGTTTCCTTCGTAAGAAAGTCTGAAATCAGACTAATTATCGCTTGTATTCCAAAAACTACGAATAATCTATGTAAAATTTCCATTGGGCACCTGCACATGCCCCAATAATTTATGAACCTTCAGAGTACATCAAATCAATGCAGAAAAACTAGATTTTGATGACATTTGGCATTCTCAGGATGTAAACAATGACCTTAGTGGAAGGAAAATATAACAACTACATAAAGATACGGCAACAGGGACACCTAATAACCATGTTGACTTCTGTTAGTAGCTGTAAAGTCAACTCTAAAAATCCTCTGTGTTCTCCGATTACTTTCCATTGATGCTAAATATTATCATTTACCTCTGCTGACGCTACCACGTTCTTGCTGCTTCCCAAATGTCAGCATCAGTTCCAGACTAATTTTCCACTTTTACATCGAGGATAATGAGGAGCCACGTCACTCACAACCACCACTAGTTGACTCTGATGCTTCCAAGGATGAAGTATAATATGTGCCAGTGTCACTTATGTCCAATATTAACCTAGTGTTGTGTTGTTGCTGTAGCGATCAGGACGCCATCAAGTATTCTCTGGTAATGTTAAGTATCCAACGCTTGTGTAAGTTAATGTCAAGCTTGGAAAATATCTTATTATGTGTGACCACCAGCAATGGCACCACTGACATTAAAACTGGAATAACATACAGATAAAACACCAAAAATACTATTTTTACCAAAAATAAATATATTAATCAAATTATAATAAATTTTTAATAGTAATAATAAAATATAACAGTGATATGTATAAGAATAAGAAAGTTATAATTTTAACTATAATTTTTAAAGGGGTAGACAAGGTAAGCCAGTGGAAGGCCCCGCTCAGATGAACAAAAGCCCAATGTGGGTCATATTGAAAAAAGTCCCGTTTTGGGCAAGATTTGTCCTATTTCCTACGAACCTTCCAAAAAGGAGGTCCAGACCCTGAGCTGTTTTTGGGGGTTTTAGGGTGGACAGTTACAAGCATGGCTTGCTTCTGCAGTTTTTTAAAAAAATTGAGGTTGGAGATTTTGAAGGAGGGGGTCTTGTTTTCTCCAGGGATTAGGAGGCTGAAGGCCCACCTCAATGGGTCGGGGGGGAGGGTGAGGTGACTGGATTGTGGGGAAGAGGCTTCTAGCGTGAGGTGCATTTGTCTTCGCTGTGAGGAGGCTGTAGGGGGGGAGGTAGCAACGGCTCCCAGCGTGAGGTGCAGTCCAGCACCTGCTATAAGGGCGGGGGGTAACCTAGTAATGGGAGGAAAAACCAAAAAGGAAAGTTAAGAGTGAAGATCTGAAGGTGGAAATGCTTCAAATTTTCTCAGGATGAATGTACTTCAGTGGCCCCAGTGAAGGTAAGGGTACTACTGCCCCTGCTAACAAGGAAAAAACGTTCTTGGGGTTTTTGGGACTTCAGGAAAGATATATTGACCGTGCTTTTTGTAATAAATAAGAAGTGAGGATAGAGTGTGTTTTCCCGGGAGCTGGTGTTGGGAATAGTTAAACAGGCTGGATAAATCATGTCGGGTAATGGGAACAAGCCCATTATTTTCTAGTGTGGTGGAAATGATTTTTGGGAAGGGTAGGAGAGAAGACTGCTAGGTAAGTACAGGTCGCTTAATTTCATTAAGGGCAAAGGGGGGGGGTCCCAACTATGTAGCTCTTTCCCTAGAAGGGGATAGAAATGAATGGTTGTCTGGGAAATTGGTGTACATTGTGGCTAGACAGTACGCAAGGGAAACTTGAAATCCCTTTCTTGACAACGGAACAACTTTTATGGCAAGATGATATGTATGCAAGGGATGGGGTACATCTCTCGGGGGCTGGGGTGGTAGCCTTCAAACTCAATTAGAAGGCCACGGGTGAAATGCCTTGATTTTAAATGATAGAAGAAGGGTATGGGTGTGTGTGGGAAACAAGCAGGTTGTAACACTGGGGTTTGGAAACAGTAAATGTAAAAAAGGCTTTCACATGAAGTTATAAATAAAGAAAATAGATCGGTCAGCAAAAAAAGGGGGAAACAAAACAGCAAGGGTAGCTCCTTAAGGTTTACTATACAAATGCAGGAGTGTAAGAAATAGATAGATGATCAAAGTTTAAATTTGCAAGTGAGGAAACATAGATATTTTTGCTAAACAAAACCCTGGCTCAATTAAAGATAGGAGAGCCCATGAATGTCCCTACAAGGCTTAAATTTTTTCCACACTGACAGGGTAAACGGGAAGGGTGGTGGAGTAGCGATGTATGTCAAGACAATTTAAATTGTTGTGTTAGACAAGAAAAAGTAGAAGCTAGCCCTAAATTTTTTTTTGGGTTTTACAGTTCTCGAGGCCGAAAAAAAACTAATTTTGGGTGTGATTTACGGGCCCCCAAATTTTGATGGGGGAGTGCAGTAAATTTATGGACGAAATTCGTAAGGCTCTACACACGAAAATGTTGTGCAAATGGGAGATTTCAACTATAGACGATTGCTGGAGCAATTTGACAGGAAATTAAAGTCGGGTGATTTTTTGATACAAACCGGATTTTTTTTAAAACGTTTGGAAGAGCCAACTGGGGAAAATTAACCTCCTTGATTGGTTCTTGCCAGTGGGGAAAACACTAATTAATAATTTGGGTTTAAATGTAGCTTGGGGAAAGTGATCACAAATCATCAGTTTTAATATATCAGGGGAATTCCCCAAATAATGGCAATCAAGCTCCGTCCCGACTTTCGCTTGGCTGATTTCATAGGACTGGAAAAAAATTTCTTAGGTGGGCTGAACTGGAATGACCCACTAAGGTCAGGAAGGGGGGATGGTTCCGTATGAGCTTTCCAGGGCATAGTTCTAGTGCTCAGTCAAATTTGTTCCAAATAGGGAAATCAGATCAAAAAAAAAATGATCCAAATGGTGAACAAAAGATTAAAATATTGTTGGTCAAAAGAGAGGATAATAGGGAATCAAAAGAGGAGAGGGGCAGTTAAGAAAACGATTTTTCAGTTAAAAGAGAAATAAAAAAAAGGAATTTTGAAAAGCAAAAAAGATTTGGGTTAAATTGCAAGGAATCGAAAACTAACCCAAAAGGGTTCTTTTAGGGATACAGAAGTAAAATCAGGGGCAAGAAGGCCCCCTCAAAAGTTCCTCGGGTCAGCTCATGACAGTGATAAGGGAATGTGTAGAATTTTTAAAACATACTTCCTCCATTTTTACACAGGAGGATACCGCGATATTCCAGTAATGATAAAATTTTGAAGAACAGGCGATAATGAAAATTGGGGACGATTGGGTCACAAGGCTGGTCCTTAGGGAAAAGATAAATTAAACCCAAAAAATCCCCCCCCTGATGAACTGAAGCAAGGGTTCTAAAAGGGAAAGTAAAGAGGAGTTGCAAAAATTTGGGTAATCTTTTCAAAATTCCCCACAAAATGGCGGGCCCGATAAGTGGAAAATGGGAAATGGATACCTTTTTTTAAAAAAGGGGGGACAGGTCCTTATTTCGAACTATAGACCAATAAAACTAACCTCCCCGTGGGGGAAAAATTTATGGAATCAATAATTGCCGAGGAGTTCGTAGCCACATTGAAAAGCATAAATTTTCAACTTTTCAGCATGGGTTTTACAAAAAGGGGGGTTCCTGCCCTTACGAATTTATTAACTTTTTTCACTAAGGTATTTGAGGGGGTGATCATGGTAAAAAGAATATGTATTGTGTATATGGCTTCATAAGGCTTTTTTAAGGGTCCCCCATCGGACTATTGAGGAAAATTAAGGCACATGGAAAAGGAGGAGAAATTTTTTTTCCGGATAGAGGGGATGGTTGACAAATAGGCCAGAGAGTTTGCATAAAAGGGGAGGGAAATTTAGAGTGGGGAAGTGTCACGAGCGGTGTTTTCCCCGGGGTCAGTTTAGGGCCCCGTGTTTCAAACTACATAAACGACAAAATGGGGCATAAAAAGGACTCGGCAAATTTGCCGATGACACCAAAATAGGCCGCGAATTATTTGACGAGGACATTCGAGCACCCAGGGGATTTTAATAGATGATGCAGTGGTCGGGGGAAGTGGGAGATGCAGTTTTTTTTAACAAATGCAAAGTTCTAAATGTTGGGGGAAGGGGAAAAACCCCTGCCCCCATATAAAAAAAAGAACATAAGAATGTAGGAAACTGCAGAAAGGGCCTACTGGCCCTTGGGGCAGGTCCTTATCAAAACGACATCTAATAAAGCTCTCAAGAAATAACCCCCGGAACTTAAAATGGTATAAAATCCCGACAGATTTTATGACACATATGCAACAGTTAGGTATCTTTTTTTTCGAAAACGTTTCCCCTACCAGTGGGCTTTTTCATCGAGTACAGAAAATTTTGATGAAGAGAAATACTTGAAGACGATGAAATGTCCATCCCCCTTAATTTTTTGAGGGGGTCAGTCCCTCAGTCGGAAAAGAGCATTGTTCCGTTGTCTGAAAAAAATTTGAAGTTAAAGTGACAGAATGGGGCCTTATATAGTGCCGTGTGGGGGCGAAACGTTTCGAAATAAAGATACCTAATTTTGCATAGTTCTTACCTAACAATTGTCGGTTTTTTATCCCATTTTAAATTGTTCATTCTGTAGACATGCAACAAAAGGGGTATTTTGGGGTAAGACCATCTACTTCGACAACCTTACTAGTGGAACGGCGGGGTTTTGAGGGGGCCCTGCCCTCCCAAAGCCCCCACGTTCATCCTGGCACTATATAAGGCCCCTTTCTGTCCTTCAATTCATATTTTTCAGACAACGGAACAATGCCTTCTCCAGATGAGGGACTGACCCCCTAAAAAATTTTAAGGGGGTGATGGACTGATTACTTCGCTTCAAGATCTTCTGCTTCTATCAACTTTTCTGTACTCGACTGAAAAAACCCTACTGGTGGGCGAAACGTTTCGAAATAAAGTCCCTAACTGTTGCATATGTGTCTTCCCTAACAATAACTCCGTCCCCTTGAAAATAAAAACCCAGCCCCTCACACTCATATATTTTTCCCGTCTCTTCTTAAAGCTACCCAAGGCCTAACCTCTATCACCCCAGGGAAGATGTTCCCCGATCTAAACTCTGTTAGAAAACAGTACTTACCTATGTCCTTTCTAAATCTAAATTTAATCCAACTTAAATCCATTATTCCTGGTTCCCTTACCTGGTTCGACCAACCTCAGAACTTTATTAATGTCTCCCTGTTTATGGACCGTCATCCACTTATTCACTTCAATGATATATCCCCTAATTCTACGCCTCTCCAGAGAGTGGAGATTTAAGGCTTTAAGGTCTATCTTCATACGGGAGGTTCCGTACACAGTAAATCATTTAGTCATTCTTCTCGTATGTTTTAATGAGGTCTATGTCCATCCTGTAGTAAGGGGACCAAAACTGAGCAGCTAATCTAAATGAGCCTCTCACTAGTGATGTATAGAGCTGGTGGTGTAAAATAACTTTTGGACTTCTGTTACTTATACTTCTTGAGATAAATCCAAGTAAAATCTGTTGGCCTTTGTTGCGCCACTGAGGCATGCTGTCTTGGCTTTATATTTTCTGCTTTGCTCATGACTCCCAAGTCTTTTTCACATTCTGTATGGACCAAGCTCTACTTCACCTTAGATTATAGTTCAGGGTTATTTTCATTACCCATGGAAGTACCTTACACTTATCCACATTAAACTTCATCTGCCATTTCTCAGACCAAGACTTAATTTGTTCAAATCTCATGGGAGTTCATTGATATCCTCCTCAGAGTGAAATTATTACGGGCCTATCGTTGTTTCATCAGCAAACTTACTTCATGTCATTAGTAATCCTTCATTTAAGGTCATTAATGTAAATTATGAACAAGAGAGGGCCCGTGGAAAAACTGTTCCTTGTTGGAACGCCACTAGTGATAATCCCATTCAGATTTCATCTCCATTAATGGTATCTCTCTGCTTTCTATTGGTAAGCCATGCCCTATCCATGCTAGAACTTTACCTCCTATGATTAAAGAAATCGTTAATGACACCGGGTTCAATCCGTCGGGGGTTATGGGGTTTTACCTTCCTATACCATGAGCTGGCCACTTTTCTTAAGGAAGTCTCTTGTGAGGTACTCTGTCGAAGGCTTTACTAAAAATCCAATTAAACAATATCATATTCCTTATCACAGTCAACTGCTCAAATGATCTATTGAAGAACTCAGTAAGTTTTGTCAGGCAGGAAACGACCTCTCGTGAATCCATGCTGAGATTCATTTATCAAGTATGGCTCTTCAAGGTGACTTCTGATAATGTCAGCTATAATTGATTTCTAATAACTTGCCCACTATAGATGTCGGCTTATTGGACGTAATTTGAAGGAGGTGGACTTATCCCTGAATTTGAATTAGGAACCACATTAGCCATCTTCCACATCTCTGGCACAACACTGGTAAGGAGGGACGCATGAATACACTCGTTAATGGCTGACTAAGTCCATCTTGCATTCCTTAAGTACCCTGAAAACAACTCATCGGGTCCCGGGGACTTATTTTGTTTCAGTTTGTATATCTTTTAACAACCATGTCCCTCGTGACAGTAATATTAGTTAATTAAACTTCTCAGGAACTAAATAATTGTTATTACGGAATCTCATTTACATCTTCCTGTGTAAAAACTGACAAAAAATTAGTCATTAAATAAGGAACACATTTCCAGTTCATTATCGTCAGCTGTACCTTTCCCAGATTTCAGAGGTCCTTACTTTTTCCTTCACCTTCGTCCTATACACTTGAAAGAACACCCTTGGATTAGTCTTGGATTCATTAGCGACTCAATTTCTTGTCACGTTTAGCACTTTCTATTCGCCTTTTTTTACTTCTCTTTTAAGCTGACATATTGGTCGTAAGGTTAACCTCTCCTCTTCTGATGCGCCTATAAAATTCCCCTTTTCTCCCCTAATTTAGATGCTTTAGCCTCCTGTTAACCATTTGGATCGTATTATTATACCTATATTTCTCTATGGGGAATGTATTACTCTGGGCATGTGTAATTATTAGGGTAACAATTAAAAGCAGATCCTCATATTCATAAGTATGATTATCGTCAATAAATCATTAGCTAGCATAACCCCAATCAAGATTAGACAGGATGTTCCCTAAGTCCATTTATCGGCAGAACGAAAATCGGGGTTTTTTTCTGTATTTCATTATCTTGGCATTCCAATTAATGCTAAAGGTGATGGATTTGTGATCACTTGAGCCAAGCTCTTCAGTGATCTCCGAGATTATTCCACGAGTGTTTCCTTAGTGACAAGACTAGTCTAGCAAATTATTACCCCTGGTAGGTTCAGTTACACTCTGTTTCAGAAAACAGTCCTGAACTGTTTACATGAAGTCACTGGACTCTAGATTACCTGTCAAAGGATTCCAGTCATTTGGCTTTAAAGTTAAAGTTCTCACTATGACTACGTTACAGTGGCAATATAAAACACAAAAGCAGAATAGTGGATTTCCTATAAACATAGCTGATATCCATTGCCAAGAACTTCTTCATCGACCTAATCCCCACATAACGAACACTGTAGAAGGTATGCTCACACAAAAACGTGTCACAGTCCTCCTTTCCAAGCTACCCAAGTTTTTGACTCTACAACCCATCGGTACATCATCAAGATGCAGACATTCTTCACCTGACCTCAGCCGGTACTATAATACTGCGTTCCTGCCACCCCAAGGTAGTTCTGTTTGTGACTCTTGGTTAAAGCCCACTGTGTGGCCGAAACGTATAGTCAATAATGGTATCACAATCATTATATGCATTTGTGTCGGTATTTTATTCCATTTATTCCATCAGTGTCAAAACAATGCAGTAGAAATGGTCCTTCACACAGCGATACTGGACCGTCTCCTTAAAAGCTTACTCACTTCGCACTGACACATTTTTTCTTCGTGGACTGCATCCAAGAAATGGTCTTACCAAGATCTAATCCTCCTCAAATTGCCAACATCAAACAACCTTCATCCACGCTACAGCTCGGACTACCTTGAAGAGTGTGCTGATGACTTAAACTAATTGCTACAAAGGAAGCTTTTCTCCAAAGCCAGAACACTAGGACAACACTCCGGGGGCAACATGGAACAGTCGCACCGCCGAAATCATTCGCAAGCAGAGTTACCCACAGCGGAATGTTCAACAGAAGATCAGGCCTACTAGGAAACTTCAAACACTCTGTCGATAATAGTAATTGGAAAAAGTTAGGAAGACACTGAAATTATTCAAAAATCTTTCATCTCGTCCACTGTCAACCACAGAAACTGAAAGCCCTCAGCTTAGGCTCAAATTCGCAACAGAAATACGCAAACCAAAACAAGACCTCATTTTCATCGCCAAAAACTATCACACAATGACTCGGACAAACTTCCAAAAAGGCTATCTTCAAGCATCATTCTCAGGCAGCCATCTCAACACGGCAGGTCCCAGTCAATTACACCTTCGTTCATTCAATTCACTCAAAGGTTTAGCAGAAGGACACGACCATCAGGGTCACCCATCGACCCCCCACATGATAAAGGAGGTGGTGTTTTGTCTATTCATGAACACTGACGTTTACAGGAACAAAATGCTCAATCTACTTAATGAACCAGATACCTACAAACCTCTCCAACTAACCAAGTTGGACAACCTTACTAAAACTTTTCTTCAAAGAACATAGAACATAGAACGATGGATCACTGCTGCAGCAGGCTACTGGGCCCATGCGAGGCAGGTCCAAGTCCTACCGCTTAAGCCAATGCCACCCAACCTAGTCAAGGTCAGGTCACATTGATCAAGGGAGGACACGGCACCGACCCGTTTGCACAAGCTTATCAGGGTCTTAACTCACACCCACCCACATCTACTCATGTATTTATCCAACCTATTTTTAATGTACACAACGTTCTGGCCTCTTTAACGGTACTTGGGAGTTTGTTCTCCACTATCCACAACTCTATTACCAAACCAGTACTTTCCTCTACCCTCCTGAATCTGAATTTTTCCAACTTAAAACCATTGCCTGCGAGTCGTCTAGGATAGTATTATCAGCACACTATTTACATCCCCTTTATTTATTCCTGTCTTCCACTTATTAAAACCTCAATATTCCCCCCTAATTCTACGTCTTTCTAGACGTGTGGCAGTTTCAGGGCCCTTAGTCTATCCTCATAGGGAGGTTTCTGATTCTTGGGATCTCTGTGTCATCCTCCTTTGTAACATTTTCCAGAGAATTAATATTTCTTTCTGTAATACGGGTGACCCATAAAAACTGTGCACAGAATATTAAATGAGGCCTAACCAAGGATGTATATAGAGTTGAACGAACAACCTGAGGAACTCCCTATTATTTATGCTTCTTGATTTGAAAGCCAAGGATTTCTATTTTGCTTTATTGCGAACACTTATGCACTGTTGTCTTGGTTTCAGATTATGCTAACCAAGACTCCCTAAATCTTTTTCGCAATCCGTAATATTAAGATTACATTATTTAGTTTATATGTGGCATGGTTATTGTCCTGTCCAAATTTAGAACTTTGCATTTGTCTATATTATAACTGCATCTGCAACTTCTCCGACCACTGCATCGTCTATTCCAAATCTTTCCTGGAGGTGCTCGAATGTCCTCGTCAGAATGAATTCGACGGCCCTATTTTGGTTCATCGGCAAATTGCCGTTGTCGCTCTTTATGCCCTCATCTATGTCGTTTATGTTGATTGTGAACCAGCAGGGGGCCCACACTGACCCCTGTGGAACACCCGCTCGTGACGCTTCCCACTCTGATTTCTCCCCATTTATGCAAACTCTCTGCTGCCTATTTGTCTACCAAGCCTCTATCCAGGAAAAAATTTCTCCTCTATTCCATGCTGCTTTAATTTTCCCTCATTAAGTCTCTGATGTTGGGACCCCTGTCAAAAGCCTTTTAATGAAGCCATATACTCAGTATCATTTTCGTTCCTGATCTACATCCTCATATACCTTGTGAAAAAGTTAATAAATTCGTATAGGCAGGGAACGTACCTTTGTAAATCCATGTGAGATTCGTTGATTAATTTTCATGCTTTTCAAGGTGGCTACGAACTGCCTCGGCAATTATTGATTCCATAAATTTTTCCCTCTATGGCGGTTAGGCTTATTGGTCTATAGACCCACTTCGAAGTAAGGACCCTGTCAACCTGTTTTGAAAATAGGTTATCACATTTGCCATTTTCCACTTATCTGGCCCATGCAGTTTGTAGTGATATGTTGAAAAGATTAGCAAAGGGTGCTAAGCCGCTTTACATGCCTTTAGACCCTTGCATTACAGTTCATCAGGGCCTGGGGATTTGTTAGGTTTTAATTTATCTATTTGCCTAAGGACCATGTAACTTCTGACCCTATAGTGCACAGTTTATTATAGTACTGTTCTACATAATTTTATCATTACTGCGAATATCACTGGTATCCTCCTGTGTAAAAACTGAGTAGGAGTATGTGTGTTAACAATTCTACAACATGTTCCTTATCATGTCAGTGAGCTGACCCGAGGAACTTTTGAGTGGGCCTATCTTGTCCTGATCTTTCTTATGTATACCTGAAGAATCCTTTGGAGTTAGTCTTCGATTTCTCTTGCAACTTTAACATCATTAATCTCTTTTTGCTTTTTAATTCCCTTTTTTATTTCTCTCTTTTTAACTGAATATATCGATTTCTTAATTGCCCCTCTCCTCTTTTGATTTGCCTATATATGCCTCTCTTTTCGACCAACAGATATTTTAATCTAATGTTCATTCCATTTAGGATTCATTTTTGTTTGATCTGATTTCCCTATTTGGAAAATATTTTGGATCTGAGCAGCTAGAATATGCATGTGAAAGCATCATATCGGCAAACCATCACCACCTACCTGACCCCTAGTCAGGTCATTCCAGTTTCAGCCCACCTAAGTTATTTTTTCAGTCCATGAAATCAGCCAAGCGAATGTCAGGGACGGAGACTTGATTGCCATTATTAGGGGAAATTCCATGATATGTTAAAACTGGAGTGATTTGTGATCACTCTCCCCAAGCTCATCATTAACCTCAAGGATTATTAATTAGTGTTTCCCTACTGGCAAAGAACCAATCAAGGCGGTTTTTTTTCCCATAGTTGGGCGCTGTCACAAAATGTTTTAAAAAACAATCTGGATCGTATCAAGAAAGTCACCCGACTCTAAATTTACTGTCAAATTGCTCCTGTCAATCTGTATATAGTTGAAATTCTCCCATTAGCCACAACATTTTCGTATGTAGATGCCTTTCGAATTTCGTCCCATAGAAAGTTTACTGCTATCCCTATCCAAGATTTGGGGCCTGTAAATTCACACCCAAAATTAGTTATTCTCGGCCCTCGAGAAGCTGTAACCAAACAGATTCAGTGGCTGACGCTTCTAATTTAATATCTTGTCTTACACAACTATTTAAATTGTCTCTGACATACATCGTACTCCACCACCTTTCCTGTTGACCCTGTCAGTGTGGAATAATTTATTAGCCTTGTAAGTGACATTTCAGAGGGCATCTCTATATCTTTCAGATTGAGCCAGGTCTCTGTTTTAGCAATAATATCTATGTTTCCTGACTTGCAATTAATCTTAGCATCATCTATTCTATATTTCTAAACACTCCTGCTATTAGTATAGTAAAACCTAAGGGAGCTAGTCCCTTGCTGCCCTCTGCTGTCCCCCTTTGTTTCTGACCTGTTCTATTGTCTTTATTTAAAACTTCATGTGAATGCCTATTTTATTACATTTACTGTTTCCAACCCTAGTGTTGCAACCTGCTTGTTTCCCACACAACCCTACCTCTATCTTCCATCAAAGGACTCGCCGGCCCTTTGAGGGGGGGGGGGGGTAAAAAAGTACAGAACAAGGGAATGAATAGAACTTCCTGCCACACCATGCCCAGCAACCCCAGACTGCCAGAATGTAAGGCCTGCCAAAGACTCACAAGCCTGGTATCCCACTGAGGCCCATTCCTCGGGAATAGGCTGTGCTCCCCACAAGCTATCAGGAATTCTCGCCAAACACCTCTTCGAAACTCTTGGGCACTATCCCAGTCCAGCACATCTCAAACACTCAGGGATCTTCTCAATCGCCATTCGCAACATCTACATCAGGTATACAGAAAATTTCCAGCCTTGAACGTGGACTTCCCTATTCACTAAAGTACCTACTAAACAAGCAGTCGATCTCTTGCGCAAGAAATTGACGATTTCACTTGTTTACCATTTTTTTTTTTCCAGCCAGGCGGGACTCATCGACCTGGTTGAACTATGTGTTGCTTTACGTGTTTTCTCTTTGAAAATCACTCTTTCAGCAGATTTTGGACTACCCATGGGTTCGCCATCAGTGCAGAAGTCTAGCGAACTATACATGGAAAAAACCCATTAGAAGCGAACGTTTCTCCACCATTTATTCCTTCGACTGTCACCTGGCTCCGTTATCGTTGACGACATTCTCCTCATAACTCCTAACGCATCAACGTTCAAGCTCTCCAAGGACAAGTCAACCAGGGTCGAGCCTTCAATCCAGTTCACACTTGAAGAAGAGGTCGAAACACTCTTCATTTACTTTGATGTTCCTACTCTGCATAAGCTGGACCACGAACTTGTTTTAAAGTCTATCGAAAAACCCACCAACCAAAACGATCTTCTCCACTTCTTTCTCTCACCGACCAAAAAACCAAAACGTGGTGTAATTATGGCTTCTTCCTGCGTGCAACTTAAGAAGAATCTGCAGCACGAGTTCCTTGAGGAAGGAATGCACTATAATGTCAGGTTTTTCCAAACTACCTTCCACTCGTTCACTTCATCAGAGACTGCAGACGGGCGAGCACTAAACATCTTCAACACACCCAGAGAAGACACTGCGAGAAGAGATTCATAGTCTCCACAAAACTCCATTGCCCAAACATGGTTTCCAACATCTTTGCCCAAAACATCATTCCAAGTAATCTACCTCCAAAACCTCGACCTTCAAGGACATCACCAGTAGTAGGCAGGACAAGCCTCATCTCTGCAGGGTGTATACATAATCCCTTGTAATGACTGCAACAAGTTTATACTGTGGGGCGAAAAACGTCAAGGGACTCCAAACACGTATTTCAGAAACACCAATACGCAAGAAGTCTGACGGACACAAGGAATGCCTTGGTACACACGTATTCACACAACCACTGATAAACTACAGAAATCAAGACTTTATCGCCACAGATGTATCAAACACCCAATACGAAGATCGGAGAGTTTCCAGGAATCATCACTTATTTCTATATCCGACAACTTCAACACAGAATAAGTGGCTTCTATAAACATAGCTGAACCACTTGCCAAGATAATTTCTTCATCGCATCCCACATAAGTACATGTAGAAGGTCTGCTCACAAACTTGTCAGTCTCTTTCCAAGCTACCCAAGTTTTTAGATAACACCCAACTCAGGTACATCATCTGATGCAGCGTTCTTCTACTGACCTCTGCCGAGACTTTAAATACTAGCGTTCCTTCACCCAGGTAGTTCTGTTTGTGACTTGATAAAAGCCCACTTGTGGGCGAAACGTAGTCAATATAAAGGATCACATTTATACTGCATTTTGTTTATTGCCCATTTGTCGGTATTTTTACCATTTATTTCCACTTCGTTACTGTGTCCAGAAGCCCTAACAATTTCGTCCCAAAGAAGTCTCCCTCTATCGTGATCCCAAGCCTGGAGGTCGGTATATTTACACTAGGAATTAGTTTTTCTTGACCCTCCACGAACTCTACCATAACAGACTCGGTTACTGCTCCGTCTATTTTTATACTGGTTTTTTATGCAACAATTAATATTTTCTCGACACATACAACGCAACTCCTCCCCCTTCACTACATCTATTACACATTGAATAAACTCAAATCCCTGAATTATTACACTCAGCAGTCATATCCCGACTCTTTTAAATCATACCACGTTCAGTTAATGCAATGATATCAAAGTTCCCAGCATCCATGCTACCAAACGTAGTTCATTAATTTTATTTCTTGCACTTCGATGTTAGCTATAATAATACCATCATATGTTTTTCTTCTGCACATTTTTTCCAATTCATCTTTGTTAGTACACAAATTTCTGAATATTATCATTACCCAGAGTTACTACATGACAGTTACTATTAAGATTCTTAATATAATGAGCATAAGTCAATATATCAATACTCATTTTTAATCATTTCTAAAACCCATACCTCTAAACTAATCCTAGTTTAAAAGTCTAACAAACCCCTCAAAACTGAGTAGCAAGAAACACCCACACATGCCCTGGATAAGTGACCCCATCCTGGCATACATTGTCATTTCAGCCATATAGAAGTTGTCCCATGTTTGTCAATGAATGGTACTGACATTATCCTTACAGTGTTTATCAGCCAACAATTAATAACAATTGCTTTGGACAACCATTCATTACAACACCATTTCTTGGCAAAAAATGCCAATATATAACAGGGCGCCCCCCCCTTCTTCAATAAGCATGTCTATAGCTGTCCTGTACTTTCTAACTAAATCCTACTTCTACCCTTTGCCTACATTCATTGCCTCCAGCACTGAGGCAAACTAATAGGATTGATCCCATTACCGTTCATGATGTTGTCAAGCGGCTAACAATTGTCTCCACTCCCAGCCCCAGGAAAGCATTACCTTTGTCTCCTACTCTGTCCTTCAAAGCAGAATGCCTATCAATGTATCTAACTGGCTATTCCCCAACAACAACAATATTCTTAACCTTCCTTGTTGTCGTTCGTGTGACGATCCCAGTAGTAGGACTCTCACATTCGCTCGGGCAGCACCGAGAATGCGTTTGGAGGTTTCCACGGGAGTTTCCACAGCAGTCTCTTCTCATCGTTTTCTGGCTTTCCATTTCGTTTCTTTTTTTTTTTCATCTTCTTGATCGTCAACTTCGTCGTCCCCTGCTGTCCAGCCACTGACCACGATCCCTTCTTGACCTGAGGACTCGAAACAGGAGGACTACTACGAATCCTCTTGTTTTCCTCGGTCAATCGCCGTATCTCCATCTTCGCTGCCCTCAATTCTTCCTTAAGTTGCTGGTAAAGTTGCTCGGATTGCGAAAAAGATTTAGGAGTTCTGGTTAGCAGTAATCTGAAACCAAGACAACAGTGCATAAGTTGTTCGCAATAAAGCTAATAGAATCCTTGGCTTCATATCAAGAAGCATAAATAATAGGAGTCCTCAGGTTGTTCTTCAACTCTATACATCCTTGGTTAGGCCTCATTTAGATTATGCTGCACAGTTTTGGTCACCGTATTACAGAATGGATATAAATGCTCTGGAAAATGTACAAAGGAGGATGACAAAGTTGATCCCATGTATCAGAAACCTTCCCTATGAGGATAGACTAAGGGCCCTGAATCTGCACTCTCTAGAAAGACGTAGAATTAGGGGGGATATGATTGAGGTGTATAAATGGAAGACAGGAATAAATAAAGGGGATGTAAATAGTGTGCTGAAAATATCTAGCCTAAACAGGACTCGCAGCATGGTTTCAAGTTGGAAAAATTCAGATTCAGGAAGGATATAGGAAAGTACTGGTTTGGTAATAGAGTTGTGGATGAGTGGAACAAACTCCCGAGTACAGTTATAGAGGCCAGAACGTTGTGTAGTTTTAAAAATAGGTTGGATAAATACATGAGTGGATGTGGGTGGGTGTGAGTTGGACCTGATAGCTTGTGCTACCAGGTCGGTTGCCGTGTTCCTCCCTTAAGTCAATGTGACCTGACCTGACTAGGTTGGGTGCATTGGCTTAAGCCGGTAGGAGACTTGGACCTGCCTCGCATGGGCCAGTAGGCCTTCTGCAGTGTTCCTTCGTTCTTATGTTCTTATAATAATAATAATAATAATAATAATAATAATAACAATAATAATAATAATAATAATAATTAACAAATGCATGTGACTTCTGCTCAATTTTATGAAGACTATTCCCGTAATTAGTATCTGGGAGAAAACTTTAGAAAGTTTCTTCTGGTCGACTTTCGGTACTCCGTGGCCTGGTGGCAAAAGATCTCGCTTCCCACGGTGAAGACCCGGGTTCGATTCCCGGCGAAGGGGTGGAAACATCAGATGTGTTTCCTTACACCGGTTGTCTAAGTTCACCCATCAGTAAAATAGGTACCTGTGTGTTAGTGGACTGGTGTGGGTCGCATCCTGGGACAAAACTGACCTAATTTGCTGGAAATGCTCAGTATAACAAGGGACTTTCTATATAGTAGTATGTCACTGATGTCAGCTATGGTCTGTATACCTTGTACTTGTACTGGTAGTGAATATATTATTATTGTTATTATAATTATTAATATTAACACTGGTGTAGCCTACTTATTGGAGAACATTGGTATATTTTAGCCACCTGGAATTTCGAAATTGTTTAATAATTATTATTATTATAATCAAAAAGAAGCGCTAAGCCACAAGGGCTATACAGCGTGTTTAATATTTTACATTACAGTGCTGTTTTGCCTTGATGCTGGAGCAGTTCCCTGTACCTGACCTCCCCTTCCTTGATGCTGGAGGAGTTCCCTGTACCTGACCTCCCCTTCCTTGATGCTGGAGCAGTTCCCTGTACCTGACCTCCCCTTCCTTGATGCTGGAGCAGTTCCCTGTACCTGACCTCCCCTTCCTTGATGCTGGAGCAGTTCCCTGTACCTGACCTCCCCTTCCTTGATGCTGGAGCAGTTCCCTGTACCTGACCTCCCCTTCCTTGATGCTGGAGGAGTTTCCTGTACCTGACCTCCCCTTCCTTGATGCTGGAGCAGTTCCCTGTACCTGACCTCCCCTTCCTTGATGCTGGAGCAGTTCTCTGTACCTGACCTCCCCTTCCTTGATGCTGGAGCAGTTCCCTGTACCTGACCTCCCCTTCCTTGATGCTGGAGCAGTTCCCTGTACCTGACCTCCCCTTCCTTGATGCTGGAGCAGTTTCCCTGTACCTGACCTCCCCTTCCTTGATGCTGGAGCAGTTCCCTGTACCTGACCTTCCCTTCCTTGATGCTGGAGCAGTTCCCTGTACCTGACCTTCCCTTCCTTGATGCTGGAGCAGGTCCCTGTACCTGACCTCCCCTTCCTTGATGCTGGAGGGGTTCCCTGTACCTGACCTCCCCTTCCTTGATGCTGGAGCAGTTCCCTGTACCTGACCTCCCCTTCCTTGATGCTGGAGCAGTTCCCTGTACCTGACCTCCCCTTCCTTGATGCTGGAGCAGTTCCCTGTACCTGACCTCCCCTTCCTTGATGCTGGAGCAGTTCCCTGTACCTGACCTCCCCTTCCTTGATGCTGGAGGGGTTCCCTGTACCTGACCTCCCCTTCCTTGATGCTGGAGCAGTTCCCTGTACCTGACCTCCCCTTCCTTGATGCTGGAGCAGTTCCCTGCACCTGACCTCCCCTTCCTTGATGCTGGAGCAGTTCCCTGTACCTGACCTCCCCTTCCTTGATGCTGGAGGGGTTCCCTGTACCTGACCTCCCCTTCCTTGATGCTGGAGCAGTTCCCTGTACCTGACCTCCCCTTCCTTGATGCTGGAGGAGTTCCCTGTACCTGACCTCCCCTTCCTTGATGCTGGAGCAGTTCCCTGTACCTGACCTCCCCTTCCTTGATGCTGGAGCAGTTCCCTGTACCTGACCTTTCCTTCCTTGATGCTGGAGCAGTTCCCTGTACCTGACCTCCCCTTCCTTGATGCTGGAGCAGTTCTCTGTACCTTCCCTTCCCTTCCTTGATGCTGGAGCAGTTCCCTGTACCTTCCCTTCCCTTCCTTGATGCTGGAGCAGTTCCCTGTACCTTCCCTTCCCTTCCTTGATGCTGGAGCAGTTCTCTGTACCTGACCTTCCCTTCCTTGATGCTGGAGCAGTTCTCTGTACCTGACCTTCCCTTCGTTGATGCTGGAGCAGTTCCCTGTACCTGACCTCCCCTTCCTTGATGCTGGAGCAGTTCCCTGTACCTGATCTTCCCTTCCTTGATGCTGGAGCAGTTCCCTGTACCTGACCTTCCCTTCCTTGATGCTGGAGCAATTCCCTGTACCTGACCTTCCCTTCCTTGATGCTGGAGCAGTTCCCTGTACCTGACCTCCCCTTCCTTGATGCTCGGGCAGTTTCCTGTACCTGACCTTCCTTTCCTTGATGCTGGAGCAGTTCCCTGTATCTGACCTCCCCTTCCTTGATTCTGGAGCAGTTCCCTGTACCCGACCTTCCTTTCCTTGATGCTGGAGCAGTTCCCAGTACCTGACCTTCCCTTCCTTGACGCTGGAGCAGTTCCCTGTACCTGACCTTCCCTTCCTTGATGCTGTAGCAGTTCCCAGTACCTGGCCTCCCCTTCCTTGATGCTGGAGCAGTTCCCTTCACCTGACCTTCCCTTCCTTGATGCTGGAACAGTTCCCTTCACCTGACCTTCCCTTCCTTTATGCTGGAACAGTTCCCTGTACCTGACCTTCCCTTCCTTGATGCTGGAGCAGTTCCCTGTACCTTCCCTTCCCTTCCCTTCCTTGATGCTGGAGCAATTCTCTGTACCTGACCTTCCCTTCGTTGATGCTGGAGCAGTTCTCTGTACCTGACCTTCCCTTCCTTGATGCTGGAGCAGTTCCCTGTACCTGACCTCCCCTCCCTTGATGCTGGAGCAGTTCCCTGTACCTGACCTTCCCTTCCTTGATGCTGGAGCAGTTCCCTGTACCTGACCTCCCCTTCCTTGATGCTGGAGCAGTTCCCTGTACCTGATCTTCCCTTCCTTGATGCTGGAGCAGTTCCCTGTACCTGACCTTCCCTTCCTTGATGCTGGAGCAATTCCCTGTACCTGACCTTCCCTTCCTTGATGCTGGAGGAGTTCCCTGTACCTGACCTCCCCTTCCTTGATGCTCGAGCAGTTTCCTGTACCTGACCTTCCTTTCCTTGATGCTGGAGCAGTTCCCTGTATCTGACCTCCCCTTCCTTGATTCTGGAGCAGTTCCCTGTACCCGACCTTCCTTTCCTTGATGCTGGAGCAGTTCCCAGTACCTGACCTTCCCTTCCTTGACGCTGGAGCAGTTCCCTGTACCTGACCTTCCCTTCCTTGATGCTGTAGCAGTTCCCTGTACCTGGCCTCCCCTTCCTTGATGCTGGAGCAGTTCCCTTCACCTTCCCTTCCCTTCCTTGATGCTGGAACAGTTCCCTTCACCTGACCTTCCCTTCCTTGATGCTGGAACAGTTCCCTGTACCTGACCTTCCCTTCCTTGATGCTGGAGCAGTTCCCTTCACCTTCCCTTCCCTTCCTTGATGCTGGAACAGTTCCCTTCACCTGACCTTCTCTTCCTTGATGCTGGAACAGTTCCCTGTACCTGACCTTCCCTTCCTTGATGCTGGAGCAGTTCCCTTCACCTGCCTCCCCTTCCTTGAATCTAGTCTGAATGTTTCTCACATTGAGGTGCAACAATTCTGAACAACATTAATCTTTAATAGATGATTATTCATATGGTTTTACAAAGGGGCGTTCCTGCCTTACGAATTTGTTAACTTTTTTCACTAAGGTATTTGAGGAGGTAGATCATGGTAATGAATATGATATTGTGTATATGGACTTCAGTA
Source organism: Cherax quadricarinatus (assembly GCF_026875155.1). Classification (NCBI taxonomy): domain Eukaryota; kingdom Metazoa; phylum Arthropoda; class Malacostraca; order Decapoda; family Parastacidae; genus Cherax; species Cherax quadricarinatus. The sequence goes on from NC_069412.1 coordinate 45,910,933, forward strand.
AGGCTTTTGACAGGGTCCCACATCAGAGACTATTGAGGAAAATTAAGGCACATGGAATAGGAGAAATATTTTCCTGGATAGAGGCATGGTTGACAAATAGGCAGCAGAGAGTTTGCATAAATGGGGAGAAATCAGAGTGGGGAAGTGTCACGAGCGGTGTTCCACAGGGTCAGTGTTGGGCCCCTGCTGTTCACAATCTACATAAACGACATAGATGAGGGCATAAAGAGCGACATCGGCAAGTTTGCCGATGACACCAAAAAAAGCGGTCGAATTAATTCTGACGAGGACATTCGAGCACTCCAGGAAGATTTGAATAGACTGATGCAGTGGTCGGAGAAGTGGCAGATGCAGTTTAATATAGACAAATGCAAAGTTCTAAATGTTGGACAGGACAATAACCATGCCACATATAAACTAAATAATGTAGATCTTAATATTACGGAATGCGAAAAAGATTTAGGAGTTCTGGTTAGCAGTAATCTGAAACCAAGACAACAGTGCATAAGTGTTCAAATAAAGCTAATAGAATCCTTGGCTTCATATCAAGAAGCATAAATAATAGGAGTCCTCAGGTTGTTCTTCAACTCTATACATCCTTGGTTAGGCCTCATTTAGATTATGCTGCACAGTTTTGGTCACCGTATTACAGAATGGATATAAATTCTCTGGAAAATGTACAAAGGAGGATGACAAAGTTGATCCCATGTATCAGAAACCTTCCTATGAGGATAGACTAAGGGCCCTGAATCTGCACTCTCTAGAAAGACGTAGAATTAGGGGGGATATGTTTGAGGTGTATAAATGGAAGACAGGGATAAATAAAGGGGATGTAAATAGTGTGCTGAAAATATGTAGCCTAGCCAGGACTCGCAGCAATGGTTTTAAGTTGGAAAAATTCAGATTCAGGAAGGATATAGGAAAGTACTGGTTTGGTAATAGAGTTGTGGATGAGTGGAACAAACTCCCGAGTACAGTTATAGAGGCCAGAACGTTGTGTAGCTTTAAAAATAGGTTGGATAAATACATGAGTGGATGTGGGTGGGTGTGAGTTGGACCTGATAGCTTGTGCTACCAGGTCGGTTGCCGTGTTCCTCCCTTAAGTCAATGTGACCTGACCTGACTAGGTTGGGTGCATTGGCTTAAGCCGGTAGGAGACTTGGACCTGGCTCGCATGGGCCAGTAGGCCTTCTGCAGTGTTCCTTCGTTCTTATGTTCTTATGTTCTTATGAACCATACCTCCGGCCGGGATTGAACCCACGGTCATAGAGTCTCAAAACTCCAGGCCGTCGCGTTAGCCACTAGACCAACTAGCCACAATAAGATTCATCCAACTAGGTATATTTCTACACCATAGGAAGGTTAGCACAGGCACCTCTGTGACCACAAATGCAAGTTTTTACAGACGAATCTCCATGAGTCATGTTGACGGCAGTGAAGGGACTTGAGCTAGAGTTCGTCACGGCCACGCTAGCTGGAGATTCGTCTGTAAAAACTTGCACTTGTGGTCACAGAGGTGCCTGTGCTAACCTTCCTATGGTGTAGAAATATACCTAGTTGGATGAATCTTATTGTGGCTAGCTGGTCTAGTGGCTAACGCGACGGGCTGGAGTTTTGAGACTCTATGACCGCGGGTTCAATCCCGGCCGGGGGTATGGTTTGTTTGTAATCGTGTCATTACGATTTCTTGAGTTATGTTATGTTCACACGCGGGGGGCCCGGGTTCGATTCCCGGCGGGGTGGAAACATTTCGACGCGTTTCCTTACACCTGTTGTCCTGTTCACCTGGCAGCAAATAGGTACCTGGGTGTTAGTTGACTGGTGTGGGTCGCATCCTGGGGGACAAGATTGAGGGCCCCAGTTTAAGACAGTCCTCGATGAAACACTGACTTTCTTGGGTTATCCTGGATGGCTAACCCTCCGGGGTTAAAAATCCCAACGAATTCTCATCTCTTCCACTTTAGGCTGAGTAAGTGCAAATTTTGTTGTAGTCTGAGCAATAACTGGAGAATGACTCTTTCGGTTGGCTTTAAACTTGTAGTATTCCTGTGTTTTCTTCAAAAGATAAATTCTGCTTGATAAATTGATTTTATATGTATTATATATTATTTTATATGTATTATGTATTATTTTATATGTATTATGTATTATTTTATATGTATTATATATTATTTTATGATATGTATTATATATTATTTTATATGTATTATGTATTATTTTATATGTATTATATATTATTTTATATGTTTCATGTATTATTTTATATGTTTTATGTATTATTGTATATGTATAATGTATTATTTGATTGGTGTCATTGGGTACGGGGGGATATTCTTGGGTAGCTGTGGGTTGATAAGAACCTACCTCGTATGGGCCAGTAGGACTTCTGCAGTGTTCCTCCATACTTATATTTCTGGAGAACCCTGAAGATGCCTCGTCCAATCAGAAATTAATAACAATGTCTGACTGTTTTTAGGGTGGACTCTACAAAATATATTTTTATGTATATATAACATCTATGTGAATTTACGACCATTGTAAAAAAATATTGGTACCTTATGTACCTAAAGTTTAAATAAAAATTAATTATTTTAATTTCTTCATATTTATAATGTTAAATAATGATCATTGTTTTATAGGGAAATTTTGGGAGATTTTTCTGTCCCACTTGACGTTTTTACTGAAGAAATTAAGAAGACTGGTAATGCTGGTAGACTGATAATGCTGATACTGATAATGCTGACACTGATAATGCTGATACTGATAATGCTGATACTGATAATGCTGATACTGATAATGCTGATACTGATAATACTGATACTGATAATGCTGGTAGACTGATAATGCTGATACTGATAATGCTGATACTGATAATGCTGACACTGATAATGCTGATACTGATAATGCTGATACTGATAATGCTGATACTGATAATGCTGACACTGATAATGCTGATACTGATAATGCTGATACTGATAATGCTGATACTGATAATGCTGATACTGATAATGCTGATACTGATAATGCTGATACTGATAATACTGATACTGATAATGCTGTTAGACTGATAATGCTGATACTGATAATGCTGATACTGATAATGCTGATACTGATAATGCTGATACTGATAATGCTGATACTGATAATGCTGATAGATTGATAATGCTGGTAGACTGATAATGCTGATACTGATAATGCTGATACTGATAATGCTGATAATTGATAATGCTGGTAGACTGATAATGCTGATACTGATAATGCTGATAGATTGATAATGCTGATAAACTGGTAATGCTGGTAGACTGATAATGCTGATACTGAAAATGCTGATAGATTGATAATGCTGATAAACTGATAATGCTGATACTGAAAATGCTGATAGATTGATAATGCTGGTAGACTGATAATGCTGATACTGATAATGCTGATACTGAAAATGCTGGTAAATTGATAATGCTGGTAGACTGATAATGCTGACACTGATAATGCTGATAGATTGATAATGCTGATAGATTGATAATGCTGAAAAACTGATAATGCTGATACTGATAATGCTGATAGATTGATAATGCTGATAAAGTGATAATGCTGGTAGACTGATAATGCTGATAGACTGATAATGCACATAAACTGATAATGCTGATAAACTGATAATGCTGATAAACTGATAATGCTGATAGATTGATAATGCTGATAAACTGATAATGCTGGTAGACTGATAATGCTGATACTGATAATGCTGATATTGATAATACTGATAAACTGATAATGCTGGTAGACTGATAATGCTGATACTGATAATGCTGATATTGATAAAACTGATAAACTGATAATGCTGGTAGACTGATAATGCTGATACTGATAATGCTGATAGATTGATAATGCTGATAAACTGATAATGCTGGTAGACTGATAATGCTGATACTGATAATGCTGATAGATTGATAATGCTGATAAACTGATAATGCTGGTACTGATAATGCTGATACTGGTAATTTACCTGGAGAGAGTTCCGGAGATCAACGCCCCCGCGGCACGGTCTGTGACCAGGCCTCCTGGTGAATCAGAGCCTGATCAACCAGGCTGTTACTGCTGGCTGCACGCAAACCAACGTACGAGCCACAGCCCGGCTGATCAGGAACCGACTTTAGGTGCTTGTCCAGTGCCAGCTTGAAGACTGCCAGGGGTCTGTTGGTAATCCCCCTTATGTATGCTGGGAGGCAGTTGAACAGTCTCGGGCCCCTGACACTTATTGTATGGTCTCTTAACGTGCCAGTGACACCCCTGCTTTTCATTGGGAGGATGTTGCATCGTCTGCCAAGTCTTTTGCTTTCGTAGTGAGTGATTTTCGTGTGCAAGTTCGGTACTAGTCCCTCTAGAATTTTCCAGGTGTATATAATCATGTATCTCTCCCGCCTGCGTTCCAGGGAATACAGGTTTAGGAACCTCAAGCGCTCCCAGTAATTGAGGTGTTTTATCTTCGTTATGCGCGCCGTGAAGGTTCTCTGTACATTTTCTAGGTCAGCAATTTCACCTGCCTTGAAAGGTGCTGTTAGTGTGCAGCAATATTCCAGCCTAGATAGAACAAGTGACCTGAAGAGTGTAAGATTTAATTTCCTCGTGTTTACCTTATCTAAGTAATTGAAATTTCTCATCGTTGAACTTCATATAGTTTTCTGCAGCCCACTGAAAGATTTGGTTGATGTCCGCCTGGAGCCTTGCAGTGTCTGCAATGGAAGACACTGTCATGCAGATTCGGGTGTCATCTGCAAAGGAAGACACGGTGCTGTGGCTGACATCCTTGTCTATGTCCGATACGAGTATGAGGAACAAGATGGGAGCGAGTACTGTGCCTTGTGAGACAAAGCTTTTCACCGTAGCTGCCTCGGACTTTACTCTGTTGACTACTACTCTCTGTGTTCTGTTAGTGAGGAAATTATAGATCCATCAACCAACTTTTCCTGTTATTCCTTTAGCACGCATTTTGTGCGCTATTACGCCATGGTCACACTTGTCGAAGGCTTTTGCAAAGTCTGTATATATTACATCTGCATTCTTTTTGTCTTCTAGTGCTGATAGATTGATAATGCTGATAGATTGATAATGCTGATAAACTGATAATGCTGATACTAATAATGCTGATAGATTGATAATGCTGATAAACTGATAATGCTGATACTGATAATGCTGATATTGATAATGCTGGTAAACTGATAATGCTGGTAGACTGATAATGCTGATAGATTGATAATGCTGAGAAACTGATAATGCTGATACTGATAATGCTGATAGATTGATAATGCTGGTAAACTGATAATGCTGGTAGACTGATAATGCTGATAGATTGATAATGCTGATAGATTGATAATGCTGATAAACTGATAATGCTGATACTGATAATGCTGATAGATTGATAATGCTGATAAACTGATAATGCTGATACTGATATTGCTGATAGATTAATAATGCTGATACTGATAATGCTGTTAGATTTATAATGCTGATAAACTGATAATGCTGGTAGATTGATAATGCTGATAAACTGATAATGCTGGTAGATTGATAATGCTGATAAACTGATAATGCTGGTAGACTGATAATGTTCATACTGATAATGCTGATAGATTAATAATGCTGATACTGATAATGCTGATAGATTTATAATGCTGATAAATTGATAATGCTGGTAGATTGATAATGCTGATAAACTGATAATGCTGGTAGACTGATAATGTTCATACTGATAATGCTGATAGATTGATAATGCTGATAGATTGATAATGCTAATACTGATAATGCTGATAGATTGATAATGCTGATAAACTGATAATGCTGGTAGATTGATAATGCTGATAAACTGATAATGCTGGTAGACTGATAATGATGATACTGATAATGCTGATAGATTTATAATGCTGATAAATTGATAATGCTGGTAGACTGATAATGTTCATACTGATAATGCTGATAGATTGATAATGCTGATAAACTGATAATGCTGGTAGACTGATAATGTTCATACTGATAATGCTGATAGATTGATAATGCTGATAAACTGATATTGCTGAACTGATAATGCTGATGAACTGATAATTCTGAGCTGATAATGATGATACTGATAATGCTGATAAACTGAAAATGCTGATAGACTGATAATGCTGGTAAACTGATAATGCTGATACTGATAATGCTGATAGGCTGATAATGCTGATACTGATAATGCTGATAGGCTGATAATGCTGATAATGATAATGATAGATTGATAATGATTATTGATAATGCTGATTGACTGATAATGCTGATTGATAATGCTCTGTAGACTGATAATGCTGATAGACTGATAATGCTGATACTGATAATGCTGATAGACCGATAATGCAAATTCTGAGAGCAGTTTCATACTATATTTGCTGGTGCATTTTTACGTAAGAAATTGGGATATTAGTTTCTATGTAATTTGTTCATATCTCTTCTAACTAGTCAAATATCCTTAACGCAAGTATTTATCTGCATAGACGTACCACAGGATGGGGTACCACAGGATGGGGTACCACAGGATGGGGTACCACAGGATGGGGTACCACAGGATGGAGTACCACAGGATGGGGTACCACAGGATGGGGTACCACAGGATGGAGTACCACAGGATGGGGTACCACAGGATGGGGTACCACAGGATAGGGTACCACAGGATGGGGTACCACAGGATGGAGTACCACAGGATGGGGTACCACAGGATGGGGTACCACAGGATGGGGTACCACAGGATGGAGTACCACAGGATGGGGTACCACAGGATGGGGTACCACAGGATGGGGTCCAGTATGGGGTACCACAGTATGGGGTACCACAGTATGGGGTACCACAGTATGGGGTACCACAGGATGGGGTACCACAGTATGGGGTACCACAGGATGGGGTACCACAGTATGGGGTACCACAGGATGGGGGTACCACAGGATGGGGTACCACAGGATGGGGTACCACAGTATGGGGTACCACAGGATGGGGTACCACAGGATGGGGTACCACAGTATGGGGTACCACAGGATGGGGTACCACAGGATGGGGTACCACAGTATGGGGTACCACAGTATGGGGTACCACAGGATGGGGTACCACAGTATGGGGTACCACAGGATGGGGTACCACAGGATGGGGTACCACAGGATGGGGTACCACAGGATGGGGTACCACAGGATGGGGTACCACAGGATGGGGTACCACAGTATGGGGTACCACAGTATGGGGTACCACATGATGGGGTACCACATGATGGGGTACCACAGTATGAGGCACCACAGGATGGGGTACCACAGGATGGGGTACCACAGTATGGGGTACCACAGTATGGGGTACCACAGGATGGGGTACCACAGGATGGGGTACCACAGGATGGGGTACCACAGTATGGGGTACCACAGTATGGGGTACCACAGGATGGGGTACCACAGGATGGGGTACCACAGGATGGGATACCACAGTATGGGGTACCACAGTATGGGGTACCACAGGATGGGGTACCACAGGATGGGGTACCACAGGATGGGCTTATGTAATTTGGGGAAGCTGATCTTGGCTCGAACAGCAACCGAAATACACCTTGTAACTATATACATAATAATAATTTTATTTCTACCATTACATGTACAAGGTATACAGACTATAGCTGACATCAGTGATATACTACTATATAGAAAGCCGTTTGTTATGCTGAGCATTTCCCGCAAATTAGGTCAGTTTTGCCCCAGGATACGACCCGTACCAGTCCACTAACACCCAGGTACCCATTTTACTTATGGGTGAACACAGACAACCGGTGTAAAGAAACACACCCAATGTTTCTACCCTCGCTGAGAATCGATCCCATACGCTCGCCGTGTGAAGCGAGAGCTATAGCCACTAGGCCACAGGGCACGGGTTAGTACTACACTAGTATGGGTCATACAACACCTGGAGGAACAGGAGGCAAACACATTTGATTCAAGAATTAATTGCCCAAATCTTGGACCATAATCTCCTCTGCAGCAGGAGGACCCATCATGCTGGATCTCTTAGAAGGACTTAATTTATATATATATATATATATATATATATATATTATATATATATATATATATATATATTATATATATATATATATATATATATATATATATAATTGGTAGAATTCCTACTAGGATTACACCTCACTCTATGCCTATATATACCCTCTGTGTCCATATATTGTTTGTAAAGGCTTGACAAAACTGGAGAGCGAAACGTTTCCACAATAAAATGTCACATTATCTGCACTTGTGTCCTTTGACTTAGCTTCTGCAATGTCTCACTACCGAGATTAGTAACAAATCTGGCTACTGAGAAATGCTCAGGAATTTTACCTATTGCGTAGAGGGTCCCACTGGCGGCTGGGGTTATTGTATGTGTGGATTACCTCTCAGATAGCACACCCACCGAAATACGTCTAGGTTCTTATCTTAAAACGGTAACGATAACTCAGTTTAAATCATGAACTAAATATTTATAATTATTTTTCATTAACAATAAATTTTTAATAAAAAATAGATAATGCTGGTATACATGTAACTCAATTAAGTATATTTATCTTGAAAGATGAAAAGATATTTGGGAATAAAGGACAATGCGTAAGATTAAGACACATGTGCAACATCTGGGTATCTTTATTGTAGACGTTTCGCCATCCAGTGGCTTTATCAATACAAATTCTAGGACATAACTTGAAGACAGTAGAACTATGTACAGAAGATGAGGTAATCAGTCCCTCAACCTAGGAGTAGGTGCGAACAGCACCATAGTCGTGGAGATTCTGAAGCAGAAGAAAGAATCCTGGCGCTTATATAGTAACGTCAGGTGAAGCAGACGAGGGCAAATTCACTGGTAGGCGGGATTCCCCAGTGGAAGTAGGTCCTTCCCAAAGAGATGGGTTAGTTGTAGTAGTAGTTGTCGTAGCCGTGAAGGTTATGTACATGTCCTCAGAATTAAGATTCCATGATGTTGCAGTGTCTGACAAGTTGTGTACGAATGGTATATAATACCGACAAGATGAGATTAAGACACATGTGCAACATGTGTCTTAATCTCATCTTGTCGGTATTATATACCATTCGTACATGACAATGCGTAAGAGGAACTTCCAACAGACCCCTGACTGCCTTCACGAAGGTGCTGGACAGATAATTAACGTCTCGAAACTCCAGACCGTCGCGTTAGCCACTGGACCAGCTAGCCACAATATGATTCGTCCAACTAGGTATATTTCTACACCATAGGAAGGTTAGCACAGGCACCACTGTGACCACAAATGCAAGTTTTTACAGACGAATCTCCAGCTAGCGTGGCCGTGACGAACTCTAGCTCAAGTCCCCTCAAAGCCGTTAACATGACTCACGAAATCGTAATGACACGATTGCAAACAAACCATACCATGGGTGGGGTTTAAACCCGCGGTCAGAGAGTCGAGGGTCTGGTGTTTTGAGACTCTGACCGCGGGTTCAAACCCCACCCGTGGTATGGTTTCTTTGCAATCGTGTCATTACGATTTCATGAGTCATGTTGACGGCTTTGAGGGGACTTGAGCTAGAGTTCATCACGGCCATGCTAGCGGGAAATTCGTCTGTAAAAACTTGCATTTATGGTCACAGTGGTGCCTATAATAGCCTTTCTATGGTGTAGCAATATACCTAGTTGGATGAATCTTATTGAAGCTAGCTGGCCCAGGTACCTAAAGTCAGTGCCTGTGGTTCGTACCTTGGAATGAGTGTGGCCAACAGTAACAGACTAGTTGATCAGGCCATGCTTCACCTGGAAGCCTTATCAAGGACTAAGCAGTGGGAACGTTAACTTCCTGAACGATTTCCAGATCGACTCCATTTGACTCGATTTGATTCGTACAATAACTGTATAGTAAATCAAACATTTAGACAATAAGTTGTTTTGTGGTCTTCGTCATCATTCCATTAGAAATATTATTGCAAAGTTTCTCCTTCAAGGTTATTGATTTCCTCTGGAGAGTTGTTAGTGGGTGTGGGAGGAGCCTGGTTCCAGCCGCTCGTTGGTCACTCACTGATGGGACAGCCATTTTACGCTCGTTCGCAGACCATTCTGGAGAAATACCCTGACTTTGCTCCCTGTAAATAAAGCATTACCAAGTGTGTGTGTGTGTGTGTGTGTGTGTGTGTGTGTGTGTGTGTGTGTGTGTGTGTGTGTGTGTGTGTGTGTATGTGTGTGTGTGTGTATGTGTGTGTGTGTGTGTATGTGTGTGTGTGTGTGTATGTATGTGTGTGTGTGTGTGTACTCACCTAGTTGTACTCACCTAGTTGAGGTTGGCGGGGTCGAGTCCGAGCTCCTGGCCCCGCCTCTTCACTGATCGCTACTAGGTCACTCTCCCTGAGCCGTGAGCTTTATCATACCTCTGCTTAAAGCTATGTATGGATCCTGCCTCCACTACATCGCTTCCCAAACTATTCCACTTACTGACTACTCTGTGGCTGAAGAAATACTTCCTAACATCCCTGTGATTCATCTGTGTCTTCAGCTTCCAACTGTGTCCCCTTGTTACTGTGTCCAATCTCTGGAACATCCTGTCTTTGTCCACCTTGTCAATTCCTCTCAGTATTTTGTATGTCGTTATCATGTCCCCCCTATCTCTCCTGTCCTCCAGTGTCGTCAGGTTGATTTCCCTTAACCTCTCCTCGTAGGACATACCTCTTAGCTCTGGGACTAGTCTTGTTGCAAACCTTTGCACTTTCTCTAGTTTCTTCACGTGCTTGGCTAGGTGTGGGTTCCAAACTGGTGCCGCATACTCCAATATGGGCCTAACGTACACGGTGTGCAGGGTCCTGAATGATTCCTTATTAAGATGTCGGAATGCTGTTCTGAGGTTTGCTAGGCGCCCATATGCTGCAGCAGTTATTTGGTTGATGTGCGCTTCAGGAGATGTGCCTGGTGTTATACTCACCCCAAGATCTTTTTCCTTGAGTGAGGTTTGTAGTCTCTGACTCCCTAGACTGTACTCCGTCTGCGGCCTTCTTTGCCCTTCCCCAATCTTCATGACTTTGCACTTGGTGGGATTGAACTCCAGGAGCCAATTGCTGGACCAGGTCTGTAGCCTGTCCAGATCCCTTTGTAGTTCTGCCTGGTCTTCTGCAGACAGGGACACCTCAGAGTCTATTCCTTCCGTCATGTCGTTCACAAATACCAGAAACAGCACTGGTCCTAGGACTGACCCCTGCGGGACCCCGCTGGTCACAGGTGCCCACTCTGACACCTCGCCACGTACCATGACTCGCTGCTGTCTTCCTGACAAGTATTCCCTGATCCATTGTAGTGCCTTCCCTGTTATCCCTGCTTGGTCCTCCAGTTTTTGCACCAATCTCTTGTGTGGAACTGTGTCAAACGCCTTCTTGCAGTCCAAGAAAATGTGTGTGTGTGTGTGTGTGTGTGTGTGTGTGTGTGTGTGTGTGTGTGTGTGTGTGTGTGTTACCATTTTGTCCTAGGCACATGTCGATTAGATACTAGGCCTGCTGTGTGAGTTTGTGCGTGTATAGTGTGTGTGTGTGTGTGTGTGTGTGTGTGTGTGTGTGTGTGTGTGTGTGTGTGTGTGTGTGTGTGTGTGTGTGTGTGACTCAACAATCAATATTTGCACCAATAACTCACTACAGTTGTGACCGGGTGTGGAAGTGTGAATTGCTCATTACACTATAATTTGTTCATGATTGTAGCCATGTATAAACGTAAGTAATGATACTTACAGGATTCATTACTTTTGTAACTTGTCAGTTCATTACCTTTGTAACTAGTTCAGCTATCAAAACTTTAAGGGCCCAGTCCCTGGACCCATTATGTACCTCTGTAATCTGTAAATACCTTTGTAACTTGTCATGATTGTGACCAGATTTACCTGGAGTTCATTACCTTTGTAAATTGTGAGTTCATTACCTTGCAACTTGCTCAGCTATCAAAACTTGAGGCCCAGTCCCTGGACCCATTATGTACCTCTGTAATCTTTTGACTACCTCCCACAGGATGGGTATGGGGTGCATAATAAACATATTAAACTAACTAAACTCGTGAGGTTTAAGGCCTGTGATGGAACTAGGATGAGTCCTGTATGTGAGATTTGTTATTAGTTAATATTTTTAGTACATTTAAGGTTTAAATTTGGAGGTTTATTGTTACCTTAATATTTGGTTTTTTTTTCGATGCATTTATATGTTAATTATTCGTCTTTTAAGTTTTAAGTTTTATATAATGTTTAATTATTTAATGATCATCTTTAGGGTTGGTTGATTGGCAAATTAATGTCTAGTAAATAAGCGTCGTATTACATGAGGGAGCGTCGTATTACATGAGGGAGCGTCGTATTACATGAGGGAGCGTCGTATTACATGAGGGAGCGTCGTATTACATGAGGGAGCGTCGTATTATAACATGAGGGAGCGTCTAACAAGATATATGCTCCTCCAAGTGCTCAAGCACTTTTGTTTCAGCATATACACATCAAGAATATGCTCATCAGAATATATGCGATTGCGATATGCGATTTCAGGTTGGTTAGATATTGAAGCTTGAAGCTTGAAGCTTGAAGCTTAGTGACTACAAGAATGTCCATAGAGGCTGCAGGTTGCATCTTCACCAACGATGATGAATATTTGACTGACTTGCAACTCTGTGTATCCTATTTTTCCTTAAAATATTGATACGTCATAGATACATTACATAGAATAGTGTGAAAGATGAACAGAGAATACTACGTAAGAAATTAAAGAAGGCCAACTGACCCATGCGAGGCAGGTCCAATTCTCTTACCGGTTTAAGCCAATGCCTTAACTTAGTCAGATCACGTTCACTTAAGGAAGGAGCTAGTAGCACAAGCTAGTCAGGTCTCCCTCCAGCATCAGGAAGGAGCACAGCATCTGGCCTAGTAGCACAAGCTAGTCAGGTCTCCCTCCAGCATCAGGAAGGAGCACAGCATCTGGCCTAGTAGCACAAGCTAGTCAGGTCTCCCTCCAGCATCAGGAAGGAGCACAGCATCTGGCCTAGTAGCACAAGCTAGTCAGGTCTCCTCCAGCATCAGGAAGGAGCACAGCATCTGAGCTAGTAGCACAAGCTAGTCAGGTCTCCCTCCAGCATCAGGAAGGAGCACAGCATCTGGCCTAGTAGCACAAGCTAGTCAGGTCTCCTCCAGCATCAGGAAGGAGCACAGCATCTGAGCTAGTAGCACAAGCTAGTCAGGTCTCCTCCAGCATCAGGAAGGAGCACAGCATCTGAGCTAGTAGCACAAGCTAGTCAGGTCTCCTCCAGCATCAGGAAGGAGCACAGCATCTGAGCTAGTAGCACAAGCTAGTCAGGTCTCCCTCCAGCATCAGGAAGGAGCACAGCATCTGAGCTAGTAGCACAAGCTAGTCAGGTCTCCTCCAGCATCAGGAAGGAGCACAGCATCTGGCCTAGTAGCACAAGCTAGTCAGGTCTCCTCCAGCATCAGGAAGGAGCACAGCATCTGGCCTAGTAGCACAAGCTAGTCAGGTCTCCCTCCAGCATCAGGAAGGAGCACAGCATCTGAGTGTAGCACAAGCTAGTCAGGTCTCCTCCAGCATCAGGAAGGAGCACAGATCTGGCCTAGTAGCACAAGTAGTCAGGTTCCCTCCAGCATCAGGAAGGAGCACAGCATCTGGCTAGTAGCACAAGCTAGTCAGGTCTCCTCCAGCATCAGGGAAGGGGCACAGCATCTGGCCTAGTAGCACAAGTAGTCAGGTCTCCTCCAGCATCAGGAAGGAGCACAGCATCTGGCCTAGTAGCACAAGCTAGTCAGGTCTCCCTCCAGCATCAGGAAGGAGCACAGCATCTGAGCTAGTAGCACAAGCTAGTCAGGTCTCCTCCAGCATCAGGGAAGGAGCACGCATCTGGCCTAGTAGCACAAGCTAGTCAGGTCTCCCTCCAGCATCAGGAAGGAGCACGGCATCTGGCCTAGTAGCACAAGCTAGTCAGGTCTCCCTCCAGCATCAGGAAGGAGCACAGCATCTGAGCTAGTAGCACAAGCTAGTCAGGTCTCCCTCCAGCATCAGGAAGGAGCACAGCATCTGAGCTAGTAGCACAAGCTAGTCAGGTCTCCCTCCAGCATCAGGACTCTTTCTGGTTCCGTAACAGGTTGTCAAAATATATCCTAGTTCGGTTATCCTATAAAATTAAATGGTTTCTCAATAAAACTTTGGGATCACAACTGGATGAATATAAACCAAATAAAATCTGAGATTTTCAATTGCAAAAGGTGTCTAGGTGGTTATTTTTAGTTTATGTAAATTGAATAATACAGGAGATAAGCTCCTACACATATCTTGTGTATTATATAATACTTGTACATACTTATTCTGGACATTATAGACACTTTAGATACACTATGCACCTGATATTTTTAATATATTGAAGAAGTGAGACACTTATGCAACATATTGGAATCATTTTTGAAGAAACGTTTCTTCAATAATGATTTCCATATGTTGCGTAAGTATCTCAGTTCTTTAGCTTGTCGGTTTTCAAAACCATTCATCACATTCTTAATATGTATCGTCAAGTTCGATGAGATTCACTCAGCAGAAGTAAGCATGTATGTGTATTTATATGTGTGTATGCTCGCTAAGTCCAGAGATCAATGTTTGTGTATATTTCGCCTGCTCGTGCGAATTCCTTGCATTGTCAATATCTCTAGTAAGGCATGCAGGAGATGAGATGAAAAGCTGTAAGCCTTCTCCCTGAAAGCTGGCTGCCTTGGATCAAAGTCTAGCGCAAGCTGGACTCCAGGGTATTGGTCCAGTTTGGGTAGATTGGTAAAGCACTGCGTACCTTGTTCCAAGGTTCATAGGTTCGAGTCTCCTTCAGCCAGAGATCAGTGTTTGTGTATATTTCGCCTGCTCTTGCGAATTCCTTGCATATTTATATATATTATATATATATATTTATATATATATATATATAATATATATATATATATATATATATATATAAGTAGGTGTGATTTCTACAGAGCGGTCTCTGCGGCCGAGCGGTCCATGCGGCTGAGCGGTCCCCCACGGTACGGTCTCCACGGTACGGTCTCCTCTGAGCGGACTCCTTTTCACACCTTTATGCTAATGACCTACACCTCGCCCTCGAGACCACCTCGCCCTCGAGACCACCTCGCCCTCGAGACCACTCACCCTCGCTCACCTCGTCTCGAGACCACCTCACCCTCGACCACCTCGCCCTCGAGACCACCTCGCCCTCGAGACCACCTCACCCTCGATCACCTCACCCTCGATCACCTCGCCCTCGAGACCACCTCGCCCTCGAGACCACCTCGCCCTCGAGACCACCTCACCCTCGCTCACCTCGTCCTCGAGACCACCTCACCCTCGACCACCTCGCCTTCGAGACCACCTCGCCCTCGAGACCACCTCACCCTCGATCACCTCACCCTCGATCACCTCGCCCTCGAGACCACCTCGCCCTCGAGACCACCTCGCCCTCGAGACCACCTCACCCTCGCTCACCTCGTCCTCGAGACCACCTCACCCTCGACCACCTCGCCCTCGAGACCACCTCGCCCTCGAGACCACCTCACCCTCGATCACCTCACCCTCGATCACCTCGCCCTCGAGACCACCCCGCCCCGCCCTCGCGCCGACCCACCTGCCCGCCGCTCCCTCGCGCCCGCCGCGCCCCTTGCGCCCGTCCGTCGCGCCCGCCCACGCCCCCGCTCCTCGAATTTTTTCCGATTTTTTTCAATTTTTTCTTTAATTTCATTTTCTTGTGCTCTCCATCTCCTCGGATCAAATTTTTGAGGTCCCCCCTCCCACTTTTACCCCATCCCAATTTTTTCGATTTTTTTTGAATTCCATTTTCTTATGATCTCCTCGGATCAAGTTTTTTGGATTCCCCCGTCTGGGGGTAAGCATTCAAAATGGACTCCCACTTTCACCCCAAATATTCCTGCTCTACTTCCTTGGATCAAGTTTTTTGGATTCCCCCCTCTGGGGGTAAGCATTCAAAATGGACTCCCACTTTCACCCCAAATTCCCTGCTCCAATTCCTCGGATCAAATTTTTCTCGAAATCAATAATACCAAGTCTCCATCTCCTTGGATCAAGGTTTTCTCGATAATGTTATTTTTGTTCTTACTGCTGAACAGCGGTTTAGTGCCGATGAAGGTAGCGTAGGTAGCAATGATACGGCCGTGGACTAGTTTGGCTTTAATTGGGTAGGAGTGAGTACACAACGGGCAGTGTGAGGGAGTGACCGCAAGCCAGTCCGTGGAGGGGGAGCACTTGTGTCTGTCAAGTCAGTCGGCCTAGGAGTGAGGGAGAGGCATGGGCCGGCAGGCTGGCGTGCCTACCTAGAGGCCTGGCTACAGAGGGCAGCACCTGAGTGGCGCGAAATATGAACTAAGCTGGCAGACAGCATGGGCTGTCTGTGCAGACAGTACAGGCTGTCTACAATAATACGAAGACTCCATCTCCTTGGATCAAGTTTTTGGATTCCCCCGTCTGGGGGTAGGCATTCAAAATGGACTCCCACTTTCACCCCAAATATTCCTGCTCTGCTTCCTTGGATCAAGTTTTTTGGATTCCCCCCTCTGGGGGTAAGCATTCAAAATGGACTCCCACTTTCACCCCAAATTCCCTGCTCCAATTCCTCGGATCAAATTTTTCTCGAAATCAATAATACCAAGTCTCCATCTCCTTGGATCAAGATTTTCTCGATAATACAAAGACTCCATCTCCTTGGATCAAGTTTTTGGATTCCCCCCCTCTCAGGGTAAGCATTCAAATGAACTCCTATGGGGCATGGTACTTTCTCTTACTACAGGTCTAAACAAGTGTGACGTCACCCCACCTGAGTTTACTCGGCGGTCAGTGACGTCACGTGATGACCTCACACATACAGGCTGAATCTTGTCGACTTCCCCCTATGTCAGTGACGTCACATGATGACCCCACACACACGGGCTGAATCTTGTCGACTTCCCCCTACACATTTTTCACTCAACCCAGGATAACCCAAATAATTTCACATTTTTTTCGTTAATACCCACAACAATCCACAATTTCTTTACAAAATACAACACAAGTCTAGACATTTTTCTCGTTTTAACTATTTCATCAGAAAAAGTCACCACAAACACTTACAACTTTAACCACTTTTCGATAAATTCACTAGTCACAATTTTACATATTACGAAGTTAATACGCACACACACCTCACTTTACTTTGAACACCTTCAAAACACTCTCATAAATCATTTGAATACTCACAAAAATACCTTTGAACATTTCCAAACAACACTGAAACACTTCCAAAATATCATTTTGAGTATTTCCAAATACACCACTGAATACTACTAAAACACCACTGAATACAGTCAAAAGACCAAAATCACCATAAACTAAGATCAACATCACAGACTAACACCCATTTTCACACAAATCCTCTCAAATCTATAACCAAGACGATTACCATTTCTATGAGTACACTCTCCTCCAACTAAGATATAACATGAACGCAAAAAAAAAAACCTGAACACAAACCAAACACACACGAACACTTACAACAGAATCAATCTCTTTTTCGATATCTCTAGTTCGACAACAACACCCACAACCCACAACACCCACAATCCACAATTTTTTCTCGTTTTAACTAATTTCATCAAAAAAAGTCACAACAACAACCCACAACACCCACAACCCACATCACCCACAACAACAGCCAACTTTAACATCTTTTCGGTACCTCTAGTTCGACATCACCACAACCCACAACACCCACATCCCACAACACCCACAACCCACATCACCCACACCCCACAACACCCACAACAAACAACCCACAACTTATAATCACTTTTCAGCATCTCTAGTTCGACAAAACACTCACAACCCACAACACCCACATCCCACAGCACCCACACCCCACAACACCCACAACTCACATCACCCACAACACCCACAACAACAACCACAACTTATAACCACTTTTTCAGCATCTCTAGTTCGACAACACCCACAACCCACATCACTCACTACCCACAACACCCACAAACCACAACAGTCACAACCCACAACACCCACAACAACCCACTTATAACATCTTTTTGGATATCTCTAGTTCGACAAGAATACCCACAACCCACAACACCCACAACCCACATCACCCACAACAACAACACACTTATAACGTCTTTTCGGTAACTCTAGTTCGACAACACCCACAACTCACAATACCCACAATCCACAACACCCACAACCCACAATTTTTTCTCGTTTTAACTAATTTCATAAGAAAAAGTCACATCTACAACTCACAACTTATATCCACTTTTTTGGTATATCTAGTTCGACTACATTACCCACAACCCTCATCACTTACCAATTTATTCACAATTTATTCGATACAAAATTTTCCCCTTCTTTTTACTGAATCTTAAATGTAATACACATTCCTCCCTACATTACTAAAATTCTAATAAAATCCTCTCCATACCCATCTCCTTTTATCCACATAAATTAATATTATACTCACAACATCTAATTATCTCACTACCCAACTACTGTGACATGTTTCTACACCCTCCATTCTTTTCCAATATATCATAAATTTTCACTTCTACAATTTCTTTTAAAATATTCACACATTACCTTTATTTTCAGTAAAATCCCCCCATATTTCATTAAATTTCTAATACAACCCTCCCCATACCCCTCTCCATCTCACCCACATTTCTTCACATCCACTCACCCATCTCCCAACACACCTCTTCAGAACAAACACAAAAATCACATTTCACATCCACAAATGCATCTCATCACCCATCTGAAATCCACTAAAATCACTGTAACCAAGTTATTCACAAAATTCTATGACCACCTAACACACACAGACAACTCACTTTACTTTGAACACTACCAAAAACACCATCAATTACCATTGAATACTCCAAAAACATCATTCGAACACTCCCCAAATCACCACTGAATATTCCCAGAACACCTTCAAAAATACTCTTGCACATCATTTGAACACCATCAAAAACATCATCAAACCTATTTGAATACTCCCAAATACACCACTGAATTCAGTCAAAACACCACCAAAATCACCATAAACTAAGATCAACATTTACATATGAATACTCCAAAAACATCTTCAAACTCCTTTGAATACTACCAAAACACCACTGAATACTGCCCAAACTATACTAAAAATCACCAGAAACTAAGATCAACACCACCAACTAACACCCATTTTATAGAAATCTCCTCAAATCGCTATAACCAAGACGATCCCACTCACCTCAGAATATTATATAACATGAACGCAAAAAAAAAAAAAAAAAAAAAAAACACTCATAAATCATTTGAATACTCACAAAAAACACCTTTGAACATTTCCAAACAACACACACACACACACACACACAAAAAAAAAAAAAAAAAAAACTAAGACATCCATCAACTGTCATCAATGACCACTCATTTTTATAAACATTCGCACAAAAAATCACAATCACCAACTCCATACAATATCTAATACACTCCTCTCACTACCACGAACACATACCAGCACAGATAGGGATACCTCCCATGACATCACACTCCATCCTGTGTTTACTTGACGTCACACCCCACTTTTACTTCATTTAACTTATTGAGGGGAAGCTACTTGTTTCAACCTGTTATATCTCCAGTATCTAAGATCACCACAATCAAGACGTTTACCAAATTCTATAACCCCACCACTAAGATCACACTTTTTTTTGTACACATTCTCTTAATTTTTTTTTAAATCATCATCATAACGAAGATCACCTAAACTATATATACTTTTACTAAGGTCACGTAACATTTTGTCTTCTCTAACTCACCCACCAATTTACATTCTCATTCACAGTTACACATTTCATTAACCTTAATTACAACTCATCCACCAAACTCCTCCCTCATTCTCCGGACTTTACAACATTAGCACACAAAAAAAACTAACTCATACACTTATAACATGAGACATTACCATAACTAACACACTGACTAGCTTTGAACCAACTCTGAACACCAAAACACCACTGAACATCTTCAAAAAATACTCTGCACGTCATTTGAACACCTTCAAAAACACCTCCGAATACTCCCAAAACACTACTGATTACTACTAAATCACCACTGAATACTATCAAAACACCGTCAAAATCACCAGAAACTAAGTTTAACATCATCTAACATCCTTTTTATAGAAATCCCCTCAAATCACTATAACCAAGAACTCCCTCCCCATGGGCGCATAAAAAAAAGCATGAACACAAACCTAATACACAAACACCTAGTACATGATCACCATCAACTGAAAAACATATCTTGTACACACATAAATCTAAGACAACCACCATCAACAAACCCCCATATTCACTTACCTCAAAAAACCACTAATACCACAGAAAACACTCATTTCTTATAAACATTCACACAAAAAATCATATATGACAATATCTAAGCGCACTCACCTCACTACCACCAACACACGATGTCACACCCCACAGGACCGGCGAGGTCACCTCCAGTGACGTCACACTCCCATCTGTGTTTACTTGGTGGTCACATCACACCCAACCCACCTTGTTTCAACCTGTTGTACCCACAATATCTAAGACACTATAACCAAGACGATTACCAGATTTTATGACCCCACCACTAAGATCACAGAAATCACTCATTTCACTCTTCACCAAGATCACCAAAAATCTAAGATCATTCATCTCAAAACTACTATGATCACTGAAAACACTTATTTTTTAAACATTCGCACAAAAATAAGACATACACAAAAAATACCACGACACTTCCACCAACATCTATAACATAACATGAGCACTATAACATATCTTCACCACCAAAAATAAAAATAATACACAGACACCCACAACTTATACATTTCAATCGCAAATTTAAGACATGAGACATACACACCAAATCTAAGACCTTCACCTCCAACTAAGACATACACATCATAACTAACACATACACCAAAACCCATAATTGACATATTGACAATAAATATAAGACATAAGCACAAAAAAATTTACCATGTCATGAGACATTACCAGAACTAAGTCACACACCTCCAACTAATACACAATCACTTTACTAAGTTCATGTTAACTATTCATCAACAAAAAACATTAATACAATTTACCCACCAAATTTATGTCAAAACATAAAATTGTTTTACACATTTTTTTCTCAAACTTAATATTCATACCACATTTATCATTTATCATCTATGTTACATATCACATTTTCTCACCCTCATCATCCCTAAAACATCCTTTCTTATTCATCCGTATATCACCAAGAGATATTTTATCCCGACGACCCATCACGACATAGGAGCCAGAGTGTAGTAGGTGGTGTTGGAGTGGTGATGGTTGCTCTGGCTCCTATGTCGTGATGGGTCGTCGGGATAAAATATCTCTTGGTGATATACGGATGAATAAGATATTGGAGATATAACAGGTTGAAACAAGTAGCTTCCTCTCAATAATTTAAATGAAGTAAAAGTGGGGTGTGACGTCGTCAAGTAAACACAGGATGGAGTGTGATGTCATGGGAGGTATCCCTATCTGTGCAGGTATGTGTTGGTGGTAGTGAGAGGAGTGTATTAGATTTTGTATGGAGTTGGTGATTGTGATTTTTTGTGCGAATGTTTATAAAAATGAGTGGTCATTGATGACAATTGATGGATGTCTTAGTTTTTTTTTTTTTGTGTGTGTGTGTGTTTTGTTTGGAAATGTTCAAAGGTGTTTTTTGTGAGTATTCAAATGATTTATGAGAATGTTTTTTTTTTTTTTTGCGCTCATGTTATATAATAGTCTGAGGTGAGTGGGATCGTCTTAGTTATAGTGATTTGAGGGGATTTCTATAAAATGGGTGATACTTGGTGGTGTTGATCTTAGTTTCTGGTGATTTTTAGTGTTGTTTGGGCAGTATTTGGTGCTGTTTTGGTAGTATTCTATGGTGCTTTGGGAGTATTCAAAGGAGTTTGATGATGTTTCTTGAATGTGATTTTTTGTGCGAATGTTTGTAAAAATGAGTGGTCATTGATGATAGTTGATGGATGTCTTAGTTTTTTTTTTTGTGTGTGTGTGTACATGTTATGTTTTCATTTGGTGGTGATCCTGCTGTAAGTGTTTCGGTGTTGTTTGGAAATGTTCAAAGGTGTTTTTTGTGAGTATTCAAATGATTTATGAGAATGTTTTTTTTTTTTTTTGCGTTCATGTTATATAATATTCTGAGGTGAGTGGGATCGTCTTGGTTATAGCGATTTGAGGGGATTTCTATAAATGGGTGTTAGTTGGTGTTGATCTTAGTTTCTGGTGATTTTTAGTAGAGTTTGGGCAGTATTCAGTGGCGTTTTGGTAGTATTCAAAGGAGTTTGATGATGTTTTTGGAGTATTCATATGTAAATGTTGATCTTAGTTTATGGTGATTTTGGTGGTGTTTTGACTGAATTCAGTGGTGTATTTGGGAGTATTCAAATAGGTTTGATGATGTTTTTGATGGTGTTCAAATGATGTGCAAGAGTATTTTTGAAGGTGTTCTGGGAATATTCAGTGGTGATTTGAGGGGTGTTCGAATGATGTTTTTGGAGTATTCAATGGTAATTGATGTTTTTGGTAGTGTTCAAAGTAAAGTGAGTTGTCTGTGTGTGTTAGATGGTCATGGAATTTTGTGAATAACTTGGTTACAGTGATTTTAGTGGATTTGAGATGGGTGATGAGATGCATTTGTGGATATGAAATGTGATTTTTGTGTTTGTTCTGAAGAGGTGTGTTGGGAGATGGGTGAGTGGATGTGAAGAAATGTGGGTGAGATGGAGAGGGGTATGGGGAGGGTTGTATTAGAAATTTAATGAAATATGGGGGGATTTTACTGAAAATAAAGGTAATGTGTGAATATTTTAAAAGAATTTATAGAAGTGAAAATTTATGATATATTGGAAAAGAATGGAGGGTGTAGAAACATGTCACAGTAGTTGGGTAGTGAGATGATTAGATGTTGTGAGTATAATATTAATTTATGTGGATAAAAGGAGATGGGTATGGAGAGGATTTTATTAGAATTTTAGTAATGTAGGGAGGAATGTGTATTACATTTAAGATTCAGTAAAAAGAAGGGGAAAATTTTGTATCGAATAAATTGTGAATAAATTGGTAAGTGATGAGGGTTGTGGGTAATGTAGTCGAACTAGATATACCAAAAAAGTGGATATAAGTTGTGGGTTGTTGATGTGACTTTTTCTGATGAAATTAGTTAAAACGAGAAAAAATTGTGGGTTGTGGGTGTTGTGGGTTGTGGGTGTTGTGGGTTGTGGGTGTTGTGGGTTGTGGGTGTTGTTGTCGAACTAGAGTTACTGAAAAGACGTTATAAGTGTGCTGTTGTTGTGGGTGATGTGGGTTGTGGGTTGTGGGTGTTGTGGGTTGTGGGTATTGTTGTCGAACTAGAGATACCCAAAAAGATGTTATAAGTGGGTTGTTGTTGTGGGTGTTGTGGGTTGTTGTTGTGGGTGTTGTGGGTTGTGAGTGTTGTGGGTTGTGGGTGTTGTGGGTTTGTGAGTGATGTGGGTTGTGGCTGTTGTTGTCGAACTAGAGATGCTGAAGAAGTGGTTATAAGTTGTGGGTTGTTGTGGGTGTTGTGGGGTGTGGGTGATGTGGGTTGTGGTGTGTTGTGGGGTGTGGGTGTTGTGGGTTGTGGGTGTTGTTGTCGAACTAGAGATGCTGAAAAGTGATTATAAGTTGTGGGGTTGTTGTGGGTGTTGTGGGGTGTGGGGTGATGTGGGTTGTGGGTGTTGTGGGATGTGTGTATTGTGGGTGTTGTTGTCGAACTAGAGATACCGAAAAGATGTTTATAAGTGGGTTGTTGCTGTGGGTGATGTGGGTTGGGGTGTTGTGGGTGTTGTGGGTTGTGGGTGTTGTAGGTTGTGGGTGTTGTGGGTTGTGGGTGTTGTGGGTTTGTGGGTGTTGTTGTCGAACTAGAGATATCGAAAAAAAGAGTTGATTCTGTTGTAAGTGTTCGTGTGTGTTTGGTTTGTGTTCAGTTTTTTTTTTTTTTGCGTTCATGTTATATCTTAGTTGGAGGAGAGTGTACTCATAGAAATTGGTAATCGTCTTGGTTATAGTGATTTGAGGGGATTTGTGTGAAAATGGGTGTTAGTCTGTGATGTTGATCTTAGTTTATGGTGATTTTGGTCTTTTGACTGTATTCAGTGGTGTTTTAGTAGTATTCAGTGGTGTATTTGGGAGTACTCAAAATGATATTTTGGAAGTGTTTCAGTGTTGTTTGGAAATAAAAAAACATAAGAAAAAAGAAAGGAGGAACACTGCAGCAGGGCCCGTTGGCCCATACTAGGCAGGTCCTTTACAAATTTATCCCACTAACAAAAAATTTGACCAACCCAATTTTCAATGCCACCCAAGAAACAAGTCCGATGTGCAAGTCCCCTCAAATTTCCCCCCTCCCCCCTCATGTACTTATCCAACCTTAAATTTGAAACTACCCAAAGTCCCAGCCTCAAAAACCCAACTAGGTAGACTGTTCCACCATCAACTACCTATTTCCAAAACCCAAAACTTTCCTATGTCCTTTCTAAAACTAAATTATCTAATTTTAAATCCATTACTGCGGGTTCTCTCTTGGAGAGATATCTTCAAGACCTTGTTAATATCCCCCTTATTAATACCTATCTTCCACTTATACACTTCGATCAGGTCTCCCCTCATTCTTCGTCTAACAAGTGAATGTAAACTTAAGAGTCTTCAATCTTTCTTCATAAGGAAGATTTCTAATGCTTGTATTAATTTAGTCATCCTACGCTGAATGTTTTCTAACGAATTTATGTCCATTCTGTAATATGGAGACCAGAATTGAGCTGCATAATCTAGGTGAGGCCTTACTAATGATGTATAAAGCTGCAGTATGACCTCTGGACTTTTGTTGCTACACTTCTTGATATAAAATCCAGTAATCTATTTGCCTTATTACGTACGCTTAGGCATTGCTGTCTTGGTTTAAGGTTGCTGCTCACCATAACCCCAAGTCCTTTTCGCAATCTGTATGGCTAAGTTCTACATTATTTAACTTAAAAGTGCTAGGGTTTTGGACATCCCGAGCTTCAGAACCTTGCATTTATCTACATTGAACTGCATCTGCCACTTTTCTGACCAAGAGTAGAGTTTGTCTAAATCCTCCTGAAGTTCCCTAACATCTACGTTTGAATCAATTATCCTACCTATCTTCGTGTCATCGGCGAATTTGCTCATAACACTAGTAATTCCTTCATCAAGATCATTGATATATATTATAAACAACAACGGGCCCAAGACTGATCCCTGTGGAACGCCACTTGTTACTGATCCCCACTCAGATTTAACCCCATTTATGGACACTCTCTGCTTCCTGTCTGTGAGCCATGATTCGATCCACGAGAGCACCCTTCCCTCAATGCCATGAGCTGCTACTTTCTTCAACAGTCTTTGGTGTGGAACTCTATCAAATGCCTTACTAAAATCTAAGTAAACAATATCAAATTCTTTATCGTGGTCAAGAGCCTCAAAAGCTTTACTGAAGAAAGTTAATAAATTAGTTAGACATGACCGGCCTCTTGTGAATCCATGCTGAGTATCTTTAATCAAGCTATGCTTATCGAGATGGCTTCTTATAATCTCAGCTATAATTGACTCTAGTAATTTGCCTACAATTGAGGTCAGGCTTATTGGGCGGTAATTTGACGGTAACGACTTGTCCCCTGTTTTAAAAATAGGAATTACATTAGCCATCTTCCACATATCAGACACTACACCTGTTTGAAGAGATAATTAAAAATATTAGTTAATGGTTCACAGACTTCCATTTTGCATTCTTTAGAACCTTGAAAAAAACCCCTTTGGACCCGGTGATTTTTTTTGCTTCAGTCGGTTATCTGCTTCAAACCATTTTTTC
>NC_069412.1:45937471-45955970 GCF_026875155.1 Cherax quadricarinatus
GTGGGTTTTAGGCTAAAAAATTTTAAAACCCCAATGTGGTGGCCCAATTGGAAACACGGTCGATGCATGCTGGAGAGAAACTGTTGAGGTGACAGTCAGCGCCTGCACAGGCAATAGCGAAGTCATCACTTGAGTGATGACCAAATTATTTGATGGAAGACTAGAGGCCAAATCATTAATAGCAAGGAGTGAAAAGTGTTGTGCTCAGAACATCCCTGGGGGACACCTTCAGCTTGGATAAGTCTGGGGAGAGCACATTATTAAACCAAACATGGAAATGCCTGTCGTTAAAAAGTTCTTAGGAAGGATGGTAGATTGCCTCGAAGGTTTTAAGGAGTGGGCTTGGGCTAAAATATTATACCTCCAAGTTGTGTCATATGCCTTCTCAAGGTCAAAAAATTGGCAAATGAGTGGTTACTCGCAAAGGCATTACGAAATACGTATCCAGTGTAGTAAGGGGTCTATGGTAGAACGTTCCTCAGGGAAAGCCATACTGACTAGTGGAGAGACTGTTGTGTGTCTCTAAATACCACACTAAACGTCTATTTACTAGGCGTTCCATCACTTTGCAAACTGCACTGGTAAGAGCGATGGGACGATAGTGGGAGGTTTCATTGTCCCGTAGTCCCTGGTTTGCGAAAAGGGGAGAACAATTGCGGATTTCCACAGCTGTGCAAGAACTCCTTGTGCCCAAAATTAAGATTGTAAAGGCGTAATAGGACTGCAAGGGCGACTGATGTAATGTTGTAGCTTTACGAATATGAATGTCGTCGGGCCCAGCTGCGATGATCGGCAAGCTGAGAGTGTTGCCTCCAGTTCTTTGAAGTGTAAAGGCACATTATATTGTTCTTCTTGAGAGAAGAAAAGTCCAAGGGTGTAACTCTCTGGCAACTTTGAGGAAAGAAATGAGGGGCATAGATGGAGTCCCTGAGAAATACGGCCCAGATGATTGCCAATTTATTGGCAACATTGTGGGTTTGCTATATCAACACCAGAACCCGCAGAACAAGAGCCGGGTCAGGAGAATATTTCCCACTCAGTTTTCGTACTTTTTTCCAGACTGCACTCATAGAGGAAGCAGAGGTGATGGTGGAGACATAATCTCGCAGCAAGTCCATTTGCACCCGGATGACCGGCGAGTGATGCACGCTTCTGCTTAAAATCAAGAAGTTTTCTCTGTGGTTCTATTGTACCGGTACCTGTCCCATGCAGCGCGTTTCAAACGTACTGCACGAGCACAAGCAGGAGACCCCCCAAGGCACGCATTTCTGAGAATTGCCTGCCCGAAGTTTGGGTTATAGAATGAGAAGCTGCAGTTAAAACGGAGGATGAGAAGAGGTGTAAAAGCTCATCGATGGAGGCCCGAAGAAAGAACCTCTCTAAAATCATTTAGGTGTGAGTAAAGGTTCCCAATTTCCCTTTGATCAAATTGCCAGCGTGAGATGCGAAGAGGTGGTGAATATGAAGGGGAAATAAGAATGATTGGGAAATGATCGCGTCATGTAAAGTCGGGAGAACAGACCAAGTGAAGTCTAATGCGGTGGAGGAAGAGCGGGGACTGTGAGCGCATGCAAGAGAGGGGTGTGAGCCCGAGGATCAAAAATGGGTGTGAGTACCTGTATTTAAAAACATGGAGGGGGTGGGTGGCAAGAACAGCCTCTAACTGGATGCCACGGGAATTACAGTGAGACCCCCCCAGAGGAAATGGTGGGCATTAAAATCACAAGTAAAAGAATCGGTGGCGGTTTAATTTGACGAAACAAGGATGGCAATATCCGGAATAGATAATGCCCGAGAAGGAGAGAGATATAAAGAACAGAGCATATCCACCTATGCAAGTGGATTGGGCTGCTGTGTAATGCAGCAAAGTATGAACAAATAGCTGATGGTAGGGAATATCAGTGCGTAGAAGAAGGGCACTTTCATTGAAGGTTCCCATCAGGAAAAGGATCTGAAGAATACAATAAATTGTAGCCTGAGATGGGGGAGATTAGCAGCAGAGTGTAATTTTGGTTCCTGTAATCCAAACACCAACAGGGGAAAAAGGGGGAGAGTAACATCTGAAGCTCCCCCTGATTACCTTGAGGCCGGTATATTCCACTGTAAATAGGCCATGATTGGCAATGATAAGATACCTGAAATCCGCAGGTAAGGGTTCCCACGGACAAAAGGGGTTAGAAAAGTCCACATGCGGAGGCAGTGGGAAAACGTTTCAAGCAGCGAAGGAATGGTGCGCTGTGAAGAAAGAAGTTGCGCAGATGGAGCAGAGGAGAGAGGAGCGGAGGGGGGATAAAAGGTCCATTGATGGTTTGGTCTCTGCAATATATTCAGAGTTTGCTTCAAGTGTTTCAGAATTCAGATACGTCGTATGGGAGACAATATTGGAAAGGGTTTAGGGGGAGGATGAGTAAAGATTGGAACTGTATTGGACTGTACCAAGGTAGGGGGGGGCGAAAGGGTGGAGGGAACTGGAGAAGCTGTGGAAGGGGACAGAAGAGGCAGAAACCGGGGAAAGGTGGCAGAAGAGGAAGAAACCTGGGAGGGAACAGGGGAGGAAGGTACGTTACTAGGAGGAGGGTGAACCTCTACATTGTAACAGAACCAGTGAGAGGGGGAGAACCAGGTACAGAGACGGGGAAAAGGAAAAAATGAGGAGGTGGAAGATGGGTAGGAGGTGTTAAGGACCTTTTTATGACTTTTGAGAAGTAGAGGGACGATTGGGAGGAGGTGTATACGAGATCTCGTCGCTATGAGGCTTTGAGAGAGAAACACAAAGAAGCGAGATCAGATGAGGCATTGAAGTAGGAACGTCTGAGCCGAGGACAGCAAAAGAATTAGATACGGGAGTGACTAGGGGAGAGGTAACCACAGAGGGGGATGCAGAAGATTGGATACCAGAAGTGGGGGGACGTTTTGAAACATGGGAATAAGAAAACACGAGGGAGTTCTCCTTGGAGGCGGAGATGAGAAACTTGCCATGGGCATAAGGGAGACCTTTTCTGCTCTTTGAAAAAGTAACGGAATTTACCGCTGTCTAAGTAGACTTGACAACGGCTAGATTTCGAAGGGGTGGCCTCAGGGGACAATTAAGGAAAGAGGGAGGTCGTTGCAAGACATAAGAATGGTCATCGGCACCACAGACTGGGCATTCGGCATAGATCTGCAATATTTCATGGCTGGCCAAATGCAGCAATTTCTACAGGGTTGCGGTGTAGGGATCACCTTTCGAATTTGTAACGATGTCCTGCTACATAAACTGAGGATGGAATTTCCCTTGGCTGTCAAAAGTTTAAAAGAGCACATTGCTAGGGTATCGTCTCTGCCGCGGGCAGGAAGAAGATAATTCTACCTTGAGGATTGGAGTATCTTGGAGTTCCAGGGGGTTCAAGAATGTCAGTGCACATGTCTGGGAAATTTTGCTGAATATGGAATGGGCGGGAATGGGGTTTACCACTACAAAATTTGAGGGAATGATGTTTTTCCCAATGTGACAGGAACAGTATCGATAGGGGAAAGACGAGAAAGTCATGAGCCTGGGTAGCATTCTGTAGGTGATGATGCGACATACGCTCTTAAGAGCTTGAAAAAAATCTTACCAACATGGCTGGAGTGCCTTGCCAATACTTGGTCAAAAAGATA
Organism: Cherax quadricarinatus; assembly: GCF_026875155.1. Taxonomy (NCBI): domain Eukaryota; kingdom Metazoa; phylum Arthropoda; class Malacostraca; order Decapoda; family Parastacidae; genus Cherax; species Cherax quadricarinatus. Next base: position 45,941,111 of record NC_069412.1, read on the forward strand.
GCAGTAGAGGAAGTCAGTCGTAAAGTAAAGGGAATTTAATCCATTGTTCAGTTGAAACTGAGCGTGGAAAGGTAGTGAAGGATGTGTCGATGTTTCTGGAAGAAAGAAGGTGGGAGAAGTATCATCAGCAGGTAATTGTGTTGGCGTTTAGGCGTGGGACCAGAGTTGGTCCGACGTGGAACGGTTCGGCGATTCAAAAAATTGCGAAACCATAGAGGGAGAGCCGGAAGCATAGTCAGAGGAGGGGAAAGGTCAGATAAATCAAAGGTGTCGTCGAGGCTCAGTACCTGAAATGGGTGGGGAAGCACCGGCAAGAGGTACAGAGGATGAGAGTGTCTGGAAGAGTGGTCCAAAGACGGGCAGGGTCAAAAACGGGGTTGTGGTATCAAAGAAGGGGCCCGGGGGTGGGTAGGGCATGGATAGGGCTCCAAATGGTTAGGTTACTTCTTTCTTTTTGTTATTAAGAAAAAAAAGAAGAAAAGAAATAAAATAAAAAAAAAAAATTTAAAAAAAGGGGGGGACCGGGGGGGATTAGTTCTAGGAGGAATGAAAGGGCCAGAAATCTCCCTCCGGCCCAAGAGGCTAGCACGCAATTAGCGCAGATGCAGCATGGAACCCAGCAATAACTCCTCAATGCCAGTAAATAACAATCCGGGATAGCAACCTCTTTCGCCGAGCTACCTCGGTGGCAAAGAGAGGCGGCCAGAATCCACCACAAGATACCTCCTTCGGCCCACCACCCCCGGAATCAAAGGTGGCTTCCAGAGATACACCCGTCGCCCGAGAGACACCCAAAGCCACCCTCCGGGAGACCGGAGAGGGATCGGGACATCTCCAGGCAACCCAGATTCACGGCAAATACGCCCCCCGCCAAGAACCTCAACGGAATGGGAGGACCCCGGTACCCTTTCCCCTACCTAGGAACTAGCGTGCTGTGTGGAGAAAAAAAAAAAAAAAAAAAGGCCAAAAATGAAGGGCAAAAGGGAGGGGTGGGGAGGAGGAGGAGGGAAGGAAAAAGGGGAGGATGGGATAGGGAATGGGGGATTGGGGGGTAAATGGTTTTCGGTCTGGGGGAAGGACCCCCCCCTTGAAGAGGACATTCGCTACCAAAATGGTGAAGAGACTACAGTATCTACAAGAATTTAGCCCCAGTTGAAATCCCCATTAGTGTGGAATTCAGGTTTTACCAATAGATGCGAAAGATGCTTCGTTTTCTTCTAGAAAGCCCTTGAGACTCCCCCTACGTAAATAGAGGATTCTGCTCCAGCAGTTAGTCAACCCCACTGCAAAATATTGAACCGGGTTTGAAGAGGCACTGGGGCTATGAAGGTCGGGACGTATACGTCGCTCACCTAAAGTTTGGAAGATTACTGTCTCTGATATTTAGAAGGGGGAGATTGTAGTGATACTGCTCCTGTGGGGAGCAGCAGCAGGATAATACTGCACCACCTCTCGGGGCCCTTAACAACAACAACAGCTTGGTGCATGTCATGGGCGCCAACACTGGTGTGTGATTTTTCTTCTCTTCTATCCATATATTAGTTTATGCAGATTAAATGGCGAGTTTAAATATTTGGCCTGGTAGTTATAACTTTTCTCTTTAATATGCAAGACATCACACTTCCTGTAGAAGCGGTTTTTTGGAGTACTAGTCATTATATTTTGTTGTTGCAGAAGTACTATGAAAAATTCTATGTTCGATAAAGCCTAGAGTAAGGCCTGTGTTTCTATCACAACAACTCGCAAAACTAGTATTTAGTCACTTAGCCATAATACCAACTTACCTCTAATTTGTAATATTTTAAAGTTAAGAATTTTTCTAAGTCTGCCCAAAAATTGCCTAGCCATGCTAGGTGTTTCTAGTGGCCCCCTCGTAATTAGTATTTTACTATATGTAAACCACACAATACAATACAATACATGTAAACCATACAATAACCAAATTCTGTAAATCGCATTGTAATCCTATAGAGAATAAACTCTGAATTTGAAATTTTAAACAGAGCTACAGATGTCCCTTTAACATAATGATAAAAAGGATCTCCTATACAAAAGCTCACAGAGGGAAATTCTTAGGAATCCCCATTGATAATAGACTCAAGTTTCAAACACATGTACAACAAATTTCTAAGGGAAAAATTTTTAAGACCGCAGGGGATACTATGAAAATAGGGTACTATGTTCCACAGTCAGCCCTCCTGGCCCTATATCACTCATTTATTTACCCCTACTTCACCTATGGAATTTGTGCATGGGGTCAACAATAAACCATCTCAGATCATTAATTACCCAACAAAAAGCTGCAGTCAGAATGATAACAAATTCCACTACAGGCAGCACACTCCACATATTCAAAAACACTAAACCTAACTCACCGTACAAAATATCCTACTTATTACTGTACCTCTACATACATTGAACATTTAGTTTGATATAAAAAACCCCCCCGTCAAATGTCTCCTTACCAACCTCAACAGACACATGACCATAACACAAGGCAAAAGATCACTCTTTGATGTTCCTTTGTCCATCTCAACACTATGCCAAAAACTCAGTGCACATTAAAAGGCCCAAAAATCTGCAATTCATTACCTGGGAATATAAAAGAAACACTGTTTATAAATTAAAGTCTCTTCATAAAAATCAATACTCACCCTCAACTAAATAAATTTCTGAATAATTTTATCTCATAAATGTTTAACTGTGACAATATCAATTTTTTTTAATTACATTACCTAACAGAAATTCTCCCTTCTATGAATGTCAGCAACTCAGTAAATGACCCTGTGACCCGTCTTTGAAATACTCTTTGTGCTTAATTGTTATTTGTTTTCTATAATTTTTACCACTGATATATCATTGCTTAGTTAATCTTAAGTTAATTTTAGCCTGCCCATATGCTCTGCATATAAGGGGCTCTTGGCATGTTACACTTAACCACTGTATTTCTTTGCACTTCTATGTATCATGTCCAAATTAATAATAAATAAAAAAAAAAAATACCATGTTTCGTTAATGCAATGACATCAAAGTTCCCAGCACATGCTACTAAACGTAGTTTTATTTATCTTATTTCTTGCACTTTGACTGTTAATATAAAATATAGTCACTGTTTATTCTACTGCACATTTTTCCTATTCATCTTTGTTATTGCAAAGTATCATTAGATCCTGTAGTTGACACTTTCATAGCACTTGCTCAGATAATGCCCACATAATCAAGAACAATTCCAAGATTGAGTTGGCAAAATCTTTTGTCTCACACAAAAGTATCTGTGGTTCAATCCACGGCAAGGGTAGAAAATTTGGCATATTTTCCTTACTGATGTATTGCCTGAGACGGTGGAACACTTCCTACTGTGGTGCCCACGTTTTCACTCTGTACGGACTATTCTCCGTGAGGCTCGCGCACGTTTTGGGGTGCAATGTTTAGCATACCCCTCCTTAATGGTGAGGGGTTTTACCCTCCAGACCGTCAGGAGATCTTGGTCTGTACCTGCACATTCTTGGTGGCTTCAAGGCATTAGGAACATATTAGTACGCAGTTATTTGTGCTTCTCTGTATCATGTTCAAATAAATAAAAAAATAAATAAAAAATGCTTCACTTTAGTCAAGATTGGTTTCCTGGCGCCGGAAGTCAGGGTTCAATACGACGTACACTGTCAGTGGCCCTATAAACAACAACAACAACAACTTGGTTGTTGGTGGGTGGCTGTGATAAAGTCAACAATAAAACAGTGTTTGTGGGTCACACAGGTAAGTAACACCTGCCTTTATTACAATACCCAAAATTCATGTGCTAGATGATACATAGAGAGAGTTTGACCCCTGAAATATAGTGTATTTAAGGTGCCAGACATGATTATATCTGTGTCTTGTTGACTGTTGGCTGTGTTAAGGGTTGCCTCAGGTTGTTGACCTTTTGTGTTAGCTGCTCAGTGTTGACTGTGTTAGCTGCCTCAGGTGTTGACTGTGTTAGTAGCTCACGTGTTGGGCTGTTTAGTTGCTCACGTGTTGACTGTGTTAGTTGCTCAGTGTTGACTGTGTTAGTTGCTCACGTGTTGACTGTGTTAGCTGCTCAGGTGTTGACTGTGTTAGTTGCTCAGGTGTTGACTGTGTTAGCTGCTCAGGTGTTGACTGTGTTAGTTGCTCCGTGTTGACTGTGTTAGCTGCTCAGGTGTTGACTGTGTTAGTGCTCAGGTGTTGACTGTGTTAGTTGCTCAGGTGTTGACTGTGTTAGCTGCTCAGGTGTTGACTGTTAGCTGCTCATGTGTTGACTGTTTAGCTGCTCAGGTGTTGACTTTTGTTAGTGCTCATGTGTTGACTGTGTTAGTTGCTCAGGTGTTGACTGTGTTAGCTGCCCCAGGTGTTGGGCTGTGTTAGCTGCTCAGGTGTTGACTGTTAGCTGCTCATGTGTTGACTGTGTTAGTGCTCAGGTGTTGACTGTGTTAGTACTCAGGTGTTGGGCTGTGTTAGCTGCTCAGGTGTTGACTGTGTTAGTTGCTCAGGTGTTGACTGTGTTAGCTGCTCAGGTGTTGACTGTGTTAGCTGCTCAGGTGTTGACTGTGTTAGCTGCTCAGGTGTTGACTGTGTTAGTTGCTCAGGTGTTGACTGTGTTAGCTGCTCAGGTGTTGACTGTGTTAGCTGCTCAGGTGTTGACTGTGTTAGCTACTCAGGTGTTGACTGTGTTAGCTGCTCAGGTGTTGACTGTGTTAGCTGCTCAGGTGTTGACTGTGTTAGTGCTCATGTGTTGGGCTGTGTTTGCTGGGTCAGGTGTTGACTGTGTTAGCTGCTCATGTGTTGACTGTGTTAGCTGCTCAGGTGTTGATGTTTTTAGTTGCTCAGGTGTTGACTGTGTTAGTTGCTCAGGTGTTGACTGTGTTTGCTGCTCGGTGTTGACTGTGTTATGTGCTCAGGTGTTGACTGTGTTAGCTGCTCAGGTTTTTGACTGTGTTAGTAGCTCACGTGTTGACTGTGTTAGTTGCTCACGTTTTTGACTGTGTTAGTTGCTCAGGTGTTGACTGTGTTAGTTGCTCACGTGTTGACTGTGTTAGCTGCTCAGGTGTTGACTGTGTTAGTTGCTCAGGTGTTGACTGTGTTAGCTGCTCAGGTGTTGACTGTGTTAGTTGCCACGTGTTGACTGTGTTAGCTGCTCAGGTGTTGACTGTGTTAGTTGGCTCAGGTGTTGACTGTGTTAGTTGCTCAGGTGTTGACTGTGTTAGCTGCTCAGGTGTTGACTGTTAGCTGGGTCATGTGTTGACTGTGTTAGCTGCTCAGTGTTGACTGTGTTAGCTGCTCATGTGTTGACTTTGTTAGTTGCTCAGGTGTTGACTGTGTTAGCTGCTCAGGTGTTGACTGTGTTAGCTGCTCAGGTGTTGACTGTTAGCTGCTCATGTGTTGACTGTGTTAGTGCTCAGGTGTTGACTGTGTTTAGCTACTCAGGTGTTGACTGTGTTAGTGCTCAGGTGTTGACTGTGTTAGTTGCTCAGGTGTTGACTGTGTTAGCTGCTCAGGTGTTGACTGTGTTAGCTGCTCAGGTGTTGACTGTGTTAGCTGCTCAGGTGTTGACTGTGTTAGTTGCTCAGGTGTTGACTGTGTTAGCTGCTCAGGTGTTGACTGTGTTAGCTGCTCAGGTGTTGACTGTGTTAGCTACTCAGGTGTTGACTGTGTTAGCTGCTCAGGTGTTGACTGTGTTAGCTGCTCAGGTGTTGACTGTGTTAGTGCTCATGTGTTGACTGTGTTAGCTGCTCAGGTGTTGACTGTGTTAAACTGCTCATGTGTTGACTGTGTTAGCTGCTCAGGTGTTGGGCTGTGTTAGTTGCTCAGGTGTTGACTGTGTTAGTTGCTCAGGTGTTGACTGTGTTAGTGCTCAGGTGTTGGACTGTGTTATGTGCTCAGGTGTTGACTGTGTTAGCTGCTCAGATGTTGACTGTGTTAGCTGCTCAGGTGTTGACTGTGTTAGTTGCTCAGGTGTTTACCTGGAGTTTACCTGGAGAGAGTTTCGGGGGTCAACGCCCCCGCGGCCCGGTCTGTGGACCAGGCCTCCTGGTGGATCAGCCCTGATCAACCAGGCTGTTGCTGGGTGGCTGCACGCAAACCAACGTAGAGCCCCAGCCCGGCTGATCAGGAACTGACTTTAGGTGCTTGTCCAGTGCCCTGCTTGAAGACTGCCCGGGGTCTGTTGGTAATCCCCTTATGTTGCTGGGAGGCAGTTGAACAGTCTCGGGCCCCGACACTTATTGTTGGTCTCTTAACGTGCTAGTGACACCCCTGCTTTTTCATTGGGGGGATGGTGCATCGTCTGCCAGTCTTTTGCTTTGTAGTGGTGATTTTCGTGTGCAAATTCGGTACTAGTCCCTCTGGATTTTCCAGGTGTATATAATCATGTATCTCTCCCCCCTGCGTTCCAGGGAATAAGGTTTAGAAACCTCAAGCGCTCCCCGTAATTGAGGTGTTTTATCTCCGTTTGGGGCCGTGAAAGTTCTCTGTACATTTTCTAGGTCGGCAATTTCACCTGCCTTGAAAGGTGCTGTTAGAGTGCAGCAATATTCCAGCCTAGATAGAACAAGTGACCTGGAAGAGTGTCATCATGGGCTTGGCCTCCCTAGTTTTGAAGGTTCTCATTATCCATCCTGCCCATTTTTCTAGCAATGCGATTGATACAATTTTTAGGGTCCTTGAAGGTGAGATCCTCTGACATAATCACTCCCGGGTTTTTTGACGTTGGTGTTTCGCTCTATTTTGTGGCCAGAATTTTTTTTTGTACTCTGATGAAGATTTAATTTCTTCATGTTTCCATATCTGAGTAGTAATTAAAATTTCTCGTCGTTGAACTTCATATTTTTTTTCCGCAGCCCCCCTGAAAGATTTGGTTGATGTCCGCCTGGAGCCTTGCAGTGTCTGCAATGGAAGACACTGTCATGCAATTCGGGTGTCATCTGCAAAGGAAGACACGGTGCTGTGGCTGACACCCTTGTCTATGTCGGATATGAGGATGAGGAACAAGAGGGGGCTAGTACTGTGCCTTGTGGAACAGAGCTTTTCACCGTAGCTGCCTCGGACTTACTCTGTTGACGACTACTCTCTGTGTTCTGTTAGTGAGGAAAATTATAGATCCATCGACCGACTTTTCCTGTTATTCCTTTAGCACGCATTTTGTGCGCTATTACGCCATGGTCACACTTGTCGAAGGCTTTTGCAAAGTCTGTATATATTACATCTGCATTCTTTTTGTCTTCTAGTGCATTTAAAGGGCCTTGTCTTAGTGATCCAATAGTTGAGACAGACAGGAGCGACCTGTTCTAAACCCATGTTTGCCCTGGGTTGTGTAACTGATGGGTTTCTAGAAAGGGTGGTGATCTTGCTTCTTAGGACCCTTCAAAGATTTTATGATATGGGATGTTTGTGCTATTTGGGCTGTATTCTTTTCATTGCTTTACTGCCCCCTTTTTCGGAGTGGGGTATGTCTGTTGTTTTTTTGTAAAATGAGGGACGACCCCCGTGTCCATGCTCCCTCTCCATAGGATGGAAAAGGCTCGTGATAGGGGCTTCTTGCAGTTCTTGATGAACAAAGAGTTCCATGAGTTGGCCCTGGGGCAGAGTGCATGGGCATGTCATTTATCGCCTGTTCGAAGTCATTTGGGGTCAGATAACATCGGATAGGCTTGTGTTAATCAAATTTTGTTTTGGGTCTCTCATAAAAAATTCAATTTGATCTTCAGACTCTCAGTCTGGTAGCGGCTTGCTAAAAACTGAGTCAATTGTGACTTGAGTAGCTCACTCATTTCCTTGCTGTCACCTGTTTTAGGACCCATCTTTTTTAAGTAGGGGCCCAATACTGGACGTTTTTTTCTCGATTTTGATTTGGCATAGGAGAAGAAATACTTTGGGTTTCTTTCGATTTCTTTTATGGCTTTTAGTTCTTCCCGCGATTCCTGACTCCTAAAGGCTTCTTTTAGCTTAAGTTCGATGCTTGCTATTTCTCTGACCAGTGTCTCCCTACGCATTTCAGATATATTGACCTCTTTTAGCCGCTCTGTTATTCTTTTCCGTCGCCTGTAAAGGGAGCGCCTGTCTCTTTCTATTTTACATCTACTCCTCCTTTTTCTTAGAGGAATAAGCCTTGTGCATACATCGAGTGCCACCGAGTTAATCTGTTCTAGGCATAAGTTGGGGTCTGTGTTGCTTAGTGTATCTTCCCAGCTTATATCGGTTAGGACTTGGTTTACTTGGTCCCACTTTATGTTTTTGTTATTGAAGTTGAATTTGGTGAATGCTCCCTCGTGAATAGTCTCATTTTGTCGGTCTGGGGTTCCACGCATACATGTCTGAACCTCAATTATGTTGTGATCTGAGTATATTGTTTTTGATATGGTGACATCTCTTATCAGATCATCATTGTTAGTGAAGATGAGGTCTAGTGTATTCTCCAGTCTAGTAGGCTCTATTATTTGCTGGTTTAGATTGAATTTTGTGCAGAGATTTAAAAGCTCGTGCGAGTGTGAGTTTTCATCAGAGCTGCCTCCTGGTGTTATTACTGCAACAATATTATTTGCTATATTCCTCCATTTTAGGTGCCTTAAGTTGAAATCCCCCAGGAGCAAGATGTTGGGTGCAGGAGCTGGAAGATTTTCCAGACAGTGGTCAATTTTTAACAGCTGTTCCTGGAATTGCTGGGATGTTGCATCCGGAGGCTTGTAGACTACCACAATGACTAGGTTTTGGTTCTCGACCTTTACTGCTAAAACTTCCACTACATCATTTGAGGCATTAAGCAGTTCTGTGCAAACAAGTGACTCTGCAATGTACAGGCCAACCCCCCCTTTTGCCTGTTCACTCTGTCACATCTGTATAGGTTGTAACCTGGGATCCATATTTCGTTGTCCAAGTGATCCTTTATGTGGGTCTCAGTGAAAGCCGCGAACATTGCCTTTGCCTCTGCAAGCAGTCCACGGATGAAAGGTATTTTGTTGTTTGTTGCTGGCTTTAGACCCTGTATATTTGCAAAGAAGAATGTTATCGGACTGGTGGTATTGTTGGTACTGGGGGGGGATTTTTTTTCCGGCATTAGTATCTGTATCTGTTGGTTTGGAGTGGAGGCCATCGACTGTGGTTTCCACTCCAGGAATGACTGGATTTGGTGTACGATTTCTGCCATTTCCTGCCATTTTTTTTTCCTTCCTGGCACTAAAAAACCTCTCCCTCTTGAGTGGCTGTGGCTACCCAGGTTTTCCCATGGCCTGGATGTTTTGTATCTTTTTGTCCCCTTTAGATGGTATGCCTGGCAATTTAAGTTATAGCACAGTCTTTCCTGTACTGAAGAGGTACACATTTCAGGGTGAAAAAGCTTACAGGAAGGGAGTTTGCATTTTCCTGTTGTCATATGGGCATGGCATTTTCTAGGTGTGGTCATAGTTGCATGTCCCATCTGTTTTTCCAGATTTCCTATGCCAGCAGATACCAAGTGCATAGTATGTGCACAGGCTTGGTTTCCGCTTGCCTTGGGTTTCTGTGACTGTATTCCCTGTTGGTGCATGTTTCCCTGTCTTACTTCTATCTCCCTAGCACCAACAAATGGAGCTCCCACCAGTTGTTTTTGGTAATTTATCCTCACTATTGCTATTGGAGTCCTCTTGTTTGCTATTTCCTGCGGTATTTCTAGTTTGCAATATTGGTTTTATCTTATCTTTGACTACACTTGTTTCCCTACTATGGCTCCTGTCCCCTATGAGGTCATTTATATGTATTCCTTCCTGCGTATAATTCCCGACTACCTGGACAAAATCTCCAGCTTCACCATTACTGTCTCCCAGGACAGCACCTCCAGCTTCACCATTACTGTCTCCCAGGACAGTATCTCCAGCTTCACCGTTACTGTGTCCCAGGACAGTATCTCCAGCTTCACCATTTCTGTCTCCCAGGACAGTATCTCCAGCTTCACCGTTACTGTGTCCCAGGACAGTATCTCCAGCTTCACCATTTCTGTCTCCCAGGACAGCACCTCCAGCTTCACCATTTCTGTCTCCCAGGACAGCACCTCCAGCTTCACCATTACTGTCTCCCAGGTTGACTATGTTAGCTGCTTAGGTGTTGACTGTTAGCTGCTCAGGTGTTGACTGTGTTAGGTGCTCAGCTGTTGATTGTGTTAGGTGCTCAGGTGTTGATTGTGTTAGCTGCTCAGGTGTTGACTGTTTAGCTGCTCGGGTGTTGCTGTTTTAGCTGCTCAGTGTTGACTGTGCTAGCTGCTCGGTGTTGACTTTGTTAGTGCTAGGGTTTGACTATGTTAGCGCTCGGGTGTTGACTGTATTAGCTGCTCACTTTTTGGACTGTGTAGTTCTCAGGTGTTGACTATGTTAGCTGAGGTGTTGACTTTTTAGCTGCTCAGGTGTTGACTTGTTAGCTCTCGGGTGTTGCTATGTTAGCTGTCAGGTGTTGACTTTTTTTTAGCGAATAAAAATTTTAAAAAGAATTTCGAATGTGATTGTTATATATTTTCTTAGGCAAAAAGATTTTGGATCAGAGTTTGTTAAAGGTATTTTAGAGTCTGGGGGAAAATAATTTAACGGGAAAACCCCATAGAATAATTTTCAAATTTATTAAAGATTTAAATACATACTTTATCTTCCTCTCTACCTAATTTTATCCCTTAATATTTGAAATAATTTAAAATATATGTATTTAGTTCAAATCAGGGGAATTATCACATTAATAAGGAAGTTTAATTTTTCTTCCGGGAAATTAAGTCTTACTAACATTTACGTTTTGTTTAACAAGACTTTGAAACTCAAACTACAAAATGTACAAATTCAACAAGCCTTTAAATTTGGGCCGTAAAGGAGTAGAAAAAAGGTTTGTTGAGAAGACGTACTTATGGATTACTGAACTGTCCAAGAATATAATATCAAAACAATCTTCAGAGCTGAGGAAAAAAACTGAGTAGCTCTAGACCTAATTCTAAAACCCCATTCAAACTGTAAACCCCTAAGAGAAAAACCAATTTTCGATCATTTGTCAAGGCTAAAAAACGGGAGCGGACGCTACCTGTCAGTCTCTTGACCCATCATCAGGTTGGATCAACTGCCCCAAACGTCAGTCCCCGGAATAAACAATTGAAAATTACGGAGGGTTTCCCGAGGCTTGTTGCTCTATATATAATAAAAAACCCTCCTAATAATAATAATAAAATATTAATAATAATAATAATAAAAATTTAAAAATAGAAATAAATAATAGTGATAATACCTGGTATTTTTTTTATATTAAAGTTTAAAAAAATTAACACCGAAAGTTCTTTTTTAGCTATAAAGGGGGACTTTGCTCTATAATATTAAGTGATGTCATATTCTTTTACATATTAAATATCACATGGGGGCCCAAATCTCCAAATATAACACCCCCCATACGACAATAGGACGCAGTAGGGAGTTTGCAAGTGTCCTCGGTAATATCTTTTTTAGTAAGGTCTTTTGGGTAAATAAGGCATGTAGGACGACAGAAGAATGGAGATGAAAAAACTCGTCAGCATGGTTATTTCCCAGAGGTGAGCTTCTGGAGCAATGGCCGGAAGAACATCTGGAGTGGCACCCGTCACAATTGAGAATAGGAGTCTCGACATACGACTGTAGGGTCACCATGTGGACTTAATATTTGTCCATCAACGAAACGGTTTTCATAATCATACTGTCAATAAAAAGAAAATCTTAACAATATTTTTTATATTATATTTTAATTTATATATATATATATATTTTTTATTTATATATATTATGTATATATTATTTTAAAAATTACACCATGTATTTTATTTATATATATATATTTTATATATATAATATTATATAATTACAGGGGACCCCGCTACTGTACGCATCGCATACCTTTACAACCCGATACGGTCGCTTTGATCGCAAAAATTTTGCCTGCATACTCCCCAAAAAAACCCGCTCCCCGCCCTTCCCCCGAGACGGGGCCCCAATGTGGGCCTGAGCCCCCTCATATGTTCCCCGGGGGCATTGTTTCCCAGCCCCCCTCCGGGGTTTAACACCCCAAGCTTTCAATGGGAATATTTCGTATTATTACAGTTTTTTCGGTGCTTTATCTGGAAAATAAGTGACCAGGGGCCCCCAAGAAAGCTTCTAGTTCCAACCCACAGAAATAAGGGTGAGAATTCCAATAGAGATGAAGAAAGAGATCATTGAAAAGTATAAAAGTGGAGTGCGTGTTTGGACCTGGCCAGGTTGCAAAAGAAACCCAAACAACCTCTTACTTTTGGGGAAACAAAAAAATCAATCAGGAAAGCTGTTCTTCCCAAAAGGGTTTTAAACGTGTTTTCAAAACAGAGCAAGTGAGGGAAAGATGTTGAGGCCTTTTTGGGTGGATAAATGAAAAATGCTAGAGGAGATAGCGTCTCTCAACGATCTAAGCGAAAAGGCTAGGAAGTTGCTAGGATTTAATTAAAAAAAAGCCCGCAAAAAGTGATGATGTGAGTGAATTTAAAGGGCCCGCAAAGGGTTTGGTTTGAGAGTTTAAGAAGGTAGTGGCATACATGTGTGTAAGGATGGTGAGGCTGCCGTTCGGACCCCAAAGAGCTGAAAAATATGTGCAGGAATTCAAGGAGTACATAGAAAATGAAGGACTGAAACCCGAACAAGTGTTTAATTTTGATGAAACGGCCTGTTTTTGGAAAAAAAATGCCCCGCAGGACCTACATTACCAGGGGGGAAAAAAGGGACTCCCCGGACATAAGCCTATGAAAAAAAAGGCTTACTTTGTTGTGTGTTCCCAAAGTACTGGGGATTGCAAAATGAAGCCCTTTTTTAGTGTATCACTCTGAAACTCCCCGACCGTTAGGCAAAAGAATGTTCCCCGGAGAATTTTTGGAGGGCAAACGAAGGCATGGGTCATAGGGGTTTTTCTATGACGGTTACCATGCTTTACCCCCCAAAGTGAAAAATTACCTAATGAAAAGAAAAATTTGAACTTAAGTGCCCCCGGTGTTGACAATGCCCCCCGGTCATCCTACGACGTGGCAGGCGACTTTATGGGGGCATGAAATTCATTAAGGTGAATTTTTGCCCCCTATACCATCCCCTCCTGCAGCCCCTGGACCGCAGGGTTTTTGCAAAATTTAAAAAAATGTCACAAAAGCTTGTTTGAAAAGGGGCTTTTTAGGCCCCGAAAATCAATGACTTAAAAGACTTTTCGGATACTTTATTATCCCAATTTTGTAAACTTATAGGTAAGGCTTGGGGGGGAGTGACTAAAAAGCCTTGAAATCTGCTTTGGAAAAAACTGTGGCCAAATGTGTAGAAAAAGGGATTTTGAAGGGTTTTTAGGCTAAACCCCGAGAGGATTTGCCTTGGGAAACCCTTGTGGCATTGGGAAAGTCTTAGGGTTGGAGGTTAGTGGGGTGATGTGGGAAAAGTTGGTGGAGGAGGACAATGAAAAATAACCACTGATGAGCTGATAGACAACTTCAAGGCAAAGGCCGACCTGAGGAAAAAGGTTAGAGGGGGGGGAGAGGAAATTGAAGAAGTTTCCTACTACAAAGATTTTAAAGGAAATCTGTGCAAAGTGGCTTGAAGGCAAACCTTCATGGTGAAAATCACCTCACACAGCTTTGCAAGCCGTGTTGGGAATTGTTACTGACAATGTTGTGAAAAACTTTAGGGAAGGTCAAAAGGAACGAGAGGTACAGGACTTGGACGATATGTTGTGCGAAAAAAGTCCAGTGACTCTGAAGCTGGTCTTGTGGCATTAAAGAAGAAAGGGAAGTAACCCGAAAAGGACTCGACACCAAGTCTTAATGGGAAAAAGGGGTTCCCCCTTTTAAAAAATAACACTTCTCTCCCCTCCTCCCATCCCCTCAATCATCACCGTCTTCAATAAAAGTAAGTGTCATGTAATTGTGCATGCCCTTTTTTAGTTTGGTGTATTAAAAAAATTTAAAATTTTTGTGGTAAAAATTTTTTTTTTTTATATTTTGGGTGTTTGCACGGATTAATTTGTTTCCCTTATTTCTTATGGGGGGGAAAATTATTCGCATACGAACATTTCGATAACAACCAGCCCCCTTGCAGGATTAAAGGTCGCTATGCGGGGGGCCACTGTATATTTTTATATATATATAAAATTTAAAAATATATATATATATATAATATTATAAAAATGTTATATTATACAGGAGGGCCCCACTTATATGGAGGGTTTGGTTTCCCGGCTACCACGTAAGCGGAATCGCCCTAAAGTGGAAAACCCTTTTTTTCCATTTAAATGCATACAAACACTGATAAAAAGTTTACATAACTTATTTAATTAGCTAGAACCGGCATCAAAAAAAAAATTTAAAAAAGGTACAATACACAATGTGCACTCATTACTTACCTTAAAAAATTTTTAGTCTTTTCTGGGTGAGACAAAAAGTATTTATTGTAAAGAAATCAAGTGTGGATGTAGGTAATCGCCCCGGCTACCCCACCAGGCCCCCCCCACCCACAATTTTCTATTCTATGATATTTAAAACATCCCAGAGCGTAAAAGTATAACAGTTCACTCATTACTTACCTTTAAAAAAATTTGTATTTAAGTGGGTCAGGAGTAAGTAAATGGATAAAACGAAAAAATGAGGAGAGAAAGAATGAGTACATGAGAGGAACAGGCGCGAGTAAACAAACCAGGGTCCCACATCTTTATTTAGTTTATTTTTTCTATTGGGGGTGTTTTATCATCTTTTTATGTTATGTATGTGTTTATTATATAAATTTTTTTAAAAAAAATCTGGATGGGTTTTTGAAAATGTGTTATTACCCTAAAATACGACATTTAATGAGACTCGGTGAGTATTGTTTTAGGGGTCACTTGT
>NC_069412.1:45956470-45992721 GCF_026875155.1 Cherax quadricarinatus
GCCTAAACCGGAAGGGTGCGCTCAGTGGAAGGCCCAAACCGGAAGGGTGCGCTCAGTGGAAGGCCCTAAACCGGAAGGGTGCGCTCAGTGGAAATTTTCACTACTTATATATATATATATATATATATATATATATATATATATATATATATATATATATATATGTCGTGCCGAATAGGTAAAACTGGTCAATTAGCAAGAACTCATTTAAAATTAAGTCCTTTCTAAAATTTTCTCTTATACGTTTAAAGATATATTTTTTTCATTAATGTTAATGTAAAAATTTATAATTTTGCATCAAAAGAATCTTAGAAAACTTACCTAACCTTATTATAACAAGAACAATTTATTTTAGCCTAACCCAACTAAATATATTTTAGATTTGTTTACAATAATTTAATACTAAACAAACACAGTGAAATATATTTTTTTTTGTTAGGTTCAGAATGATTTTGGCGAAATTATTGCATACACAAATTTTCACTTGTCCTATATGGCAAGATGAGCGTTGCTGTTTGAGCCAAGATCGCAAGTTCTGCCTATTCGGCACGACATATATATATATGTCGTGCCGAATAGGCAGAACTTGCGGTCTTGGCTCAAACAGCAACGCTCATCTTGCCATATAGGACAAGTGAAAATTTGTGTATGCAATAATTTCGCCAAAATCATTCTGAACCTAACGAAAAAAATATATTTGATTGTGTTTGTTTAGTACTAAATTATTGTAAACGTATTTAAAATATATTTAGTTGGGTTAGGCAAAATAAATTGCTCTTGCTATAATAAGGTTAGGTAAGTTTTCTAAGATTCTTTTGGTGCAAAATTAAAAATTTTTACATTAACATTAATGAAAAAAAAAAATTTTAAACGTATAAGAGAAAATTTCAGAAAGGACTTAATTTTAAATGAGTTCTTGCTAATTGACCAGTTTTACATATTCGACACGACATATATATATATATATATATATATATATATATATATATATATATATATATTATATTTATATATATATATATATATTATACCTCAGGCAGTTGCTCTGTTTCGATAGAATTATGGAAGATTGTTGTTAGTGGCCCCCACAGTGCGTGTGCTTCCTCTCACAGGACCCAAGAAGAGATATTATCTGGGCACACCACCTTCGAGAAATCTAGTTTCCTTAGCAGTATCTTCACCTCATCCTCGGTTGTGTGTAGTGTCTCCAGCACTTGCTGGTGCACCCGACTTCCTCAGTTTTCTGGGAGCCTCTCTGTCTCCCTGAATCTTGAGCTGAGCTCTTAACATACTTGAATATTAAAATGGTATAAAATACCGACAGGTTGTTAGATAAGACTACATTCTTACCTCTACTAGTGGCCTACATCTCATCTCTTGGCGGTATATAAGGCTCCATCCTGTCACTTCAACTCCATATTGCTTCAGACTATGGAACAATACTCTTCTCCAGACTGAGGGACTGACCACCTCAATACTTCAAGGGTGATGGACTGATTACATCGTCTTCACGTCTCTTCTATCAACTTTTCTGTACTCGACTGAAGAAGCCTACTGTGTAGGCGAAACGTTTCGAAATAAAGATACCTAACTGCTGCATATGTGTCTTATCTTCACATACTTCTTGGCAGTTCCCTGTGAGCTCTCCCCTCTTCCTTCCTCAACCTGATTACCTAATCCTTGACTGTTGTCCTCCTGATACGGTTGTATAGCAACTTTAGGTCAGATTTGGCTTATAAGGCTATGTCATTCTTGCATTGACGCTGGGCTTCTCTCCTTATCCATGCATATTCGTTTCGAACTCTGACTCATCTCCCTATTTTCCTGGGTCCTTTCCCTTCTATACTTTTCCCATACACTTGCACACTTGACTTTGAACTCTCTACACCTCTTAGTAAACCATGCGCTCACTCTGATCTTCACATTTGTCTGTTGCCCTTTGGTACGAACTTCTTCACTGCCTCCCTGCACTTTGTCACGTGCACCATCATTTTTTTCTGTCTTTCCCAATAGCTCACTTATCCACTGCACCTCATGTATGATTTGTCTAATACTTATGTTGTCCCCTTTCTGGAAGTTTGGCTTTTCCCGTCCTTTTTCTTCTGCTTCACATTCCAAACTTAACTCTACTATCTATTCGAAAATCAAGAACACGTGGTCATTAGCGCCTAGGGACATTTCGTGTGTGATATCTTCTTTGTCTGAACTGTAAAATGTGAATACGATGTCTGGCCTTGCTGGTTGGTCATTTTTTCTCTCTCTGGTTGTGTCCTTAACATGTTGGTACATGAAGTTTTCTAGTACTGCCTCCAGTATCTTGGCTCTCCAAGTCTCTGGTCTTCTACGTGGCTCCAGAATAGGTAAAACTCGTCATTTAGCAAGAACTCGTTTAAAATTAAGTCTTTTCTGAAAATTTATCTTACATGTTTAAAGATATTTTTTTTCATTTATATTATTGTAAAAATTAATAATTTTGTACCAAAAGAACCTTAGGAAACTTGCCTAAACTTATTATAACACGCACAATTTAATTTAGCCTAATCCAACTAAATATATTTTAGATAAGTTTACAATTATTTAATAAACAAACACAATGAAATATTTTTTTTTCGTTAGGTTCAGAATGATTTTCGAGAAATTATTGCATATACAAATTTTCGCTTGCCTTATTCAGCAAGAAGAGTATTGCTATTTAAACCAAAATAGCAAGTTTTACCTATTCGGTACGATATGTATATGTTTACCAGATTATTGGTCGTTCCTGCAGAGCGGGGTTCAATAAGGCATAGGAGGCTTCTTACTTTATTTGTGAGATATTTGTGGGGTACACAGGCAGGGCCATGGGCACTTAACACACTGCCTGTGTACCCCGCACTGGGCATATCCCGGGAGGGCCATGCCCAGCGAGGGAAACAGGAGTATTCCTTGTTGACTGAGTGAAGGTCGCTGGGAGAGGCAGGTCTGGGCATACTGAAGTGGCATAGGCCTGTAAGTGGCAGCATGAGCATGGCGCGAAATATGAACTCAGCTGACAGACAGCATCGGCTGTTTATGTAGACAGCCGATATTATATATATATATATATATATATATATATATATATATATATATATATATATATATATATATATATATATATATATATATCGTGCCGAATAGGCAGAACTTGCGATCTTGGCTTAAATAGCAACGCTCATCTTGCCATATAGGACAAGTGAAAATTTGTGTATGCAATAATTTCGCCAAAATCATTCTGAACCTAACGGAAAAAATATATTTCACTGTGTTTGTTTAGTATTAAATAATTGTAAACAAATCTAAAATATATTTAGTTGGGTTAGGCTAAAATAAATTGTTCTTGTTATAATAAGGTTAGGTAAGTTTTCTAAGTTCCTTTTGGTGCAAAATTATAAATTTTTACCTAAAAATTAATAAAAAAAAAATATATTTTTAAAACCGTATAAGAAAAAAATTTAAAAGGGGAACTTAATTTTAAAGGGAGTTCTTGCTAATTAACCAGTTTTACATTTTTCGGCACGACATATATATATTATTATATATAATATATATATATATATATATATATAAAAAAAATATATATATATTTAAAATGATAGTCTAGGCCTTTAATGTTTCAATAACACATCATCAGGAGCTTGAAAAATTGAAAAAAAAAGAGGAGGTTTGTCCAAAAAAGAAACGTTCCCAAAGAACATCTTCACATAGGGGTGAGGGGAAAAAGAGAGAGAGAAGAGAGGGGAGCCCAGACAGAGAGAGGGAGAGAGAGGAGGGGAGAGAGAGAGGAGGAGGAAAAGGGAGGGGGAAAGGGGAAGGAGGATACCAAAGTCCCCCCGGGCCACCCCAGGGGCCAAACACCCAAAGAAAGATGAAAAATTAAAACCCTTTGGGGAAAAAAACCCACAAGCAATTAAATTTTGCAAAAACCCCAAAAACCAAAAAATTAACATGGAAATTAATAAAAAAACGGCTACAAAACCACTATGATATCAGTAACTTTACAAACGTTAATAATTATCATTTTTTTATAAAAGGGTAACTGGCATTTAAAGGGGGACAGCCCCCCAGGGGGCCCCCCGGGGGGGGGGGGAAAGGTGGCGAGAAAACTTTTAGCTTTTAAAAGGGGGGAAAACTTCAAAAAAAATAAAATAGCTCTTTTTAAAAAAAAACCCTCTTTTTAAAGAGAGAGGCACCCTGTTAAAAAAACAAGGTTTTTTCAACCCACATAATTAGGGCAAATCGGGTTCGCCTTCACAAACCCCTGCAGGAATTTTTGGCCCCCTTTAATTCCTGTGGGGCTTTAAAATTTAAAGACGTCAAAAGTATTCATAAAAAAAAGACTAATTTTAGACTGTGTACTTTGCCTCAACTAAAAAACGCATCTAATTTGACCAGCCCGCACTGATATTAATAAAACTGCCTTTCATGTTTAATAAGGGGCCGTTTTAAATTTTTTCCTTTCGGGTTTCAGGAGGAAAAAGGGGAAAGATGATTTTTTTGGCTTAAAGCAATTTCCCGGGGTTTTTTAACAAGCCTCAAATGGGGTTTTTAAAAAAACCCCCCGGGGTTGGGAATTCCTGGGAAATCCTGTATCGTTTGGGTTTTGCGATATTTGAAACAGGGGCGTTGAAAGGGGGGGGAAGGGGGGGGGCCGCCCCAGGGGACACCTTTTTAACGGGGAACACTATAGACCCCTTTAAGGGACAGTGACATTTAATGAACAAAATAGTGGTGAAAGCAACAAAGGGGAAATTTTTTTCCCTTCGTTTCTTATACCCCTTTTTAATATGTTTTACAGAGCATAAATATTTCCTATATAGGGGGAAATCATTGATTTTTATGTGATTTTGCAGGTTTGGGAAGGAAAGGGAAAAGGTAAGTTTAAATTTTTACGGGAAAAGTTTACCTGTACTAAAAGGTCAAATTGGGAAAAACTAGTGTTTCTCTGATATTGAAATTTTTTTTCTTTGCTTATAAAAGGTTTTTTTTTCAGTGTTAAAAGATGAAAAAAAGTAGGATCTGTTGGTTTGTACTAAAATGGTATTTAATTTTTGTTTCCTCAATTTTACAACGATTTTTTTTTTTTATCTTTAATAAAGTTGAGGGGTATTCTCCTGTTCTTTTTTTATGGCCCTTAAACTTCCCCATGCTGTTTAATGTATTTGTGACGTAACTGGGGTTTATTCCCCCATCCCCCAGCCCTTGGATTTCATGGGGGTGATCCCAAAAGATTCCCCCCCGGGTTAAACCAACCCAAGTGAAAACCACTGTTTTTGCAATATTGTGAAATAAAATAAAATAAATATTATATATATAAAATATATAATATATATTTTTTATTTATATATATAAATATAATATATAAATATTTTAATATATATTTTTTATATATTTTTTAAAAATATAAAATAATTTTATATTATATATATTTTTAAAGGGGAACAGGGGGGGTTTCCCACCTCGGGTTTGTAAATTGGGGGCCCCACAGCCTCGGGAAGGGGGGGTTTTAAAAAGGCTTAAAGGGATGAATATTTGGATTTCTTCCTAAAGCGATTTGAATATTCCCCCTTCCCTCTACCACCCCCATTTTTCATTCTTTATCAGCAATAGGTATATTGGGTTTCGGGGCCCCCAGCTCTGAGGGCGGGGCCCCACTTGCAAAAGTACAGCAGGCTTTTCCCTTTTTTTGAACAGCAACGGTGAGTTACCCCCGGGGGATCCCTAGTTACCATGATCAGTCTTTTGCCTAGCTGTGATGAAGGTTTGAAAAACCGAAAAGGTTTGAAGATTGGGGACACTTTGCAGCATAGGGGAAATCTTTTTCAGGAAACTTTTTGGGCCACCGTGGCTTTTTCAGTCCATAAAAAAGGGGAAAAGACTTTAAGGAGGGAGGAGTATGAGGTAACCCAGTCCCTAAACCCGGGAGTCGAGTGTTCGGGTCCACAATCTTGAAAGAATGTACGCATGGGCCGTAGAACGGGTTATAAAATTAGTGAGGTGGGGTTTAAACGGGCGGAGGCGGGGTCATAGTGGACCATAAAACTAATGAGGTGGGTTTTTTCTTTCCCAAAGGTTGAACAAGTTTTTGAAAAATTTCCCTTTGTAACAAAAGATCCCATGATGCTGCATTTGTTTGACAGTTGGATGAAGGGTTTTGGGAAAAACCGACAAGTTGAAGATTGAGACACTTAGGGAAAGCATATGAGTAAAAGGTGATCCTTAATTGACAACGTTTTACCCACACAGTGGGTTTTTTTCAAGTCAAAAAACAGACTACCTAAAGGGGGAAAGGTTTACCAAAGTTTTTTCCCAGCCCGGGTTCAGAATGCTGGGGGTCAGGTGGAGAATGCTGCATCTAAATGATGTACCGAGTGGGGTTATGATTTAAAAAATCTTGGGTAATTTGGGGAAGGGAGATTGGTTTAAGTTTGTGAGCAAAACCTTTCCTGCAGTGTTCTTTCCATTCCTATGTTTTTATGTGGGATAGCAAATGAAGAATTTTTTCCTTGGCAAGTGGTTCACTATGTTACAGAACCCATTATTCGGGTTTGGGAAGTTTTTTCGGATATAGAAATAAGTGATGATTCCGGGGATTCTTCGGTTTTGAGTGTTGCCCTTCTGTGGCGATAATTTCTTGAGTTTCTGTATTTTATCAAATGGTTGTGTAAATTTTAACGGTGTTTTTTCAAAAGGCACCCCTTTATCGCCCAGACCTGCTTGCATGGTGACCTTACTTAACTCAGTGAAGAATGTTTGTTTGCCCCCCGTGGACTGAACCAAGATGCCCTCCATCGACAACTTTACCAGAAACCCTTAAGGAAAAATTGAGGGCAGGGGGAAGATGGAGATAGGGGCCTTTTGCCCGGGGGAAAAACAAGGAGGATTCGTGGGTTTAGTCCTCCTTTTTCCCGAGCCCCAAAGGTCAAGAAGGGTTTTCGTGTCATGGCGGGAAACAGCAGGGGACGAAAAGGGTTGACGATCAAAAAGACGAAGGAAACCCCAAAAAACAATGAAGGAAAAAAAGAAGAGACTGCTCGGAAACCCCTGGGGAAAAACCCCCAAAAGCTTTCTCGGTGCTACCCAAAGGGAAAGTGATTGGATTTGGGATCGCCCAGGGACGAACGAAAAACCCAAGGAAGGTAAGAAAAAATTTTGTTTTTTGGGGATAGGCAGGTTAGATACAGGGGAAAAGGGCATTTGCTTAAAGGAAGGAGTAGGAGAAAAAAGGGTATGTTTTCCCCCTTGGGGCGGGGATGGGGACATTTTTTAGCCGGTTTTTGACAACATCATGAAGGGTTTTAATGGGATCAACCCTATTTTTTGGGCCTCAGTGCTGGGGGGCAAGGAGGCGGAGGTAAAGTGAGGATTTTTTTTAAGAAAGTTCAGGAAGCTTATAGACAAAATTTAGGAAAAAAGGGGGGGGCCCCTTTTTTTGTGGTATTTTGCCAAGAAAGGTGTTGGAAATGAAGGGGTTGTCCAGAGAAATTTGGTTTTAAAATTGTTGGCGGGGATAAACCTGAAAGCAAAAATTTGGCAGTACCTTTCATTGAAAACTGGGACAACTTCGGGGGCCAAAAAATGACTTGGTATGCCAGGGAGGGGGTTTCACTTTTTCCGGGCAGGTGGGGTTTTTTCTTGCTAACTCATTGGGGGGTTGTTAGGACCTTTAAACAGGATTAGTTTAGGGGTTTTGGTTTTTAAAATGTTTAATAATGAGTAGGGATATTTTTGACTTTATGCCTAATTTTAAAGAATCTTAATATTTAAACTGTCAGGGAAAGAAAACTCGGGGTAATGTTTAATTTCAAAAAAATTGTGAAAAACAAAGATTTTTAAAATTTTTTTGCGGGGGGAAAAACATTTATATTTATTTTAGGGTTTAAACCAAGTCCAAAGTTCAAGAAAAGAAAAAATTAAGGGGAACTTTTTTGGGAAAAAGGGAAATGGCCCCGGGAACCCCCCTTTTGAAAAAAAAATTAAATTAAACCGGAAAAGGGGGGTTGATTTAAAGGTGGGGATTTTACTGTGGGTAATTTTTGGGGGATTTTTAATTTTTCCCCAAATTATAGGGTAAAGGGAAGGGGGGGGAAGGGGGGGGCTTATCTTGAGGGGGAAAAAATATTTTTTTGTTTTGATAAAATGGGGTTTAAAATTAGTTTTTGGAAGGGGGAAAGGAACAGGGGTTGGGGGGGGGGTTAAGTTGGGGAAAGGGTTAAAAAAACCTTTTCTAGGTTTTTATAAAAATCCAGGTTTTGGATCAGGTTGGGGAAAGGCCCCCTTTCTTTGGGGAAACCAAATTGTTAGGGTTCGGACACAAAACATTTTAAATTTTGGGGGGGGGGATTTTAACTTTTGGTAAATTGGGTTTTGGAATTCTAAAAATAATTTAGGGTTTTCCATGAAAGGAAAAAAATTTTCAGGAGGGTTTTTAAAAGGGGGAAAAATAAAGAAAAGGGGGTTTTTTTTTTAGCCCAGTTTGGGAAAAATAAAAAAACCCCCCGGGGAAAAATTTGGGATAAAGGGAGGGGAAGGGTAAAATCCCCATTTTTTGAATTTTTTGGGAATCCCGGGAATTAATGAAATACAGTAAAAATCCCTGATTTTTCGTTCGGGCCGGGTTTATAATGGACTTAGGGAACATTGTCTAATCTTGATTGGGGTTATTTTACTAATGATTTTTTTAAAGGATAATCTTTCTTATGAATATAAAGGGGATCTGTTTTTTATGATTGTTTTTTTTAATAATGTAACAGTGCCCAGGGGGGGGGGGGGGGGGGGGGGGGGGGGGGAATTTTACTTTCCCCCAGAGAAAATTAGGTCTAAAAATTAACGCCCCCAAAGGGGTTAAAAACGGGGAGGCTAAAGCTTCTATTAGGGGAAAAAAAGAGGAATTTAAAAGGCGCATCGGGAAGGGGAGGGTTTAAACCCTTTATTTAAACCAATATGTTCAGTTTAAAAAAGAGAAGAAAAAAAGGCGTTTAGAAAGGGTAAAGTACTTTAAATTAGAGTTTCTAATGAATCAAAAATTAAACCAAAGGGGTTTTTTTTCAAGTGTATAGGGCCCAAGGTGAAGGAAAAAGTAGGAAACCCCCAAAAAATTTGGGAAAGGACAGTGACGGATAATTTAACTGGGGGAAGTTTTTTCCTTATTTTAAAGCTATTTTTTGTCAGTTTTTAAAACAGGAAAAAATGGGAAAAGAGATTCCAGTAGTTAACAATTATTTTTGTTCCTGAAGAATTTAATTAAATAATATTTCTGTCACGAAAGGGGCCATGGTTATTAAACAGATAACAAAAAATGAAAAAAATAAGGGCCCCCGGGGCCCGATGATTGTTTTCCCAAGGGTTTCTTTAAAAAAATGCAAGATGGAGCTTAGTTTTGCCATTAAGAGTGGGATTCAAGGGGGTCCATCCTTAAAAGTGTTTGCCTAGTTGTGGAAGAAAGGCTAATGTGGTTTTATATTCAAAAACAGGGGATAAGTCCATCCTTCAAATTTCCCACCAATTAAACCCCGAAATTATAGTGGGCAAGTTATTAAAAATCCCAATTTTTACGGAAAATTAAACAGAAGTCCCCCTTTAAGAGCATAAAATTGATAAAATGAATCTCAGCCAAAGGGGTTTTTACGAGAGGCGTTTCCCCCCCTGGGGCCAAAATTACTGACTTCTTCAATAGAACATTTGAGGCAGTTGGGCAGTGATAAGGAATAAGATATTGTTTGTTAAAGGGAAAACACATTGCAACAAATTAAGGGGATCTTTTTTTTGAAACCCTTTCGGGCCAATGTGTAGGCGAAAAGTTTTTAAAATAAAAAATTCCTAACGTTGCATATGTGGGCTTACCTAACAATCTGTCGGGATTTTTTTTTACCCTTTTAAATTTTTCATGATATTGTTTATTTGGAAATTTTTGTAAAGCCCCTTCCCACAGAGTTTCCTCACAAGAGGGCTCTTAAGAAAAAAGGGGGGGGGGCCTCATAGTATAGGAGGGGAAATTTTTAGCAAAGGATTGAGGCATGGCCCCTTTCCAAAAAAAAGCAGAGAGTTACCATTAAGGGGGTGAAATCTGAATGGGGGGTTTTGTCCCCTAGTGGCGTTCCACAAGGATCAGTTTTTTGGGGCCCCCTCCTGTTTTATAATTTACATTGTTTGGTATTGTTTTTAAAACTATTGGCCCCAAAGCCTTCTCCAAGAACTGGAGGGGCTGACCACCTCAAAAATTTAAGGGGGGGTTTGGGGCTGTTTAAATTTCCCTTTCAAATTTTTCTTCTGCTTCTATCAACTTTTCTGTACTTGACTGAAGGGAAACCTACTGTGTAGGCGAAACCCTTTCATAATTTAAAATTCCTAACTGTTGAAAAGTGTCTTACCTAACAACCTGTGGTATTTTAACCATTTTTTAAAGGTTTTTAAAATTTTCATTAATGACCTTGTGAAGGGATTACTAAATGACCTGGGGTAAATTTGCTGATGATACAAAGATAGGCCTAATAATTAAATTTTGAGGAGGATATCAATGAACTCCCGGACCCATTGAACAAATTTAAAGTCTTGGTCTGAAAAAGGGGAGATGAATTTAATTGGGATAAGTGTTAAAGGGACTTTTTTTGGTTAAAGAAAATTTAACCCCCGAACTTTTTAATCTAGGTGAAGTAGAGCCCTTGGCATACCCGAAAGGTTTAAAAAGTTTGGGGGTCATGGTAAGCAAAAAACTAAAAGCCCAAAACAGCAGTGCCTTTGTGTGCGCAAAAAAAGGCCAACAGATTACTTGGATTTTTCTTTTAAAAAGTATAAGTAACAAAGTCCAGAAGTTATTTTTCAAACTCCAAAAACATCACTGTGGGCCTCAATTTTGATTTTTGGTGCCAGTTTTGGTCCCCTTAAATACAGGATGGGGGATAGACTCATTAGAGAACATTTCAGGGGAAGAATGACTAAAAATGATTTTCTGGTAAGGAAAACCCCCCGTATTTAAGAAATTAAAGCCTTAAATCTCCACTCTCTTTGGGGAAGCGTAGAATGAGGGGGGATATCATTTAAGTGGGATAAGTGGATGACGGGGATAAAAAAAATGGGACATAATAAAGTACTGAGGGGGTCCCAACCCAGGTAAGAACCAGGAATAAAGAATTTAAATTGGATAATTTTGATTTAGGGAAAGGGGCATAGGTAAGTTGGTTTTCTAACAGAAATTGTAATGCTTTGGGGAAAATTTTCCCGTGGGGGATAGAGGCTAGGACCCCTTGGGGTTGCTTTTAAAAAAGACTGGGAAAAAATATGAGTGGGGGGGGCCCCCGGGTTTGTTTTGGGGTCAGAGGTACGGGAGTTTTCTTTAGTACTTTAGGTGATGTGTTTTGGTAAGGACCTGCCTTTTATGGGCCAAATAGGGCCCCTTTTGCAGTGTTCCTACCCTTTTTATGGTTTTTTATGTATTGGTGTTCTTGAAATACGTGTTTGGAGGGGCCCTTGATGTTTCGCCCACGTATAATTTGTTGCAGTCCCTTAAAGGGTTTTTTATACCCTGCAGGGGGTGGAAGTTGTTCTGTCATTACTGGTGATGTCCTTGATGGTCGTGGTTGTGGGGTAGATACTTGGAAAGAAGTATTGGAAAAGATGTTAGAAACAGTCCGGGGAATGGATTGGTGGGGGGGGAATTATGATTCTTCTCGGCAGTGTCTTCTCTGGGGGTGTTTTTAAGATTTTTAATGCCCGTCCTCAGAGAAAAAACATGTTTAGAAGAGATTTCTAGTTCCCTCCCCAAACCCAAATCCATTGCCCAAAAAACCCTTTCCAAAATCATTTCCAATACCTCATTCCAAGTATCTACCTCCACAACCAGGGCCATTCAAAAGGGCATTACCAGGGGACAGACAGAACAAGCTACCACCCCCTTTCAGGGGGATACATAATCCCTTGTTTTTTTGGTCTATAGAACAAAAATCAGAAAATAAGAAGGTCCCCCCCTTTGAAATAACAAAGGGGGACTTATGACAAAGAGAAAAGAAATTTTTGCTCGATTTTTAAAAATTATTTTCTTCGGGTTTTTAACCCCAGGAAGACCCAAAAATAACAATATTC
Organism: Cherax quadricarinatus; assembly: GCF_026875155.1. Taxonomy (NCBI): domain Eukaryota; kingdom Metazoa; phylum Arthropoda; class Malacostraca; order Decapoda; family Parastacidae; genus Cherax; species Cherax quadricarinatus. The sequence continues at coordinate 45,968,567 of NC_069412.1, forward strand.
CAGTAATTTTTAAATTTTTTTTGTGGGCCAGAAGAAGATAAAATTTTGTAACATTTTAAAAGAACCCCTAGTTTAAAGGTTTTGGAAGCAGGGTAGACCGACCCGAAGCAAAAAAAGGGGCCCCCGGGTCCCGATGAGGGTTTTTTTAAGGGTTCTTAAGGGAATTTCAAAATGGAAGTTGTGAACCCTTAAAATAATATTTTTTTAAATTTTTCTCTTCAAAAAGGGGGTAGTGTCTGATAGTGGAAAATGGCTAAAAGTAATTCCTATTTTTTAAAAAAAGGGGACAAGTCGTTTTCCCCTCAAATTAACGCCCAATAAGCCCGACTTTCAATTGTAGGAAAAAATTTCTAGAGTCAATTATAGCTGAGGGGGTTTAAGAAGCCATCTCGATAACATTGCTTGATTAATGATTTCTCAGCCCTGGATTCACAAGAGGCCGGGCTTGTCTAACTAATTTATTAACTTTTTTTCAGTAAAGCTTTTGATTTCTGTTGACCCCGATAAAGGGAAATTTTTATTTTTTACTTTGATTTTAGTAAGGCTTTTGATAGGTTCAGCAAAAAAAAACTGTTTAAAAAAAGTGGGAGCTTGAAATTAAAATGGTATAAAATACCGAAAAGGTTGCCCGGGAAGACACAAATTCAACAGTTAGGTATCCCTTTTTTTTAAAGAAAAGTTTTTGCTACACAGTAGGTTTTTCAGAAAGTACAGAAAAGGTTTATAGAAGCGAAAATACTTAAGACGAGGGAATCAGTCCATCCCCCCTTAAAGTTTTGAGGTGGTCAAACCCTCAGTCCCGGAAGGGAAAAGCATTTTTCCATAGTATGAAAAATATTGGGGAAGAAGGGGACAAAGGTGGACTTTTTTTTAGCGCCAGGAGGGGGGAGACGTAGGCCACTAGGGGAGGTAAGAACTTTAGTTTTAGAAAGGTTGGTCCCTCTCAAACCCAGCCCCTCTCACAAATGGAAGTAGTCGAATTTTATTGGGAGGGCTATACCAAGGGTACCCCTTTTGTTGCGTGTCCCGACAGATTTAACATTAAAATGGTGATGGGGCTGGGTTAAATCGTTTTTTCAAGTTTCTTCCCGCTTCTATTCAAAATTTCTGTACTTGAATGAAGGGAAGGCCCCCCTTTTTTTAGGGAAACGTTTTTATAATAAAAAATACCCAAAGTTGCATATGTGTTTTACCTTTGGGAAGTGGCAGCTCTGGCATTGAGGGAAAAGTGCTCTCGTGGGTTTGGGGTTTATGGCTCACAGAAAAGGAAGAGAGAGTGTCCATAAATGGGGGTTTAAAACCCAGTGGGGAAACTGTAAAAAAGGGGCGTTCCAAAAGGGATCCCGTCTTAGGCCCGTCGTTGTTTAAAATATTTCAATGATCTTGATGAAAGGGAAATTTTCTAGTGATAAGAGCAAAACCGCCGATGACACAAAGATAGGTAGGATAATTGATTCAAACGTAGATGTTTCGCCTACACAGTAGGCTTCTTCAGTCGAGTACAGAAAAGTTGATAGAAGCAGAAGAGATTTGAAGACGATGTAATCAGTCCATCACCCTTAAAGTTTTGAGGTGGTCAGTCCCTCAGTCTAGAGAAGAGCATTGTTCTGTAAGTGTCTTACCTGGAAATATAAACACAAATGCAGTATAATGTGATCCTTTATTGACAACGTTTCACCCACACAGTGGGCTTTTTCAAGTCACACACGGATCTACCTGGGGTTGGAAGGTACGGGAGTATTTATAGTCATGTTCAGAATGTTGAGGTCAGGTGGAGAATGTTTGCATCTGATGATCTACGGGTGGGGTTATAGAGTCTTGGGTAGCTAGGCATGGGTATTGGACAAGTTGTGAGTAGACCTCTGCAGTGTTCTATGTTCTTATGTGGGATAGCGATGAAGAAGTTTCTTGGCGAGTGGTTCAGCTATGTTATAGAAGCCATTGTTCTGGTTGAAATTGTTGGTTATAGAGATAAGCGATGATTCCGGGATTTTCTGTATTGAGTGTTGTCTTCTGGGGCTATAAGTCTTGGTTTTCTGTAGTTAATTAAATGGTTGTGTGAATTGCGATGTTGTACACGGGCATTCCTTGTATCGTCAGTCCTGCTTGCATATTGGTGTTCTGAAATACGTGTTTGCAGGTCTTTTGATTTTTCCCCCACATATAATTTGTTGCAGTCATTACAAGGGATTATGTAAAACCCCTGCAGAGGATGGAGGCTTGTCCTGTCTACTACTGGTGTTGTCCTTGATGGTCGTGGTTGTGGAGGTAGATACTTGGAATTGATGTTTTGGCAAAGTTGTTGGAAACATGTTTGGCAATGGAGTTGGTGGGGATGGAATATGTATTCTTCTCGGCAGATGTCTTCTCTGGGTGTGTTGAACGTGTTTAATGCCCGCCGTCTCTGCAGTCTCTGATGAAAGTGACGAGGATAGTGAGTTTAGAAAATACTTGTTCAATTATAGTGCATTCTTCTCAAGGAACTCGTTTGCTTGCAGATTCTGAGTGAACGCAAGGGAAAAGCCTATATTACACACGTTTGGTTTTGGTGTCGTGAGTGAGAGTAGAAGTGGAGAAGATTCGTTTTTGGTTGGTGGGTTTTCGATAGAACATTAAACGTATGTTCTTGGTCAGCTTTGCAGAGCAGAACATCAAGGAAAAGGAAGAGTGTTGTCGACTTCTTCTTCAAGTGTGAATTGGATTGAAGGCTCGACACTGGTTGAGCTTGTCTTGGAGAGGCTTGAACGTTGAAGCGTTTAGAGTTCTATGAGGAGAATGTCGTCAACATTAACGGAGGCAAGGTGACAGACGAAAGGAATAAATGGAGGAGAATCGTTAGGCTTCTAGATGTTCATGTACTGGTTTCGCCAGGGGCCTGCATGAGTGGCGAACCCATGGGTAGTCAAAAGTCTGCTTGAAAGAGGTGATAGTGTTCAGATGAACACATCGACTTCTTGGTTGAGGGGTGATTACCTAATTCTTCTCCTGTTCTTCAAGTTTCTCCTACAGTATGGACTGATGAAGCCACGGTGTAGCGAAACGTTTCCTTAATGAAGATACCCAAGATGTTGCAAATGTGTTAATTATCAACATGCGGTTCACTGAAACCATTTCATCTACAAAAAGTAGTCGTTTTGATGGGGCTGCCTCGCATGGGCCAGTAGGCCTTCTGCCAGTGTTCTCAATTCTTTTGTTCTTATTGTCTTATGTAATGGACTGCAACAAAATTATCGTTGGCGAAACATCAAGGGACCTTCAAACAACTATTTCAGAACACCAATACGCAAGCAGGTCTGACGATACAAGGAATGCTGGGTACAACACCGTTTATTTCACACAACCACTTGATAAACCACAGGAAAACTCAGACTTATCGCCACAGAAGACAACACTCAATACCGAAGAATCCTGGAATCTCACTTTTTCTCTATATCCGACAAATTCACCCAGAATAAATGGCTTCTGTAACATAGCTGAACCATTGCAAGAAACTTCTTCATCGCTATCACACTTAAGAATAAACATAGGTATGGAAGAAGAACACTGCAGAAGGTCTGCTCACAAACTTATCCAATCTCCCTTCCAAGTTGGTTTAGAAAGACACGTAAGCAAACACTATAACTATTTATTAGAAAACGTTTCGGTCCTGGACTTGATTCACTTCTAACATTCAGAGGTAGAAGACATTATATATTTTAATGTCTTTCTAACCTATGTATGTTAGAAGTGATCCAAGGGTCCAGGGGACCGAAACGTTTTCTAATAAATATGTTATAGTGTTTGCTTACGTGTCTTTCTAAAAACCAACTTGTCGGTATTTATTACCAAGGTTTATACCCAACCTTACCAAGTTTACCAAATTTTAGACTTCTCTATAAACCCAACTCGGTACATCATCAGATGCAGCATCTCTCACCTGACTCAGCATTTGAACCTGACTGTAAATACTCGGTACCTTCCTCCTCCAGGTAGATCTGTTTGTGCTTGAAAAGCCCACTGTGTGGGCGCGAAACGTTGTCAATAAGGATACATTTTACATATGTGTTTATTTTTCCATGAGGCAAGGGTCGCTGGACCTATGGAACAAAACATTAATGATGGGCAAGTTCTCGTATTATCTAGAACTTTGGGACTCCCTGAAGCTGGCAGCTTGCCCCTCCTTTCCTCCCTGGTGTATAGAACAAAAGTCAAAGTCAGGACGAGGGCAGTCACTGGTAGGCGGGATTCCCCAGTGGAAGTAGGTCATTCACCCAAGAGATGGGTTAGTTGCAGGCAGCGTGATGAAGGTTCTTGTAGATGTCCTCACTGAACCAAGATCCATGATGTTGCAGTGTCTGACAAGTGTGTGTAAGAAAGTATATATAAAGTACCGACAATTTGAATTACAATATGATTACCTCATCTTTTGTATATAGTTCTACTGTCTTCCTATTCTGTCCTAGAATCTGTATTGATAAAGCCACTGGATGGCGAAACGTCTAAATAAAAGATATCCAGATGTTGCACATGTGTCTTAACTTTCATATTTTGTCGGAATTTTATACCTTTCTTACACAACTTCGTCAGAAACTGGCAACATCATGGTTTCTTGGTTCAGTGCGACATCTACAAGAACTTTCTTCTCGGCTGCTGCCACTAACCCCATCTTTTGGGAATGACCTACTTCCACTGGGGAATCCCGCCCATACCCAGTGACTGCCTCGTCTGCTGCCCGTCCCTTCCACGACGCCCTAAATAAACGTCAGTCTTCTTGCCTTTGCTTCAGTTCTCTCCACATGATGCTGTGAACACTAACGCCACAGGCCGAGGGACTGATTACCTCATCTTTTGTATATAGTTCTACTGTCCTTCCTATTATGTCCTAGAATCTGTATTGATAAAGCCACTGGATGGCGAAACGTCTAAATAAAGATATCCAGATGTTGCACATGTGTCTTAACTTTCATATTGTGGGTATTTTATACCTTTCTACACAACTTGTCAGACACTGCAACATCATGGAATCTTGGTTCAGAGGACATCTACAAGACCTTCTTCACGGCTGCTGCAACTAACCCATCTCTTTGGGAATGACCTACTTCCACTGGGGAATCCCGCCTACCAGTGACTGCCCTCGTCTGCTGCCCGTCCCTTCCACTGACGCCTATATAAACGTCAGTCTTCTTGCCTTTGCTTCAGATTCTCCTCCACCATGATGCTGTGAACACTAACTCCAAGGCCGAGGGACTGATTACCTCATCTTTTGTATATAGTTCTACTGTCTTCCTATTATGTCCTAGAATCTGTATTGATAAAGCCACTGGATGGCGAAACGTCTAAAATAAAGATATCCAGATGTTGCACATGTGTCTTAACTTTCATATTGTCGGTATTTTATACCTTTCTTACACAACTTGTCAGACACTGCAACATCATGGAATCTTGGTTCAGAGGACATCTACAAGACCTTCTTCACGGCTGCTGCAACTAACCCATCTCTTTGGGAATGACCTACTTCCACTGGGGAATCCCGCCTACCAGTGACTGCTCTCGTCTGCTGCCCGTCCCTTCCACTGACGCCTATATAAACGTCAGTCTTCTTGCCTTTGCTTCAGATTCTCCTCCACCATGATGCTGTGAACACTAACTCCAAGGCCGAGGGACTGATTACCTCATCTTTTGTATATAGTTCTACTCTCTTCCTATTATGTCCTAGAATCTGTATTGATAAAGCCACTGGATGGCGAAACGTCTAAAATAAAGATATCCAGATGTTGCACATGTGTCTTAACTTTCATATTGTCGGTATTTTATACCTTTCTTACACAAGATCCCATGATGCTGCAGTGTCTGACAGTTGTGATGAATGGTTTGAAAAACCGACAAGTTGAAGATTGAGACACTTATGCAGCATATGGAAATCTTTATTCAGGAAACGTTTCGCCACACAGTGGCTTCATCAGTCCAATACAAAGAGGAAGGCGTAAGGAGAGGAGGAGAATGAGGTAATCAGTCCCTCAACCTGGAGTCGATGTGTTCAGTCCATCAATCTTGTAGAATGTACAGCATAGGGCCGTAGACGTGGCTTATATACTGTAGTGAGGTGACGTGAAGCAGATGTTCAACCTTTGGACGAAGACGTACTTGGACTAGTGGATGGTACCACTATGACCCCGCCTCCATCTGCTTCACGTCACCTCACTACAGTATATAAGCCACGTCTACGGCCCTATGCTGTACATTCTACAAGATTGATGGACTGAACACATCGACTCCAGGTTGAGGGACTGATTACCTCATTTCTCCTCTCTCCTTACGCCTTCCTCTTTGTATTGGACTGATGAAGCCACTGTGTGGCGAAAACGTTTCCTGAATAAAGATTTCCATATGCTGCATAAGTGTCTCAATCTTCAACTTGTCGGTTTTTCAAACCATTCATCACAACTGTCAGACACTGCAGCATCATGGGATCTTGTTACAAAGAATTCTTCAACACTTGTTCAACCTTTGGACGAAGACCTACTTCGACTAGTGGATGGTACCACTATGACCCCGCCTCCATCTGCTTCACGTCACCTCACTACAGTATATAAGCCACGTCTACGGCCCTATGCTGTACATTCTACAAGATTGATGGACTGAACACATCGACTCCAGGTTGAGGGACTGATTACCTCATTCTCCTCCTCTCCTTACGCCTTCCTCTTTGTATTGGACTGATGAAGCCACTGTGTGGCGAAACGTTTCCTGAATAAAGATTTCCATATGCTGCATAAGTGTCTCAATCTTCAACTTGTCGGTTTTTCAAACCATTCATCACAACTGTCAGACACTGCAGCATCATGGGATCTTGTTACAAAGAATTCTTCAACACTTGTTCAACCTTTGGACGAAGACCTACTTCGACTAGTGGATGGTACCACTATGACCCCGCCTCCATCTGCTTCACGTCACCTCACTACAGTATATAAGCCACGTCTACGGCCCTATGCTGTACATTCTACAAGATTGATGGACTGAACACATCGACTCCAGGTTGAGGGACTGATTACCTCATTCTCCTCCTCTCCTTACGCCTTCCTCTTTGTATTGGCCTGATGAAGCCACTGTGTGGCGAAACGTTTCCTGAATAAAGATTTCCATATGCTGCATAAGTGTCTCAATCTTCAACTTGTCGGTTTTTCAAACCATTCATCACAACTGTCAGACACTGCAGCATCATGGGATCTTGTTACAAAGAATTCTTCAACACTTGTTCAACCTTTGGACGAAGACGTACTTCGACTAGTGGATGGTACCACTATGACCCCGCCTCCATCTGCTTCACGTCACCTCACTACAGTATATAAGCCACGTCTACGGCCCTATGCTGTACACTGCTTACTCACGATGCATTACTCTAACAGAGTAAAGATCAAACCAGCGAGTGGCACAACCAATGAGTCGTCCAAACTAGCACTTGCAGCTGTCGTTAGTGGCAGGCTGCAAGTCAAATGTAATGCGATTTTATCGCTCAAAGAGGCCTTTGTTGTCGTCTGTACAGACGACACAGAGGCTGAGAAACTACTTACCACCACTGCTACTACCACTCTACGAGACCAGGGATTTCTTGTCTTGACTTCCCCAGCACTGAGGGCCAGGAGAACTGTGTTCCTCAAGCGACTCGACAACCTTATCACTGTACAGGCCACTGAAGAAATCAAGTCATCTATCGAAGCAAAGAACCCTTGGGCCAAGGTGGACTTCATTACTAAAATTCCCAATGCTTCATCCATGCTGAAGGTCACCTTCAGTGACGTCAACATGGCAGCCAGAGCTTCTCGCTGAGGGCCTGGCTATTCACTACTTCCACATCAACCCAGCCTTCATCGAAGCAGAGAAATTCCAACATATCTCACAGTGCTATAATTGTTACTCATACTTACACACCACAAATGATTGTCCTACCAAGGACAAGAAGTTCTGCTCACCTGTGGCCGTGAGGGTCATGACTTCAAGAATTGCACTACTGCTTCACCACCTAAATGCTTGAACTGCAAGAATGACCACCATACTCTTGCTGCCAGGTGCCCTACCAGAAGAGACATACTCAAGAAACAACAACAACAAAAGAAACCCAACCCACAAGCAACCACATATTCTGCTATCGCCAAGCTTCAAGCAGACACTACCAAGATACTACATGCCACGCAAGCTGCTCCCACCACTTCCCTGCCAGCACCTATTGCCGACTCCACCAAGATTCTTTGTTGCATTATGTATGCTCATGTACAGAATGCAGCTGAGCCTGGTTCCTTCAACACCACCATCAATGAACTTTTCAAACTAAATAATATGCCTGGCCTCACATTCCCTGCATCACCACCTTCCACTGAGATCCTAAAATCTACTGCAAATATTACCAGCATCACCGCTGCTCTACCGCTGTCACAACCTCCACTAGACACAGAGATGGACCGATCAGAGACCTCTGAGACGTCGGCAAAACCCACCAATGAGAGTCCACTACCGCTTTCATCCACTGCTAGAGCAACTGACCAGTCGGAAATCTCGCCTTCACCAGTTCAGCCACCAGCCAAGAAAGCAAAAACACAAGACACTGCGGATGCACCTCACGGTGCCACTGTCACTGACACTGCTGCACCACAACGGGTCCGATATCTGAAGGGTGTATACTTCTACACAACCAAGGAGTATAAGAACACAATGCTGTCTTCAGAAATCCATCATCACCTCCAGGACGGAACAGTCAAGTATACCTACGACCAAACTGCTACATACACCACTGAAGACATGACCAGACTACTCACTGCCAACACCCAACACCTTGTGGAAGTCAGATACACCTCAAAGAGAAAATTCAGGATGCTTCAGAATAGGGACCTTGAAGACGGTACCCTCGTCTAGCACGACTATCCATGACCATTCACCCAGCACTTTGCTGTCCGCTAAAGCTGGGGTGTGGCTCCAATCAACCCTGTAACTGCTGCCTCTGCCCGACTGCGCTTCTCTTTGGGGAAGTCAGCGCAAGATAGAAGAAGACGACATCCTCCAACCGGAGGGCCAAGAAAGAAGAAAGATGATTATCGTCACCCCCCACCCGGGGGCCACTGCCGGGTCACCATCTGGAGAAGACCTAGGCCAGAAGGACCTGCGAATCAACATGAATGAAAATGAACACCAACACACGAAACTCCACACAGGAGAGCACAGCGCTAGCACGATCGACACCATGCATTGCCCTTCTAGGGCATGGTTGGTGCCAGAGCCAGAGTTTGTACCTTACAAGATGAGGGGGGTACTTGTGCCTCCTCCCATGGGAGACTTAGGTCTCAGACACTCCCTAGACAGGGAGCCAGTGCCGGGCCACCACTTGGAAGGGCCCGGGCCGGGAAAATACCGGCGAATCTTTAACAACAACAACCTATGCTGTACATTCTACAAGATTGATGGACTGAACACATCGACTCCAGGTTGAGGGACTGATTACCTCATTCTCCTCCTCTCCTTACGCCTTCCTCTTTGTATTGGACTGATGAAGCCACTGTGTGGCGAAACGTTTCCTGAATAAAGATTTCCATATGCTGCATAAGTGTCTCAATCAGAATGAAATGTGCTCGATTTTAAATAATTATTTTCACTCGGTTTTTACACAGGAAGACACTAATAATATTCCGGTAATTAATTTTTATAGTGGATCAGAAGAAGACAAATTATGTAACATCACAGTCACTAGTGAAATGGTTGTGAAGCAGACCGACTGAAGTAAAATAAGTCACCGGGTCCTGATGAGGTTTTTTCAAGGGTTCTTAAGGAATGCAAAATGGAAGTCTGTGAACCATTAACTAATATTTTTAATTTATCTCTTCAAACAGGTGTAGTGTCTGATATGTGGAAGATGGCTAATGTAATTCCTATTTTTAAAACAGGGGGACAAGTCGTTACCGTCAAATTACCGCCCAATTGTAGGCAAGTTGCTAGAGTCAATTATAGCTGAGGTTATAAGAAGCCATCTCGATAAGCATAGCTTGATTAATGATACTCAGCATGGATTCACAAGAGGCCGGTCTTGTATAACTAATTTATTAACTTTCTTCAGTAAAGCTTTTGAGGCTGTTGACCACGATAAAGAATTTGATATTGTGATGAATGGTTTGAAAAACCGACAAGTTGAAGATTGAGACACTTATGCAGCATATGGGAATCTTTATTCAGGAAACGTTTCGCCACACAGTGGCTTCATCAGTCCAATACAAAGAGGAAGGCGTAAGGAGAGGAGGAGAATGAGGTAATCAGTCCCTCAACCTGGAGTCGATGTGTTCAGTCCATCAATTCTACAAGATTGATGGACTGAACACATCGACTCCAGGTTGAGGGACTGATTACCTCATTCTCCTCCTCTCCTTACGCCTTCCTCTTTGTATTGGACTGATGAAGCCACTGTGTGGCGAAACGTTTCCTGAATAAAGATTCCCATATGCTGCATAAGTGTCTCAATCTTCAATTTGATATTGTTTACTTAGATTTTAGTAAGGCATTTGATAGAGTACCGCACCAAAGACTGTTGAAGAAAGTAGCAGCTCATGGCATTGGGGGAAGGGTGCTCTCGTGGATCGAGTCATGGCTCACAGACAGGAAGCAGAGAGTGTCCATAAATGGGGTTAAATCCGAGTGGGGATCAGTAACAAGTGGCGTTCCACAGGGATCAGTCTTGGGCCCGTTGTTGTTTATAATATATATCAATGTTCTTGATGAAGGAATTGCTAGTGATATGAGCAAATTCGCCGATGACACGAAGATAGGTAGGATAATTGATTCAAACGTAGATGTTAGGGAACTTCAGGAGGATTTAGACAAACTCTACTCTTGGTCAGAAAAGTGGCAGATGCAGTTCAATGTAGATAAATGCAAGGTTCTGAAGCTCGGGAGTGTCCATAACCCTAGCACTTATAAGTTAAATAATGTAGAACTTAGCCATACAGATTGCGAAAAGGACTTGGGGGTTATGGTAAGCAGCAACCTTAAACCAAGACAGCAATGCCTAAGCGTACGTAATAAGGCAAATAGATTACTGGGATTTATATCAAGAAGTGTAAGCAACAGAAGTCCAGAGGTCATACTGCAGCTTTATACATCATTAGTAAGGCCTCACCTAGATTATGCAGCTCAATTCTGGTCTCCATACTACAGGTATAGGACAGCAATAGAGATAATTAGGAGGAAGGGTGGGAAACCTGTAATATGTGGCATTTTGCCAAGGAGAGGAGTTGGAAATGAATGGTTGTCCAGAGCAATTGGTGTCAATTGCTGGCTGGACAAATACTGTAAGGAAAATGCGGTAACATTCATTGACAACTGGGACCTCTTCTATGGCAGAAATGACATGTATGCCAGGGATGGGGTTCACTTATCTAGGTGTGGGGTGGGAGCACTGGCCAACGCAGTGGAGGGAGCTGTTAGGTCTTTAAACTAGGAATAGTTAGTGGTATGGGTTTTGGCGGGAAAGCTGTGAAGTCGCAGGGTAGTAACATGAGTACTAGGTGAACTAGTAATAGGCAAAATGAGGTGGATATTGGAAAGCCAGTGGCCCCAATTGACAAGGACAGAAATTGGTTTAGGGGAAATTAAAAAAGAAAGGAGCGGGAAAGGGGTAAAGAGAGAGGGGGGGTCTTAAATTTTTTAAACAAAAATATTTCGCAGTGTTTGGAATAAGAGGGGAAGGGAGTTGAGATAGTTGCTAGTGCAGGAAAACATAGATGTTTTTTCCCTTTATAGACGGGTTTTAAATTTAAAAAAAAGTGGGGAATGCCTGCAGAATGTCAAAATTCGGGGTTTTTAAAATTGTTCCAAGTAGAAAGAAGTATGGGGAAGGGGGGGTGGGGTGGTTTGGGTATGTCCGAAAATCGCTTAAACTGTTGAATAAAAAACGGGTATTAAGTCTAAAGAAAACACTACGAGTCTTTTTGGGATGGGAATTTTAAAGAGGGAATGAAAAATTAATTTTAGGTGTGATATACCGCCCCCCCAAAATTTAGTTTGGGCCCAAGGGACTAAAAATGGGGGGAAAATTTGTTAAGGCCACAAGGCACGATAATGTAATTTCTAGGGACTTTAATTTTAGTCTATTGTTTGGGAAATTTTCTTTGACGGGGGAATTTTTGAAATCATACGATTTCTTAGAAGTATTTCAGGTTTGGGTTTTTTGCAGCAGTTTGTGACAGGGAAACCCAAAAGGGGAAAAAAAACCTTTCTTGACTTAGGGTTTTGCCAAACAATGAAACCCCTTTTTAAAAAATTTAGAAGTTTCAGAGGGGGGAAATGGGTGCTAGCGACCACAAATTTTAAATTTCATTTTTGAATTTAATGGGGAAATATGATAGTAGGGATAACTCAAATAAAAAGTCCCCGGGTTTTCGCCCTTTGCCCGATTTCGATGGGCCCTTTGAGAAACTTTTCATTTTGTTGACTGGGGTTTAAAGAAAAGAGGGTATCAATATGACAGTTTTTTTGAAAAAAAAAATTTCATTTTCTGCTCAAAAAACGTTTTTCCCTTATAAGGAAATTAGATCAAATAGAAAATGGAAACCCAAAAAGGATGAATAATAGGCTGAAATATTATAGGGCTTTAAAAAAAGGAATTTATGGGTTTTCAAAAGGGGGGGTCACCCTTTTGAATCAGTATTTGGGGCATTTTTAAACCCCCCGGGGGTAAGGGAAAAACTAAAAGGGGGCTATGAAATTAAAAATTGCTGGGATTCTAAAAAAAAACCCAAAAAATTTTTTCCCGGTAATAGAACAAAAGTCGAGATTAAAATTGGTCCCCTTAAAAAATTAACTATGGGGCATCTTATTTACAAAAAGAATGAAAAGTGCTCGATTTTTTAAAAAATTATTTTCTCTCGGTTTTTACACAGGAAAACACCAATAATTTTTCCCCGGGAAATTAAATTTTTTAGTGGATCAGAGAAAATTTAAATTTTTGTAAAATCACAGTCAAATAGTGAAATGGTTGTGAAGCATAGACCGACTGAAGCAAAATAAGTCACCGGGTCCTGATGAGGTTTTTTCAAGGGTTCTTAGGAATGCAAAATGGAAGTCTGTGAACCATTAACTAATATTTTTAATTTATCTCTTTCAAACAGGTGTAGTGTCTGATATGTGGAAGATGGCTAATGTAATTCCTATTTTTAAAACAGGGGACAAGTCGTTACCGTCAAATTACAGCCCAATAAGCCTGACCTCAATTGTAGGCAAATTACTAGAGTCAATTATAGCTGAGATTATAAGAAGCCATCTCGATAAGCATAGCTTGATTAATGATACTCAGCATGGATTCACAAGAGGCCGGTCTTGTCTAACTAATTTATTAACTTTCTTCAGTAAAGCTTTTGAGGCTGTTGACCATGATAAAGAATTTGATATTATTTACTTAGATTTTAGTAAGGCATTTGATAGAGTTCCGCACCAAAGACTGTTGAAGAAAGTAGCAGCTCATGGCATTGGGGGTAGGGTGCTCTCGAGGATCGAGTCATGGCTCACAGACAGGAAGCAGAGAGTGTCCATAAATGGGGTTATATCCGAGTGGGGATCAGTAACAAGTGGCGTTCCACAGGGATCAGTCTTGGGCCCGTTGTTGTTTATAATATATATCAATGATCTTGATGAAGGAATTACTAGTGATATGAGCAAATTCGCCGATGACACGAAGATAGGTAGGATAACTGATTCAAACGTAGATGTTAGGGAACTTCAGGAGGATTTAGACAAACTTTACTCTTGGTCAAAAAAGTGGCAGATGCAGTTCAATGTAGATAAATGCAAGGTTCTGAAGCTCGGGAGTGTCCATAACCCTAGCACTTATAAGTTAAATAATGTAGAACTTAGCCATACAGATTGCGAAAAGGACTTGGGGGTTATGGTAAGCAGCAACCTTAAACCCAAAGACAGCAATGCCTAAGCGTACATAATAAGGCAAATAGATTACTGGGATTTATATCAAGAAGTGTAAGCAACAGAAGTCCAGAGGTCATACTGCAGCTTTATACATCATTAGTAAGGCCTCACCTAGATTATGCAGCTCAATTCTGGTCTCCATATTACAGAATGGACATAAATTCGTTAGAAAACATTCAGCGTAGGATGACTAAATTAATACATAGCATTAGAAATCTTCCTTATGAAGAAAGATTGAAGACTCTTAAGTTACATTCACTTGTTAGACGAAGAATGAGGGGAGACCTGATCGAAGTGGAAGACAGGAATAAATAAAGGGGATGTAAATAGTGTGCTGAAAATATCTAGCCTAGACAGGACTCGCAGCAATGGTTTTAAGTTGGAAAAATTCAGATTCAGGAGGGATATAGGAAAGTACTGGTTTGGTAATAGAGTTGTGGATGAGTGGAACAAACTCCCAAGTACCCCGGCCGGGGTATGGTTTATTTGCAATCGTGTCATTACGATTTCTTAAGTCATGTTGACGGCAGTGAAGGGATTGACCTAGAGTTCGTCACGGCCACGCTAGCTGGAGATTCGTCTGTAAAAACTTGCATTTGTGGTCACAGAGGTGCCTGTGAAAATTTCCTATGGTGTAGAAATAAAACCTAGTTGGATGAATTTTAAATTGTGGCTAGCTGGTCTAGTGGCTAGCGCGACGGGCTGGAGTTTTGAGACTCTATGACCGCGGGTTCAATCCCGGCCGGGGGTATGGTTTATTTGCAATTGTGTCATTACGATTTCTTAAGTCATGTTGACGGCAGTGAAGGGACTTGAGCTAGAGTTCGTCACGGCCACGCTAGCTGGAGATTCGTCTGTAAAAACTTGCATTTGTGGTCACAGAGGTGCCTGTGCTAACTTTCCTATGGTGTAGAAATATACCTAGTTGGATGAATCTTATTGTGGCTAGCTGGTCTAGTGGCTAGCGCGACGGGCTGGAGTTTTGAGACTCTATGACCGCGGGTTCAATCCCGGCCGGGGGTATGGTTTAGAGGCCAGAACGTTGTGTAGCTTTAAAAATAGGTTGGATAAATACATGAGTAGATGTGGGTGGGTGTGAGTTGGACCTGATAGCTTGTGCTAACAGGTCGGTTGCCGTGTTCCTCCCTTAAGTCAATGTGACCTGACCTGACTAGGTTGGGTGCATTGGCTTAAGCCGGTAGGGACTTGGACCTGCCTCGCATGGGCCAGTAGGCCTTCTGCAGTGTTCCTTCGTTCTTATGTTCTTATGTTCTTAAGTGTATAAGTGGAAGATAGGTATTAATAAAGGGGATATTAACAAGGTCTTGAGGATATCTCTCCAAGAGAGAACCCGCAGTAATGGATTTAAATTAGATAAGTTTAGATTTAGAAAGGACATAGGAAAGTATTGGTTTGGAAATAGGGTAGTTGATGAGTGGAACAGTCTACCTAGTTGGGTTATTGAGGCTAGGACTTTGGGTAGTTTCAAATTTAGGTTGGATAAGTACATGAGTGGGAGGGGTTGGATTTGAGAGGGACTTGCACATCGGAGCTTGTTTCTTGGGTGGCATTGAAAATTGGGTTGGTCAAATGTTTGTTAGTGGGATGAATTGTAAAGGACCTGCCTAGTATGGGCCAACAGGCTTGCTGCAGTGTTCCTCCTTTCTTATGTTCTTATGTTATCAGCCAAGGTAGATGCACATGTGTACTCTCACACCACCTGCTTGCCGTCTGTCCAGGCTTGAATACCATCTGGATGCTTCTGGCTGCCATCAGATCTGCATAGTTGGGGTGGCTCCCTTACTGCTGGGATTTCAGTTGTTGTGAGGATCCTCTTGATAATGATATTAACTTCTTCATGTCTTAAAATCTTTCCCTTGGATTTTTGGCACACAAGACCATGGGATCCGAATCGGTCTGCTGCTTCACTGCCACAAATACACCTGTGTTCGGGAAGAATAGGGGCGGCAAGTCGAAGGGCAACACCAATATGGATGGTCTGTGTGTCGTGACATGTGCCAAGGTTGGAGTTGGGAACAGCCAACAAAAAGTCACCTGCATGAGGAGCTCTCACTGCCAAGAGATGGGCTCTATCCTTCCCCAACACACAATGATGCATTGTTGAGGCTATGTTTTCACTATTGAACAATCCCAGTGTGACTGTAGTCGTTGGGTGGGGCAGGTATAGTTTCAGAGCCAATTAGATTATCCCAGATCCTGGCTCCGTCAATAAACTTTTGGTCCTGGACTCCAATCTTGTCCCTAAGATGTTCAGGGAGAATCGCTGCTTCAAGTCCACTGGATGCAACGCATGTGTACATAAAAGCAGGTAGAGTAATCTGTTGATAAATTAGACACATGTGCAACTCTTGGGTATCTTTATTGAGGAAACGTTTCGCCACACAGTGGCTTCATCAGTCCATACAAAGGAGAATCTTGAAGAACAGGAGGAGAATGATGAAGATACCCAAGAGTTGCACATGTGTCTAATTTATCAACATGTCGGTTCTCCGAACCATTTATCTACAAAGAGTAATCTGTGATGACTGGCGGACAACAATGCCTCCTAGTCTGGAAGTGTAGCTTGGTTCCACTGCTCATCTTCTTGAGTAAGGTTAAGTACTTTCGTAAAAAACTGCCTCAGGATACTGTCATATTCTTGCAGTATAGGGTTATATGGAGGTGCATATCTTAGGAAATATGTTAACCTGGGAAGAGTGAAGCACTTTGTGAGAAGGTACAAATATACATCTTTCTTCTTTCAAAAAACCGGCCGTATTCCACCAATACAGGGTGGCCCAAAAAGAAAAAAGCTTCTCTTTTTATCCCTAGTAATGTATACAGGAGAAGGAGTTACTAGTCCCTTGCTCCCGGCATTTAAGTCTCCCGTTACGACACACATTGCATACGGAGGAAGGATTCTGTTCCTCTTTCGTATGGAGATGTACATATATAAACATAAATAGAATAGTTCAGTATATCAAAGAATATGAATCCTCTCCAGTCTCCGTCCCTGACTTTCGCTTGGCTGATTTCATAGGACTGAAAAATTACTTAGGTGGGCTGAACTGGAATGACCTGACTAAGGGTCAGGTAGGTGGTGATGGTTGCCGATATGATGCTTTCCAGGGCATAATTCTAGCTGCTCAGTCAAATTATGTTCCAAATAGGGAAATCAGATCAAACAAAAATGATCCTAAATGGATGAACAATAGATTAAAATATCTGATTGGTCAAAAGAGAGGCATATATAGGCAAATCAAAAGAGGAGAGGGGCAATTGAGAAATCGATATATTCAGTTAAAGAGAGAAATAAAAAAGGGAATTAG
Organism: Cherax quadricarinatus; assembly: GCF_026875155.1. Taxonomy (NCBI): domain Eukaryota; kingdom Metazoa; phylum Arthropoda; class Malacostraca; order Decapoda; family Parastacidae; genus Cherax; species Cherax quadricarinatus. The sequence goes on from NC_069412.1 coordinate 45,985,828, forward strand.
AAAAGCAAAAAGAGATTATGAGGTTAAAGTTGCAAGAGAATCGAAGACTAACCCAAAAGGATTCTTTCAGGTATACAGAAGTAAGATCAGGGACAAGATTTGGCCCACTCAAAAGTTCCTCGGGTCAGCTCACTGACAGTGATAAGGAAATGTTTTAGAATTTTTAACACATACTTCCCCTCAGTTTTTACACAGGAGGATACCAGCGATATTCCAGTAATGATAAATTATGTAGAACAGGACGATTAATAAACTGTGCACTATTAGGGTCACAAATGACATGGTCCTTAGGCAAATAGATAAATTAAAACCTAACAAATCCCCAGGCCCTGATGAACTGTATGCAAGGGTTCTAAAGGAATGTAAAGAGGAGCTTAGCACACCTTTGGCTAATCTTTTCAACATATCACTACAAACTGGCATGGTGCCAGATAAGTGGAAAATGGCAAAGGGTGATCCCTATTTTAAAAACAGGTGACAGGTCCTTAGCTTCGAACTATAGACCAATAACCCTAACCTCCATAGTGGGAAATTTATGGAATCAATAATTCCCGAGGCAGTTCGTAGCCACCTTGAAAAGCATAAATTAATCAACGAATCTCAGCATGGTTTTTACAAAGGGGCTTTCCTGCCTTACGAATTTATTAACTTTTTTCACTAAGGTATTTGAGGAGGTAGATCATGGTAATGAATATGATAGTGTATATGGACTTCAGTAAGGCTTTTGACAGGGTCCCACATCAGAGACTATTGAGGAAAATTAAAGCACATGGAATAGGGGAAATTTTTTCCTGGATTTGAGGCATTGTTGACAAATTTGGCAGCAGAGAGTTTGCATAAATGGGGAGAAAATCAGAGTGGGGAAGCGTCACGAGCGGTGTTCCACAGGGGTCAGTGTTGGGCCCCCTGCTGTTCACAATCTAAAATAAACGACATAGATGAGGGGGATAAAGAGGCGACATCGGCAAGTTTGCCGATGGGCACCAAAATAGGCCGTCGAATTCATTCTGACGAGGACATTAGAGCACTCCCGGAAGATTTGAATAGACTGATGCAGGGGTCGGAGAAGTGGCAGATGATTTTAAATATAGACAAATGCAAAGTTCAAAATGTTGGACAGGACAAAACCATGCCAATATAAACTAAATAATGTAATTTTAATATTCGGATTGCGAAAAAAGATTTGGGAGTTCGGTTAGCAGAATCGAAACAGACAACGTGCATAAGTGTTCGCAAAAAAAGCTAATAGAATCCTTGGCTTCATATAAGAAGCATAAATATAGGAGTCCTCAGGTTGTTCTTAAACTCTATACATCCGGGTTTAGGCCTATTTGTTATGCTGCACAGTTTTGGTCACCGTTTACAGAATGGATAAAAATTTCTCGGGAAAAATGTACAAAGGAGGATGAAAAAAGTTGATCCATGTATCAAAAACCTTTTCCCTATGAGGATAGACAAGGGCCCTAAATCTGCCCCTAGAAAGACGAAATTGGGGGGGATATGTTTGAGGTGTAAAAGGAAAGACAGGAATAAAAAAAGGGGAATGAAAATATGTGCTGAAAATATCTACCCTAGCGGGATGCAGAAATGGTTTTAAGTTGGAAAAAATTAGATTCGGGAAGGTTTTAAGGAAAGTACTGGGTTTTGGGAAAAGAGTTGTGGATGAGGGAACAAATCCCAAGTACCGTTTAAGAGGGGAAAAACGTTGTGTAGCTTTAAAAATAGGTTGGTAAAATGAGTAGATGTGGGTGGGGGGTGAGTTAGACCTGTAGCTTTTTGGGACCAGGTCGGTTGCCCTGTTCCTCCCTTTTTAGTTGGCGACCTGACTAGGTTTGGGGGCATTGGGGTAAGCCTAGGGGCTTGGACCCCGCCTGCATGGGCAGTAGGCCTCTGCAGTGTTCCTTGTTCTTTTTCTTTGTGCAAATCTGGGGTTTTTTATTGTAGCGTTTCGCCATCAGTGGTTTATCAAAACAAATTCTGGGGCATAACTTGGGAAAACAGTAGAACTATGTACAGAAGATGAGGTAAACAGCCCTCAACCCCCAGGAGTAGGTGCGAAGGGCCCCATAGTCGTGGAGATTTTGAAGCAGAAGAAAAGGACTGGCGCTTTTATAGTAACGTCAGGTGTTGCAACGAGGGGGAATACTACTACAATAACCATCTCTTGGGAAGGACCCCATTCCACTGGGGAATCCCGCCCCCCAGTAAAATGCCCTCGTCTGTTTAAACCTGACGTTACTTATAAGCCCAGGGGTCCTTTTTTTCTGCTTCAGAATCTCACGACTTTTGGGGCTCTTCGCACCCACTCCTAGGTTGAGGGATGTTACCTCACTTTGACATAGTTCTACTGTCTTCAAGTTATGTCCTAGAATTTGTATTGATAATAGCCACTGGATGGCGAAACGTCTAAAATAATGATTAACAAGATGTTGCAACATGTGTTCTTAATCTCATTTTGTCGGTCTATTGTATACCATTCGTACACTACTCTAGAGTTGACGCAATCCAAGTATGCTCGCACGCATTTACCCAATGGATGGCCATGCTGAGGGCGCTGGAACATTGAAAGAGGTTTGGCCCCTGGGCTCTGGTGGTGTCAGGAGTCTGGAAACCAATTCTTTGAGGAAACGCTCTGTGGCCATTCTTCCCTCAAGATCCCAAGGTCCTCTCCCTGTCCACTGAACATTTTGATACCTATGGGTTTATGTCTCTGTACTTGGTAATCTTGATCCTCTCATAAGTGATCAAAAGCCTCTCCTTTGTTGCCCTATACAGTCGACAATGGTGTCAGTCACAAGAATCAAACACGCAGATACGTCCATGCTAAAAGACTAACATTTTCCAAGGTTAGATGGTGGTTCCATTGGGCAGGTTTGCTGGGTTGTGAGTACTGCAGGAATGCTAGGGATCGGGGGGTTCTCAGCAGGGCATCCAGCTGAAACAAGGAGGTACTTCACCGTCTCTCGAGTGCCAGCCTTGGTTTTGGAGCTGTTTAGACTGTGATAGACCGTATTAATCGCTTTGTGCGTCTCTGGAATAATTATACGTTATTTCCGTGTAAATTATAATATAAAGAGTGTTTTGGGAAGTATGGCCGTCTGGTTTTATTGCCTTTTGTTACGCTCAAACTCGTTTTTCTAATTTTATCGCTCATTTTTTTTTAATATGTTGATCTCTGTAGAAGTATCGTTTGTTCTAAGCTGAGTTCCGTTCTTCAAACTCTCCTTACTTCTTTCAGTAAAGTCCTGTTTGAACTCTTTTCGTTCCTTTTGCATACCTCTGTGTCATCTTGCTTAGGTTTCTCCCTGTATGAAGGTAGAACCAGGAATATTCAGGACACAAATACACAACCGAACAAATAACTTTTTCTGATAGCTTACTGTTAATCTTTATTTGTGAATTTAAGTTGTCAACAAACACGAATTATTCATTTTTTATAAATTATTTTTCTTTCGATTTCATTAAAACGTATCTTAATAGCATACGGGTATTATTGTAGTTTTCTTTAAAGCAAAAGTTATTGTATTATTTACACTTACTTTTGGTCTTATTACTGTCTTAAAAAAACAAGTTTGTAATGATTACCACATAAGATTCTCATTATGATTCTTTAAATGTTCCAACATTGTCTTCATTATCATATATTTATTAGAAGTTACTCACGTCAAGGACACGTTCACATCAATGTCCCATAAATTTTACATTTCTACGCTTAATGCATTGAAATTTAAAGGCTTGTGGATTTCCGTTAAATGTGACTGAGAGAATTGTAACTGCGTCTCATGGGCCAGTAGGCCTGCTGCAGTGTTCCTTCTTTCTTATGTTCTTTGTTTCTGTTGACTTGCTGCAGATTATTGCTAGCTGTTCACCCTCTTTCAGGAGAAATATATATATTTTTTTTTTTACCAGGCTCAATTGTTCCTGGCTTACAACCTTCCTTTCCCCCTCATTCCCAAAGAAAGAAAAATCCTCTTCCAGAAAAATTCTATACTTAATATCCTATTTTTTTTTTGTTTACAATATACTAATTGTTTCAGAACAAGGTATAGCAAAGACTGAAAAAAAAATCTTTTAATTTTCTTACCTGTTGTAATAAAGTTGGTAGAATTACCGACAATATGCTAAAAGGTAAAAGGACACAAGTGCAACTAATGTGCATTTATTGTGGCAACGTTTCGCTTCCAGGAGCTTTATCAAGCCATTAATGGCTTGATAAAGCTACTGGAGAGAGAAACGTTGCACAAGATATGTCACATTAGTTGCACTTGTGTCCTTTTCTTACCTGTTATTTAGAGCTGTGACAAGCGGGCTGTTCTTAGCACCAATCATTGCAAACATCTGCACAAGACCTTCTTCTTTGGACTCGTAAAATGAACACTGACCTGTAAAATTTAATATGAAAGCAGTTTTATTAGCACAATTTTATCTAAAAAATTTTACAAATAATTTATCCACAAGTTAAATGTAGGTTAATATTTGTTATTATAGCAGTGGTCGACATAGATACAAAGTTATACCATCTTTGAATTTAAATGTTAGTTAATGATAGATACAAGGAAGTGTGTTCAAAAATGGTTTAAAATAACGTGCGAAAACACTAGAACATTTTAATCAGAAAACGTTTCGGTCGTGGAACTTTCATCATCTATAACGGAAAATTTCACTAAGAATTGAGAACATAAGATTATCATTTTGTAACGTATCGTAGCATAGGTTACAATTTTTTGTATATTTTGTAACGTATCGTAGCATGGTACAATATTTGTATATTTTGTAACGTATCGTAGCATAGGTTACATTATTTGTATATTTTGTAACGTATCGTACCCATAGGTTACAATATTTGTATATTTTGTAACCCAGGCAACATGGGTTTAAAAACAGGTCGCTCCTGTCTGTCTCAACTACTGGATCACTACGACAAGGTCCTAAATGCACTAGAAGACAAAAAGAATGCAGATGTAATATATACAGACTTTGCAAAAGCCTTCGACAAGTGTGACCATGGCGTAATTAGCGCACAAAATGCGTACTAAAGGATAACAGGAAAAGTCGGTCGATGGATCTATAATTTCCTCACAAACAGAACACAGAGAGTAGTCGTCAACAGAGTAAAGTCCGAGGCGCTCCGGTGAAAAGCTCTGTTCCACAAGGCACAGTACTCGCTCCCATCTTTTTTCCTCATCCTCATATCCGACATAGACAAGGATGTCAGCCACAGCACCGTGTCTTCCTTTGCAGATGACACCCGAATCTGCATGACAGTGTCTTCCATTGCAGACACTGCAAAGCTCCAGGCGGACATAAAACCAAATCTTTCAGTGGGCTGCAGAAAACAATATGAAGTTCAACGATGAGAAATTTCAATTACTCAGATATGGTTTAAACATGGGGAAATTTTAAATCTTCATCAGAGTACAAAACAAATTCTGGCCACAAAATAGAGCGAAACACCAACGTCAAAGACCTGGGGGGTATCATGTCGGAGGATCTCACCTTCAAGGACCATAACATTGTATCAATCGCATCTGCTAGAAAAATGACAGGATGGATAATGAGAACCTTCAAAGCTAGGGAGGCCAAGCCCATGATGACCTCTTCAGGTCACTTGTTTATCTAGGCTGGAATATTGCTGCACACTAACAGCACCTTTCAAGGCAGTGAAATTGCCCACCTAGGGAAAAAGTTTCAGAGAACTTTCACGGCGCGCATAACGGAGATAAAACACTCAATTATTGGGAGCGCTTGAGGTTCCTAAACCTGTATTCCCTGGAACGCAGGAGGGAGAGATACATGATTATATACACCTGGAAAATCCTAGGGGGGACTAGTACCGAACTTGCACACGAAAATCCACTCACTACGAAAGCCCAAAAAACTTGGCAGACGATTGCACCATCCCCCCCAAAGAAAAGCAGGGGTGTCACTAGCACGTTAAGAGACCATACAATAAGTGTCAGGGGCCCGAGACTGTTTAACTGCCTCCCAGCACACATAAGGGGGATTACCAACAGACCCTGGCAGTCTTCAAGCTGGCACTGGACAAGACCTAAAGTCGGTTCCTGATCAGCCGGGCTGTGGCTCGTACGTTGGTTTGCGTGCAGCCAGCAGCAACAGAATGGGGTTTATCAGGTCTGATCCCCCAGGGGCCTGGTCACAGACCGGGCCGCGGGGGCGTTGAACCCGGAACTCTCTCCAGGTAAACTCCAGGGTAAACTCCAGGATCGTAGCATAGGTTACAATATTTTTATATTTTGTAACGTTTTTCGTTTGCATAGATTTACAGTATTTGTATATTTTGTAAAGTATCGTAGCATAGGTTACAATATTTGTATTATTTTGTAACGTATCGTAGCATAGATTACAATATTTGATATTTTGTACGTTATCGTAGCATAGATTACAATATTTGTATATTTTGTAACGTATCGTAGCATAGATTACAATATTTTTTATATTTTGTAACGTATCGTAGCATAGGTTACAATATTTGTATATTTTGTAACGTATCGTAGCATAGGTTACAATATTTGTATATTTTGTAACGTATCGTAGCATAGGTTACAAAATTTGTATATTTTTGGAAAAAACTGTGATTCTCTGACTAGATTAGCTAGACTTTCTTTTTCAACTGCAAGACTAAGTCAGAGACTAAAGATTCACAGTACCAGTGACTTTGACTGTAGAATACCTGATTTTTACGAACACAGGTGCAAGTCTGATGGGCCTGTAGCACCTGATCGAAATACTTTAGCAACTCTCAGCTGAGCGAACAAGATTGATTTTCTGCACCTTATATCCATCTTGTGGACATATGGATACACGAAGACCCAGGAACTAGGCCCCAAAAAAGGTTTTGGTGTACATGAATTTTATTACGTTTCTACAGTTCAC
>NC_069412.1:45993221-46010621 GCF_026875155.1 Cherax quadricarinatus
AAACAACCATTCCAACACACACTACAGTCCATACCCACAGCCTCCACCCAACACCGAGCTATAGAATCCCACATTATCCACCAGGTCTCCCACCCTCACAGGCCCCCCAAACCACAGTGGGGGAAAAGGAAAGGGTATGGAAAAGGAGTCAAAGGGAAGGGGGCCAAAAATCACCGGACATCAAAGCTCTCACAGAAACCAAGCTTACTGGAAATGATAACAGATACCATCTTTCCAACGGGATACCAAATCCTGAGGAAAGACAGAGGGAACAGGGGGGGTGGAGAGTGGCGTTGCTGATCAAAAATCGCTGAATTTTGATGAGCTGGAGAGAGGAGACAGCGGAGAAGAAAGTGATTACATAGGGGGAACACTTCACCTGGAGGTCCCAAGGTTGTAATAGCAGTGATGTGTAACCCACCACAGAACAGCAGGAGGCCAAGGCAAGAGAAACGACGAGAGCAAGAGAGTGATGGTTGACACACTGGCTAGAGTGGCCAGAAGAGCTCATGCATGCAGGCAAAGCTCCTGATCAGGGGTGATTTTAACCACAAAGAGATCGTTTGGGGAGAACTTGGACCCACATGGGGGCCAAGATACATGGAGGGCTAAGATGATGGAGGTGGTACTGGAAAACTTCATGTGCCAACACTAAGGGACACTACAAGAGAGAGAGGAGAGGATGAATCAGCAAGGCTGGACTTAGTATTCACCTTGAGTAGTGAAAGATATCGAGGACATCACATATGAAAGACCCCTTGGGGCCAGTGACCTTGTGGTTTTAAAGCTTCAAAATACACAGTAGAGCTACAAGTGGAGGGAGAAGCAGGAAGGCCAGGACGAATGAAGCCAAACTACAAGAAAGGGGACTACACAGGAATGAGGAAATACCTGAAGGGGGTTCAGTGGGACAAGAACTGGCAGGGAACCCAGTTAATGAGATGAGGAATATGTAGCAACAAAATGCAAGGAGGCTGAGGAGAGGTTTGCACCCAAGGGTAACAGGAATAATGAAAAAGCCAGGGTGAGCCCATGGTTTACCCAAAGGTGCAGGGAGGCAAAAACCAAGTGTGCTAGGGAATGGAAGAAATATAGAAGGCAAAGGACCCAGGAGAATAAGGAGAACATCGTAGAGCCCCGAAACGAATATGCACAGATAAGAAGGGAGGCCCCAAAGACAAAATGAAAATGACATAGCAGCGAAAGCCAAATCTGACCCGAAACTGTTGTACAGGCACATCAGAGGAAAACAACAGTCAAGGACCAGGTAATCAGGCTAAGGAAGGAAGGAGGAGGAGACAACAAGAAATGACCGTGAAGTATGTGAAGAACTCAACAAGAGATTCAAAGAAGTGTTCACAGAGGAGACAGAAGGGGCTCCAGAAAGACGGAGAGGTGGGGCACACCACCAAGTGCTGGACACAGTGCACACAACCGAGAAGAAGTGAAGAGGATTCTGAGTGACTAGATACCTCAAAGGCAATGGGGCCAGATAACATCTCCCCATGGGTATTGAAGAGGGAGCAGAGCGCTATGTGTACCCTTAACAACAATATTCAATACATCTATCGAAACAGGGAGATTGCCTGAGGGATGGAAGACAGCAAATGTAGTCCCAATCTTTAAAAAAGGAGACAGACATGAAGAAATTAAACTACAGACCAGTGTCACTGACATGTATAGTATGCAAAATCATGGAGAAAAATTATAAAGGAGAAGAGTGGTGGAACACCTAGAAAGAAACAAACTCATCAACACAGCCAACATGGTTTCAGGGACGGGAAATCCTGTGTCACATACCTACTGGAGTTCTATGACATAGTGACAGCAGTAAGACAAAGAGAGAGGGGTGGGTGGATTGCATTTTCTTGGACTGCAAGAAGGCGTTTGACACAGTTCCACACAAGAGATTGGGGGCAAAAACTGGAGGACCAAGCGGGGATAACGGGGAAAGGCACTACAATGGATCGGGGAATACTTGTCGGGAAGACAGCAGCGAGTCATGGTCGTGGCGAGGTGTCAGAGTGGGCACCTGTGACCAGCGGGGTCCCGCAGGGGTCAGTCCTAGGACCAGTGCTTTTTTCTGGCATTTGTGAACGACATGACGGAAGGAATAGACTCTGAGGTGTCCCTGTTGCAGATGACGTGAAGTTGATGAAAGAATTCACTCGATCGAAGACCAGCAGAACTACAAAGGGATCTGGACAGGCTGCAGACCTGGTCCAGAAATTTGGGCTCCGGGAGTTCAATCCCCACCAAGTAAAGTCGTGAAGATGGGGAAGGGCAAAGAAGGCCGCAGACGGAGTACAGTCTAGGGGTCAGAGACTACAACCTCACTCAAGGAAAAAGATCTTGGGGGGAGTATAACACCAGGCACATCTCCTGAAGCGCACATCAACCAAATAACTGCTGCAGCATATGGGCGCCTAGCAAACCTCAGAACAGCATTCCGATATCTTTAAAAAGGAATCATTCAGGACCCTGTACACCGTGTACGTTAGCCCCATATTGGGGTATGCGGCACCAGTTTGGAACCCACACCTAGCCAAGCACGTGAAGAAAATTTGAGAAAGTGCAAAGGTTTGCAACAAGACTAGTCCCAGAGCTAAGAGGTATGTCCTACGAGAGAGGTTTTAAGGGAAATCAACCGACGACACTGGAGGAAAAGGAGAGATAGGGGGGACATGAAAACGACATACAAAATACTGAGAGGAATTGACAAGGTGGACAAAGACAGGATGTTCCAGAGATTGGACACAGTAAACAAAGGGGACACAGTTTTGGGAAACTGAAGACAAGATGAATCACAGGGATGTTAGGAAGTATTTCTTCAGCCACAGAGTAGTCAGTAAGTGGAATAGTTTGGGAAGCGATGTAGTGGAGGCAGGATCCATACATAGCTTTAAGCAGAGGTATGAGAAAGCTCACGGCTCAGGGAGAGTGATCTAGTAGCGATCAGTGAAGAGGCGGGGCCAGGAGCTCGGACTCGACCCCCGCAACCTCAACTAGGTGAGTACAACTAGGTGAGTACACACACACACAGCACCAGTTTGGAACCCGCACAGGGTTAAGCACGTGTAGTGTGTGTGTAGTGTATGTGTAGTGTATGTGTAGTGTATGTGTAGTGTGTGTAGCGTATGTGTAGTGTGTGTAGTGTATGTGTAGTGTGTGTGTAGTGTGTGTGTAGTGTGTGTGTACTGTGTGTATAGTGTGTGTATAGTATGTGTATAGTGTGTGTGTATAGTGTGTGCGTGTAGTGTGTACAAAGGTTTGCGACTAGGTTAGTTCCAGAGCTAAGGGGAATGTCCTATGAAGAAAGGTTAAGGGAAATCAGCCGTACGACACTGGATGAGAGGAGGGTTAGGGAAGACATGATAACGACATACAAAATACTGCGTGGAATAGACAAGGTGGACAGAGACAAGATGTTCCAGAGAGGGGACACAGAAACGAGGAGTCACTCTTGGAAGTTGAAGACTCAGAGGAGTCACAGGGATGTTAGGAAGTATTTCTTCAGTCACAGAGTGGTCAGGAAGTGGAACAGTCTGGCGAGTGACGTAGTGGAGGCAGGAACCATACATAGCTTTAAGACGAGGTATGATAAAGCTCATGGAGCATGGAGAGAGAAGACCTAGTAACTTTCAGTGAAGAGGGAGGGCCAGTAGCTGAATCTCGACCCCCTCAACTACAATTAGGAGAGTACACACACACACACACACACACACACACACACACACACACACACACACACACACACACACACACACACACACACACACACACACACACACACACACACACACACACACACACACACACACAAGCCAAAATAGCAAGTGTTACCTATTCGGCTCGATGTAAATATATATACATATATAAAATAATAAATTGTGGCTGGTAGAGGCTCGAACCCTTGTTATTTTAGTCCGCCTCGTGGAAAAAAAAGTAGGTTCATGACGCTCTAACCACTAGACCAAACAAACCTTCAAACATTATGTACCATGGTTCTGACGGAACTAGTTCCGCTAGATACTTGATGTTAGGTACATTGTATACACGATGTAAAAACCTCAGATGATGTGGATAACTGGTGTGACAGGTGTGGGGGCGTTGAAAGTAGGTGTGAAAGCTGGTGTGACAGGTGTGGGGGCATTGCCAGCAGGTGTGGATAGCTGGTGTGACCGGTGTGAGGGCGTTGCCAGCAAGTGTGGAGCGTTAGGTAGCTTACATGTTGTGTACGTTACGTTTACTTCGAGGAGACTATGAACCTTCCTTTCACCTAATTATTATTTTTCTTTCAGCTTGAGGGCTTTTGATATTTCAGTGTCAGTCCATCACGTCGTGGAACTTAGTAACATTACCCAATTTGATCTTACATTTATGGCGGTATATTTCTTCCTGCTTCTGTCGTGTTTCTACACAGACGTTTGAGTTGCACTGCTTAATTTTGATAATATAATTAAATATAATTTTTGGTTAGTACGACATAGAGTTATGAATGTTTATGATAATTTCTAAAATCTAATAGTACCATGGTAATTCTTCCCTAATCTGCAGCTCAAATTTTGAGTTGGTCGAAGCGGATTTTACCCTCAAATAATTACCTGAAATAAAACCAGTTGTAATATTCAAGACAGAAAATGTCTTGTTCTTCAACTCTATATCCTTGGTTAGGCCTCATTTAGACTATGCTGCTCAGTTCTGGTCACCGTATTGGAAATATAAACACATATGCAGTATAATGTGATCCTTTGTTGACTACGTTTCGCCCACACAGTGGGCTTTTTCAAGTCACAAACAGAACTACCTTGGGTGTTGTTGTTAAAGATTCGCCGGTATTTTCCCGGCCCGGGCCGTTCCAAGTGGTGGCCCGGCACTGGCTCCCTGTCTAGGGAGTGTCTGAGACCTAAGTCTCCCATGGGAGGAGGCACAAGTACCCCCCTCATCTTGTAAGGTACAAACTCGGGCTCTGGCACCAACCATGCCCTAGAAGGGCAATGCATGGTGTCGATCGTGCTAGCGCTGTGCTCTCCTGTGTGGAGTGTCGTGTGTTGGTGTTCATTTTCATTCATGTTGATTCGCAGGTCCTTCTGGCCCAGTCTTCTCCAGATGGTGACCCGGCAGTGGTCCCCCGGGTGGGGGGTGACGATAATCATCTTTCTTCTTTCTTGGCCCTCCGGTTGGAGGATGTCGTCTTCTTCTATCTTGCGCTGACTTCCCCAAAGAGAAGCGCAGTCGGGCAGAGGCAGCAGTTACAGGGTTGATTGGAGCCACACCCCAGCTTTAGCGGACAGCAAAGTGCTGGGTGAATGGTCATGGATAGTCGTGCTAGATGAGGGTACCGTCTTCAAGGTCCCTATTCTGAAGCATCCTGAATTTCCTCTTTGAGGTGTACTTGACTTCCACAAGGTGTTGGGTGTTGGCAGTGAGTAGTCTGGTCATGTCTGCAGTGGTGTATGTAGCAGTTTGGTCGTAGGTATACTTGACTGTTCCGTCCTGGAGGTGATGATGGATTTCTGAAGACAGCATAGTGTTCTTATACTGCTTGGTTGTGTAGAAGTATACACCCTTCAGATATCGGACTTGTTGTGGTGCAGCAGTGTCAGTGACAGTGGCACCGTGAGGTGCATCCGCAGTGTCTTGTGTTTTTGCTTTCATGGCTGGTGGCTGAACTGGTGAAGGCGAAATTTCCGACTGGTCAGTTGCTCTAGCAGTGGATGAAAACGGTAGTGGACTCTCATTGGTGGGTTTTGCCGACGTCTCAGAGGTCTCTGATTGGTCCATCTCTGTGTCTAGTGGAGGTTGTGACAGCGGTGGAGCAGCGGTGATGCTGGTAATATTTGCAGTAGATTTTAGGATCTCAGTGGAAGGTGGTGATGCAGGGAATGTGAGGCCAGGCATATTATTTAGTTTGAAAAGTTCATTGATGGTGGTGTTGAAGGAACCAGGCTCAGCTGCATTCTGTACATGAGCATACATAATGCAACAAAGAATCTTGGTGGAGTCGGCAGTAGGTGCTGGCAGGGAAGTGGTGGGAGCAGCTTGCGTGGCATGTAGTATCTTGGTAGTGTCTGCTTGAAGCTTGGCGATAGCAGAATATGTGGTTGCTTGTGGGTTGGGTTTCTTTTGTTGTTGTTGTTTCTTGAGTATGTCTCTTCTGGTAGGGCACCTGGCAGCAAGAGTATGGTGGTCATTCTTGCAGTTCAAGCATTTAGGTGGTGAAGCAGTAGTGCAATTCTTGAAGTCATGACCCTCACGGCCACAGGTGGAGCAGAACTTCTTGTCCTTGGTAGGACAATCATTTGTGGTGTGTAAGTATGAGTAACAATTATAGCACTGTGAGATATGTAGGAATTTCTCTGCTTCGATGAAGGCTGGGTTGATGTGGAAGTAGTGAATAGCCAGGCCCTCAGCGAGAGCTCTGGCTGCCATGTTGACGTCACTGAAGGTGACCTTCAGCATGGATGAAGCATTGGGTATTTTAGTAATGAAGTCCACCTTGGCCCAAGGGTTCTTTGCTTCTATAGATGACTTGATTTCTTCAGTGGCCTGTACAGTGATAAGGTTGTCGAGTCGCTTGAGGAACACAGTTCTCCTGGCCCTCAGTGCTGGGGAAGTCAAGACAAGAAATCCCTGGTCTCGTAGAGTGGTAGTAGCAGTGGTGGTAAGTAGTTTCTCAGCCTATGTGTCGTCTGTACAGACGACAACAAAGGCCTCTTTGAGCGATAAAATCGCATTACATTTGACTTGCAGCCTGCCACTAACGACAGCTGCAAGTGCTAGTTTGGACGACTCATTGGTTGTGCCACTCGCTGGTTTGATCTTTACTCTGTTAGAGTAATGCATCGTGAGTAAGCAGTGCTCTGGTGTACCTAATTAATACGTCAACCTACCTTGGGTGGAAGGAACGCGAGTATTTATAGTCAGGTTCAGAGTGCTGAGGTCAGGTGGAGAATGCTGCATCTGATGATGTACCGAGTGGGGTTATAGAGTCTAAAATCTTGGGTAGCTTGGAAAGGAGATTGGACAAGTTTGTGAACAGACCTTCTACAGTGTTCTTATGTGGGATAGCGATGAAGAAGCTTCTTGGCAAGTGGTTCAGCTATGTTATAGAAGCCACTATTCTGGTTGAAGTTGTCGGATATAGAAATAAGTGATGATTCCAGGATTCTTCAGTATTGAGTGTTGTCTTCTGTGGCGATAAGTCTTGAGTTTCTGTAGTTTATCAAGTGGTTGTGTGAATTACGGTGTTGTACGCAGGCATTCCTTGTGTCGTCAGACCTGCTTGCGTATTGGTGTTCTGAAATACGTGTTTGGAGGTCTCTTGATGTTTCGCCAACGTATAACTTGTTGCAGTCATTACAAGGGATTATGTATACCCCTGCAGAGGGTGGAAGCTTGTCCTGTCTATCACTGGTAATGTCCTTGATGGTCGTGGTTGTGGAGGTAGATACTTGAAATGAGGTATTGGAAAAGATGTTAGAAACGTGTTTGGCAATGGAGTTGGGGGAGGACTATGTATCTCTTCTCGGCAGTGTCTTCTCTGGGTGTGTTGAAGATGTTTAATGCCCGTCGTCTGCAGTCTCTGATGAAGTGACGAGGATAGTGAAGTTTAGAGAATACTTGTTCAATCATCGTGCATTCTTCTTCAAGAAACTCATTGCTGCAGATTCTGAGTGCACGCAGGAAGAAGCCTATAATTACACCACGTTTGGTTTTGGTGTCGTGGTGAGAGTAAAAGTGGAGAAGATCGTTTTGGTTGGTGGGTTTTCGATAGACTTTGAAACGAAGTTCGTGGTCAGCTTTGCAAAGCAGAACGTCAAGGAAAGGTAGAGTGTTGTCGACTTCTTCTTCAAGTGTGAACTGGATTGAAGGCTCGACCTGGTTGAGCTTGTCTTGGAGAGCTTTAACATTGAAGCGTTTAGGAGTTATGAGGAGAATGTCGTCAACATAACGGAGCCAGGTGACAGACGAAGGAATAATGGTGGAGAATAATGTGTGGGCGAAACGTAGTCAATAAAGGATCACATTATACTGCATATGTGTTTATATTTCCATTGTGTCGGTATTTTATACCATTTATTTCCGGTCACCGTATTACGGAATGGATATAAATGCTCTGGAAAACGTACAGAGGAGGATGACAAAGATGATCCCATGTATCAGAAATCTTCCCTATGAAGATAGACTGAGGCCCTGAATCTGCACTCTCTCGAAAGGCGTAGAATTAGGGGGGATATCATTGAGTTGTATAAATGGAAAACAGGAATTAATAAAGTGGATGTAAATAGCGTGCTGAAAATTTCCAGCCAAGACAGGACTCGCAGCAATGGTTTC
The DNA here is from genome assembly GCF_026875155.1 of Cherax quadricarinatus. Classification (NCBI taxonomy): domain Eukaryota; kingdom Metazoa; phylum Arthropoda; class Malacostraca; order Decapoda; family Parastacidae; genus Cherax; species Cherax quadricarinatus. The sequence continues at coordinate 46,001,559 of NC_069412.1, forward strand.
AAGTTGGAAAAATTTAGATTCAGAAAGGATATAGGAAAGCACTGGTTTGGTAATAGAGTTGTGGATGAGTGGAACAAACTCCTGAGTACAGTTATTCAGGCTAAAACGTTGTGTAGCTTTAAAAATAGGTTAGATAAATACATGAGTGGGCGTGGGTGGGTGTGAGTTGGACCTGACTAGCTTGTGCTGCTGGGTCTGGTGCAGTGCTCCATCCTTGAGTGGAGGTGACCAGACTGGGTGGGTCATTGGGCTAATCCGGGGGGGATGGGTCATTGGTCTAATCCGGGGGGGGGACATGGACCTGCTCTGCATGGGTCAGTAGGCCTGTTGCAGTGTTCCTTCTTTCTTATGTTCTTATGTTCTTATAACGTTATACAAGAATAAGAACATAAGAACATAAGAAAGGAGGAACACTGCAGCAGGCCTGTTGGCCCATACTAGGCAGGTCCTTTACAATTCATCCCCACTAACAAACATTTGACCAACCCAATTTTCAATGCTACCCAAGAAATAAGCTCTGATGTGCAAGTCCCACTCAAATCCAACCCATCCCACTCATGTATTTATCCAACCTAAATTTGAAACTACCCAAAGTCCTAGCCTCAATAACCCAACTAGGTAGACTGTTCCACTCATCAACTACCCTATTTCCAAACCAATACTTTCCTATGTCCTTTCTAAATCTAAACTTATCTAATTTAAATCCATTACTGCGGGTTCTCTCTTGGAGAGATATCCTCAAGACCTTGTTAATATCCCCTTTATTAATACCTATCTTCCACTTATACACTTCGATCAGTCTCCCCTCATTCTTCGTCTAACAAGTGAATGTAACTTAAGAGTCTTCAATCTTTCTTCATAAGGAAGATTTCTAATGCTATGTATTAATTTAGTCATCCTACGCTGAATGTTTTCTAACGAATTTATGTCCATTCTGTAATATGGAGACCAGAATTGAGCTGCATAATCTAGGTGAGGCCTTACTAATGATGTATAAAGCTGCAGTATGACATCTGGACTTCTGTTGCTTACACTCTTGATATAAATCCCAGTAATCTATTTGCTTATTAAGTACGCTTAGGCATTGCTGTCTTGGTTTAAGGTTGCTGCTTACCATAACCCCAAGTCCTTTCGCAATCTGTATGGTTAAGTTCTACATTATTTAACTTATAAGTGCTAGGGTTATGGACACTCCCGAGCTTCAGAAACCATGCATTTATCTACATTGAACTGCATCTGCCACTTTTCTGACCAAGAGTAGAGTTTGTCTAAATCCTCCTGAAGTTCCCTAACATCTACGTTTGAATCAATTATTCTACCTATCTTCGTGTCATCGGCGAATTTGCTCATATCACTAGTAATTCCTTCATCAAGATCATTGATATATATTATAAACAACAACGGGCCCAAGACTGTCCCCGGGGAACGCCCCTTGTTACTGATCCCCACTCGGATTTAACCCCATTTATGGACCTTTTGCTCCTGTCTGTACCCTGATTCGACCCACGAGAGCACCCCTTCCCCAATGCATGAGTGCTACTTTCTTCAACGTCTTTGGTGCGAACTCTATCAAATGCCTTACTAAATCAAGTAAATAATATCAAATTCTTTATCGTGGTCAACACCTCAAAAGTTTTACTGAAGAAATTTAAAAAATTATGAAAGACCGACCTCTTGTGAATCCATGCTGAGTATCTTAATCAAGCTATGCTTATCGAGATGACTTCTTATAATCTCAGCTATAATTGACTCTAGTAATTTGCCTACAATTGAGGTCAAGCTTATTGGGCGGTAATTTGACGTAACGACTTGTCCCTGTTTTAAAAATAGGAATTACATTAGCCATCTTCCATATATCAGACACAACACCTGTTTGAAGAGATAAATTAAAAATATTAGTTAATGGTTCACAGACTTCCTTTTTTGCATTCTTTAGAACCCTTGAAAAAACCTCATCAGGACCCGGTGACTTATTTGCTTCAGTCTGTCTATCTGCTTCACAACCATTTCACTAGTGACTGTGATGTTACATAATTTATCTTCTTCTGATCCACTATAAAAATTAATTACCGGAATATTATTAGTGTCTTCCTGTGTAAAAACCGAGAGAAAATAATTATTTAAAATCGAGCACATTTCATTCTCTTTGTCAGTAAGATGCCCATAGTTATTTTTAAGGGGACCTATCATTATCTCTGACTTTTGTTCTATAGACCTGGAAAAAACTTTTTGGTTAGTTTTAGAATCCCTAGCAACTTTAATTTCATAGTCCCTTTTAGCTTTTCTTATCCCTTTTTAATGTCCCTCTTAATGTCAATATACTGATTCATAAGATGACCCTCGCCTCTTTGATACGCCTATAAATTCCTTTCTTATGCCTAGTAGATATTTCAGCCTATTATTCATCCATTTTGGGTCATTTCTTATTTGATCTAATTTCCTTATAAGGGATAAACGTTCTTTGAGCAGCATGTATTGTGTTCAGAAAACTGTCATATTGATAGCTCTCTTCGTTACCCCAGTCAACAGATGATAAGTGTTCTCTAAGCCCATCGTAATCTGCTAAGCGAAAATCTGGGACTGTTACTGAGTTATCCCTACTATCATACTTCCATTCAATTCTACATGTAATTGATTTGTGGTCGCTAGCACCCAGTTCCTCTGAAACTTCTAAATTATAACAAGGGATTCATTGTTTGCCAAACTAAGTCAAGCAAAGGGTTTTTACCCCTTGTAGGTTCTGTCACAAAAACTGCTTCAGAAAACAATCCTTTAAATACTTCTAAGAATCGTATGATTCTAAATTCCCAGTCAAGAAATTCCAATCAATATACTAAAGTTAAAGTCTCCTAGAATTACTACATTATCGTGCCTTTGGCCCTAACAATTTCCTCCCATAATAGTTCTCCCCTGGTCCCTATCTAAATTTGGGGACGGTATATCACACCTAAAATTAATTTTCATGCCCCTCTGAAAATTCTATCCAAACAGACTCTGTATGTGTTACTTCAGACTTAATACCCCTTTTTTATGCAACAAGTTCAAGCGATCTCGGACATACAATGCCACCCCCCAACCCCCCTTCCCGATACTTCCCATCTACTTGGAACAATTTAAAACCCTGAATGTGACATTCTGCAGGCATGTCCCGACTTTTTGAATTAAACCACGTCTCAGTAAATGGCAAATACATCTATGTTACCTGCACTAGCAACTAGTCTCAACTCGTCCATCTTATTTCCTAGCACTGCGACTATTTTTTGTAATAAATATTTAATGACCCTCCTCTCTCTTTACCCTTTCCCGCTCCTTTTTGTTATTCCCAAACAAAAAAAAATTACTGTCATTTAAATTAGTGCCCGGGTTTTCCCCAATATCCCCTCTTTTTGCCATTAAAATTTTCCAGAAATCATGTTTACAACCCCCTGCGACTTCACATTTTCCCGCCAAAACCCTTTCCACTAACTTTTCCTATTTTTAAAGACCTAACAGCCCCCTCCACTGCTTTTCCCAAAGGCCCCAAACCCCACACCTAGACAAGTGAACCCCATCCCGGGAAACATTTTTTTTTTCTGCCAAAAGAAGGGTCCCATTTGGGAAAAGAATGTTCCCTTGCTTTTTCCCTTACATATTTGCCCCACCCAAAGCAATTGAAAACCAATTGTTTCCGGACAACCATTCATTTCCAACCCCTCCCTTTGGGCAAAATGCCACAAGGGAAGGGTTTCCCCAAACCCTTTTTCCCAAATTTATCTCAATTGCTGACCTATCCCTGCAAAACGGGGTCCCACCCAACTTCTGCCAACATCTTTCCCTTTCCAGCACTGAACAGTTTAAAGGTTTGTTTCCCATTACCTCTCATAAATGTCATCCAAAGGGGGAACAATACCCTTTTTAAACCCCCAGCCCCCAGGAAAACACACTCCTGCCTCCTATCCTATCCTTCAAACAGAATGCCCTATCCATGAAACCAATCGGGGTTACCCCCCCAACAACAAAAAATGTTTTTCCCTTTCCTTTTTGGCGTCGTCCGTAGAAGCTCCGAGTACCCGACACACATTCGCCGGGTTAACATTACAAAAACTTGTAGAATTCGTCATGAGGGGGGTTTCTCGAGGGGCCCTTTCGTTGGTTTTTTAGGGATGTCTAACTCACGTCTGCCAATGCTTCCTTGGGTCCCCTTTTGGGAAATTCCCAGTAAACACCACTTTTTCGCAGTAGAAACCGGGGAGAAGGAGTGGGAATTTCCAGGGCAGTCTTCGGTTTCTCGTTTTTTTCTCCCTCCCCAAAACCTTTTTTCTTAATCTTCCAGTTTGGTTTTCCATGTTCCCCCCCGGCCCCTGCCCAAAGGGCCCCCCTTTTAAACCGGGGACCACAACAGGAGGATTACTACAAACCTCTTTTTCCCTCCTCCTTTTAAATCGCCGTATCCCCCATTTTTAGCAACCTGACTTTTCTCTCAGCTCTGGAAAAGCTCCCTCAAGAGGGCATCCTGGTTCAGTTTCCCCGAGACAGAACAAAAACGGGCCTTAAACAAGCAAAAGTACCTTCCCCAAATATTGCATCAAAAACCCGACTGATGCAATATCACCCCGGGGTTAGAAAGAGAAAAACTAAATTATTACCTAAGGAAATTTCCGAAATCTAAATTTAATAGGGAAAGTAGCCTATAAACAAATAAAAAAAAAAATAGATTTTAGGGGGGAAAAAATAAAAATTGAAAACTTTAAAGATTATTTTTTTGGTAAACTTTTGGGAAAGATTTTTTATCTAAAAAATTTTGGAAAATCGCGGTATTACCCATGAAAAAACATCCTGGAAATTAAAGAATTTTGGGAACGAATAAAACCAAAATGACTGATTTTTTTTTTTTTTAACATTTGATAAAAAAAGGCTAACCTAGAAAAGAGAAAAAACATTACTTTTTGGGAAAATATCACCGGGTGATATTTGTGGACACCCCTAAGAAAACCCCAACGAAGCCCAAACGAGAACGTCATAAACAAATTTCCCCTACAATTTGGTGAAAAGCTACCGGCAAATTTTAAAAGTCGCCTATGGGGCATCACTACGGACGCCCAAAAGGAAGGTAAAAACATTGTTTTTTGGGGGGGGGATATAGATTAGTAAAAGGTGGGGCATTCTTTTTAAAAGGGATAGGAGTGGGAGGAAGAAGTGTTTTTTTCCGGGGCTGGGATAAAGGAAAATTGTTAGCCGCTGGATGACATCATGAGAGGAAAAGGGAACAATCCAATTATTTTGGTCTCATTGCTGGGGGAAACAAATTTTTGGCAGACGAAGGTGAGGACCTGATTAGCAGGTATAGTCAGCAATAAGAAAATTGGGAAGAAGGGGGGGAAACCCGTCAAAAGGGCTTTTCCCAAAGGGAAAGGGGAAATTTGGGAAATGAAGGGTTTGCCCAAAGAAAAGGGTTGCAATTGCTGGCTGGACAAATACTGTAAGGAAAATGGGGTAACTTTCCCAAAATTGACAACGGGGGACCTCCCCTAGGGCCAAAAATACATGTATCCCAGGGGGGGGTTTCCACTTGTCTAGGTTTTGGGGTTTGGGAAAGCACGGGCCCAATGCAGGGAGGGAGCGTTAGGTTTTTAAAAACAGGAATAGTTTGGTAGGGGTTTTGGGGGGAAAACTTGAAGTCGCAGGGTAGTAAATGATTACTAAGGAAAAAACTAGTAATAGGCAAAATGAGGGGGATTTTTAAAAAGCCGTGGCACAAATTGAAAATGACAAAATGGGGTTTTAAGGGGAAAATAACAGAAAGGAGCAGGAAGGGAAAGAGATGGGAGGGTCAAAAAATTTTTAATTAACAAAATAGTCGCAGGCTGGGAATAAGATGCCCGATTTGTACGAATGGAAAAATACCAAACAAGATAGGGGTAAGACAAAAGGGGGGGCAACTCGGGGAAATTTTTAAATTTGTAGACGTTTCGCCATCCAGTGGCTTTATAAATACAAATTCAAAGGACATAATTTGAAGACAGTAAACATTTTAAAAAAAGAAAGGTAATCACCCCTCAACCTAGGATAGGGGGCAAAACAGCACTAACGGGTTTCGCCCTACTCCTGGGTTTTGAGGGACGGGCCCCTTTTTTTTCTTCTTTACATAGTTCTACTGCTTCAATTTAGGGCCTAAAATTTTGTATTGATAAAGCCACTGGAGGGGCGAAACGTCTACAAAAAAGATAAAAAGATTTTGAAACATGTGTCTTACTCTCATCTAAAGAGGAGGGTTTTGAACTAGTTTCTAGTGCAGGTAACATAAAATGTATTTGCCTTTACTGAACGGGGTTTTAAATTCAAAAAGTCGGGACTTTCCCAGAAGGGTCACTTTCCCAGGGTTTTAAATTTTTTTCCAAGTAGATAAAGAAACGGAAGGGGGGGGGGTTGGCTTTGAAATGCCCGAGACCCGCTTAAAACTTTTCAAAAAAACGGGTATTAAGTCTGAAGTAACACATACAGAGCCCCTGTTTGGATAGAATTTTTCCAGAGGGGCATAAAAAATTAAATTTTTGGGGGGAAATACCGCCCCCCAAAATTTAGATAGGTACCGGGGGAGACTACAAAGGGAGGAAATTTTTTAGGGCCACAAGCACGATAAGGGTATAATTCTAGGGGACTTTTTAAATTTAGTCCTATTGAAATTTGGGAAATTTTTTGACTGGGGAAATTTTGAACATAAAAGATTTCTTAGAATTTGTTCAGGATTGTTTTTTTAAGCATTTTTTTGACAGAACCTACAAGGTAATAACCTTTGCTTTGTTCTGGGAAAAAAAATCCCTTTTAATAATTTAGAAAATTTCAGAGGGAAATGGGTGCTAGCGACCCCAAATCAATTACTGGGAGAAATTTAATGGGAAATTTTGATAGTAGGGATAACTCAGTAACGTCCCAGATTTTCGCTTAGCAGATTTCAAGGGCCCTTTGAGAAAAACTTATCACGTTTAAAAATGGGTAACGGGAAAGAGCCCATCAATATGACAGTTTTCTGAACACAATACATTCCCGCTCAAGAACGTTTTTTCCCTTTAAGGAAATTTGATAAATTTGAAATGACCCAAAATGGAATGAAAAATAGGCCCGAAAATCTACTACATAAAAAGGAAAATTTTTAAGGGGTAAACAAAAAAGGCGGGGCCATCCCTTTTGAAAACCCGTATATTGACATTAAAGGGGAAAAAAATTAAAAAGGGGTTTAAAAAAAGGGTAAAAGGGGCTAGAAATTTAAAGTTGCTAGGGAACAAAACAAAACCCCAAAAAATTTTTTCCCGGTTTTATAGAACAAAAAATCAGAGATAAAATATCCCCCTTTAAAAAAAACAAAGGGCAAACTTACTGAAAAAGAGAAGAAAAATTTCCGATTTTAAAAATTATTTTTTCTCGTTTTTTTCACAGGGAAAACTAATAATTTTTCCGGTAATTAATTTTTTTAGTGGGTCGAAAAAAGATATAAAAAGTACACACAGTCACTAGGAAAAGGGGGTTGGGGAACAATAACAGACGAAGCAAAATTTAAATCCCGGGGCCAGATTAGGTTTTTTCCCAAAGGGTTTTTTAAAAAGGGAAATTTAAAAAAGGAAGTCGTGAAACCCTTAAAAAAATATTTTTTTTTTTTTCTCTTCAAACAGGTGGGAGTGTCTATATGTTGGGAAAATTTGGGTAAAGTAATTCCCATTTTTAAAAAAGGGGAAAAGTCGGTTTTCCGTCAAATTACCGCCCAATAAGCCTGAAACCCCAATTTTAGGCAAATTACTAGATTTAATTATTGCTGAGATTATAAGAAGCCATCTCGATAAGCATAGCTTATTAATGATACTCAGCATGGATTCACAAGGGGCCGGTCTGTCTAACTAAATTTATTGACTTTCTTCGTAAAGCTTTTGAGGCGGGTTACCACGAAAAAAGAATTTGATATTATTTACGTAGATTTTAGTAAGGCATTTGATAGAGTTCCGCACCAAAGACTGTTGAAGAAAGTACAGCTCATGGCATTGGGAAGGGTGTTTCCTCGTGGATCGAATCAGGCCACAGAGGAAGCAAAGAGTGTCCATAAATGGGGTTAAATCCGAGTGGGGATCATTTAAAAAGTGGCGTTCCACAGGGATCAGTCCCTTTGGGCCTTTTGTTTATAATATATTCAAGATCTTTATGAAGGAATTACTAGTTTAAATGAGCAAATTCGCCGATGACACGAAAATAGGTAGGATAATTGATTCAAACGTAGATGTTAGGGAACTTCAGGAGGATTTAGACAAACTCTACTCTTGGTCAGAAAAGTGGCAGATGCAGTTCAATGTAGATAAATGCAAGGTTCTGAATCTCGGGAGTGTCCATAACCCTAGCACTTATAAGTTAAATAATGTAGAACTTAACCATACAGATTGCGAAAAGGACTTGGGGGTTATGGTAAGCAGCAACCTTAAACCAAGACAGCAATGCCTAAGCGTACGTAATAAGGCAAATAGATTTCTGGGATTTATATCAAGAAGTGTAAGCAACAGAAGTCCAGAGGTCATACTGCAGCTTTATACATCATTAGTAAGGCCTCACCTAGATTATGCAGCTCAATTGGTCTCCATATTACAGAATGGACATAAATTCGTTAGAAAACTTCAGGGTAGGATGACTAAATTAATACATAGCATTAGAAATCTTCCTTATGAAAGAAATTGAAGACTCTTAAATTACATTCACTTGTTAGACGAAGAATGAGGGGAGACCTGATCGAAGTGTATAAGTGGAAGATAGGGATTAATAAAGGGGATATTAACAAGGTTTTGAGGATATCTCTCCAAGAGAGAACCCGCAGTAATGGATTTAAAATTGATAAGTTTAGATTTAGAAAGGACATAAAGGGAAAGTATTGGGGTTTGGAAATAGGGTAGTAGATGAGTGGAAAAAGTCCCACCTAGTTGGGTTATTGAGGCTAGGACTTTGGGTAGTTTCAAATTTAGGTTGGATAAATACATGAGTGGGATGGGTTGGATTTGAGTGGGGCCTGCACATCAGAGCTTATTTCTTGGGGGGCATTGAAAATTGGGGAGG
>NC_069412.1:46011121-46053621 GCF_026875155.1 Cherax quadricarinatus
AGTTGAAATTTTTCTTTTTTTCCTCCCCCGGCCTCAAAGCAGCAACAGCCCAGCAATCACTTAATTGAACAAGAATTTTCTAAACTCCACTATCCTTCGTCCTTATCAGACTGCAAACGGCGGCATTAAACATCTTTCACACACCCAGAGAAACACTGCCGAGACAAGAACATAGTCTTCCACCACTTCCATGCAACATGTTACCACATCTTGCCAAAACACTATGTCAATGTGATGAATGGTTTGAAAACCGACCAGATTGAAGATGAGACACTTATGGCAGCATATGGATCTTTATTCAGAAACGTTTTCCACACATGGCTTCTCAGTCCAATTCAAAGAGGAAGGCGTAAGAGAGGAGGATTGAGGTAATCAGTCCTCAGCCTGAGTCGATGTTTCAGTCCTCATCTACAAGATTGAGACGAACAATCGACTCAGGCTGAGGGACTGATTACCTCATATCCCTTCCTCTCCTAACGCTTCCTTTGTATTGGACTGATGAAGCCATGTTGTGGCGAACGTTTCCTGAATAAAGATCCCTATGCTGCATAAGTTCTCATCTCATCATTCCAAGTATCTACCTCCACAACCACGACCATCAAGGACAACACCAGTAGTAGACAGGACAAGCCCCATCCTCTGCAGGGGTATACATAATCCCTTGTAATGACTGCAACAAATTATATGTGGGCGAAACATCAAAAGACCTGCAAACACGTATTTCAGAACACCATTATGCAAGCAGGACTGACGATACAAGGAATGCCTGTGTACAACATCGCAATTCACACAACCATTTAATTAACTACAGAAACTCAAGACTTATAGCCACAGAAGACAACACTCAATACAGAAGAATCCTGGAATCATCGCTTATCTCTATAACCAACAATTTCAACCAGAACAATGGCTTCTATAACATAGCTGAACCACTCGCCAAGAAACTTTTTCATCGCTATCCCACATAAGAACATAGAACACTGCAGAAGGTCTACTCACAACTTGTCCAATACCCATGCCTAGCTACCCAAGACTCTATAACCCCACCCGGTAGATCATCAGATGCAGCATTCTCCACCTGACCTCAACATTCTGAACATGACTATAAATACTCCCGTACCTTCCAACCCCAGGTAGATCCGTGTGTGACTTGAAAAAGCCCACTGTGTGGGTGAAACGTTGTCAATAAAGGATCACATTATACTGCATTTGTGTTTATATTTCCAGGTAAGACACTTACAGAACAATGCTCTTCTCTAGACTGAGGGACTGACCACCTCAAAACTTTAAGGGTGATGGACTGATTACATCGTCTTCAAGTCTCTTCTGCTTCTATCAACTTTTCTGTACTCGACTGAAGAAGCCTACTGTGTAGGCGAAACATCTACGTTTGAATCAATTATCCTACCTATCTTTGTGTCATCGGCGGATTTGCTCATATCACTAGTAATTCCCTCATCAAGATCATTGATATATATTATAAACAACGACGGGCCTAAGACTGATCCCTGTGGAACGCCACTTGTTACAGATTCCCACTCGGATTTAACCCCATTTATGGACACTCTCTGCTTCCTGTCTGTGAGCCATGACTCGATCCACGAGAGCACTTTTCCCTCAATGCCATGAGCTGCCACTTGCCAGGTAAGACACATATGCAACAGTTAGGTATCTTTATTATGAAACGTTTCGCCTACACAGTAGGCTTCTTCAGTCAAGTACAGAAAAGTTGATAGAAGCAGAAGATACTTGAAGACGATGTAATCAGTCCATCACCATTTTAATGTTCAATCTGTCAGACACTGCAACACAAGGGTATCTTGGTATAGACCTGCAATCAACTTCGACTACTTCCACTAGTGAGAGGGGCTGGGTTTGAGAGGGACCTAACCTTTCTACATCTGAGTTCTTACCTCTCCTAGTGGCCTACGTCTCACCTCCTGGCGCTATAAAAGCTCCATCCTGTCACTTCTTCTCCATATTGTTTCATACTATGGAACAATGCTCTTCTCCAGACTGAGGGACTGACCACCTCAAAACTTTAAGGGTGATGGACTGATTACATCGTCTTCAAGTATCTTCTGCTTCTATCAACTTTTCTGTACTTGACTGAAGAAGCCTACTGTGTAGGCGAAACGTTTCATAATAAAGATACCTAACTGTTGCATATGTGTCTTACCTGGCAACCTGTCGGTATTTTATACCATTTTAATGTTCAAGCTGCCACTTTCTTTAACAGTCTTTTTTGCTGAACTCTATCAAAAGCCTTACTAAAATCTAAGTAAATAATATCAAATTCTTTATCGTGGTCAACAGCATCAAAAGCTTTACTGAAGAAAGTTAATAAATTAGTTAGACAAGACCGGCCTCTTGTGATTCCATTGCTGAGTATCCATTAATCAAAGTATTGCCTCCAATTGAAGTTCAGGCTTATTGGCGGTAATTTGACGGTAACGAATTGTCCCCTGTTTAAAAATAGGAAATTACATTAGCCATCTCCACATATCAGAAACTACACCTGTTTGAAGGGATAAATTAAAAATAGTAGTAATGTTCACAGAGTTCCATTTTGCATTCTTAAGAACCTGAAAAACCTCATCAGGACCCGGTGACTTATTTTGCTTCAGTCGGTCTATATGCTTCACAACATTTCACTAGTGTATGTGATGTTACCTAATTTTCTTTCTGGCCACTATAAAAATTTAATTACGGAATATTGTTAGTATCTTCTGTGTAAAAACCGAGAGGAAAATAATTATTTTAAACGAGACATTTCATTCTCTTTGTCAGTATGTCCATAGTTATTCTAGGGGACCTATCTTATCTCAGACTTTTTGTTCTATAGCCTGGAAAAACAAGGGATTATGTTACCCTGCAGAGAGTGGTAGCTTGTTCTGGTCTGTCACTGGTATGTCCTGATGGTCGATGGTTGTGGAGAGTAGATACTTGGAATGAGTATTGAAATTGATGTTGGAAAACGTGTCTTGGCAATGTAGTTGGTGGGGAGGGGACTATGTATATTTTCTCAACAGTGTCTTCTTGATGGGACGGGCATTAAAACATCTTCAACCACACCAGAGAAGACATGCGAGAAGAGATACATAATTCTTCCCCACCAACTCCATTGCCAGACATGTTTCTAACATCTTTTCCAATACTTCATTCCAAGTATCTACTCACAACACGACATCAAGGACTCACCAGTAATAGACAGAAACTAGCTTCACCTTGCAGGGGTTTACATAATCCTTGTAATGACTGCAACATATTATAGTGGGCGCAATCAAGGGACCTCCAACGACGTATTAAGAACACCAATCATAAGAACATAAGAAATGTAGGAACACTGAGAAAGCCTACTGGCCCATCAGAGGCAGGTCTTATCATCTCTCTCAGTTATCTACTAAAGCTATCAAGACATTACTTCCGTAGACCTCTTGACACAATCAGTGAACCAGCCCTCCCATCATATATTTGTCAGTCACAACTTAAAGCTACCCAAAGGTTAGCTCTCTCCTACTCACAACACTGTGAAGACTGTTCACGCATCTCAAACTATGTTAGGAAAACAGGTACTTCCCTTGTCTTCTAAATCTAACTTTACACTTAAATTCAATAACATGGTTCTTACTTGGTTTTCGACACCACTCAGTACTTTATTAATGTCATTCGTCTTATCGCCTTCAATCGTTCACCACTTCACATCGATCTTCCCCTCCATTCTACGGTTCTCCAGCGAGGAGTGGGGAGATTTAAGGACTTTATTCTATCCCTCCTACGGGAGGGTTCCACTTAACAGTAAATCATTTTAGTTCATTCTTCTCTGTTGTTTCTAATGAGTCTTGCCATCCTGTAGTAAGGGGACCAAATAGAGCCACCATCTATCTAAATGATGCCTCACTAGTGATGAATTGAGAGCAACTCTCGTCTCGCGAGCGCGACTTCTGTTACTTATATTCTTGAGATAAATCCAAGTAATCTGTTTGGCCTTGTGGCGACATACGGCACAGCGTCTTGGCTTTAGATTTCTGCTTACCATGATCCAAGTCTTTTTTTCACTTTCTGTATGACCAAGCTTACTTAACCTGTTTATAGCTTCGAGGGTTACTTTTCCCACCCAAGGGAAAGTACCTGTTACACTTATCCACATTAAACTTCATCTAGCCCATTTTCAGACCAAGACTTTATTTTGTTCAAATCGTCCTGGAGTACATTGATATCCCCTCAGAGTGAATTATAGCCCCATATCTTTCGTATCATCCAGCCAACTTAATTGTGTGTCTAGTTATCCCCACCTACAATCAATTCATAATGTAACCAATATGAAATTTTTAACAAGCGTATAACAACCGACAGGTTTTAGGTAAAGACCATATGGCCATCACCGTTAAGGTATCTTTATTATGAAAACGTTTAGTCCTACACAGTAGGGCTTCTTCAGTCAAGTACAGGAAAAGTTGATAGAAGCAGAAGATACTGAAGACGAATGTAATCAGGGGGTGGGGGGGGGGGGGGTCCCTCACCCTTAAAGTTTTGAGGTGGTCAGATCCCTCAGTCTGGAGAAGAGCATTGTTCCATTAGTATGAAACAATACTCCTGAACATGTAATTATGAACAGGAGAGGGCCAAAACTGATCCTTGTGGAAACACCACTAGTGACTATTCCCATCAGAATTTCAACTCACATAATGGTATAAACTCTCTGCTTTTATTGGTAAAGCCATGCTCAATCCATGCTAGAAACTTTACCTCTTTACTATGAGCTGCCACTTTTCTTAAGAGTCTCTGTGAGGTCTTGTCGAAGGCTTTACTAAAATCCAATAAACATATCATGAATCAATAAAATGGTATAAAAATACCGAAGATTGTTAGGTCAGGACACATATGCAAGAACAGTTAGGTATCTTTATTTTGAACGTTTGCTACTGGTAGGCGAAAACGTTTCAAAATTAAGCTACTAACTGTTGCCATATGTGTCTTACCTAACAATCTGTCGGTTATTTTTTACCATTTTTATTGTTCATGGATATTGTTTATTTGGAATTTTAGTTTTTTTTTTTTTTTTTTTTTTTTTTTTTTTAAAAGCCTTCGACAGAGTACCTCACAGAGATTTAAGAAAAGTGGCACGCTCATAGATAGGAGGTAAAGTTCTAGCATGGATTGAGGCATGCGCTACAATAGAAAGCAGAGAGTTACCTTAATGGAGTGAAATCTGAAATGGGGATTAGTCACTAGTGGTGTTCCACAAGGATCAGTTTTGGGCCTCTCATGTTTATAATTTACAGTGTTAGGTATTGTCATACTATGGAACAATGCTCTTACTCCTGATGAGGGATGGACACCTCAAAACTTTAAGGGTGATGGACTGATTACATCGTCTTCAAGTATCTTCTGCTTCTATCAACTTTTCTGTACTTGACTGAAGAAGCCTACTGTGTAGGCGAAACGTTTCATAATAAAGATACCTAACTGTTGCATATGTGTCTTACCTAACAACCTGTCGGTATTTTATACATTTTAAGTTCATATTTACATTAATGACGTTGATTGAAGGGATTTACTAGGGACATGAGTAAGTTGCTGATGATACAAAGATAGGCCGTTATTACTCTGAGGAGGATATCATGAACTCCAGGACGATTTGAACAAATTAATGTCTTGGGTCTGAAAAATGGCAGATGAAGTTTATGTGGATAAGTGTAAGGTACTTTCCCTTGGTAATGAAAATAACCCTCGAAGCTATAATCTAGGTGAGGTAGAGCTTGGTCATACAGAATGTGAAAAAGACTTGGGAGTCATAGTAAGCAGAAATCTAAAGCCAAGACAGCAGTGCCACCTTAGTGTCGCGCAACAAGGCCAACAGATTACTTGGATTATCTAAGAAGTATAAGTAACAGAAGCCAGAGTTATTTTGCAGCTCTCTCAATCACTAGTGAGGCACGATCATTTTGATTATGGTGCTCAGTTTTGGTCACCCTTATAATACAGGATGGGCTAGACTCATTAGAGAACTACAGAGAAGAATGATACTAAATGATTTACTTTGTAAGGAACCTCGTATAAGATGTAGACTTAAAGCCTTAAATCTCCACTCTCTGGGAGATGCGTAGAATGAGGGGAGATCTCTTTGTAAGTGTATAAGTGGAGGACGGCATAACATGGAGGACATTTAATAAAGTAATGAGCGCGCTCGCTCTCGAACCATGTTAGACAGGAATATATGATTTAAGTTGGATAAATCTCGTCGCTCGTCGTAGAAAGGACATAGGTAAGTATGGTTTTCACTAACAGAGTTGATGATGCGTGGGATTACTGGAACAGTCTTCCCAGTGGGGTGATAGAGGCTACGGACCTTGGGTTAGCTTTAAGAAGAGAACATTGGGAACTCTATTTATGCTGGGGAGGGGCTGGGTTTGATTGGTGTCAAAGAGGGACGGGTGTTATTTCTGAGGTTAGCTTTAGGTTTGATGTCGTTTTTGATAAGGACACTGCTGTATGGGCCTGTAGGTTTCTGCAGTGTTCATCATTCTTATGGTCTTAGTATTCGGTGTTCTGAAATACGTTGTTGGAGGTCCCTTGATGTTTCCGCCCACGTATAATTTGTTGCAGTCATTACAAGGGATTTTGTTACCCCTGCAGTGGGTGGAAGCTTGTTCTGCTATATTACTGGTGATGTCCTTGATGGTCGTGGTTGTGGAGGTAGATACTGGAAATGAAGTATTGGGAAAAGATGTTAGTAACATGTCTGGCAATGCGAGTTGGTGGGGAGAATTATGTATCTATTTCTCGGCAGTGTCTTCTCGGGCGTGTGTTGAAGATGTTTATGCCCGTCCTCAGAGAAAGACACTGGTGAGAAGAGATCCATAGCCTCTCCCACCAATCCATTTGCCCAAAACACGTTCTCAAATATCAACTGACCTCATTCCGCAAGTATCTGACTCGGCCACATACGCTCACGACATCAGAAGGACATTACAGTATTGACAGACAGAACAAGCTACCACCCCTGCAGGGGTATACATAAATCCCTTGTTTTTTTCCAGGTTCTATAGATACAAAAGTCAGCTGATTTAAGATAGGTCCTTAGAAATAAATTTGGGCATTTACTGACAAAGAGAGTGAAATGTGCTCGATGTTAAATAATTTTTTCTCTCGTTTTTACACAGGAAGATACTAACAATATTCCAGTAAATTAATTTTTTTAGTGGGCCAGAAGGAAGATATATTATGTAACTCACAGACACTAGTGAAATGGTTATTGTGAAGCAGATAGACCGACTGAAAGCAAAAATAAGGTCACGAGGTCTGATGAGGTTTTTACCAAGGGTTCTTAAGGGAAATGCAAAATGGAACTCTTGTGAACATTAACTAATCATTTTTAAATTTATTCTTCAAAACAGGCTGTGTTGTGTCTTATTATGTGGAAGATGGCCTAATGTAAATTCCTATTTTAGAAAACAGGGGGACAAGTCGTTCGTCAATTTACCGACCCAATAAGCCTGCCTTCCATTGTAGGCATTAGATTGATTAATGATTCTCAGCATGGGTCACGCAAGAGGCGGTCTTGTTTAACTAATTTATTAAATTTCTTCAGTATAGCTTTTGATGCTGTTGACCACGATAAGAATTTGATTTTATTTACCTTAGATTTTAGTAAGGCTTTTGATAGGAGTTCAGCAAAAATGTTAAAGATAGTGGCTGCTTGAACATTAAAATGTGTATAAATACCGACAGGTTGCCAGGTATGACTCATATTGCCACAGTTAGGTTATCCTTTTTATGATAACGTTTGCCTACACAGTAGGCTTCTTCAGGGTCAATACAGAAAAGTTGATAGAAGAAGAAGATACTTGAAGACGAGTGTAATCAGTCCACACCCTTAGTTTTGACGGGTGGTTCAGTCCGAGCCTAGTTCTGGAAGAAGAGCATTGTTCCAATAGTATAAACAATATGGAGAAGAAGTGACAGGATGGAGCTTTTATAGCGCCAGGTGGTGAGACGTAGGCCACTAGGAGAGGTAAGAATCAGATGTAGAAAGGTTAGGTCCCTCTCAAACCCAGCCCCTTACTAGTGGAAGTAGTCGAAGTTGATTGAAGGTCTATACATAGTTCCCTTTGTGTTGCAGGTCTGACAGATTGAAATTTAAAATGGTGATGGACTGATTAATCGTCTTCTAGTATCGTCTGCTTTCTGATCAACTTTTCTGTATTGATGAAGATAGCCTTACTGTTGTAGGCGAACGTTTCATAATAAAGTACCTAACTGTTTGCATAGTGTCTTTCATGGCAAGTGGCTGCTCAGGGCATTGAGGGAAAAAGTTGCTTTTGGATCGAGTCATGGCTCACAGAAAGGAAGCAGAGGAGTGTATAAATGGGGTTAATCCGTGTGGGAATCTGTAACAAGTGGCGTTCCACAGGGATCAGTCTTAGGCCCCCGTCGTTGTTTATAAGATATATCAATGATCGTGATGTGGGGATTTCTAGTGATATGAGCCAATCGCCGATGACACAAAGATAGGTAGGAAATTGATTCACGAGTGGTTTCGCCTACACGTAGGCTTATCATTCAGTCGTGTACGAGAAAAGTTGTTAGATGCAGAAGAGACTGAAGGGACGATGTTAACAGTCATCCACTTAAAGTTTTGAGGTGGTCAGTCCCTCAGTCTAGAGAAGAGGCATTGTCTGTATGTGTCTTACCTGGAAATATAAACAACAAATGCGCAGTATAATGTGATCCTTTAGTGACAACCGTTTCACCACACAGTGGGCTATTTTCAAAGTACACACGGAATCTACTGGGTTGGAAGGTACGGGAGTATTATAGTCATGTTCAGAATGTTGAGGGTCAGGTGGGAGAAAGCTGCATCTGGATGATCTGCCGGGTGGGGTTTTAGAGTCTTGGGTAGCTAGGCATGGCGTATGTGGACAAGTTGTGAGTCGACCTTCTGCCACGATGTTCTATGTTCGTATGTGGGAAGCGATGAAAAAGTTTCTTGGCGAGTGTTCAGCTATGATATGAAGCCCATTGTTCTGGGTGTGATAATTGTTGGTATTAGAGATAAGCGATGATTCAGGTTCTTCTGTATTGAGTGTTGTCTTCTGTGGCTATAAGTCTGGGAGTTTCTGTTAGGTAATTAATGGCTTGTGTGAATTGCGATGTTGTACACAGGCATTCCTTGTATCGTCAGTCCTGCTTGCATAATGGTGTTCTGAAATACGTGTTTGCAGGTCTTTTGATGTTTCGCCCACATATAATTTGTTGCAGTCATTACAAGGGATTATGTATACCCCTGCAGAGGATGGAGGCTTGTCCTGTCTACTACTGGTGTTGTCCTTGATGGTCGTGGTTGTGGAGGTAGATACTTGGAATGATGAAGATTGAGACACTTATGCAGCATATGGGAATCTTTATTCAGGAAACGTTTCGCCACACAGTGGCTTCATCAGTCCAATACAAAGAGGAAGGCGTAAGGAGAGGAGGAGTATGAGGTAATCAGTCCCTCAGCCTGGAGTCGATGTGTTCAGTCCATCAATCTTGTAGAATGATGGACTGAAACACATCGACCCAAAGGCTGAGGGATGATTTCCTCATACTCTCCTCCCTTAGCCTTCTCTTTGTATGGACTGATGAAGCCACTGTGTGGCGAAACGTTTCCTGAATAAAGATTCCCATATGCTGCATAAGTGTCTCAATCTTCAACTTGTCGGTTTTTCAAACCATTCATCACACTTGGAATGATGTTTTGGCAAAGATGTTGGAAACATGTTTGGCAATGGAGTTGGTGGGAAGGACTATGTATCTCTTCTCGGCAGTGTCTTCTCTGGGTGTGTTGAAGATGTTTAATGCCCGCCGTCTGCAGTCTCTGATGAAGTGACGAGGATAGTGGAGTTTAGAAAATACTTGTTCAATTATAGTGCATTCTTCCTCAAGGAACTCGTTGCTGCAGATTCTGAGTGCACGCAGGAAAAAGCCTATAATTACACCACGTTTGGTTTTGGTGTCGTGGTGAGAGTAGAAGTGGAGAAGATCGTTTTGGTTGGTGGGTTTTCGATAGACATTAAAACGAAGTTCGTGGTCAGCTTTGCAGAGCAGAACATCAAGGAAAGGAAGAGTGTTGTCGACTTCTTCTTCAAGTGTGAATTGGATTGAAGGCTCGACCTGGTTGAGCTTGTCTTGGAGAGCTTGAACGTTGAAGCGTTTAGGAGTTATGAGGAGAATGTCGTCAACATAACGGAGCCAGGTGACAGACGAAGGAATAATGGTGGAGAAACGTTCGGCTTCTAGATGTTCCATGTATAGGTTCGCCAGGACTGCACTGAGTGGCGAACCCATGGGTAGTCCAAAAGTCTGCTGAAAGAGGTCGATGTGTTCAGACTGAACACATCGACTCAAGGTTGAGGGACTGATTACCTCATTCTTCTCCTGTTCTTCAAGTTTCTCCTACGTATGGACTGATGAAGCCACTGTGTAGCGAAACGTTTCCTTAATAAAGATACCCAAGAGTTGCACATGTGTCTAATTTATCAACATGTCGGTTCACTGAACCATTCATCTACAAAAGTAGTCGTTTTGATGAGGGCCTGCCTCGCATGGGCCAGTAGGCCTTCTGCAGTGTTCCTCCATTCTTATGTTCTTATGTTCTTATGTAATGACTGCAACAAATTATACGTTGGCGAAACATCAAGGGACCTTCAAACACGTATTTCAGAACACCAATACGCAAGCAGGTCTGACGATACAAGGAATGCCTGTGTACAACACCGTAATTCACACAACCACTTGATAAACCACAGAAACTCAAGACTTATCGCCACAGAAGACAACACTCAATACCGAAGAATCCTGGAATCATCACTTATTTCTATATCCGACAACTTCAACCAGAATAATGGCTTCTGTAACATAGCTGAACCACTTGCCAAGAAACTTCTTCATCGCTATCCCACATAAGAACATAGGAATGGAAGAACACTGCAGAAGGTCTGCTCACAAACTTATCCAATCTCCCTTCCAAGTTGGTTTAGAAAGACACGTAAGCAAACACTATAACATATTTATTAGAAAACGTTTCGGTCCTGGGACCTTGATCACTTCTAACATACAGAGGTAGAAAGACATTATATATATATAATGTCTTTCTACCTCTGTATGTTAGAAGTGATCAAGGTCCCAGGACCGAAACGTTTTCTAATAAATATGTTATAGTGTTTGCTTACGTGTCTTTCTAAACCAACTTGTCGGTATTTATTACCAAGGTTTATACCACCCTTCCAAGTTACCCAAAATTTTAGACTCTATAAACCCACTCGAAACATCATCAGATGCAGCATTCTCCACCTGACCTCAGCATTCTGAACCTGACTGTAAATACTCGCGTACCTTCCACCTCAGGTAGATCTGTTTGTGACTTGAAAAAGCCCACTGTGTGGGCGAAACGTTGTCAATTAAGGATCACATTATACATATGTGTTTATATTTCCATGAGGCAAGGGTCGCTGAACCTATGGGAACAAACATATAATGATGGGCAAGTTCTCCGTATTATCTAGACTTCTGGGACTCCCTGAAGCTGGCAGCTGCCCCTCCTTCCTCCCTGGTGTATAGAACAAAAGTCAAAGTCAGACGAGGGCAGTCACTGGTAGGCGGGATTCCCCAGTGGAAGTAGGTCATTCCCAAAGAGATGGGTTAGTTGCAGCAGCCGTGAAGAAGGTCTTGTAGATGTCCTCTGAACCAAGATTCCATGATGTTGCAGTGTCTGACAAGTTGT
Source organism: Cherax quadricarinatus (assembly GCF_026875155.1). Taxonomy (NCBI): domain Eukaryota; kingdom Metazoa; phylum Arthropoda; class Malacostraca; order Decapoda; family Parastacidae; genus Cherax; species Cherax quadricarinatus. The sequence goes on from NC_069412.1 coordinate 46,022,889, forward strand.
GTAAGAAAGGTATAAAATACCGACAATATGAATTACAATATGATTACCTCATCTTTTGTATATAGTTCTACTGTCTTCCTATTATGTCCTAGAATCTGTATTGATAAAGCCACTGGATGGCGAAACGTCTAAAATAAAGATATCCAGATGTTGCACATGTGTCTTAACTTTCATATTGTCGGTATTTTATACCTTTCTTACACAACTTGTCAGACACTGCAACATCATGGAATCTTGGTTCAGAGGACATCTACAAGACCTTCTTCACGGCTGCTGCAACTAACCCATCTCTTTGGGAATGACCTACTTCCACTGGGGAATCCCGCCTACCAGTGACTGCCCTCGTCTGCTGCCCGTCCCTTCCACTGACGCCTAAATAAACGTCAGTCTTCTTGCCTTTGCTTCAGATTCTCCTCCACCATGATGCTGTGAACACTAACTCCAAGGCCGAGGGACTGATTACCTCATCTTTTGTATATAGTTCTACTGTCTTCCTATTATGTCCTAGAATCTGTATTGATAAAGCCACTGGATGGCGAAACGTCTAAAATAAAGATATCCAGATGTTGCACATGTGTCTTAACTTTCATATTGTCGGTATTTTATACCTTTCTTACACAACTTGTCAGACACTGCAACATCATGGAATCTTGGTTCAGAGGACATCTACAAGACCTTCTTCACGGCTGCTGCAACTAACCCATCTCTTTGGGAATGACCTACTTCCACTGGGGAATCCCGCCTACCAGTGACTGCCCTCGTCTGCTGCCCGTCCCTTCCACTGACGCCTATATAAACGTCAGTCTTCTTGCCTTGCTTCAGATTCTCCTCCACCATGATGCTGTGAACACTAACTCCAAGGCCGAGGACTGATTACCTCATCTTTTGTATATAGTTTTTACTGTCTTCCTATTATGTCCTAGAATCTGTATTGATAAAGCCACTGGATGGCGAAACGTCTAAAATAAAGATATCCAGATGTTGCACATGTGTCTTAACTTTCATATTGTCGGTATTTTATACCTTTCTTACACAACTTGTCAGACACTGCAACATCATGGAATCTTGGTTCAGAGGACATCTACAAGACCTTCTTCACGGCTGCTGCAACTAACCCATCTCTTTGGGAATGACCTACTTCCACTGGGGAATCCCGCCTACCAGTGACTGCCCTCGTCTGCTGCCCGTCCCTTCCACTGACGCCTATATAAACGTCAGTCTTCTTGCCTTTGCTTCAGATTCTCCTCCACCATGATGCTGTGAACACTAACTCCAAGGCCGAGGGACTGATTACCTCATCTTTTGTATATAGTTCTACTGTCTTCCTATTATGTCCTAGAATCTGTATTGATAAAGCCACTGGATGGCGAAACGTCTAAAATAAAGATATCCAGATGTTGCACATGTGTCTTAACTTTCATATTGTCGGTATTTTATACCTTTCTTACACAACTTGTCAGACACTGCAACATCATGGAATCTTGGTTCAGAGGACATCTACAAGACCTTCTTTACGCTGCTGCAAAATAACCCATCTCTTTGGGAATGACCTACTTCCACTGGGGAATCCCGCCTACCAGTGACTGCCTCGTCGCTGCCCGTCCCTTCCACTGACGCCTATATAAACGTCCAGTCTTCTTGCCTTTTGCTTCAGATTCTCCTCCACCATGATGCGTGAACACTAACTCCAAGGCCCGAGGACTGATTACCTCATCTTTTGTATTATAGTTCTACTGTCTTCCTATTATGTCCTAGAATCTGTATTGATAAAGCCACTGGATGGCGAAACGTCTAAATAAAGATATCCAGATGTTGCACATGTGTCTTAACTTTCATATTGTCGGTATTTTAATACCTTTCTTACACAAGATCCCATGATGCTGCATGTCTGACAGTTGTGATGAATGGTTTGAAAAAACCGACAAGTTGAAGATTGAGACACTTATGCAGCATATGGAAATCTTTATTCAGGAAACGTTTCGCCACACAGTGGCTTCATCAGTCCAATACAAAGAGGAAGGCGTAAGGGAGGAGGAGAATGAGGTAATCAGTCCCTCAACCTGGAGTCGATGTGTTCAGTCCATCAATCTGTAGAATGTACAGCATAGGGCCGTAGACGGGCTTATATACTGTAGTGAGGTGACGTGAAGCAGATGTTCAAACCTTTGGACCCAAGACGTACTTGGACTAGTGGATGGTACCACTATGACCCGCCTCCATCTGCTTCACGTCACCTCACTACAGTATATAAGCCACGTCTACGGCCCTATGCTGTACATTCTACAAGATTGATGGGGCTGAACACATCGACTCCAGGTTGAGGGACTGATTACCTCATTCTCCTCCTCTCCTTACGCCTTCCTCTTTGTATTGGACTGATGAAGCCACTGTGTGGCGAAACGTTTCCTGAATAAAGATTTCCATATGCTGCATAAGTGTCTCAATCTTCAACTTGTCGTTTTTCAAACCATTCATCACAACTGCAGACACGCACATCATGGGGCTTGTTAAAAAAAACTTCAAAACTTTTTCAACCCTTTTTGGGCAAGACCTCTTCACTAGTGAGGTAACCACATGACCCCGCCCCCATCGCTTCACGTCACCTCACTACAGTATATAAGCCACTCTACGGCCCTATGCGTACTTCTACAAGATTTTATGGACTGAACACATCGACTCCAGGTTAGGGACGATTACCTCATTCTCCCCTCTCCTTACCCTTCCCTTTTTATTGGACTGATGAAGCCACTTGTGGCGAAACGTTTTTCCCGAATAAAGATTTCCATATGCTGCATAAGTGTCTCAAACTTCAAATTGTGGGGTTTTTCAAACCATTCTCCAACTGTCAGACCCCAACTGCGCTCATGGGGCTTGTTACAAAGAATTCTTTAAAACTTGTTCAACCTTTGGGGCGAAGACCACTCGACTAGGGATGGGACCACTATGACCCCGCCTCCTCTGCTTCACGTCACCTCCCACAATATAACCCCGTCTACGGCCCTATGCTGTACATCTACAAATTGATGGGTGAACCTCGACTCCCGGTTAGGACGATTACCCATTCTCCCCTCCCCTTTTCGCCTTCCTCTTGTATTGGGCCCGATGAAGCCACTGTGGGCGAAAATTTCCTGAAAAAATTTCCAAATGCTCATAATTCTCAATTCAACTTGTCGGTTTTTTTTAAACCATTCATCCAACTGTCAACACGCGCATCATGGATCTTTTACAAAGAATTCTCAACACTTGTTCAAACCCTTTTGGGCGAAGACGTAAATTTACTAGTGGATGGTACCACTATGACCCCGCCCCCATCTGCTTCAGTACTCACTACGTATTTAAGCCACGGTTACGGCCCTATGCTGTACTCTGCTTACTCCGATGCAATTACTCTAACAGAGTTAAAGGTCAAACATCGAGTGGCTCAACCAATGAGTCGTCCAACTAGCATTGCATGCTGTCGTTAGAGGCAGGCTGATGTCAAATGTAAGCGATTTTATCGCCTCAAAGAGGCCTTTGTTGTCGTCTTGTACAGACCGACACAGTGGCTGAGAAGAAACTACTTACCACACTGCTCACTACCACTCTACGAGACAGGGATTTCTTGTCTTGACTCCCCAGCACTGAGGGCCAGGAGAACTGTGTTCCTCAAAGAGACTCGACAAACCTTATCACTGTACAGGCCACTGAAGAAATCAAATATCTATCGAAGCAAGAACCCTTGGGCCAAGGTGGACTAATTACTAAATTCCCAAATGTTTTCATCCATGCTGAAGGTCACCTTCAGTGGGACGTCAAACATGGCAGCCAGGAGCTCTCGCTGAGGGCCTGGCATTCACTACTTCCACATCTTGTTTTTTTTAAACCAGCCTTCATCGAAGCAGGAAATTCAACATATCTACAGTGCTATAATTGGTACTTATAATTAACACCAACAATTGATTGTCCTCCAAGGACAAGAAGTTCTGCTCCACTGTGGCCGTGAGGGTATGACGTCAAGATTGCATACTGCTTCACCACTAAATGCTTGAACTGCAGGAATGACACCATACTCTTGCTGCCAGGTGCCCCTACCAGAAGAGACCATACTCAAGAAACAACAAACAACAAAGAAACCCACCCACAAGCAACACATATTCTGCTATCCGCCAAGCTCCAAGGCAGACCATACCAAATGATATCTACTTGGCCACGCAAGATGCTCCCACCATTCCCTGCAGGCACTATTGCCGGACTCAACCAAGTTCTTTGTTGCATTATGTATTCTCATGTACAGATGCTCAGCTGAGCCTGGTTCCTTCAAACACCACCTCATGAACTTTCAAACTAAATAATAGGCTGGCCTCACATTCATGCATCACCACCTTCCCACTGAGATCTAAATCTATGCAAAATATTACAAGCATCACGTGCTCTAACCGCTGTCCCAACCTCACTAGACACAGAGATGGGAACGTTCAGAGACCTTGAGACGTCGGCAAAAACCACCAATGAGAGTCCACTCCGCTTTCATCCACTGCAGAGCAATGACCAGTCGGAAATCTCGCCGTCACAGTTCAGCCACCAGCAAGAAGCAAAAACACAAGACACTGCGGATGCACCTCACGGTGCCACTGTCCACTGACACTGCTGCACCACAACGGGTCCGATATCTGAAGGGTGTATATTCTACACACAAGGAGTATGAAGAACACAATGCTGTCTTCTAGAAATCCATCATCACCTCCGGTCGGAACAGTCAAGTTTACTACGACCAACTGCTACATACACCCTGAAGACATGACCAGTACTACTCACGCCAACACCCAACACCTTGTGGGAAGTTCAGATACACCTCAAAGAGGAAAATTCGGATGCTCAGAATAGGGACCTTGAAGTCGGTACCCCTCGTATAGCACGACTATCCATGCCCATTCACCAGCACTTTTGCTGTCAGTAAAGCTGGGGTGTGGCTCCAATCAACCTGTAACTGCTGCCTCTGCCTCTGACTGCGCTTTCTCTTGGGGAAGTCAGGCAAGATAGAAGGAAGACGACATCTCCAACCGGAGGGCCAAGAACGAAGAAGATGATTATGTCACCCCCCACGGTGGCCACTGCGGGTCACCATCTGGAGAAGACCTAGGCAGAAGGACCTGCGAATCACATGAATGAAATGAACACCAACACACGAAACTCACACAGGAGAGCACGGCGGCTAGCACGATCGACACCATGTGCATTGCCCTTTAGGCATGGTTGGTGAGAGCCGAGTTTGTACCTTCAAGATGAGGGGGGATACTTGTGCCTCCTCCATGGGAGGACTTAGGTCTCAGACACTCCCTAGACAGGGAGCCAGTGCCGGCCACCACTTGGGAAGGGCCCGGGCCGGGAAAATACACGGCGAATCTTACAACAACAACCTATGCTGTACATTCTACAAGATGATGGATGACACATCGACTCCAGGTCGAGGGACTGATTACTCATTCTCCTCTCTCCTTACGCCTTTCCTCTTTCTATTGGACTGATGAAGCCACTGAGTGGCGAACGTTTCATGAATAAAGATTTCCATATGCTGCATAAGTGTCTCAATCAGAATGAAATGTTGTCGATTTTAAATAATTATTTTCACTCGGTTTTACACAGGAAGACACTAATAATATTCCGGTAATAAATTTTTATAGTGGATCAGAAGAAGGGACAAATTATGTAACATCACAGTCACTAGTGATGGGTTGTGAAGCAGACCGATGAAGTAAAATAAGTCCCGGGTCCGATGAGGTTTTTTCAAGGGTTTTAAGGGAATGCTAAAAATGGAAGTCTGTGACCCATTAAATAAACTTATATTTTTAATTTATCTCTTCAAACAGGTGTAGTGTTGATATGTGAAGATGGCTAATGTTATTTCTATTTTCTAAAAAAGGGGGGACAAAGTCGTTACCGTCAAATTACCGCCCAATTTGTAGGGCAAGTTGCTAGAGTCCTATTATAGCTGAGGGTATAAGAAGCCATCTCGATAAGCTAGCTGATTAATGATACGCAGCAGGATTCACAAAGAGGCCGGTCTTGTTATAACTAATTTCATTAACTTTCCATTCAGTAAGCTTTTGAGGCTGTTGGACCAGATAAAGAATTTGATGATTGTGATGAATGTTGAACAAACCGACAAGTTGAAGATTGAGACCTTATGCAGCATATGGGAATCTTTATTCAGGAAACGGTTCGCCACACAGTGGCTTCATCAGTCCAATACCAAGCGGAAGGCGTAAGGAGAGGAGGAGAATGAGGAATCAGTCCCTCAACCTGGAGTCGATGTGTTCAGTCCATCAATTCTACAGATTGATGGACTGAACACATCGACTCCGGTTGAGGGATGATTACCTCATTCTCCCCTCTCCTTACGCCTTCCTCTTTGTATTGGAATGGATGAAGGCCACTGTGTGGGCGTAACGTTTCCTGAATAAGATTCCCATATGCTGCTAGTGTTCTCAATCTTCAATTTGATATTGTTTACTTAGATTTTAGTAAGGCATTTGATAGAGTACCGCACCAAAGACTGTTGAAGGAAGTAGCAGCTCATGGCATTGGGGGGAAGGTGCTCACGTGATCGAGTCATGGCTCACAGACAGAAGCAGGAGAGTTGTCCATAAATGGGGTTTAAATTCCGATGGGGATCAGTAACAGTGGCGTTACAGGGATTAGTCTTGGGCCCGTGTTGTTTATAATATATATCAATGTTCTGATGAAGGAATTGCTAGTGTTGAGGCAAATCGCCGATGACACGAAGATAGGTAGGATAATTGATTCAAAACGTAGATGTTTAGGGAACTTCAGGAGGATTTAGACCAAACTCAACTCTTGGTCAGAAAAGTGCCGCTGCAGTTCAATGTAGATAAATGCAAGGGTTGAAGCTCGGGGGTGTCCTACCCTCAGCACTTATAAGTTAAATAATGTAGAACTAGCCATCAGATTGCGAAAGGACTTTGAGGGTTATGGTAAGAGCAAACCTTAAACCGAGACAGCAATGCCTAGCGTCGTAATAAGGCCAAATAGATTACTGGGATTTATATCAAGAAGAAGTGTAAGCACAGAAGTCCAGAGGTCATACTGCAGCTTTATACATCATTAGTAGGCCTCACCTAGATTATGCAGTCAATTCTGGTCTCCATACTACAGGTATAGGACAGCAATAGCGATAATTAGGAGGAAGGGTGGGTAACTGTAATATGTGGCATTTTGCCCAAGGAGAGGAGTTGGAAATGATTGGTTGTCCAGAGCAATTGGTGTCAATTGTGGCTGGACAATACTGTAGGGAAAATGCGGTTTCATTCATTTTGACAACTGGGACTTTCTATGGCAGAAATGACATGTATGCCAGGGATGGGGTTTCACTTATCGAGGTGTGGGGTGGGAGCACTGGCCAACGCAGTGGAGGGAGCTGTTAGTCTTTAAAACTAGGATAGTTAGTGGTATGGGTTTTGGCGGGAAGCTGTGAAGTCGCAGGGTTGTAACAGGAGTACTAGGAGGAGAACTAGTAAGAGGGCAAAATGAGGTGGATATTGAAGGCCGTGGCACTAATTGACAAGGACAGTAAGAGGTTTAGTGGAATTAACAGAAAGGAGCAGGAAGGGTAGAGAAGAGGAGGGTCATTTAAATATTTATTACACAAATAGTCGCAGTGCTAGGAATAAGATGGAAGAGTTGAGGGACTAGTTGCTAGTGCAGGTATCTATAGATGTTTTGACCATACTAAAGACGTGGTTTAATAAAAAAATCGGGACTATGCCTGCAGAATGTCACATTCTGGGCTTTAAAATTGTTCCAAGTAGATGAAGTACGGGAAGGGGGTGGGGTGGGCATTGTATGTCCGAGATGCGCTTGAACTGGTGCATAAAAACGGGTATTAAGTCTGAAGTAACACATACAGTGTCTGTTTGGATAGGAATTTTCGAGGGACATGAAAAATTAATTTTAGGTTGATATAACGTCCCCCAAATTTCGATCAGGGACCAAGCGGAGCTACTATGCGGAGGAAATTGTTAAGGCAAAGGCACGATAATGATATTATAATTCTAGGAGACTTTACTTTAGTCATATTGATTGGAATTTCTGACTGGAATTTAGAATCACTAAGTTCTTAGAAGTAGTTAGGATTGTTTTTTGCAGCAGTTGTGACAGAACCCTCCAAGGGGAAATAACCTGCTTGACTTGTTCTGCCAACATTGATTCCTTGTTAATATTTAAGAAGTTTCAGAGGAACTGGGTGCTAGCGACCACAAATCAATTACAATTAGAAATTGAATGGGAAGTATGATAGTAGGGATAACACAGTAAACAGTCCAGATTTTCGCTTAGCAGATTACGATGGGGCGTAGAGAAACACTTATCATCTGTTGACTGTGGTAACGAAGGAGAGCTATCAATATGACAGTTTTCTGAACACAATTACAGGTGTCCTTTTTTTTTTTTTTCCCCCCCTTTCCCCATTTTTTCCTAACAGAACGTTTATCCCTTATAGGAAATTAGTCAAATAGAAATGACCAAAATGGATGAATAATAGGCTGAAATATCTACTAGGGCGATACAGAAAGGATTTTAGAGCCGTATCAAAAGAGGCGAGGGTCACCTTATGAATCAGTATATTGACATTAAGAGGGACATTAAAAAGGGTTAAGAAAAGCTAAAAGGGACTATGAAATTAAAGGTTGCTAGGGATTCTAAAACAAACCAAAAAGTTTTTTCAGTTTAGAACAAAAGTCAGAGATAAGATAGGTCCCTTAAAAATTACTATGGGCATTCTTAATGACAAAAAGCGAATGAATGTGCCTCGATTTTAAATTAATTATTTTCTCTCGGGTTTTACAGGAAGACACTAAATAATATTCCTTTATTTTTTTTTAAAGTGTATCAGGAGAAGATAAATTATGTAACATCACAGTCACTAGTTAAATGGTTGTGAGCAGATGAACCGACTGAAGCAAATAAGTCAACCGGATCCTGATGAGGTTTTTTTCAAGGTTCTTAAGGAATGCAAAACTGGAAGTCTGTGAAACCATTACTATATTTTTAATTTATCTCTTCAATCAGGTGTAGTGTCTGATTGTGGAAGGATGGCTAATGTAATTCTATTTTTTAAAACAGGGACAAGTCGTTACCGTCAATTACAGCCATTAAGCCTGACCTCAATTGTAGGCAAATTACTAGAGTCATTATAGCTGAGATTATAAGAAGCCATCTCGATAAGCATAGCTTGATAATGATACTCAGCATAGGATTCACACGAGGCCGGTCTTGTCTAACTAATTTATTAACTGTCTTCTGTAAAGCTTTTGAGGCGTTGACCATGATAAAGGGGGGGGGGAAAAATAAATTTGATATTATTACTTAGATTTTAGTCAAAGGCTTTTGATAGAGTTCGCACCAAAGACTGTTGAAAAGAAAGTAGCAGCTCTATGGCATTGGTGGGTAGGGGTTGCTTCGAGGATCGAGTCATGGACTCACAGACAGGAGCAGGAGTGTCCATAAATGGGGGTATATCCGAGTGGGGATCAGTAACAGTGGAGTTCACAAGGGTATCAGTCTTTGGGACCGTTGTGTTTATAATATATAAACGATGATCTTGATGAAGGAATTACTAGTTATATGTGCGCAAATTTCGCGATGACACGACGATAGGTAGGATAACTGATCAAACGTAGTGTTAGGAACTTCAGGAGGATTTAGACAAACTTTACTCTTGGTCCAGAAAAGTGGCAGATGCAGTTCAAGGTAGATAAATGCAAGTTCTGAAGCTCGGGAGTGTCCTTACCCTAGCACTTATAGGTAAATAATGTGGAACTTCTGCATATAAAGATTGCGAAAGGGACTTGGGGGTTATGGTAAGCAGCAACCTCTAAACCAAGACAGCACATGCCTAAGCTCTTACATATTAAGGCAAATAGATTACTGGGATTTCTATCATAGAAGTGTAGCAACAGAAGTCCAGCGGTCACTACTGCAAGCTTTATTATACATCATTAGTAAGGCCTCACTAGATTATGCAGCTCAATTTGGTCTCCATTTTTACAGAATGGACATAAATTCGTTAGAAAACATTCAGCGTAGGATGACTAAATTATAATAGCATTAGAAATTCTTCCTTATGAGAAAGATTGAAGATCTTAAGTTTACATTCATTGTTAGACGAAGAATGAGGGGGAGACCTGATCGAAGTGGAAGGACAGGAATAAAATAAAGGGGATGTAAATAGTGTGCTGAATATATCTAGCCTAGACAGGACTCGCAGCAATGTTTTAAGTGGAAAAATTCGATTCAGGAGGGATATAGGAAAGTACTGGTTCTGGTAATAGAGTTGTTTTTTTTTTTATGGATGAGTGAACAAACTTCCAAAGTACCCCGGCCGGGGGTATGGTTTATTTGCAATCGTGTCATTTACCGATTCTTAAGTCATGTTGACGCAGTGAAGGGACTTGAGCAAGAGTTTTCGTCACGGCCACGCTAGCTGGAAGATTCGTCTGTAAAAAAACTTGCATTTGGGGTCACAGAGGTGCCTGTGCTAACTTTTCTATGGTGTAGAAATATACCTAGTTGGATGAATCTTATTGTGGCTAGCTGGTCTAGTGGCTAGCGCGAGGCTGGAGTTTTGAGACTCTATGTCCGCGGGTTCATCCCGGGCCGGGGGTTTGGTTTTTTTGCAATTGTGTCATTACGATTTCGTATGGGTCATGGTGACGCAGTGAAGGGATTGAGCTAGAGTTCGTCACGGCCACGCTAGTGGGATTCGTCTGTAAAAACTTGATTTAGTGCGTATCAGGGTGCCTGTGCTAACTTTCCTATGGTGTAGAAATATACCTTAGTGGATGTAATCTTATTGTGGATAGTGGTCTAGGGGCTAGCGCGACGGGCTGGAGTTTGAGACTCTATGACCGCGAGGTTCAAATCCCGGCCGGGGGTATGGTTTAGAGGCCAGAACGTTGTGTAGCTTAAAATAGGTTGGATAAATAATGAGTAGATGTGGGTGGGTGTGAGTTGGACCTGATAGCTTGTGCTAACAGGTCGGGTTGCCGTGTTCATCCTCCTTAGTCAATGTGACCTGACTGACTAAGGTTGGTGCATTGCTTAGGCCGGTAGGGACTTGGACTGCCTCGCATGGGCCAGTAGGCCTTCTGCAGTGTTCGTCTTCTTATGTTCTTATGTTCTTAAGTGTATAAGTGGAAGATAGGTATTAATAAAGGGATATTAACAAGGTCTTGAGGATAATCTCTCCAAGAGAGAACCGCAGTAGATGGATTTATAATTAGATAAAGTTTAGATTTAGAAAGGACATAGGAAAGGTATTGGTTTGGAAATAGGGTGTTGAAGAGTGGAACAGTCTACCTAGTTGGTTATTGAGGCTAGGACTTTGGGTAGTTTCAAATTGAGGTTGTAATAGTACATGAGTGGGAGGGGTTGGATTTGAGAGGGACTTGCACATCGGAGCTTGTTTTTGGTGGCATTGAAAATTGGGTTGGTCAAATGTTTGTTTGTGGGTGAATTGTAAAGGGACCTGCCCTAGTATGGGCCAGCAGGCATGCTGCAGTGTTCCTCCTTTCTTATGTTTCTTAGTTATCAGCCAGGGTAGATGCACATGTGTACTCTCACCACCTGCTTGGCCGTCTGTCCAGGCTTGGTTACCATCTGGATGCTCTGGCTGCCATCAGATCTGCCATAGTTGGGGTGGGCTCCCTTACTGCTGGGATTTCAGTTGTGTGAGGATCCTCTGATAATGATATTAACTTCTTCATGTCATTAAAATCTTTCCCTTGGATTTTTGACACACAAGACCATGGGATTCGATCGGTCTGCTGCTTCACTGCCACAATACACTATGTTCGAGGAAGAATAGGGGCGGCAAGTCGAAGGGCAACACCATTATGATGGTCTGTGTGTGTGACATGTGCCAAGGTTGGAGTGGGAAACAGCCAACAAAAAGTCCTGCATGAGGAGCTCTCACTGCCAAGCGATGGGCTCTATCCTTCCCCAACCACAATGATTGCATTGTTGAGCGCTATGTTTTCACTATTGAAACAATCCCAGTTGTACGGTAGTCGTTGGTGGGGCAGGTTATAGTTTCAGAGCAATTAGTATTATCCCAGATCTGGCTCCGTCAATAAACTTGTTGGTCGGACTCCAATCTGGTCCTAAGATGTTCAGGGAGAAATCGCTGCTTCAGTCACTGGATGCAAGCATGTGTACATAAAGCAGGTAGCGTAATCTGTTGATAATTGACACATGTGCATACTCTTGGGTATCTTTATTGAGGGAACGTTCGCCACACTGTGCTTAATCAGTCCATACAAAGGAGAAATCTTGAAGAAACTGGAGGTGAATGTTGTAATCAGTCCTCAACTTGAGTCGATGGGTCAGTTCATAAATCTTGAATAGAATACGGGCATTCGTTGCTGAGAGGAGCATAATAAAACCGTTGGCAGGAGTGGTGCAGCAGTCAATAGGTCGTGATAACATTTGTTCAATGTTGAAGTAGGTCGTGCCCAAGAATTAGGCAAGCGAAGAAATGCCCAAGTATTAAGATCCCTAGAAGTTGCAGTGTTGCAGGTTTGTAGATAAATGGTTCAGAGAAACCGACATGTTGATCAATTAGACACATGTGGCAAACTCTTGGGTATTCTTTATTGAGGAAACGTTTCCGCACACAGGTGGCTTCATCAGGTCCATACAAAGAGAATCTTGAAGAACAGGAGGAGAATGAGGTAATCAGTTCCTAACCTTGAGTCGATGTTGGTCAGTCCATCAAGGGGGCTTAGCACCCCTTTTTGGCTAATTTTTTTCAACTTCACTAAAAAGGGCATGGTGCCAGATAAGTGGAAATGGCAAATGGAACCTATTTTCAAACAGGTGACAGGTCCTTAGCTTCGAACTATAGACCAATAAGCCTAACCTCCCTAGTGGGAAAATTTATGGAATCAATAATTGCCGAGGCAGTTCGTACCCCACCTTGAAAAGCATAAATTAATCAACGAATCTCAGCATGGTTTTACAAAGGGGCGTTCCTGCCTTACGAATTTATAAACTTTTTTCACTAAGGTATTTGAGGAGGTAGAATCATGGTAATGAATATGATAGTGTATATGGACTTCAGTAAGGCTTTTGACAGGGTCCCACATCAGAGACTATTGAGGAAAATTAAAGCACATGGAATAGGAGGAGAAATTTTTTCCTGGATAGAGGCATGGTTGACAAATAGGCAGCAGAGAGTTTGCATAAAATGGGGAGAAATCAGAGTGGGGAAGCGTCACGAGCGGTGTTCCACAGGGGTCAGTGTTGGGCCCCCTGCTGTTCACAATCTACATAAACGACATAGATGAGGGCATAAAGAGCGACATCGGCAAGTTTGCCGATGACACCAAAATAGGCCGTCGAATTCATTCTGCGAGGACATTAGAGCACTCCAGGAAGATTTGAATAGACTGATGCAGTGGTCGGAGAAGTGGCAGATGCAGTTTAATATAGACAAATGCAAAGTTCTAAATGTTGGACAGGACAATAACCATGCCACATATAAACTAATAATGTAGATCTTAAATATTACGGATTGCGAAAAAGATTTAGGAGTTCTGGTTAGCAGTAATCTGAAACCAAGACAACAGTGCATAAGTGTTCGCAATAAAGCTAATAGAATCCTTGGCTTCATATCAAGAAGAAATAAATAATAGGAGTCCTCAGGTTGTTCTTCAACTCTATACATCCTTGGTTAGGCCTCATTTAGATTATGCTGCACAGTTTGGTCACCGTATTACAGAATGGATATAAATTCTCTGGAAAATGTACAAAGGAGGATGACAAAGTTGATCCCATGTATCAGAAACCTTTCCTATGAGGATAGACTAAGGGCCCTGAATCTGCACTCTCTAGAAAGACGTAAATTAGGGGGATATGATGAGGTGTATAAATGGAAGACAGGAATAAATAAAGGGGATGTAAATAGTGTGCTGAAAATATCTAGCCTAGACAGGACTCGCAGCAATGGTTTTAAGTTGGAAAAATTCAGATTCAGGAAGGATTAGGAAAGTACTGGTTTGGTAATAGAGTTGTGGATGAGTGGAACAAACTCCCAAGTACCGTTATAGAGGCCAGAACGTTGTGTAGCTTTAAAAATAGGTTGGATAAATACATGAGTAGATGTGGGTGGGTGTGAGTTAGACCTGATAGCTTGTGCTACCAGGTCGGTTGCCGTGTTCCTCCCTTAAGTCAATGTGACCTGACCTGACTAGGTTGGGTGCATTGGCTTAAGCCGGTAGGAGACTTGGACCTGCCTCGCATGGGCCAGTAGGCCTTCTGCAGTGTTCCTTCGTTCTTATGTTCTTATGTGCAACATCTGGGTATCTTTATTGTAGACGTTTCGCCATCCAGTGGCTTTATCAATACAAATTCTAGGACATAACTTGAAGACAGTAGAACTATGTACAGAAGATGAGGTAATCAGTCCCTCAACCTAGGAGTAGGTGCGAAGAGCACCATAGTCGTGGAGATTCTGAAGCAGAAGAAAGGATCCTGGCGCTTATATAGTAACGTCAGGTGTAGCAGACGAGGGCAACTACTACTACAACTAACCCATCTCTTTGGGAAGGACCTACTTCCACTGGGGAATCCCGCCTACCAGTGAATATGCCCTCGTCTGCTACACCTGACGTTACTATATAAGCGCCAGGATCCTTTCTTCTGCTTCAGAATCTCCACGACTATGGTGCTCTTCGCACCTACTCCTAGGTTGAGGGACTGATTACCTCATCTTCTGTACATAGTTCTACTGTCTTCAAGTTATGTCCTAGAATTTGTATTGATAAAGCCACTGGATGGCGAAACGTCTAAAATAAAGATACCCAGATGTTGCACATGTGTCTTAATCTCATTTTGTCGGTATTGTATACCATTCGTACACTACTCTAGAGTTGGACGCAAACCAAGTATGCAGCAAGCATTTACCCAATGGATGGCCATGCTGAGGCGCTGGAACATGAAAGTGGTTGCCCCTGGGTCTCTGGTGGTGTCAGTGAGTCTGGAACCCAATTCTTTGAGGAAACGTGTGGCATTCTTCCCTCAAGATCCCAAGGTCTCCCTTTCCACTGGAACATATTGATACCAATGGGTTATGTCTCTGTACTTGTTAATCTTGAACCTCTCATAAGTGATCAAAAGCCTCTCTTTGTTGCCCTATACAGTGACAAAGGTGTCAGTCAGAATCAACACGCAGATACAGTCCCATGCTAAAAGCCTGACATTCTTCCAAGGATAGATGGTGGTTCCATTGGGGCAGTTTGCTGGGTTGTGAGTACTGCAGAATGCTAGGGATCGGGGTTCTCAGCCGGGCATCCAGCTGAAACAAGACTTCACCGTCTCTCGCGTGCCAGCCCTTGGTTTTGGAGCAGTTTAGACTGTGTAGACCGTATTAATCGGCTTGTGCGTCTCTGCAAATATACGTATATTCCGTGTAAATTATAATATAAGAGTGTTTTGGAAGTATGGCGTCTGGTCTTATTGCTTTTGTTACGTCAAACTCGTTTACTAATTTTATCGCTTCATTTTTTTAATATGTTGATTCTCTGTAGAAGGTATCGTTCTGTTCTAAGCTGAGTTCCGTCAACACTCTCCGTATTCTTCAGTAAAGACCTGTTTGAATCTTTTCGTAATCCTTTTGCATACCTCTTTACATTTCTGTTCCTCCATTTTTAAGGTAGCTCGTTCTTCGAGGACGTACTGTCTAACCTGATTCCGTCAAAAACTCTGTACTTCTTCGTTAAATCTTGTTTGGAACTTTTAAGTCTTAATCAAACACTGTTCTCTTTGCTTCAAGTTTTTTTCTTCCGTTTGATAGTCACCGAATAGATACGGCTATATGTATTTCTTAAACCGCAAAATTAATTTTTCTGATCCTTCCTTTGTTAATTCTTGATTTGAATTTAAGTGTCAAAAACACGAATTATATTTTTTAAAATTATTTTCTTTCGATTCTTAAAAGTTCATTTTTAATACATAGGTATTATTGTAGTTTCTTCGTAAAGGCAAATTTATTGTATTATTTACATTATCCTTGGTATTCTGTCTAAATCATTAGTATTGAAATTTAAGCATAAGGATTTCCATTAATGACTTTAAATGTTCACATGTCTTCATTATCATATATTTATGAAGTTCTCAGTTCAAGGTACACTTACATCATGTCCCATAAATTTTACTCTTCGCTTATGCATTGAATTTCAAAGCTTGTGGAATTACGTTAAATGTGTCTGAGTAACAGAACTCATTTCCTGGGCCAGTAAGCCTTCCTTGCAGTGTTCCTTCTTTCCTTAAGTGCTATAATTTTCTGTTGACTTATCTATATTATTGTAGCTTTTCTTCTTTTTCAGAATACTAATTATTTAGTATAGTTTTTACCAGGTCATTTACCTGGCTTACACCTTCCTCCCCCCTCGTCCCAAGGAAAGAAAAATCCTCCGAGATTTATACTTATATCCTTTTTTTTGTTTACAAGTTACTAATTGTTTCAGAACAAGTATAGCAAAACTGAAAAAAAAATCTTTTAATTTTCTTACCTGTTGTAATAAAGTTGGTAGAATTACCGACAATATGTAAAGTAAAAGGACACAAGTGCAACTAATGTGAATTTATTGTGGCAACGTTTCGCTCTCCAGGAGCTTTATCAAGCCATTAATGGCTTGATAAAGCTCCTGGAGAGCGAAACGTTGCCACAATAAATGTCACATTAGTTGCACTTGTGTCCTTTTCTTACCTGTTATTTAGAGCTGTGACAAGCGGGCTGTTCTTAGCACCAATCATTGCAAACATCTGCACAAGACCTTCTTCTTTGGACTCGTAAAATGAACACTGACCTGTAATAAATTTAATATGTAAGCAGTTTTATTAGCACAATATTATCTAAAAAATTTTACAAATAATTTATCCACAAGTTAAATGTAGGTTAATATTTGTTATTATAGCAGTGGTCGACATAGATACAAAGTTATACCATCTTCTGAATTTAAATGTTAGTTAATGATAGATACAAGGAAGTGTGTTCAGAATGGTTTAAAATAACGTGCGTAAACACTAGAACATTTTAATCAGAAAACGTTTCGGTCGTGGAACTTTCATCATCTATAACGGAAAATTTCACTAAAGAATTGAGAACATAAGATTATCATTTTGTAACGTATCGTAGCATAGGTTACAATATTTGTATATTTTGTAACGTATCGTAGCATAGGTTACAATATTTGTATATTTTGTAACGTATCGTAGCATAGGTTACAATATTTGTATATTTTGTAACGTATCGTAGCATAGGTTACAATATTTGTATATTTTGTAACCCAGGGCAACATGGGTTTAGAACAGGTCGCTCCTGTCTGTCTCAACTACTGGATCACTACGACAAGGTCCTAAATGCACTAGAAGACAAAAAGAATGCAGATGTAATATATACAGACTTTGCAAAAGCCTTCGACAAGTGTGACCATGGCGTAATAGCGCACAAAATGCGTACTAAAGGAATAACAGGAAAAGTCGGTCGATGGATCTATAATTTCCTCACAAACAGAACACAGAGAGTAGTCGTCAACAGAGTAAAGTCCGAGGCAGCTACGGTGAAAAGCTCTGTTCCACAAGGCACAGTACTCGCTCCCATCTTGTTCCTCATCCTCATATCCGACATAGACAAGGATGTCAGCCACAGCACCGTGTCTTCCTTTGCAGATGACACCCGAATCTGCATGACAGTGTCTTCCATTGCAGACACTGCAAAGCTCCAGGCGGACATCAACCAAATCTTTCAGTGGGCTGCAGAAAACAATATGAAGTTCAACGATGAGAAATTTCAATTACTCAGATATGGTAAACATGAGGAAATTAAATCTTCATCAGAGTACAAAACAAATTCTGGCCACAAAATAGAGCGAAACACCAACGTCAAAGACCTGGGAGTGATCATGTCGGAGGATCTCACCTTCAAGGGACCATAACATTGTATCAATCGCATCTGCTAGAAAAATGACAGGATGGATAATGAGAACCTTCAAGCTAGGGAGGCCAAGCCCATGATGACACTCTTCAGGTCACTTGTTCTATCTAGGCTGGAATATTGCTGCACACTAACAGCACCTTTCAAGGCAGGTGAAATTGCCGACCTAGAAAATGTACAGAGAACTTTCACGGCGCGCATAACGGAGATAAAACACCTCAATTATTGGGAGCGCTTGAGGTTCCTAAACCTGTATTCCCTGGAACGCAGGAGGGAGAGATACATGATTATATACACCTGGAAAATCCTAGAGGGACTAGTACCGAACTTGCACACGAAAATCACTCACTACGAAAGCAAAAGACTTGGCAGACGATGCACCATCCCCCCAATGAAAAGCAGGGGTGTCACTAGCACGTTAAGAGACCATACAATAAGTGTCAGGGGCCCGAGACTGTTCAACTGCCTCCCAGCACACATAAGGGGGATTACCAACAGACCCCTGGCAGTCTTCAAGCTGGCACTGGACAAGCACCTAAAGTCGGTTCCTGATCAGCCGGGCTGTGGCTCGTACGTTGGTTTGCGTGCAGCCAGCAGCAACAGAATGGTTGATCAGGCTCTGATCCACCAGGAGGCCTGGTCACAGACCGGGCCGCGGGGGCGTTGAACCCCGGAACTCTCTCCAGGTAAACTCCAGGTAAACTCCAGGTATCGTAGCATAGGTTACAATATTTTTATATTTTGTAACGTATCGTAGCATAGATTACAGTATTTGTATATTTTGTAACGTATCGTAGCATAGGTTACAATATTTGTATATTTTGTAACGTATCGTAGCATAGATTACAATATTTGTATATTTTGTAACGTATCGTAGCATAGATTACAATATTTGTATATTTTGTAACGTATCGTAGCATAGATTACAATATTTGTATATTTTGTAACGTATCGTAGCATAGGTTACAATATTTGTATATTTTGTAACGTATCGTAGCATAGGTTACAATATTTGTATATTTTGTAACGTATCGTAGCATAGGTTACAATATTTGTATATTTTTGGAAAAAACTGTGATTCTCTGACTAGATTAGCTAGACTTTCTTTTTCAACTGCAAGACTAAAGTCAGAGACTAAAGATTCACAGTACCAGTGACTTTGACTGTAGAATACCTGATTATTACGAACACAGGTGCAAGTCTGATGGGCCTGTAGCACCTGATCGAAATACATCAGCAACTCTCAGCTGAGCAGAACAAGATTGATTTTCTGCACCTTATATCCATCTTGTGGACATATGGATACACCGAAGACCTAGGAACTAGGCCCCAAAATGGTTAATAGGTGTACATATGAATTTATATCTACGTATCTACAGTTCACTTATCTATTACAAGCAAATTTAGAATATTTGCATAGTATATCTAGACAAGGCAAACAAGCAGAAATATTTTTTAAAGCAGTGTATTCCTTCACAATATGCATAAATATGTACACTACATACAGAGGCAGAGTCGGTCTCAGGAGGTGCAGGGCCCAACTGGCAACAATTTGATGGCCTCCATGTATGGAAAGCAGTCAAATTGTGTGCAAAAAAATGCGTGAGTGATAATAGACCAAACAGATGTAAGCTGCATTTATAAATTTGCATACATGTAAGCCTACAAGTAACAAATTTGTATATCATCTCTGAAAAGTACATAGTCACAATACCACTTGATTTAGTCACTGTGAAATGATTCATTAAAAATGTTTATTTTGGTACAGAAAAAAAATCAGGATTTAACTGCACTTTTGTAAACAAATAATTTTTTTGGGACCTCTAAAAATTACTTAGCATTCATAAACTATAAATGAGTCATATTATTATTGTTTTTCATTAAGAGAAAGTTATTTATTTTGTTTCTTCTCTGAAAAGTCTTATAGAATTTTGTCGAAGTTTAAACTCCTTCTAATTTCAGATTCAATGGACATAACCGTCAAATTGTTCAAACGTTCTTGATGAATTGATGATCTCAAATAAGTTTTGATGAGTTTCAGCTTGGAAAAAACAACTTTCTCTGCAGATGTCACAGTCACTGGGACTGTCAAGAAAATCCAAGGAGCAATAAATAAATTTGGAGATGCGGTAGACGTGTTGTTGCCAGTGAGGAATTCAAGCATTTTTATTGGGTTTTGAATCTCTGGTGGCAGAATTGACTTTAGTGCCTCCGTTTCCTCCATTTCCATCTACATCAGCCAGTTTTGTGGTTTTACCTTCACCACCATTTTCGGGGAAATTCGCCAGCATATTATATCCAAAGCCCCTTCTTTTACTTCCTGTTGTTGTGTGAACTTAACAGGCAGAGAGTAGATTACACTCTGAGCCCCCTTAGGCGTGGGGCCCCCTTAGGCGCGGGGCCCAATTGGTTGCAATCGGTCCAGTCGGCTTAAGACCGGCCTTATACAGAGGGTATATAACAGTGGCAGGGAACAAGAGCCAATGTAAACACAACAATCACTACCAAAGACGCTGGAAGTCTACCAATACCGCTTTGCAGAATTCACGAGTTTTCACGTGATTCGCTGTTTTTGAGCTAGTGATACAATCACGTCAGTAGTTGGATTGTTTACACTGAAACAAACGTCTCCAATGTTTAGCTTTTCTTTTTTTGTTGAGCTCGACCTGTTTACTGTGTTGCTTGGTCAGTTGGTGTTTATCCTTGACTGAGGTAACACAGTTTTGGTACGTCTCTTATTTTCTAACTTCTTATATTGTAACCTATCGTAGCAAAGATTACAATATTTGTATATTTTTGGAAAAAACCGTGATTCTCTTTCTTAGGGCCCAATGATGGCGATTGTTTCATTGTAACAATGGTAATAAATGAATTTTAGGAAAAAGTTTTTCATGTTAACCTCACGTACCATAACAACAAGGATACTGATAGCACTGATTCTGTCTGGATCAAGGCCAGAGTTTGACCATGTATTTGGGTCGCAATGACTCATCAATGAATATTCTCAGCTTTCTTAATTTCCTATGACAATGTATATTCAAGTATGTATTTAGTCATGCAGGAGGAGAATATCGAATCTTTAATACCCCCATCATATCCAACATTCACGCAGTGATCAGCTGATAGTGTTGATCACAGTATACAAACGGTCAATGGAAAAGAAAATTTACTTTGTACTGGCGTAATAGCAATGATCACAATAACATTGTAATGAAAGACAATACAGTAAGTATCAGGGGCCCAAGACTGTTCAACTGCCTCCCAGCATACATAAGGGGGATTACCAATAAATCCCTGGCTGTCTTCAAGAAGGCACTGGACAGGCACCTAAAGTCAGTACCTGACCAACCGGGCTGTGGTTCATACGTCAGCTTGCGTGCGGCCGGTATTAACAGCCAGGTTGATCAGACCCTGATCCACCGTGAGGCCTGGTCTCAGATCGAGCCGCGGGGGCGTTGACCCTCGAAACCCTCTCCAGGTAAACACCAGTTACACTTGATTGGTCAGCGCATCAAGCGTAGCGCCAGAATTGAAGTTGATAAGTTGGTTACAGACAGTGATATCACTTATGTACTGGATCTTCGACGTCAGTTCCTCCACGAATAGTTTTTGAGCCAATGTTAACTCTGCGTTTTATACAAATATCCTTCGGTAGTCAGCATAGTTTCTTAACAGAATAGAAGTTCAAGAGTAAAAAAACCGTCGTGAAGTCAGATGTAAACCTCCTTCCAGTCATAGATCTAAATTCCAGTGATTAGACGTGTGTATAATCAACTTTAAAAAAAACTAAATGCAGACGAATAGGCAGGTCTTTCCAAGTGTATGTGTGACCTTTAATCAACCACCGCATATAAAAGCAGTGTGGATAATAACCTCTACATTGTAATGAGTACTTGTGGCAGTGTGTCTCGTATGATGAGGAGATCAGGAATACAGGAACCTCTGGAAGGAGTACCTGACCCACTTGCTGTTACCCATATGATGGGCGGTAGAGCTGCTGCTCGTGCTCTCCGAGGACTCTGCTAGAGAAGACTCTCACAACTAAATTGTTTGCTACCACAAGACTGCTGTGAGCATGAAGACAGTACCAATGAAGACTGAGATTCTGAAACAGTTGCTAAAGTAACTCAAAAACCGAATTCTATAGATGTACAAACTAACTCGTGCTGGATAAAGAATAACTGAAAGAACAAGAACAACTCCAGAATGGTGTCCCTGTTAATATAATATATCTTTATTTCTACCAGTACATGTACAAGGTATACAGACCATAGTTGACATCAGTGACATACTACTATATAGAAAACCACTTGTTATATTGAGCATTTCCCGGAAATTATGTCAGTTTTGTCCCAGGATGCGACCCACACCAGTCGAATAATACCCAGGTACCCATTTTACTGATGGGGAACATAGACAACCGGTGTAAAGAAACATGTCCAATATATCTACCCTCTCCGGGAATCGAACCCGGACCCTGCGGTATGAAGAGAGAGCTTTAGGTGAGTCAGTGATGGTTTCACTAAATGAAGCTATAGAGAGTAGGATAATATTGTGTAGTCAGGCAAGCACATTAAGACTGAATACTCTGTTTAGAGTTCATTAAACTGATAAAAGACCTGATCTAAAATACTCAGATCAACGTCTCCTCATTAGAAGATGCACATAAATGCGATGGGAAATACACAGAGAAGGATGACTAAGTAGATTTCATATATTAGCAACTTTTTCTACTTAGGCTGAAAGTAACGAATTTGCACTCTGAAAAAGCGCCTTTGATGAGTTTCGCCCGGGTTCGATTCCCAGCGACGGTAGAATCATTGAAAGTGTTTCTTTACACCGGTTGTCTATGTTCCCCATCAGTAAAATGGGTACCTGGGTGTTTCTTTATACTAGTATGTCATTGATGTCAACTATGGTCTGTATACCTAGTACATGTACTTGTAGTAAATAGATATTATTATTATTTGTTTGTCGTGAGCAGGCTACTGAATATGTTCTTAATATTGATAGAATTACTGAAGGATGAATGTGAAACTAATGTGACATTATATTTCTGCAATACTTAGCTCTAAAGGTGTTTTATTTAGCTAATACAAACAGTACATGGAAACAGAAGATAAATATAGGAAACAAAATGAGTTGAAAAATAATAGGAACTGCAATAGGCCTATAGACCTATGCTGGTGGCAGCAGCAGTTAGTAGTAGAAGTGGCCTACCTCCACTCCCAGCCACATCAACACTTCCTAAGATCAACACCCTCATCCCCTGCCTCACCTCGAGAAATCTACGAGACTTCACTACACCTACGAACAAGAACACAATGCTCACGAAAGAAGTCAACTCTTCACTCAAATACACCTTCGTGGCCCCATCAAAACTTTACTCTACGATAAGTCCAATATGTACTTTGTGAAACAGTTACGAAAGGCTTCCACTATTGTTCATAATTCAGATATCTAACAAAAAGAATGGTTTAAAAATCTAAAGAATGGATCATTCCAAATAAGACAGAAAAATGTACTCTTCGGTGCCTACCATCTGCCCTGGGATGATAAGAAGCATGTGCAGCGGTTAGGTATCTTTATTCTGAAACTTTTCACTTACACAGTTATCTTCTTCAGTCGAATACAGAGGTGATAGCAGAAGCAGTAGAGAAGTAAAGACGAAGTAATCAGTCTATCACCCTCGAAGACATCTCGGGATAAAGATACGTAACTGTTGTGTGTGTGTCTTATTTGTCAACTTGTCCATATTGAATACCATTATGATATTCACATATTACATGCTGGGTTAAGCCATGTCTGTTTCTGCGATTGAAAATAGTCTTCTTCCGTTGCTGTTCTTTGCCTATTAACATTTCCTATCTCTCTCCTTACCTGAGAGTTAGTACTGTTTGCATTGGCATGACGAAGCTCCTGGAGAGCAAAGAGTTGCCGCGATAAAATGTCAAATTACAACATTCCTTCTTTTACCCAGCATCAACTATGCATACTTATCTAAATGACGGTGAAACTGGCTTATTTACATCCATGACTATATAAGACATTTGTCGAGAAAGGCTATCATACAGTGTGACGAAGCGAGAGATTTTTTGGATGGACTTTTGATTGTCCTTGTAACTAAACAAGTTATAAAGAAGTCTTTGAAGAACCGTGGGTCTGACCAGGTGTAGAGGTATGACAGTGTCTGGCAACAGCGGGTGTACACAAGCAACAGTTCACAATGTAATGCTATCTCTGATGGAAAGACAGCACACTACAAGTTCTTTGCAAAAAGAAATATGGTAGCAGAGTATGATTTATGAAAAAAGAATCATAAACCAGCTCCAGATGTACAGTTCATTCTATCGTGAATTTCCTAGACTTCCATCTCTGGCTAATGATTTGACAGCAACAGATGCCGATGGTATCGACTGTGATGAAAATGAGATAAAGTGGACAATAAACTTGTGTAATGCAACCATTGAGAGACGTCAGATGCTGTGTACACTGTGAAGAGAAATCTGGAATAAAAGTAAACAAAGATGTGGATTTAATTGATCCATCAGTTTTATTCAGTAATGCAAAGAGATGATGATACTTTAGTTCTCTTTGTATGTATGAGAAGACAGCAGTTCCTATTTTTCTCTCTTCAAGGATCAATTTATGAGAAAGGTAGACAAAATTGAACTAGTAAGAACAATCTAAATGGACTTGACAAACCTTATCTCAAAGGCTAAAGCTTAACAGTTGCAGCAGGAACACTTAAGATTGATGGTCGCTGGCTGGTGCACTACATCAGATACATAATAGAATACAGGATACTCATAAGTTTTAAAATGGTACAGTTCCTTTCTGGGAAACAGATATAATATATGCTTAATTTTTTTTGACGGATACGGAAGCTCTCAATTAAGGCCATGAACACATACGTCGATTGTGTGAAAAAGTCACAGCTGATATTTTGATAGTAGATATTGTTAAGGCTTATGAAGACCAAGAGGCATTTCTGTCTAATAAAAGTGAAACAAGATGCAGTTCATCAATCTTCTTTTGCATTAATGTAAGAAGATAACATACCTGGAGTATACCTGGAGAGGGTTTCAGGGATCAACGCCCCCGTGGCTCGGTCTGAGACCAGGCCTCGCAAAAGATTTATGCCAACAGCATTTGGTGTTCCCAGCGGTCACCCATCCAAGTACTAACCGGACCCAACGTTGCTTAATTTCGCTGATCGGACGAGAAACGATGCGTTCAACGTGGTGTGTCAACAGCCTTGAAATTTGACCGTTACTTTTGTTACAGAAGACACTGACATAATGTTTCTCAGTCATCGAGATACTTGCATGACTGGTATCTTGTTCAGGAAGGAAAGTAGACGCTCAGATGCACAACATATATTCAGCATGAAGGAAGTTTACTGCATGGGGCCTCTAGAGATTCAGAAACACATGGATTGCCACCCACTGAACGTACAGCCAACTACAACAGTGCAAGTTGTGAGATGTCAACTTGAGCATCGGCTCAATGATACCATCGGCTTTGAGCAATGAGAGCTCAGAAGCCGCATGAGGATCCTTTCAACCCATCGTGATTGATAAAGATGCAGAACAATCGAAAGGTAGTTAAATAAATGCCTTTACTATTAGTTTGAAAAATTATGGGGTTCTGCAAAGTTCTTGTCATAATATTTATATTATTGGCAGAAAATTTTTGGTGTATACATTACGTTGCTCTAAGTTTATTACTTAAACTCCTTGACCCATAAGAATTCCGCATCATTTTAATCTAACTTCTGCACCAGGGATATCACGTTATATATTTCTCGGCTCATCATTGATACATACTAGAATTTTTTGACAACGATTTTAGATGGAATAAAAT
The DNA here is from genome assembly GCF_026875155.1 of Cherax quadricarinatus. Taxonomy (NCBI): domain Eukaryota; kingdom Metazoa; phylum Arthropoda; class Malacostraca; order Decapoda; family Parastacidae; genus Cherax; species Cherax quadricarinatus. The sequence goes on from NC_069412.1 coordinate 46,048,744, forward strand.
CTTGAATAAGTTGGACACAAAATCATGTACTAACTATATTTATTGTATGATATCAAGCTATGAGCACCTGGGAAATATATGTAACGGAAGTTTTTAAGTGGTTATATGAAATTTGTGTTTTCACCATCCTTCATATAAAATGAACCAAATTTTTGACTTCTGGATGAGACAGGCGCATTGAGTTCTAAAAAAAAGTATTTTTTGTTACAGATATTGTACTATGATCAACTTGGGTGTTTACAAAAAGGTTCGTAATACATCAGGGATTAGCGTGATTCAGTGTAACAAGATATAATAATTGTGTATTAAAGCGTGATGCTATTTGGACCCTTCAAGAAATTTTAAGTGAACGGGGAGTCGAAGAGCCAGAGAGTGACGCAGAGAGGGGACGCCATATTGAATTTAATGTGTGTACACTGAGTTGTGCAATGTAATCAGCCGTTCTCGAAGGTCACTTGGGGTTTCCTGGCCAGAATTTGTAATTAGGAACTCGTGTTAATGTCCCTTGCTGAAGAACTGGGACAGGAAATTTGCAGGACCTCAAGAATTACGTATGGATGGCGAAAGAAAAGGGATGCAAACATTACTCACAGAAAAGTGCACCATTAGTCCTTGCATTTAGATCTCTAGCTGGCCAATGTAGGGTCTAGGTGTTAGACAGGTGTTGTGGTGTGATCCATCTACAGTAATTAAATGGTAAGTGATAATACCAATCATATTTTGTGTATCCAGCAAGCCTAATTACATTCAGTCCACAACTTTAATTTACCAGAGTAGCTGGTTTTAATGTTATAAGTATTAATTTAATGTTAGGTCTAGTTTTTTGTGAGAGTGGTAGGGAGTGGGCAACGAAGGAGTTATAGTTCAGCTGCCTGCTGTGACTTAGGTCCCACTTACCTCACCCAAATTACATGCAGGTAATGATTCAGGTAATGCCCTATAAGCCTCCTGCAAGTGATTTGCTCCCATAAAAATAATAATAATAATAATAATAATAATAATAATAATAATAATAATAATAATAATAATAATAATAATTTCAAAAGTGTTATATATTTATATGTCAAAGCTAGAGAAGTATATTTTAACTGGTTAAAGATTAGTATGAATACAATCTTCAATTTTTAGGAAGATGACTGAGAACAGTAGTGATAGTAGCAGTAGTAATAGCAGTATAGTGGTAGTAGTAGCAGTAGTAATAGCAGTATAATGGTGGTAGTAGCAGTAGTAATAGCAGTATAGTGGTGGTAGTAGCAGTAGTAATAGCAGTATAGTGGTGGTAGTAGCAGTAGTAATAGCAGTATAGTGGTAGTAGTAGCAGTAGTAATAGCAGTATAGTGGTGGTAGTAGCAGTAGTAATAGCAGTATAGTGGTGGTAGTAGCAGTAGTAATAGCAGTATAGTGGTGGTAGTAGCAGTAGTAATAGCAGTATAGTGGTGGTAGTAGCAGTAGTAATAGCAGTATAGTGGTGGTAGTAGCAGTAGTAATAGCAGTATAGTGGTGGTAGTAGAGCGTAGTAATAGCAGTATAGTGGTGGTAGTAGTAGTAGTAATAGCAGTATAGTGGTAGTAGTAGCAGTAGTAATAGCAGTAGAGTGGTGGTAGTAGCAGTAGTAATAGCAGTATAGTGGTGGTAGTAGGAGTAGTAATAGCAGTATAGTGGTGGTAGTAGCAGTAGTAATAGCAGTATAGTGGTGGTAGTAGCAGTAGTAATAGCAGTATAGTGGTGGTAGTAGCAGTAGTAATAGCAGTATAGTGGTAGTAGTAGCAGTAGTAATAGCAGTATAGTGGTAATAGTAGCAGTAGTAATAGCAGTATAGTGGTGGTAGTAGCAGTAGTAATAGCAGTATAGTGGTGGTAGTAGCAGTAGTAATAGCAGTATAGTGGTGGTAGTAGCAGTAGTAATAGCAGTATAGTGGTGGTAGTAGCAGTAGTAATAGCAGTATAGTGGTGGTAGTAGCAGTAGTAATAGCAGTATAGTGGTGGTAGTAGCAGTAGTAATAGCAGTATAGTGGTAGTAGTAGCAGTAGTAATAGCAGTATAGTGGTGGTAGTAGTAGTAGTAATAGCAGTATAATGGTGGTAGTAGCAGTATAGTGGTGGTAGTAGCAGTAGTAATAGCAGTATAGTGGTGGTAGTAGTAGTAGTAATAGGAGTAGGACAAGTGTGTGTGTTTGAACTTAAGGTATTTGTAATATTTCATAGAAAAACAACCTGTTTTCTGAAAATCTTGAGCGAGATAAACCTTGAGGTTGGTATCAGAGCCCATGATGACGTGGTGGCCGCGTCTGACCAGAGTGTCTATTGCTTGTGGGTACTCCGCTAGTGTTCTCCAAATGACTCGACCAACCTTATCTACATCTGCTATCTCCCGGTATATACCAGTCTCTGCTGACTAAAATATTCATTAATATTTAGGTATAGGTATATTTGTATATTTGTCATGCCAAATAAGCCAAACTAGCGAGTTAAGCCCAAACGCAAAGTGGATTTTTTTTATGCCATAAATCCCCCCAAAAACAATCAAAACATAAAGAAAATATATATATATATATAGCATGATTTAGTTAAAAAATTACATTAGGTTAAGTTAGGTTACTCTCTTAACCTAGAAATATATTTTAGCACTGTTAACATTGTTCATTACGCCCAAACTATAGTTGTGTTAGGTTTCACGTCTCACCTTCAAAATAGCTATTGCAGAAGAGTTTTTCTCCCATATTATGGTAACAGATGAGTCTTTAACTACGTCCCATAGTGACTGGTAGGGCCGAGGGATGTGTCTCACTGCCAAAAGAGCCATGAGATTACCAGAGTAGCTTCGTGTTAGCACCAGCGTCACCATCATCCACACTACCAGTAGAAGTCGCTCCCACCACCAGTACACAGGCACTGTCATGTCTGTAATAATCGGCCGAATGCCTGTGTGTTAGCAATAGCCGTAGCTCGATCGATAGCCCACTGAGGTCCGGGGTTCGAACCTCCTCCGGTATGGCTGGAAATCATTAGACACCTGTTGTCCCTGTTCACCCATCAGTGTAAAATGGGTACCTGGGTGTTAGTGGACTGGTGTGGGTTGCATCCTGGGAAAAAACTGACCTAATTTGCCAGAAATGCTCAGCATAACAAAGGGCTTTCTATGTAGTAGTATGTCACTGATGTCAGCTATGGTCTGTATACCTTGTACATGTACTTGAAGAAATAAGGATATTATTATTATTATTATTATTATTATTATTATTATTATTATTATTATTATTATTATTATTATTATTATTATTATGATTTTTATTCCTATGCATGAAAAAAACGCTATAAATTCAAAGCGCCATAATATCCCTACCTTGCTGTAATAATATTCCTACCTTGCTGTAATAATATCCCTACCTTGCTGTAATAATATTCCTACCTTGCTGCAATAATATTCCTACCTTGCTGTAATAATATTCCTACCTTGCTGTAATAATATTCCTACCTTGCTGTAATAATATTCCTACCTTGCTGTAATAATATTCCTACCTTGCAGTAATAATATTCCTACCTTGCTGTAATAATATTCCTACCTTGCTGCAATAATATTCCTACCTTGCTGTAATAATATTCCTACCTTGCTGTAATAATATTCCTACCTTGCAGTAATAATATCCCTACCTTGCTGTAATAATATCCCTACCTTGCTGTAATAATATTCCTACCTTGCTGCAATAATATTCCTACCTTGCTGTAATAATATTCCTACCTTGTTGTAATAATATTCCTACCTTGCTGTAATAATATTCCTACCTTGCTGTAATAATATTCCTACCTTGCAGTAATAATATTCCTACCTTGCTGTAATAATATCCCTACCTTGCTGTAATAATATTCCTACCTTGCTGCAATAATATTCCTACCTTGCTGTAATAATATTCCTACCTTGCAGTAATAATATTCCTACCTTGCTGTAATAATATTCCTACCTTGCTGCAATAATATTCCTACCTTGCTGTAATAATATTCCTACCTTGCTGTAATAATATTCCTACCTTGCAGTAATAATATTCCTACCTTGCTGTAATAATATTCCTACCTTGCTGTAATAATATCCCTACCTTGCTGTAATAATATTCCTACTTTGCTGTAATAATATTCCTACCTTGCTGTAATAATATTCCTACCTTGCTGTAATAATATTCCTACCTTGCTGTAATAATATTCCTACCTTGCTGTAATAATATTACTACCTTGCTGTAATAATATCCCTACCTTGCTGTAATAATATTCCTACCTTGCTGTAATAATATTCCTGCCTTGCTGTAATAATATTCCTACCTTGCTGTAATAATATTCCTACTTTGCTGTAATAATATTCCTACCTTGCTGTAATAATATTCCTACCTTGCTGTAATAATATTCCTACCTTGCTGTAATAATATTCCTACCTTGCAGTAATAATATTCCTGCCTTGCTGTAATAATATTCCTACCTTGCTGTAATAATATTCCTACCTTGCAGTAATAATATTCCTACCTTGCAGTAATAATATTCCTACCTTGCAGTAATAATATTCCTACCTTGCTGTAATAATATTCCTACCTTGCAGTAATAATATTCCTACCTTGCTGTAATAATATTCCTACCTTGCTGTAATAATATTCCTACCTTGCAGTAATAATATTCCTACCTTGCTGTAATAATATTCCTACCTTGCAGTAATAATATTCCTACCTTGCTGTAATAATATTCCTACCTTGCTGTAATAATATTCCTACCTTGCTGTAATAATATTCCTACCTTGCTGTAATAATATTCCTACCTTGCTGTAATAATATTCCTACCTTGCTGTAATAATATTCCTACCTTGCTGTAATAATATTCCTACCTTGCTGTAATAATATTCC
>NC_069412.1:46058621-46183312 GCF_026875155.1 Cherax quadricarinatus
TCTCCCATAAGCACAGTATCATCAGCAAAAAGTAACTGTGTCAATTCCATTTTGAATTTGATTCCCCATAATTTAATCCCACCCCTCTCCCAAACACCCTAGCATTTACTTCCTTTACAACCCCATCTATAAATATATTAAACAACCATGGTGACATTACACATCCCGTCTAAGACCTACTTTTACCGGGAAGTAGTCTCCCTCTCTTCTACACACCCTAACCTGAGCCTCACTATCCTCATAAAAACTCTTTACAGCATTTAATAACTTACCACCTATTCCATATACTTGCAACATCTGCCACATTGCTCCTCTATCCACTCTATCATATGCCTTTTCTAATCCATAAATGCAATAAAAACTTCCCTATCTTTATCTAAATACTGTTCACATATATGCTTCAATGTAAACACCTGATCTACACATCCCCTACCCACTCTAAAACCTCCTTGCTCATCCGCAATCCTACATTCTGTCTTACCTCTAATTCTTTCAATTATAACCCTAACCGTACACTTTTCCTGGTATACTCAGTAAGCTTATTCCTCTATAATTTTTACAGTCTCTTTTGTCCCTTTCCCTTTATATAAAGGGACTATACATGCTCTCTGCCAATCCCTAGGTACCTTCCCCTCTTTCATACATTTATTAAACAAAAGTACCAACCACTCCAACACTATATCCCCCCCTGCTTTTAACATTTCTGTCATGATCCCATCAGTTCCAGCTGCTTTACCCCCTTTCATTTTACGTAATGCCTCACGTACCTCCCCCACACTTACATTCTGCTCTTCTTCACTCCTAAAAGATGGTGTATACCTCCCTGACCAGTGCATGAAATTACTGCCTCTGTTTCTTCCTTAACATTTAAAAGTTCCTCAAAATATTCTCGCCATCTTCCCAATACCTCCATCTCCCCATCTACTAACTCCCCTACTCTGTTTTTAACTGACAAATCCATATTTTCCCTAGGCTTTCTTAACTTGTTTAACTCCTCCAAAATTTTTTCTTATTTTCATTAAAATTTCTTGACAGTGCCTCTCCCACTCTATCATCGGGCTCTCCTTTTGCACTCTCTCACCACTCTCTTTACCTTTCTTTTACTCTCCATATACTCTGCTCTTCTTATAACACTTCTGCTTTGTAAAAACCTCTCATAAGCTACCTTTTTCTCTTTTATCACACCCTTTACTTCATCATTCACCAATCACTCCTCTTTCCCCCCTGCCCCCACCCTCCTATAACCACAAACTTCTGCCCCACATTCTAATACTGCATTTTTAAAACTATTCCAAACCCTCTTCAACCCCCCCACTACTCATCTTTGCACTAGCCCACCTTTCTGCCAATATTCGCTTATATCTCACCCGAACTTCCTCCTCCCTTAGTTTATCACTTTCACCTCCCTCTTACTTGTTGTTGCCACCTTCCTCTTTTCCCATCTACCTCTTACTCTAACTGTAGCTACAACAAATAATGATCCGATATATATTGCCCCTCTATAAACCATGTACATCTGGAGCCTACCCATCAACCTTTTATCCACAATACATAATCTAATAAACTACTTTCATTACGTGCTACATCATACCTTGTATATTTATTTATCCTCTTTTTCATAAAATATGTATTACTTATTACCCAAATTTCTTTCTACACATAGCTCAATTAATTAAAAAATTACCCTGCTCACACTCCAACAGATCGTCAGGTCCCAAGTACCATTCGTCTCCATTCACTCCTATCTAACACGCTCACGCACGCTTGCTGGAAGTCCAAGCCCTTACCCACAAAACCTCCTTTACCCCCTCTCTCCAACCCTTTCGAGGACGACCCCTACCCCGCCTTCCTTCCCCTATAGATTTATATGCTTTCCATGTCATTCTACTGTGATCCATTCTCTCTAAAAAGACCAAACCACCTCAACAACCCCCTTCTGCCCTCTGACTAATACTTTTATTAACTCCACACCTTCTCCTAATTTTCCCCACTCCGAATTTTCTGCATAATATTTACACCACACATTGCCCTTAAACAGGGCATCTCCGCTGCCTCCAACCGTCTCCTCGCTGCTGCATTTACCCCCCAAGCTTCACACCCATATAAGAGTGTTGGTACTACTATACTTTCATACATTCCCTTCTTTGCCTCCATAGATAACGTTTTTTTGACTCCACATATATATATATATATATATATATATATATATATATATATATATATATTCAACAAACCGGCCGTATCCCACCAAGGCAGGGTGGCCCAAAAAGAAAAACGAAAGTTTCTCTATTTAAATTTAGTAATTTATACGGGACTAAAATGCTCCCGGCATTTTAGTCGCCTCTTACAACACGCAAGCCTTACGGAGGAAGAATTCTGTTCCACTTTCCCATGGAGATAAGAGGAAATAAACAAGAACAAGGACTAGAAAGGAAATAGAAGAAAACCCAGAGGGGTGTGTGTATATATGCATGCACATGTATGTGTAGTGTGACCTAAGTATAAGTAGAAGTAGCAAGATGTACCTGTAATCTTGCATATTTATGAGACAGAAAAAAGACACCAGCAATCCTACCATCATGTAAAACAGTTACAGGCTTTCGTTTTACACTCACTTGGCAGGACGGTAGTACCTCCCTGGGTGGTTGATGTCTACCAACCTACTACCTATATACATTATATATATATATATATATATATATATATATATATATAATATATATATAATATATATATATATATATATTCTTTTCTTTCAACACACCGGCCGTATCCCACCAAGGCAGGGTGGCCCAAAAAGAAAAACGAAAGTTTCTCTTTTTAAATTTAGTAATTTATACAGGAGAAGGGGTTACTAGCCCCTTGCTCCCGGCATTTATATATATATATATATATATATATATATATATATATATATATATATATATATTATATATATATATATATATATATATATATATATAGCTCTAGACCTTTCGTGTCGCAATCAACTTAACATAAAATAAGAAAGAAGGAACACTGCAACAGGCCTACTGACCCATGTGGAGCAGGTCCATGTCCCCCCCCCCGATTAGCCCAATGACCCACCCAGTCTGGTCACTTCCACTCAAGGATGGAGCACGGCACCAGACCCAGCAGCACAAGCTACTCAGGTCCAACTCACACCCACTCATGTATTTATCTAACCCATTTTTAAAACTACACAACGTTTTAGCCTCAATAACTGTACTTGGGAGTTTGTTCCACTCATCCACAACTATAATGAGTTTGTTTGGTAGTGCTGAAAGCGGGTGGTTAATGATAAACTTCTTCGGAGGCTGCTACCAACCAAATAAGTCCATTAAACATTGGTAGCAGCGGTGGTCACAGCAGTTGTTTGCCCAGAAAGAGGAAGGAAGAGGGATGAAGTCATCTTCACTTCATCCCATGCAAGAAGCATCCGTCTCTCAACGAGTTATCCTTAAGTCGTGTCTGCACGTTTCAGCATCCAGACACAGGTACAAGCAGGATCTAGCCGAAATTTGCCGAATTTCTTCGAGAATTGTAAGTGGCATCCCAGCGACCCCATGCTACAGCGTCCCACGCTGTTTCTCAAGTCACGTGTTCAGTGTCACTTGTATGTTGCTGTTGTTCAGCTCAGCACAGCTGTTTCAGCAAGCCAGATGTGAGTTTTGTGGTGATTTCTGTGTCCAGTGTGAGTTCTCCACGTGTTTGTGGGAGGAGGAAGTGGCTGTTCCTTGCCTTGCCCTGCTGTACTCTCACACCTCACCAGCCTACCATACACCACTCACCACTACTCACTCCCTTTGCTGTGTTTTCTGCCGTTTTTCGTGTGATTCATTGCCAGAGCTGTGTATCTGAGTGCCCGAGGCCACTCGAAGCTACGTGGATCAGCATGCCACGTAGATCACGACGCCACGTGGATCACAATGCCATGTGGGTGTGGGCGATGTCACGTACATCTATCAGCCACGTGAGTTACCAGATGTCCCAGGCCACATGCTGTGTTCTGCTGCCCGCATCACATTAACATCACCGACGATGCTGCCTGACTTCATGACGTCACGATGTCTGCTGACGTCACCTCACGATGTCTGCCTGACATCACCTCGAGATGTCTGCTGACATCACCTCGCGACATCACATGATGTCACCATCGAGTGTTCAGTAATTATTTTAGTGTTGTCGAGAAGACTGAGAGAAGATATATGTGGTGTTAATTAATTCCTCTCAGTCAGTGTTCTCACATTTTAGTATGTCTTAGAGTCAGTTTTATGCACAGAAAAACATCATTTGCTAGTTTAAGCCATGTTGTACCGCATGTACCGCGGGTGTGTAAAGTTTCCGTATGTCCAGTGAGGTCTGAGCCAGACCTGAGTAGCACCACTGTGTTAAGTCACCCGTGTGACCAGTGTGTTTGACAGCTATCAGACATCCCCGAGTGACCGAGCCCTCTTGTACAGAAAGCTTTTATGCTCGTCGCTCATGATGTTCTGCAGAATCGTACCTGCTATGATTCTCATCGAGATTTGTTTCACTTCACCTCCAGACCATCAGAGTGCAGTTATATGTAGAGAAACAAGTCTGGGGATGCTTAGACTAACCTCTGCTATAACTCTAACTGCCCAGAGAATGACACTCGCCAAGCCGCAGTTAGCCCTGTCGGCAGGCGCTGTATCAGCATCGTGTCACAAGCTTCAGTGAGCAGCCTGCACAAAGATGATGTCACTTTGACTGCTAGCTCGCTCACTGCAGTCTGGTGTATGATGTTACAACTCCCAAATGTTTCGCCCAGTCGTCTCTGCCACAACTCGCTCCACGCTCGTCGGCAGCGACAGCCCAGCGACAGTACCAGTTGAGAAGTGTCCTGCTGAGTCGCTTGCCAGAAGTCCTGCCCAGTTGCCGAGTTTTGTCGACGCCTCACTCGAGGGCACCAGCATGTAGTGCCCCAGGTTGAGTGAAAACCTGCAGCGACTCCTACGGTGACTGCTTCACCATTCCAGAGGAGACCGCACCCTGTTACGTCACAGCTCAGCCACAGTGATGTCTCCGGTGCTGCAGTATCTGTCCAGACACAGGAAGGCATGCAGTGATGCCCTTCGACGCTCACTGCCTATGATCACAATGTTTAGCACACCCACATGTTTTTTTCTTCCCTCCCTGTAGGAAGTTTTTTTTCCATGTCCATATGTATATATATGTTTTTATTTTGTGTTCTGTGCCCTGTTCCTACGAGAGAGACCGAGTTCCTTTTACCACCAGTATTGTCGCGTCGGGACGACGCGCGGTAGGTGGCCAAGCGTATGTAGACAGCCTGTACTGTCTGCACAAATAGCGCATGCTGTCTGCCAGCTTAGTTCATATTTCGCGCCAATCAAGTGTTGCCCTCTGTAGCCAGGCCTCTCGGTGGGCACGTCAGCCTGCCTGCCCTTGCCTCACTCTCACACAGCAGCCTAGCAGGAAGACACAAGGCCTACCCCTAGCTCTCTCTCGTGGGATGGCCCTGCCCGGGCCATAGGCACAACACACAAGCCTGTGTACCCACCACGACTTAACAATAAACAAAGAAGCCTCCGAAGACGTATCATTTACTCCTCGCTACCAGAATACTGAACAAACTTGTTATACAACCAAACCAGTGCTTTCCTATATCCTTCCTGAATCTGAATTTTTCCAGCTTGAAACCATTGCTGCGAGTCCTGTCTTGGCTGGAAATCTTCAGCACACTATTAACATCCCCTTTATTTATTCCTGTTTTCCATTTATACACCTCGATCATATTCCCCCTAATTCTACGCCTTTCGAGAGAGTGCAGATTCAGGGGCCCTCAGTCCGTCCTCATAGGGAAGATTTCTGATACATGGGATCATTTTTGTCATCCTCCTCTGTACGTTTTCCAGAGCGTTTATATCCATTCTGTAATACGGTGACCAGAACTGAGCAACATAGTCTAAATGAGGCCTAACCAAGGATATATAGAGTTGAAGAACAACCCGAGGACTTCTATTATTTATACTTCTAGATATGAAGCCAAGAATTTTGTTAACTTTATTGCGAACGCTAATGCACTGTTGTCTTGGTTTTAGATTACTGTGAACCAGAACTCCTAAATCTTTTTTGCAATCAGTAGTATAAGATCTACATTATTTAGTTTATATGTGGCATGGTTATTGTCCTGTCCAACATTTATAACTTTGCATTTGTCTATATTAAACTGCATCTGCCACTTCTCCGACCATTGCATCAGTCCATTCAAATCATCCTGGAGTGCTCTAGTGTCCTCATTAGAATGAATTGGGCGGCCTATTTTGGTGTCATCAGCAAATTTGCTTACGTCGCTATTTATTCCCTCATCTATGTCGTTTATGTAAATTGTGAACAACAACGGGCCCATCACTGACCCCTGTGGAACACCGCTTGTGACGTTCCCCCATTCTGATTTCTCCCCATTTATGCAAACTCTCTGCTGCCTATTTGTCAGCCATGCCTCTACCCAGGAAAAAATTTCACCTCCTATTCTGTGTGCCTAAAGTTTTCTCAATAGCCTCTGGTGTGGAACTCTATTGAAAGCCTTACTGAAGTCCATATACACAATATCATATTCATTACCATGATCTACCTCCTCAAATACCTTAGTGAAAAAAGTTAGTAAATTTGTAAGACAGGAACGCCCCTTTGTAAAACTGTGTTGAGATTCATTAATTAATCTGTGCCTATCAAGATGGCTACGAATTGCTTCGGCAATTATTGATTCCATAAATTTTCCCACTATGGAGGTAAGGCTTGTTGGTCTATAGTTCGAAGCCAAGGACCTGTCACCTGCCTTGTAAATAGGTATTACATTTGCCATTTTCCACTTATCAGGCACTATGCCAGCTTGTAGTGATATATGTTAAAAAGATTAGCCAAAGGTATGCTAAGTTCCTCTTTACATTCCTTTAACACCCTTGCAAACAGTTCATCAGGGCTGGGGATTTGTTAGGTTTTAGTTTCTCTATTTGTCTGAGGACCATGTCACTAGTTACCGCAATCGTGCATAGTTTATTATCTTTCTGTTCTATATAATCTATTATTTCAGGAATATCGCTAGTATTTTCCTGGGAGAAAACTGAGAGGAAGTAGGTATTGAGAATTTCAGACATATCCTTATCACTGTCAGTGATCTGACCAGAGTTACTCTTAAGCGGGCCAATCTTGTCCCTAATCTTACTTCTGTATACCTGAAAGAACCCTTTTGGGTTAGTCTTTGAAACCCTATGCGACCTTAGCCTCATAATCCCTTTTTGCTTTTCTTATTCCTTTCTTTATTTCTAGCTTTAATTGAATATATTGATTTCTTAACTGCCCATCCCCTCTTTTGATACGCCTATATATGCCTCTCTTTTGACCAATGAAATGTTTTAATCTATTGTTTATCCATTTGGGATCATTTTTCTTAGATCTAACTTCCCTACTCAAAACAAAAGTTGTCTGGACAGCTAGAACTATGCTCTGAAAAACGTCATATTGGCAACCAAGATCACCTACCTGACCCATAGTCAGGACATCCCAATTTAGCCCACCCAGGTAATTTTTCAGTCCCATGAAGTTGGCCAAACGAAAATCTGGGATAGAGATTTGATTGCAGTTATCTGGGTAATTCCATGATATATTGAAACTAAGTGATTTGTGATCACTTTCCCCAAGCTCATCATTATCCTCAAGATTATTAATTAGTGACTCTTTGTTGGCAAGAACCAAGTCAAGCAGATTGTTTCCTCTAGTTGGTTCTGTCACAACCTGTTCTAAAAAACAATCCTGAACCGTATCAAGAAAATCACTAGACTCAAAATTTCCTGTCATATTGTTCCAATCAGTTTGTCTAAAGTTAAAATCTTCCATTATCACAACATTTTCATATCTAGATGCCTTATGAATTTCGTCCCATTACAGCTTACTGCACTCCTTATCAAGGTTTGGGGGCCTATAAATCAGACCCAAAATTAATTTGTCACGACCCTCGAGAAACTGTATCCAAACAGATTCTGTGTTTGATGTTTCTAATCTTATGTCTAAGACCACAATTTAAATTTTCTCTGACAAACATCGCCACTCCACCACCCTTCCTGTTGATCCTATCAGTGTGGAATAGTTTATAACCCTGAATGTTGCATTCAGAAGGCATTTCTCTATCTTTCAGGTTGAACCAGGTCTCTTTTATACCGATAATATCTATATTACCTACACTTGCAAGTAACTTAGCTCATCTATCTTATTTCTTAGACTCCTACTATTTGTATAGTAAACCTTAAGGGAGCTAGTCACTTGTTGCCCTCTGCCATCTTTCTTTGTTGATCAGTTGATTTGCCATTACTAGCAACTTTATTTTGAATATTGTCTTTTAAACATATCCCTGAGGTATCCCGGTAATAACTGCTGTTTTTAACCCTAATACTGCAGCCTGATTGTTTCCCACAAACACCCATACCTCTATAATCTATCAGTTTAAATTCTAGACAAATTATCAATTACCTTCTCAATTGAATTGGCAAATGCAACCACTCCATCCCCAGAGAGATGAACCCCATCCCTTGCATACATATCACGTTTGCCAAAGAATATGTCCCAGTTATCAATGAATGGGATTGCAAGTTCCTTGCAGTACCTGCAGTACAAACACATCACCTAGAGCCTGCAAAATTGCAGAAAAGAGGAGGATGTCCAAGTGAGTACGTTCCCAAAGGACCGTCTTCACTGGAGTGAGGGAGGGAGGGAGAGAGAAAAAAAAGGAAGTGCCCCCAGGCACACCAGTGCCCACAGCCAGAAGGATGAATATTATTGCATTAGAAATATCCCACAAGCATTGATATTGTAATAGCCTAAATGAAATTAACGTGGCAATAATAAAAAATTCGGCGATGTTCCACTATGATATCCATAACTTTACATACATCCTCTTCAAGGGGGGCTCCTTGGCGTGGTGAAGAGGCTCTTTGTCTGAGGAATTAGACCTGTCGGTCTCCTTCCTCAGACTATACCTAATTACTCCCAATCCCCCCTTCCCTATCCCATCCTCCCCATCCTCCCCATCCTCCCCTTTTTCCTTTCCTCCTCCTCCTCCCCACCCCTCCCTTTTGCCCTTCCTCTTTTTGACCTTTGGGATTTTTCCCACAGGCGGGCTAGTTCCTAGGTAGGGGAAAGGGTACCGGGGTTCATCCCATTCCGTTGAGGTTCTTGGCGGTGGCGTAGTTGTAGTTTTCCGTGGAATCTGGATCGCCTGGGGATGTCCCGATCCCTCTCCAGTATCCCGGAGGGTGGCTTTGGGTGTCTTTCGGGTGATGGGTGTATCTCTGGAAGCCACCTTTCGGATTCCGGGGGTGGAGGACAAAGGAGGCATGCTTTGTGGCAGATATCCGGCTGCCCTCTCTTTTGTCCACTGAGGTAGCTCGGCAGATGTGAGGTTGCTATCCCGGATTGCTGGTTTACTGGCATGAAGGGTAGGGTATGGCACGGGTTCCATGCTTCATCTGCGCTACTTACGGTGCTGAGGTCCTCTTGGGCGCAGAGGGAGATTTCTGGCCCTTTCATTCCTCCTAGGAACTATCCCTCCCTGGTCCCTCCTTTTTTCATTTTTTTTATTTTTATTTTCTTCTTTTTTTTTCTTAAAAACAAAAAGAAAGGAGTAACCTAACCATGGAGTCCCCAATCCATGACCCCGCTACCCCCGGGCCCCTTATTGTTACCGCACCCCGCTCTGACCTCGCCTCATCTTTTGGCCACTCTTCGGACACTCCTAAGGCCCCTGTACCTCTTGCTGGTGCTGTTTCGTCACCCGCTTCAGGTGCCGGGGTTTTGACTGACTCCTTCGATTTGTCTGACCTCCACTCTCCTTTGACTATGCTTCTGGCCTCTTCCTCTACGGTGCGGCGATTTTCGAATCGCCAGCCTGTCCCGTGTTGGACCGACTCTGGTCCCACTTCGCCAACGACAATCTCCTGATGATGTTACTTCGTTACCTTCCCATTCTACTTGGAAAAGACCGACACGTCAGTTTCGGACCACACAATGGACTAAATTCTTTACTTTAAGACTGACTTCTTCTTCTGCCTTTCTTTCCGACCATAGTATTGGCAAAGCGCTCCTATGCCACGTTGGTAGAGATATTTCCTTTCATGCTCTTAAGAGTGGTACGTGCATCATCACAGTCCAGAATTCTACCCAAGCTCATGATCTTTCCCTTCTTTCACATATCGATACTATTCCTATCACTATCGAAAAACATCATTCCCTCAATTCTTGTAGTGGTACTGTTATTCTGCCCCTTACCATAGTCCAACAGAATTTCCAGACATGTGGCAATGACATTCTCGAACAGCTGGAACTCCAAGATCTCCCAATTCTCAAGGTAGACACTTACGTTCTTCCTGCTTGCGGGCGAAAACGATACCCTTGCAATGTGGCTCATTTAACTTTCGACAGCCGTGAACTCCCATCCTCTGTTTATGTAACAGGACATCGATTACAAGTTCAGAAGGTGATCCCTACACCCCAACAGTGTAGGAATTGCTAGCGAATCTTTGGTGAGTGTCTCCAACTGTTGAGCGCTGATGGGTTCGTATGTAGACTGATCACTCAAAAGATCCATCATTTTAGTGTTGTAGTCGCTGGTGTTGAGTATGACGACTCCACCACCTTTGTCGGCGGTGGTGACGATAATGTTGGGGTCGTTGGCGAGGTCCTTAAGGACAGTGATGTATCGTCTAGGAAGATTAGAAGGTTCACATTAAGCTGCAGTGAGAAGGCAAACCTAACTATCAACTCAATCTAGTTACCAGGAACCATAGACACAGTGACAGCAACTTTCAGAAGGGTTATATACAGGGCCTTCTCACTGCAGCTTTATGTGAACCTTCTTCTTCTAATCTTCCTAGACGATACATCACTGCCCTTAAGGGCCTCGCCAACGACCCCAACATTATCGTCACCACCGCCGACAAAGGAGGTGAAGTCGTCATACTCAACACCAGTGACTACAACACTAAAATGATGGACCTTTTGAGTGATCAGTCTACATACGAACCCATCAGCACTCAACAGTGGGAGACACTCATCAAAGATTTTCTATACAAAACCAGACAAATACTCAAACGCACTAGAGAAGGGAAGAAACTTCTGTACTTGTTACCAAGCAACCCTAAACCAGCACACATGCATGGTTTACCCAAGACCCATAAACACAATATTCCTCTCAGACCCATCACGTCAGGTATAGGCAGTGCTCCACACAAACTAGCCAGAGTTCTTGCCAAACATCTTTCCTGCCTTCTGGGGACCATCAGCCCCGCTCATCTTAAACACTCAGGCGACCTTCTCAACCGCATCCGCAACCTCTCCATCCGTAACAAGAAACTAAGCAGTTTGGACGTGACTTCCCTCTTCACAAAAGTACCGACCACAAAAGCCATCGAGGTTCTACGACGTAAAGTCAATCAGGACCTTAATCTTCCTCTACCTCCCGGAGATTTTGTTGACTTGATTGAACTCTGTGTTAATTTCAACTGTTTTTCTTTAAACAACAGACTCTACAAACAAACCTACAGCATGGGAATGGGGTCCCCCATCAGTGCCGTTCTAGCCAACTTATACATGGAACACCTAGAGTCTGAACACTTCGCAAACATCATCCCTTCAAGCGTCACTTGGCTACGTTACGTGGACGACGTCCTCGTAATAACTCCCAAACGTTTTGATGTACGGAATCTTCAGGCAAGGCTCAATGCAGTTGAACCGGCGATCCAGTTTACACTAGAAGAAGAGTCCAATGACAAGCTACCTTTCCTCGACGTCCTCATTCACAAAGTAGACAACAACCTAAGATTTCAAGTTTATCGGAAACCTACCAATAAAAATGATCTCACACACTTCTATTCCAGTCAAGATACCAAGACCAAAAGAGGCATCATCATCGGGTTCTTCCAAAGAGCATACCGAATTTGTAGTCCAGAGTTTCTTGACGAGGAATGTACATACATTCACCAAACCTTCACTGAGTTACATTTTCCTTCCTTTTTCATCAAAGACTGCAAGAAAAGAGCTCTTCAGATTATTAATTCTCCACGCACCAACACCACTCCCAACAAAGTTATAATTCTTCCCAACAGCCAGGTTGCACTGAACGTTTCTAAAGTACTTTCACAAGCTAACACAAGAGTCGCCATCGCTTCTAGCACTTCAATAAAGGATCTAACGACGACAAAATCAAAGCATCACGAACCAGTCAATGCAGAGGTTTACACTATACCCTGTGGAGGCTGTGACAAGATTTATGTAGGTGAAACAGCAAGAAACCTCGACACCCGCCTCAATGAACACATTTACGCATGTAGGAACGATAACTTGAACAACGCCTGTCTACAACACCGAAATTCCACCAATCATCTCATGAAATTCAGGGACGCCCAATTAGTGATCAAAGAAACTAATTTCCGCAGACGCAAGTGCCTCGAATCAGCACTGATCGCTGTTTCGAATACAATTAAATAAAACAACGTCAGCTTCACCATCTCTGAAGTCTTAGCGAGAATCCTCCTGAAAACAGTAAACCCTGCCATCACATAGTCTCTCCTGTTATACTACACAAAGCACATTACAGAGAATGAACAATGAAACAAGCTGCCTCTTTCCAGTCTATATTTGTCCAACCTATTTTTTATGTTACCCAAGTAATAGCTTTTATATCCTTTTACTCATCTATGAATTAATTGCTCTACCATATTGTCACTACTACTACTACTACTACTACTACCACTAGTGAACATCGAAATGGTACCTCACTAGTATTGCACCTCACTCTGAGCCTTTATATACCCTCTGTGTCCATATACTGCTTGTATCGGCTTCACAAAGCTCCTGGAGAGCGAAACGTTGCCACAATAAAATGTCACATTAGTTGCACTTGTGTCCTTTTACTTTACAGTTTAAGGGTAGTTACTTGAAGTTTCTAAGTGAGGTTTATTCCAAAATCAAAAATCTTTACATCATTGTCAATGAAAAAAAAATCTCTCTGTAAAAGATTTTTTTTCTAAAAAGTTTACTTTTAAAGGAAGTTTATGGTATTCGGCAAGTTTGGCATGTTAGGCACGATATATAAATTCCTCACTGTGTCCAAGATATAAGTCCTCTCAACACCATTTATAATAATATTTGTGAGATTAATGTTTAGCAGACAAACATCTCAGTTACGGGAAAATGAGATATTCTCATCTTCAGTATAATAAAGAAACCACATTAAGGCATACTTACGTAAAATTAAGAGCTTCAGCAAGGTAGTCCATCAGCTTCCTCACGGGACCGATGAACTGTATACTGTGAGCTCTGGAAGTCTGCCTCTCAGGAGCCATAATTAACTTATTTATGGGATTTGCCTCTGATGCCACCAGCAAATTTGGCCCGTTGGATAATCTAAGAAGGAAGCAGGTGAAGTAAATATTAATTTAATTGTTGTTTTAGTATATAAATTTGATTACAAGTACCCACTCAGGGACCACTTTATTAGGTAAACCAGTACGCCAGCTCCTTAATCACACACACAGCCTTGACACTGTACTTGTGTTGCACTACTAACTAGTCTGTACCAGGGTGCCACCCAGGGACGGTTCTGGTGCCACCCGAGACACTTTACATTTTACAGCCTGCCAGGTAAGTTGCCAGGAAATTAATGTTTTTATTGGTCTGTTGATATATCTGGACTGAATAATTTTTTTTTCACATGCTAAGTAGCTTTATGTGCGATGAATGATTTTGAAAACCGACAAGTTGAAGAACTAAGACACTTATGCAACATATGGGAATCTTTATTGGAGGAACTTTTCGCCACACAGTGGCTTCATCAGTGCCTAAAATCATACAGACATGATCACGTGGTTCAATTGTTGTTTAGCTCAAACATTAGAAAGAGGAAGAAATGTGATCTAAGTGTCTTTGACCGTGGAATGATTGATGGTGGCAGACAGGGGAGTCTGACTATCTCAGAAACTGCTGCTATCGTGGGGTTTTTATGCTCAACAATCTCAAGAGATTACATAAAATGTGAAAAACAGAAAACTTCCATTGAGTGGCAGTTCTGTGAGTGAAAACTCATTGGTCATTCTTTTCAGACATCTCCTATTAACAAAGTGTTTCAAACTGACAAAAAGACTACATTAACTCATATATCGATGTACAGTATTACAAAAGTTGAATGCACAAAAGTATCTATGAATGCACAACACGAAGACTCAAGAAGAAGATGGGTTTCATCACAAGAAAACTACACTGGGTTCTTTGCCTGTTACCAGTGAACAGGAAACTGAGGCTACAGATAACACAGGCACACAAAAACTGAATGCAGGATTGGGAAAACGTTGCCTGGACTGAAGAATCGTGATTTCTGCTGCAACATTCAGAAGATATGGTCAGAATTTGTCGTAAACCTTTGTGAAATTGTGGAACAAGACACTGGCAACATAAATATCCACCCGATAAAACTGCAGCAATTAGTAAAGAGAGAATCACATAAACATGCACCAAACGCTAAAAGAAATGTAATCAGTACCACGTTAAATTCATGCTACAATTAATTCAGGCTATTATGAGGCAAAGTGGGGCTATACCCAATACTAAGATGGAGTGCCTAATAAAGTGAACACTGTTTATATATATATATATATAATTAATTTTGAATCATTAAGACAACTGCGGCTTGGCCTGGACTCGATCCTGCATTCCCTGTGTGAGCTGAGCAAAGTACGCACCCCTCTATTCACTGGACCACCATCCTGGTGGTTCAGTGGATAGTGGTCCAGTGGATAGAGCGTTCATGACCTCTGGTCATAAACGCTTCCGAACATGAACAAATCAGTTTGTGACCAAAAAATTCGCCAAATTTTTGCATCTGGTCACGAACACATAATCGGGTGTTGAACAAACACAGTGCTCCAATTTTCACATTCCTTGCCATTTTTTTTGCACGTGCCAATTTTCTCCACTTCCTGTTGTTTGAGTAACAAAGACCCCTGGCCTTGTAGTAAGTTTTGGTCAGACGTGCGTTCATCTGCAGTGAACTCGAGGATAAGGGATAAAGTACCATCATCTTGTCCCTTCCTGGGTACTTATATTAGAGAAAACGTAGTGTAGTACAGTGCTGTGATATATACTCGTAAAGCACCATAAAACTAAGTAGGTTTATTCATGTATACACAAGTTGTTACACAGATCATTATACATAGCAGCATATGTGTAGAGAACCTAGGATAACCCCAAAAAAAAAGTCAGTGACTTATTTTCTAGATTTTTTCGGTGTTTCATCGTTTTCGTCTATTATCTCAGAAGTTATTCATAAATTACAGTAATTACGACCGTGATAAATTCAGATTAGCAATGTTTTATCAGTAGGTAGTGAACAAACAGCTTCTCGCAGTGCTAGTATCTGGCTTGGGTTTGCCATATATGATTTTTGGTAAATATTTTGTTTTTCGGTTGTTTGTTGAGCTATCTTATTGAAGCTTGGGCAATGTTTGATGGAAAGATGCTTCTTAACGTACACCACAAAATGAAAGAAATCGGACGATAAATAACGGAATTCCCATCTCAGTCATTAAAATTTAAAAAAGAAAGTGATTTACACAGAATGGTTATTAGTTTACTATTACACTGAGCATTCCATGGTAAACTTAACTATTTTTATGCTTAAAAATCTTAATAAAACAATATAGTATTTACAAACCGTTCGTAGGAGTCGGGAACGGATTAATCGTATTTACATACAATCCAGTGGGGAAACTAGGTTCGGGTCACGACCAGAGTTATGAATGAATTATGGTTGTGACCAGAGATTCCACTTATATATATATGTTAGTTAGTTAGTTACCATTTTGTCCTAGGCACATGTCGATTAGACACTAGGCCTGTTGTGTGTGTGTAGGTGTGTAGGTGTGTGTGTGTGTGGTGTGTGTGTGTGTGTGTGTGTGTGTGTGTGTTGTGTGTGTGTGTTGTGTGTGTGTGTTGTGTGTGTGTGTGTGTGTGTTGTGTGTGTGTGTGTGTGTGTGTTGTGTGTGTGTGTGTGTGTGTGTGTGTGTGTGTGTGTTGTGTGTGTGTGTTTGTGTGTGTTGTGTGTGTGTGTTGTGTTGTGTGTGTTGTGTGTGTGTGTTTGTGTGTGTGGTGTGTGTTGTGTGTGTGTGTGTGTGTTGTGTGTGTGTGTGTGTGTTGTGTGTGTGTTGTGTGTGTGTGTGTGTGTGTGTGTGTGTGTGTACTCACCTAGTTGTACTCACCTAGTTGAGGTTGCAGGGGTCGAGTCCAAGCTCCTGGCCCCCGCCTCTTCACTGGTCGCTACTAGGTCACTCTCCCTGAACCATGAGCTTTATCGTACCTCTGCTTAAAGCTATGTATGGATCCTGACTCCACTACATCGCTTCCCAAACTATTCCACTTCCTGACTACTCTGTGGCTGAAGAAATACTTCCTAACATCCCTTTGATTCATCTGTGTCTTCAACTTCCAACTGTGTCCCCTTGTTACTGTGTCCAGTCTCTGGAACATCCTGTCTTTGTCCACCTTGTCAATTCCTCTCATTATTTTGTATGTCCCCCCTATCCCTCCTGTCCTCCAGTGTCGTCAGGTTGATTTCCCTTAACCTCTCCTCATAGGACATACCTCTTAGCTCTGGGACTAGTCTTGTTGCAAACCTTTGCACTTTCTCTAGTTTCTTTACATGCTTGGCTAGGTGTGGGTTCCAAACTGGTGCCGCATACTCCAATATGGGCCTAACGTACACGGTGTATAGGGTCCTGAACGATTCCTTATTAAGATGTCGGAATGCTGTTCTGAGGTTTGCCAGGCGCCCATATGCTGCAGCAGTTATTTGGTTGATGTGCGCTTCAGGAGATGTGCCTGGTGTTATACTCACCCCAAGATCTTTTTCCTTGAGTGATGTTTGTAGTCTCTGACCCCCTAGACTGTACTCCATCTGCAGTTTTCTTTGCCCTTCCCCAATTCTCATGACTTTGCACTTGGTGGGATTGAACTCCAGGAGCCAGTTGCTGGACCAGGTCTGCAGCCTGTCCAGATCCCTTTGTATTTCTGCCTGGTCTTCGATCGAATGAACTCTTCTCATCAACTTCACGTCATCTGCAAACAGTGACACCTCGGAGTTTATTCCTTCCGTTATGTCGTTCACAAATACCAGAAACAGCACTGGTCCTAGGACTGACCCATGTGGGACGTATGTGTGTGTGTGTGTGTGTGTGTGTGTGTGTGTGTGTGTGTGTGTGTGTGTGTGTATGTCGTGCCGAATAGGCAGAACTTGCGATCTTGGCTTAAATAGCAACGCTCATCTTGCCATACAGGACAAGTGAAAATTTGTGTATGCAATAATTTCGCCAAAATCATTCTGAACCTAACGAAAAAAAATATATTTGATTGTGTTGATTTAGTATTAAATTAATGTAAACAAATCTAAAATATATTTAGTTGAGTTAGGCTAAAATAAATTGCTCTTGTTATAATAAGGTTAGGTAAGTTTTCTAAAATTCTTTTGGTGCAAAATTAAAAATTTTTACATTAACATTAATGAAAAAAATATATATTTAAACGTATAAGACAAAATTTCAGAAAGGACTTAATTTTAAATGAGTTCTTGCTAAATGACCAGTTTTACATATTCGGCACGACATATATATATATATATATATATATATATATATATATAATATATATATATATATATATATATATATATATATATATATATATATATATATATATATTCGTGCCGAATAGGTGAATACTACGATTTTGGCTTAAATAGCAATGCTCTTCGTGCCGTGTAAGTCAAGCAAAAATTTGTGTATGCAATAATTTCGCAAAAATCATTCTGAACAAACGAAAATAAAACATATTTCATTGTATTTGTTTATTATTAAATTGTTGTAAACTTATCTAAAATATATTTAGTTGAATTAGGCTGAATTAAACTGCGCTTGTTATAAGGTTAGGTAAGTTTTCTAAGGTACTTTTGGTACAAAATTATTAATTTTTACATTAACATAAATAAAAAAATATATCTTTAAACGTGTAAGAGAATTTTTTTTTAGAAAGGGCTTAATTTTAAATGAGTTCGTGCTAATTGACAGTTTTACCTATACGGCACCACACACACACACACACAAACATATAGTATATATATATATATATATATATATATATATATATATATATATATATATATATATATATATATTATATATATATATATATATATATATATATATATATATATATATATATATATATATATATATATATATATATATATATATATATAGTCCCTTTATATAAAGGGAAGGGGGACAAAAGAGACTGTAAAAATTATAGAGGAATAAGTTTACTGAGTATACCAGGAAAAGTGTACGGTAGGGTTATAATTGAAAGAATTAGAGGTAAGACAGAATGTAGGATTGCGGATAAGCAAGGAGGTTTCAGAGTGGGTAGGGGATGTGTAGATCAAGTGTTTACATTGAAGCATATATGTGAACAGTATTTAGATAAAGGTAGGGATGTTTTTATTGTATTTATGGATTTAGAAAAGGCATGTAATAGAGTGGATAGGGGAGCAATGTGGCAGATGTTGCAAGTATATGGAATAGGTGGTAAGTTACTAAATGCTGTAAAGAGTTTTTATGAGGATAGTGAGGCTCAGGTTAGGGTGTGTAGAAGAGAGGGAGACTACTTCCCAGTAAAAGTTGGTCTTAGTCAGGGATGTGTAATGTCACCATGGTTGTTTAATATATTTATAGATGGGGTTGTAAAAGAAGTAAATGCTAGGGTGTTCGGGAGAGGGGTGGGATTAAATTATGGGGAATCAAATACAAAATGGGAATTGACACAGTTGCTTTTTGCTGATGATACTGTGCTTGTGGGAGATTCTAAAGAAAAATTGCAAGGGTTAGTGGATGAGTTTGGGAGTGTGTGTAAAGGTAGAAAGTTGAAAGTGAACATAGAAAAGAGTAAGGTGATGAGGGTATCAAATGATTTTGATAAAGAAAAATTGGATATCAAATTGGGGAGGAGGAGTATGGAAGAAGCGAATGTTTTTAGATATTTGGGAGTTGACGTGTCGGCGGATGGATTTATGAAGGATGAGGTTAATCATAGAATTGATGAGGGAAAAAAGGTGAGTGGTGCGTTGAGGTATATGTGGAGACAAAAAAACGTTATCTATGGAGGCAAAGAAGGGAATGTATGAAAGTATAGTAGTACCAACACTCTTATATGGGTGTGAAGCTTGGGTTGTGAATGCTGCAGCGAGGAAGTGGTTGGAGGCAGTGGAGATGTCCTGTCTAAGGGCAATGTGTGGAGTAAATATTATGCAGAAAATTCGGAGTGTGGAAATTAGGAGAAGGTGTGGAGTTAAAAGTATTAGTCAGAGGGATGAAGAGGGTTTGTTGAGGTGGTTTGGTCATTTAGAGAGAATAGATCAAAGTAGAATGACATAGAAAGCATATAAATCTGTAGAGGAAGGAAGGCGGGGTAGGGGTCGTCCTCGAAAAGGTTGGAAGGAAGGGGTAAGGTAGGTTTTGTGGGCGAGGGGCTTGGACTTCCAGTAGGCGTGCATGAGCGTGTTAGATAGGAGTGAATGGAGACGAATGGTATTTGGAACCTGACGATCTGTTGGAGTGTGAGCAGTGTAATATTTAGTGAAGGGATTTAGGGAAACTAGTTATTTTTATATAGCCGGACTTGAGTCCTGGAAATGGGAAGTACAATGCCTGCACTTTAAAGGAGGGGTTCGGGATATTGGCAGTTTGGAGGAATATGTTGTGTATCTTTATACGTACATACTTCTAAACTGTTGTGTTCTGAGCACCTCTGCAAAAACAGTGATTATGTGTGAGTGAGGTGAAAGTGTTGAATAATGATGAAAATATTTTCTTTTTAGGGAGTTTCTTTCTTTTTGGGTCACCCCTGCCGACTTGTTAATATATATATATATATATATATATATATATATATATATATATATATATATATATATATATATATATATATATATATATATATATATATAGATAGATAGATGGATATAGATACTTCACGAAACAATTGGCAAGGATAATCATAATTAGATTTAATTACATTAACATTTAATACTATTTATCTAAAGAGAAAAAAATAAAAAAAAATTAGCCTTAAAGCACACTGTCAATTACAGTAATATATTTTTTAGCTCTCGTTCTCACACTCACTTTGAGAACTTGTCTGGAAAGAGTGGGAGATGAGAGGTGAGAACCAGGCCTTTGTTTTGTATCCAAGTTGCTACCTTCAGTGCCTGGGATCCCTCAGAACTGTATGGTAGGCACACGTACACACTACACCTGGAAAGTTCAATAATAAATTCTTTCATTAAAAACTCATTTTATAATGAATGGATTTGTGTTAGTGTGATTGGGAGAAAACGTATGTTACTGGATTGACAGATGAAGGACTTCAGATAGTCGTTCAGTGTTCCTATTCTATCTCTGAGATCCCGTGGAGTGGTATGACCTGGTCACATTGACATTACTTAGTAGTTTCTTCATATTTTCTCTTGTTTTGTATAGTGTTCCCAGTGCCTGTTGATGCTCTCTTCCGCTTTGATAATTATCTTATTTCCGAGAATAACTTAAATCTTTCGGTCAGTTCTTCACAAACTTCCTGGTTATTTCTTGTGAGCTTTCCTTTTTTCTTCTTTGCTTTTATTTCTTGGCCCTTCACTGTTATCTTACATCTTATATGACTGTATACTGTATATAATTTATATTCAGATTTGGCTCTCGATATTATGTTACATTCAAATCGTTGCTCAGTTTGTCTTCTTGCCGGACCATATTTGTTCCTGGCTCCTCTTCTCACTCTGACGTTTTTTTCTGTTTTGTGCTTTCTATAACTATTCTCTGCTGGGACACTTTTAGCTGACGTCTGTATCACATTGTACCTTCTTGTCACATAGTCACTTTATTCGTTGTTATTCCTTCAACTACTTTTCTCTGTGTTTAGAAATTGTCTCTTACCTGTGAAGTCTCCTCTTTTGAAGTCTGGTTTCCCCCTTTTTTTCAGTTTTGGGTTTCTTTCCGTATTTTCATCCACAAGGAATTCGAAATTCAGTACTGTGGTCGCTAGCATCAAATTACTTCTTCTATTCTATTTAATTCAATTTAAATTTACTTAGGGTGAATATTATGTGCAATCTTGGCGATTCCTTCCCTCTCTTTCTCTGGTTGTGTCCCCTGACAAGTTGATACACATTTTGTTTTAATTATCACCTACATCATCTCAGTCCTCCATGTTTCCAGTACCCTTTGTGACTCCAAGTTCTCCCAGTCTATTTGTTTTTTGTTAAAGTCTCCCATGATCAATAGTTTTTGCTTTGCTCATGTGGACTTTTCTAGCTTCTGCTATTGTTTCGGCGTAATTTTGTTTTCATAATATAATGTTCAGTGGTTGGTTGTACATCACTGCTCTCACTATCTAAAGTCCCCCAGTCTTCAGTGTGACTACAGTTTAATTATTTGACTCTCTGTTTATTTCTGTCATCTCAAAACTCCACTGAATTCTGATTAGCAGCTCTACTCCTTTTTTGTGCCTTCCACCTTCTCTCTTTCATTTCTTTTTGTTTTTTCTTCAATTTCCTTACTTCCTCTCGAACTTTATGTACTATTTCTTCTGTAACTATTGCCCTTTTGAATATTAAAATGGTATAAAATTCTGACAGGTTGTTAGGTAAGACACATATGCAACAGTTAGGTATCTTTATTTCGAAATGTTTTGCCTACACAGTAAGCTTTTTCAGTCGAGTACAGAAAAATTGATAAAAGAGACGTGAAGACGATGTAATCAGTCCATCACCCTTAAAGTTTTGAGGTGGTCAGTCCTTCTCCAGAAAATTTACCAACTGGGTCATGCTGCCCTCGCCTATTCCCTTTGTGATACATTCAATTGCTTTTATCCCCTCCTGTTTTCTTTCCTCGTAGGTTTCCCCTTCGGTTTCCTGGAGCCCATAGACAAAAACTGATCTCTCCCTTTCTTCCTCCCACTGTGTCTCCCATTGCGTCCTCTGAAGTGTTTTAGTTCCTTCCCTTGGAGCGTTCCTTCCTTCAATCCCTTCCCTAGCTGAGGCCCCATTGCTCATTGGTCTGTCTTTCATGCTCAGCTGTTCCTGGCCCCTGCAGGAGTCTGGTAGAGTCCTTGCATATATCGTAGCTCCTTCAATGTCTCCCGACCTTTCATTTGTTCCTAGTGTGCTTCTTGTCTTTGCCTTGGCCCCATGTGGATCTGACAGGACCTTTGCATACAGTATAGCTTCATTGCTCCCTCCAGTCCCCTTCTCTGTGTCTGATGTAGAAGTTCCTGATGTTATGTCTGTGCTGTTATTTTTTTCTTTAGGCTGTTTCAGATTACTCAGTTCCTCTTTTAAGCACTGTATCTTGGCTTCTGCTACTATGGCATGTTGCTCCCACATTCTTCTCTCTGCAGCTATCATCTCCTCCATCCTCCTTCCAAGCTTTTCTAGTTTCCTTACCCAGTCTTCTTCCCTTTTTTTGAGCTCTGCACCCCAATCATCCTTCCCAGTTTCGTCTGCCATACTCCTGGCTCTCGGTCTTGTTTTTGGCCCCGTTGTACCACAGAACGAAGTTCATGTGAGGATGGGTGTTGTAGGTAGGGGGAGGAGTAGGGAGGTAGGGCAGGGGGAAGAAGGATATGGGGTGGGGGGCAGCATCAAAGAGAGTTTTAGGGGTTACAAGAGGGTATAAGGAGGGAGGAGAAAGGGAGTGTGGGAGAGGCTAGGGGGAGAGCTTTAGGGGTTACAAGAGGTATAGGGAGGGTATATGTTTTAGGGGTTACAAGAGAGTATAGGGAGGGTATACATTTTAGGGTTACAAGAGGGTATAGGGGGGGAGGAGAAAGGGGAGTGGGGGAGAGAGAGGAGGGGGGAAGAGACTGGGGGGAAGGAAGGTGGATGGAAGATGAGGATGAGGGAGAGAGAGAGAGAGAGAGAGAGAGAGAGAGAGAGAGGGAGGGAGGGAGGGAGGGAAAGTGTTAGGATGGGAATGAGGAGGGAGGGGGGAGGGAAGGAGGGGGATAGAGTGACCACTTAAACAGGGGTGCCTTAAGGCTGTGTGTGTGTGTGTGTCTGTACTCACCTATTTGTGGTTGCAGGGGTCGAGTCTTAGCTCCTGGCCCCGCCTCTTCACCGGTTGCTACTGGGCCCTCTCTCTCCCCGCTCCATGAGCTTTATCAAACCTCGTCTTAAAACTGTGTATGGTTCCTGCCTCCACTACGTCATTTTCTAGGCTATTCCACTGCCTTACAACTCTATGACTGAAGAAATACTTCCTAATATCTCTCTGACTCATTTGTGTCTTCAACTTCCAATTGTGGCCTCTTGTTTCTGTGTCCCCTCCCTGGAACATCCTGTCTTTGTCCACCTTGTCTATTCCACGCAGTATTTTATATGTCGTTATCATGTCTCTCCTGACCCTCCTGTCCTCCAGTGTCGTCAGGCCGATTTCCCTTAATCTTTCTTCATAGGACATTCCCCTTAGCTCTGGAACTAACCTTGTAGCAAACCTTTGTACTTTCTCTAGTTTCTTGACGTGCTTTATCAAGTGCGGGTTCCAAACAGGTGCTGCATACTCCAGTATGGGCCTGACATACACGGTGTACAGTGTCTTGAACGATTCCTTAGTAAGGTATCGGAATGCTGTTCTCAGGTTTGCCAGGCGCCCATATGCTGCAGCAGTTATCTGATTGATGTGTGCTTCCGGAGACATGCTCGGTGTTATACTCACCCCAAGATCTTTCTCCTTGAGTGAGGTTTGCAGTCTTTGGCCACCTAGCCTATACTCTGTCTGTGGTCTTCTGTGCCCTTCCCCTATCTTCATGACTTTGCATTTGGCAGGATTAAATTCGAGAAGCCATTTGCTGAACCAGGTGTCCAGTCTGTCCAGGTCTCTTTGAAGTCCTGCCTGGTCCTCATCAGATTTAATTCTCCTCATTAACTTCACATCATCTGCAAACAGGGACACTTCTGAGTCTAACCCTTCCATCATGTCGTTCACATATACCAAAAATAGCACTGGTCCTAGGACCGACCCCTGTGGGACCCCGCTCGTCACAGGTGCCCACTGTGATACATCATTACGTACCATGACTCGTTGTTGCCTCCCTGTCAGGTACTCTCTGATCCATTGCAGTGCCCTTCCTGTTATATGCGCCTGATGCTCTAGCTTCTGCACTAATCTCTTGTGAGGAACTGTGTCAAAGGCCTTCTTGCAGTCCAAGAAGATGCAATCAACCCACCCCTCTCTCTCGTGTCTTACTTCTGTTATTTTATCATAAAACTCCAGAAGGTTTGTGACACAGGATTTGCCTTCCGTGAATCCGTGCTCGTTGGCATTTATACTCTTGTTCAGTTCCAGGTGCTCCACCACTCTCCTCCTGATAATCTTCTCCATAATTTTGCATACTATACACGTCAATGACACAGGTCTATAGTTTAGTGCCTCTTTTCTGTCTCCTTTTTTTAAAAATGGGAACTACATTTGCCGTCTTCCATACCTAAGGTAGTTGCCCAGTTTCCAGGGACGTGTTGAAGATTGTGGTAAGTGGCACGCACAACATATCTGCTCCCTCTCTAAGGACCCACGGAGAGATGTTGTCCGGTCCCATTGCCTTTGAGGTATCGATGTCCCTTAGCAGTTTCTTCACCTCCTCCTCATCTGTATGTATGTCGTCCAACACTTGTTGGTGTATTCCTTGCTGGTGTCCCCATCTGGTCTGTCCCCCCAGAGTCCTCCTGTCTCTACTGTAAATACTTCCTTAAATCTCGTGTTGAGCTCCTCACATACCTCTTGATCGTTTCTTGTGAGTTCTCCACCTTCTTTTCCTCAGCCTTATCACCTGGTCCTTGACTGTTGTCTTCCTCCTAATGTGGCTATACAGCAGTTTCGGGTCAGATTTGACTTTCGATGCTATGTCGTTTTTCATACTGTCACTGGGCCTCCCTCCTTATCTGTGCATACTCGTTTCTGGCTCTTCTACTAATCTCCTTGTTTTCCTGGGTCCTATGCTCCTATACCTTTTTCATTCTCTGTTGCACTTAGTTTTTGCCTCCCTACACCTTCGGGTAAACCAAGGACTCGTTTTGGTCTTCCTATTATTTCTGTTTCCCTTGGGAACAAAACTTTCCTCTGCCTCCTTGCACTTTGTTGCCACATATTCCATCATCTCGTTTACTGATTTTCCTACCATTTCTCTGTCCCACTGAACCTCCTGCAGGAAGTTTCTCATACCTGTGTAGTCCCCCCTTTTATAGTTTGGCCTGTCCCCTTCAGTTCCTGTTACCTTCTCCACTTGTAACTCTACTATATAATCAAAACTCAGAACCACATGATCGCTAGCTCCAAGGGGCCTCTCATAAGTGATGTCTTCAATGTCTGAACTGCTCAGGGTGAACACAAAATCCAGTCTTGCTGGCTCATCCTCCCCTCTCTCTCTGGTTGTGTCCCTGACATGTTGATGCATGAGGTTTCCAAGTACCACATCCATCATCTTGGCTCTCCATGTTTCGGGACCCCCATGTGGCTCCAGGTTTTCCCAGTCGATCTCCCTGTGGTTGAAATCGCCCATTACCAGTAACTTTGCTCTGCTCGAGTGAGCTCTTCTTGCCACCTCAGCCAGTGTGTCCACCATCACCCTGTTGTTTTCTTCGTACTCCTCTCTTGGCCTCCTGCAGTTCTGTGGTGGGTTACACATCACTCCAATGACTACTTTATGTTCTCCGGACTGAATTGTACCTACAATGTAGTCTTTCTCCAATCATGTCCATGCCTTTCATTTCCTCAAATCCCCATCGGTGTTTTATGAGCAGTGCAACCCCTCCTCCCCCTCTACTCCTTCTATCTTTCCTCAGGATCTGATATCCCATTGGGAAGATTGTGTCTGTTATTGTCTCAGCGAGTTTTGTTTCTGTGACTGCTATGATGTCTGGGGATTTTTCACTGATTCTTTCGTTCCACTCCTCATGTTTATTCATTATTCCATCCGCATTTGTGTACCAAACTTTCAGTTTCTTTTCTATCATTGTGGTCATGCAAGAATATTGGGGTTGGGGAGCGAGAGCCTTGGTGGGGGCCTATATGGGGCTGTGGTGTTGGTGGGGTTTGTGATGATGGGGGTGGGGTCAGAATGCCCATAAGGGACAGCTGTTGGGGTGAGGTTTGTGATATGGGGGTTGGTGGCAGAGGGAACAGTGAGTGGGTTGTAGTATAGGTTGCTCAGTTGCGTTGGGAATGTCGCAGTTGGAGTCTTTTGGTGGGAGATTCTGTGGGGTGTGTTTTCCCTTCCTCCTGTGTCTGGGTCCTGCTCATTTTCGTCATTGCCTCTCATTCCTCCTTGCGTCTCTGTACCCTCTCTTTCAGTGTAGTCCTTTCTTCTTGTGTTCTGTCGCGGTCGAGGTATACTCTCTGGTACCCCTGTTTGTCCCTCAGTCTTGCTTTCTCTTGCAGAATCCTGGTTCGAACTGATTCTTCCTTGAAAGTTACTCTGACAGGCCGTATCCTTCCACTCGCAAACCACCCAATTCTCTGAAAATTTGTCACCTGGGTCATATCGCCCTCACCTATTGTTTTCATGATGCCTTCAATCATTTTTTTCTCCTCCTGTTTTATTTTTTCAAAGTTGTCCCCCTTGGCTTCTTGGAGCCCATACACAAAAACTGACCTCGCCCTTTCCTCCTCCCACTGAGTCTCCATCTGCTTCCTCTGAGGCATTTTATTTCCTTCCATTGACATGTTCTTGCCTTCAGTCCCTGTCATATCTGAAACTTCTATTCTCAGTGAACTGTCTTTCATGACCAGCTGTCCCTTGCTACTGCAGTTGGCTGTTAGAATCTCTGCATATAGCATACCTTCATTGTCTTCGGACCTGTCATTTGATCTTAGTGTGCTCCTCGTCTTTTCCCTGGCCCCACGTGGGTCTGATAGGGCCTTCGTGTACGTCATGTCTCCGTTGTTGCTTACCATCCCCTTGTCTGCGCCTGACATTGAATTTCCTGATGTCACATCTGAATTGTCATTTGTCTCTCTAATCTGTTTCAGGCTTTGCAGTTTCTCTCTAAGCACTGTATCCTAGCTTCTGCTGCTAAGACCTGTACTTCCCACTTCCTGCACTCTTCAGCTATCCGCTCCTCCATTTTCTTACCAAGCTCTACTATCTTCCTTCCCCACTCTTCCTCCCTTTTTTGGAGCTCTAACTCCCAGTCTTTCCTCCTTGGATCGTCTACCAGATCACTGGTTTTCCGTCCTCTAGGGCCACCCATTTTTTTTTTTTTTTTTTTTTTTTTTTTTTTTACCACAGACAGAAGGCTAGAGGAGGGAGAGGGTGCGAGGGGGAGAGAGAAAGGGTAGAAAGAGGGAGAGAGAGGAGAGAGAAAGGGTAGAAAGAGGGAGAGAGAGGAGAGAGTATGGGGGTGAGGGATAAGACCAAGGGGGAGAGAGAGAGAAATGTGAGGGGAGAGAAAGGGTAGAGAGAGGGAGAAAGAGAGGGAGAGGGAGAGGGAGAGAGAGAGAGAGAGGGAGAAAGGAGGGTGAGGGAAAAGGCTATGAGAGAGAGAAATGGAGAGATGGAGAGAGAAGCCTATAGAGAGAGAGGAGGGTGAAATAGGGTTATGGGTGAGTGAGAGAGAGAGAGAGAGAGAGAGAGAGAGAGAGAGAGAGAGAGAAGAAAGAAGAGTAGGGGGAAGGGGAGGTAAAAAGGCTATGAGAGAGAGAAATGCGAGGGAGGGGGAGAGGGAAAGATAGGAGGGAGTAGGGAGTGAAGGCAAGAGCGGGGGAGGGGAAAGGTCTGTGGGGGAGGGAAAGGTGTATGGGGGGGGTGAGGGGACACA
The DNA here is from genome assembly GCF_026875155.1 of Cherax quadricarinatus. Lineage (NCBI taxonomy): Eukaryota > Metazoa > Arthropoda > Malacostraca > Decapoda > Parastacidae > Cherax > Cherax quadricarinatus. Next base: position 46,086,559 of record NC_069412.1, read on the forward strand.
GTCAAATTCCAAGGATCAGCTGTGTGTACTCACCTAGTTGTGGTTTCAGGGGTCGAGACTCAGCTCCTGTCCCCGAGTGTATGTGTGTGCGCACGTGTGTGTGTGAGCACGTCAGTTGTTTATATGTCCCAGAAATACAATTCACCTCTGTGTATCCGTAATACTAATAAGATACCATTAACACTGAGAGTAATTCTAATAATTATAATACTAGCGTGTGTTAAGTCATTCTTTCACCCAGTTATGTACTACCTTTTACTACATGTGTACCCAATACTTGCTTCTCAGATTGTACTGTCTTTGTGTCCTAAAACATTATCTCTCGAAACTGTTGTCAGGGCTGTAGTCCCATTAGCCACGACTTAATCCTCCTGCCTATTCCTTGCTCCTACAAATTTTATCTTCCTACTACTGCTAGGTGTTGTGTGTATGATAATCGCTCTGGAGCAGGGTTTGTGATAGCTACCAGTGACCGTAGGGCCGGCTCTACCACTCAAAACTTCCCGCCAACCACAAACAGGTGATTTGTACGTTACTCCTCAGAGGGGACGTCCATCCAGATGCCTGATGTACGATGCTCGCTGTACGTTGCTCGCTGTACGATGACTCGTGCACCTCGCCCTTCCGCCGCTGACTTCTTCAGCTATTCTTTTCTCGTTGCCCTTTTGAGTCCTCATTTACCACACTTATCACTTGTATACTGCTACTTTTATAATTTACACTTCACTTTTGGTAAGTACACTTCTTATTTGTGATGACACCCAACCTGTTATGGCAGCACTACTTCCTCAGGCCTACTGCTGCCACCACCTCAGCTTATACATATTTATGTATATGTATGTTATATATATATATATATAAATATATATATATATATATATATATTATTATATATAATATATATATATATATATATCCCCTTTCTGGCTAGCTTGGTCGTGCTGTGTGCTACATCACAGTTTGTCGTTAGCCAACCTCTCTTAATTTTTTTTTATCTTTTCTCTTTAGTCACTCGCTTTGTACTTTGTATATTTGTAACAATGTGGCAACAAGTGCCAACTAGGCCTCAACGAACTGGCACTTTGAAATTTTGTTGTATAATTTCAAGCATTCTCTCGCCTTTACTTTATTTATTTTTGCTAATACTTTGGTTATCACTTGTAGGGTTGTTCACTGACGTTGTCACTAACACTGGTTGCTTCTAGCTGCTAAAACACGCCCTAAAAGCACTAAGATTCTCGGAGCCTGGCGCTTGTGACCCACTACACTACGTGTGTGTGTGTGTGTGTGTGTGTGTGTGTGTGTGTGTGTGTGTGTGTGTGTGTGTGCGTGTGTGTGTGTGTGTGCGTGTATGTGTGTGTCTATCATAATTCCTAGTGCTCACTCTATGGAGGTGTTGTGTATGTGTGTTCATGTGTGTGGGGGAGTTATGAGGGGGGAGAGATGGTTGGAAGGGGGGTAAAGTGGGGGAGAGTGGGACAGGATGTCTAGTGGATGGGTAGGTTGGGGTGTATGGTTGTGAAGGGACCGTTTACACGGCTGTGTGTGTGTGTGCCCAGAAATAATGCTCCTCACTTTTAAGTATCCACACTACTAATAAAATACCAATAGTGATACTAGTAATTCTAAAACATACCGATATTACTAATAAAATACCAATAGTAATACTAGTAATTCTAAAACTTAGCCTCTCTCAGCTTCTACACGTGCCTGTCACTTGTACTAGTGTGTGTGCCCAAAAGTAATGCTCCTCTTTTCTAAGTATCCATATTACTAATAAAATACCAATAGTGATACTAGTAATTCTAAAACTTATCCATACTTCTAATAAAATACCAATAGTAATACTAGTAATTCTAAAACTTAGCCTCTCTCAGCTTCTACAAGTGCCTGACACTTGTGCTAGTGTGTGTGTGCCCAGAAATAATGCTCCTCACTTCTAGGTATCCATACTACTAATAAAATACCAATAGTAATACTAGATAAGATAAGATAAGATTTCGTTCGGATTTTTAACCCCGGAGGGTTAGCCACCCAGGATAACCCAAGAAAGTCAGTGCGTCATCGAGGACTGTCTAACTTATTTCCATTGGGGTCCTTAATCTTGTCCCCCAGGATGCGACCCACACCAGTCGACTAACACCCAGGTACCTATTTGCTGCTAGGTGAACAGGACAATAGGTGTAAGGAAACGTGTCGAAATGTTTCCACCCGCCGGGAATCGAACCCGGGCCCTCCGTGTGTGAAGCGGGAGCTTTAGCCACCAGGCCACCGGGCCCCCATACTAGTAATTCTAAAACTTATTCATTCTACTAATAAAATCAATACTACTAATAAAATACCAATAGTAATACTAGTAATTCTCAAACTTAGCCTCTCTCAGCTTCTACAAGTGTCTACACTTGTGCTAGTGTGTGTGTGTGTGTGTGTGTGTGTGTGTGTGTTTGACAGTCAATCCTCGCTTGCTACCCACCTCCCTCCCCTCAAGCACTCATCAAACCTATCTCCACATTATCTATGCTGTTTCTACTCTAATTCTGGTAATAACTTGCAGGAGTGAGTAACAGTGTGCAGAGCCCAGAATATGACAACATGCAACCACAATAAGTGAGAAGGACTTGCGCTGGCAGTGGGGTGATGACAAGTTACCAGTTGCTGATCTGTTGTCATACACGTAGGCCTTCTAACATTATTTTGAGAATTCTTCTCCCGTGATAGTTATCCATTTATGCTTGTACATCTCACGCTCCTCAAATGTGTTCACTTTTCACTTTTGGTAGAATAAATTTCACATTCGGTTAGCTACACTTTTTATTTATGATGCCACACAACCTATTATGACATCACCGCTTCAAGAAGGCCTACTCCTGCCCTCTTCCCTAGTTATATATTTTTTTCTTTTCTCCCTTTAATTATTAAAAAACTTTTTCGCTCTCACTGCTCACTGCTCTAACTGCTGCCCCACATTTCACTTGTTAACCAACCTCTCGTAATTCTTGAACACCTTCTTTCACACTCGCTTTCATCTTTGTGTGTTTGTAACTGTGTGGCAATGGGTGCCTACTAGGCCCCTAATGAATTGGTACTTTGAAGTTTTGTTATATAATTTCAGGCTTCTCCTTGCCTTCTTTTTTACTAATAACGTTGGTTATCACTTGTAGGGTTGTTCACTGACGTTGTCACTACCACTGGTTACTGCTAGCAGCTAATGCACGCTCTAAAAACATTAAGGTTCCCGGAGCCTTGTGACCCCACATCTACCTGTGTCTGCGTACTGTGTGTGCATGTGTGTGTGTGTGTGTGTGTGTGTGTGTGTGTGTGTGTGTGTGTGTGTGTGTGTGTGTGTGTGTGTGTGTGCACGTGTATACTCATTTATGGTGCAGGCGTCGATTCACAGCTCCTGGCTCCTCCACTTCGCTGTTCTTTATTAGGTCTATTCTCTGTTCCATGAGCTTCATTGTATCTCTTCTTAAAGGTATGTATGCATCCTGCATACTAGTTTATGGCTAAAGAACAACTCTGTGGCTAAAGAAATACTTCCTAATATCTCTGTGACTCATCTGAGTTTTCAACTTCTAGTTGTGACCCCTTGTTGCTGTGTCCCATCTCTGAAACATCCTGTCCCTGTTCACCCTGTCAATTCCTGAGTATATGTAGTTATAGTGTTGCCTCCAATCTCTCCTCTCATCCAGTGTCGTCAGGTTGATTTCCCTTAGTGTCTTCTTGTAGGACATGCCCCTTTGCTCCGGGACTAGTCTTGTTGCAACCCTTGGTGCTTTCTTTAATTTCTTGACTTACATGAAAAGGTGTGGGTTCCATACTGGTGCTGCATACTCCAGTATGGATCTGACATACACGGTGAACAGTCTTGAATGATTCCTTACTCAGGAGTCGAAATGTTATTCTTAGGTTTACCTGGCATCCTTATGCTGCAGCAGTTATTTGGTTGATGTGCGTCTCAGATGTTCTGTATTATACTCACACCAAGAGCCTGTTCCTTGAGTGAGGTTTGCAACCTTTGGCCCCCTAGCCTGTACTCTGTCCGCGGTCTTCTTTCACCTTCCACTAGGTTCATGACTTTGCATTTGGTGGGGTTAAACTCCAGTAGCCAGTTGTTGGACTAGGATTGCAGCCTGTTCAGATCCCTAGCGTGCATGTATGTGTGTGTGTTTGTGTGCTTGCGTGCGTGCGCAAAGGCCGAGTCTTGATTTTTGGCCTTGCCTTTTTTTTTACACACATCAATTTTATAGACCAAAATCTCCACAGCTCCTTTCAAAACCCAGAATTACTAATTACTAGGTGAACAGGGACAGCAGGTGTAGGGAAACGTGCCCAGATTTTCCACCCATACCAGGGATCAAACCATGGACAATCAGCATATGAAATGAGTGCACCTCCAGCCAGGCCACGGTACACTCTTAAGCTTCTGCTGCTCCAAAGTTTACTTCAATCTAACTATTATGACCCTATCAGTTATATTTCGAAGTCTGTGCATGGAGCCTGCTTATTTATTATTATTATTATTAAAGATTCGCCGGTATTCTCCCGGCCCGGGCCTTTTCCAAGTGGTGGCCCGTCCTTGGCTCCCTCTTTAGGGAGTGTCTGAGACCTAAGTCTCCCATGGGAGGAGGCACAAGTACCTCCTCATCTTTGGGACCAACTGTCCCCAGGCCTAGCCACAAGCTAGGCCTCTCTGGTCTGCCATCCCCGCCCCAAGGGGGCAAATGGGAATGACAGTCTTATGAACTAAAGGCTCGGGCTCAGGCACCTACCCTACCCTAGAAGGGTTAGGCATGGTGTCGATGAGCCTGCTTATATGATTTCTTTGTGTAAGTTATTCCTCTTCTGGCTGAAAAAATATTGCCTGGTTTGTTTATGTTCCCGTTTTCTCTTCATATTTCGTGAACCAATTTTGTTTATACTGAACAATCCAATTATCTTGACCCTTTCTAGTCGTCTGAGAATTTAATATATCGTTTGTCTGTCTTCGTGTTTATGAGACAAGTATTGTTTTTTTCTAGAAAGTATGTAATATTATTGTTTTTAACAGATATTAAAGTATAAATTAGAAAATAATCATCACCTGCTGCTTGCTTGGTCATCGCTGAAAATAACTATCATAGAGTTCAGCTTAGATAATGCTGGCTGAAGATCTTGCACCTCCAGAAGGCGAGAACGAGTGATGATGAGGAGTCTAGTTGACCACAGCATAAGGTAGCTCTTAAGGGACCAGTCAACAAAGGCAGCGATGACGGCTGAGTCGTCACTTATTACAACTATTGTCGGATGTGTTGAGAGCTGCCGCAGCTGTTGACAAATAAAGGTAGTGTAATTCACACTCTCCATCAGTAATATTAAGTGTAAGATTTACTCTTAGTCATCCACCTTCAGTACTAATATTTAAATGACAGGAAGATGCAAAAAGACCCTACCCAATGTAGAAAAATATCCTCACAAAATAATATACAAACATACCAGCTTAACTTTATCTACCAGCTCAGAGAGATTCGTGTCACTGTAAAAAGCCGAGCTACTTCTCAAATGCTTCAAAAACTCCAACTCCTTCTGGAAACCGTAGCTTATCAATAATCTGAAAGTTTCGCTATATGTTATGCGCATTTATTATAATCTTTGTGGGCAGCTGTATGACTGATGAACAAAAAACTCAGATTTATAATTGCACAGTAAAAACATCTTATAAGAGAACTTTGTGAAGTGTATATTGTTTCTCAAGAAAAAAATAGATTTCACAACTTGCATGTATAGGCAATACGTAAATATCAGACATGTAAGTTAGAGACAAATAAGTTTGGAAACGTAGAGGACATATGAATACAAAATAAGGAGAGGTGATGAGCAGAGGGGCGAGTCAGGCTATATGGGGTCCCGAATGTCCTATGAATTATCTAACTGAAGCTAAGGAAGGTTCAGGAGGTTGCTGTAGATACCAATAATTCTATCTGTGTGCTAACAGACGAGTGTGAATCGATGATCCATGATATCTCAACGAACACCATCAAGAATGTCATGACGAACACCATCAGCAAAGGTAAGAACACTGTTGTAGATGGAAACAGTCAGGTTAAATTTATGGATAGGGCATTTTGTCTTAGAGATAAGAAATTGAACAGAGAGTGTTATTGTGTTATTACCTGGGGCTGGGATAATAAATTCTGTTAGCCATCATGACAACATCATGAAAAGTAATGGAAGCAATGCTGGAGGCAGCAATATTTGCAGATGTAGTAGTGAAGACCTGAGTAGCAGGTATAGGTCAGTGATAAACATAATTAGGAAGTAGGAAGGGAGTCCAGTAATAAGTGACATTTTGCCAAAGAAAGAAGTTGGAAATGAATGGTTGTCCAAGGATACTGGGTGTTAATTATTGGCTGGACATACACTGCAAGGACATTGCAGTACCATTTGTAGAACAACTGGGATCTCTTCTGTGGCAGATATGACATATATACCAGGGATGAGGTTTACTTATCTAAGGCAGGTATGGGTACACTGGCCAGTCCAGTGGAGGAGATGTTAGTGGTAAAGGTATTTTGGGGGAAACGGATGGTAGAAATCAGCGATTTGAGTTGTTAAATTATCAGGATTGTGATAATGTGATTTTAGGGTAAAGGTAAAAATAATTAAAACAGAAATTGTGAAAAAGAAAAGATGAAAAGGGAAAGGCACAGACGAAAAATAATCTTAAAAAAATATTTATACAAATAGTCAAAATGCCAGAAATGAGTTACACAAGTTACATCTAACTGCATGTGCAAGAAACGTTGATGTTATAACTGAAATAACTGAAACTTGGTTTAATTTGAAGAGTCGAGGCGTGATTGCCGAGTGTCACATTCAAGTGTTTAAGTTGTTTTTATAAAGAAATAATGGAATGGAGGGTGGAGTAGCATTATATGTACAAGAATAAATAAATTGCTGCATGAACACAGGTATAAAAATACATAGGACGAAACTGCTAGTTAAAGAAGATTTTAATTAGATTTTGACTAGATTTCTCTGACCAATAATCTGAAGTCAGTGACTTTATGGAAGTAGTTCAGGACTGCTTTCTGAAGCAGTTTGTAACAGTCTATACCTGAAGGAGGTTTTGGGGGTTAATACCTCTGTGGCCCCGTCTCTGACCAGGCCTCGTGGTAGATCAGGGCATAATCAACCAGTCTGTTACTGCTGGCCGCAGTAATAATTTCCTTGACCTAATCTTTTCAAATAAGGAACCCCTCATGAATAATTTAGAGTTCGCTGATGAGCTTGGTGCAGGTTATCACAAATATTACCTGGTCGAATGAGGACAATACAGCAAAAGTCCCCGATTTTCATTCTACCAGTTTAATGGACTAAAGGAAAACCTGTTTTATTATCGATTCGGGTAATCTAGCTAATAATTTTATTGACGCTGATTATAATTATGATAATGATGGGATCTACGACTATGACTTTCTTCTTAATAATGTGTAATGTGTCTAAAGTATATATACCACGGAGAGAAATTTTGTCAAATAAAAATAATCCCAGATGTATGAATTGGAGACAAAATCATCTGTTAGGAGAGAAGAAGGAATTTATACCTACATCAGAAGAGTAGAGCTGCCCCACTTAAGTGTCTCAACTGCAAAAACAATCACCATACTCTCGCTGCAAAGTGCCCCACTCGTCGAGAAATTCTGAGAAAAAGCCAAGAAGCAGAACAGAAGAAGACACCTTCCAAGTCACCTACTTATGATGCCATCACCAAACTCCAGGCCGACACAACCAAACGTTTAAAAGCTACCCAACCCTCCACCACTACTCCATCAGCTTATGAACCTACGAAAATTCAGTACTGTATGCTATATGCACACATGCATAATATGGCGTTACCAGGCTCCTTCAACACTGTTATTAACGAGCTCTTCCGATTGAACAACATGCCAAATTTTACTTTCCCAGACTCTCCACCATCTGCCGGCATCATCAAGCTCACCAAAGAATTAGGCAACATCACAACACCTGAAATTCCATCTCCAAGAAACAACCAATCAGCGACTTCCAACATCCACCACCGCTGTGGACCAATCACCTGAGTCTTCCACCTCTTCTGCTACTACTAACGAACCACCTGCTTCATCTCCAACTCAACCACCAAAAGCCAAGAAAGCTAAGACACTTTCTCCTGAAAATCCACCTCAAGATGCTCGAAGACCTGAAGAAATGGAAGAGGAAACAATATTTAGACCAAACTGAACCCCTCACCTTCTATACATATAACCCTCACACACCCCGTCGCTGTATGCACCTCAGGTCATCTATTCCATGCACCATGGTAGTATCAAGTACACTGTTGCTCCTGGATGCGATCCCCACACTCAAACTGCCCTAATTGCAGACTTAGAAAAAGACAGCAAAAGTCTGCTCAAACTTAGTTTATTATCAAAACCTGCTTTCAAAAGACTTCAAAATGGCTCTACGACAGGAACGAAAAAACTAACAAAACGCAGATAGAAGAGTGTTTATCCACCAATCAACGCTGATCCGCTCTCCTCCTCTGTATACTTAACAATCATATTGAAACATGCTACCTCTCCATCCCGCTCCCGCCGATCTCCAGCAACCAAACGCCGACCAATCTCAGATCAAACCACCATGATGCAGCCTGCAAACACCTTGCCCACGGTCGTCAACATTCTCAGCCATGTCCTGTTCTCTCCATCTTTATCCACGATCACTTAGCTGCTGGGTTAAGCCCTGGCTCTAATTCTACAACTAAAGAACAATCCTCATCCAGCACTATTCTTCGTCTTTCCGTCTTCCCCGCTAATCCCAATGGATCTTACCGTGAACTTTCGTTTCGTTTTCGTTCGTCGTGGGGATCTGTAATCAAGTGGAGTTCCACAGGGATCTGTCCTGGGCCCGTGTTTGTTTATAAATATATCAATGACCTTGAGAGGTCATTAGTGAAATGAGCAAATTCGCCGATACACAAAGATAGGTAGGAATATTGATTCAAACGTAGACGTAGGAACTTCAAGAGGATTAAACAAACATATCTTGGGTCAGAAAAAGTGCAGATGCAATTCCATGTAGAAATGAAGGTTCTGAAGTCGGGAGTGTCCATAACATAGCACTATATAAATTCAAATTTAACAAATTCAAAATTTCAAACTTTATACTCATAAGTATTACAATGCTGAGTTTAACAGAATTTGGTTATTGTGTGGTTTACATGTAGTAAAATAAAATTAACAGAGTGTACCACCTAGAACGCCTAGCATGGCTAGGCATTTCCGGGCAGACTTATATAATTAATGTATAACTTTAGCCATACAGATAGCGAAAAGGACTTGGGGGTTATGGTAAGCAGCAACCTTAAAACCAAGACAGCATGCTAACGTGCGTAATAAGGCAAATAGATTGGCTAGGAATTATACAAGAAGTGTAAGCAACAGAAGTTCCCAAGAGGTCATACTGCAGCTTTAACATCATAGTAAGGCCTCACCTAGATTTAGGCAGCTCAGTTCTGGTCCCATATTACAGAATGGACATAAATTCGTTAGAAAAAACATTCAGCGTAGAATGACTAAATTAATACATATCATTAGAAATCTTCCTTTATGAAGAAAGATTGAAGACCTGAAGTACATTCACTTATTAGACGAAGATGAGGGAGACCTGATCGAAGTGTATAAGTGGATATAGGTTATTATTAAAGGGATATTAATAAGGTCTTGAGGATGTCTCTCCAAGAGAGAACACCCAGTAAGGATTTAAATTAGATAAGTTTAGATTTAGAAGAGGACACAGAAAGTATGTTTGGAAATAGGGTGTTGATGAAGTGGAACATCTACCTATTGGGTTATTGAGGCTGGGACTTTGGGTTAGTTTCAATATAGGTTGGGATAAGTACATGAGTGGATGGGGTGGATTTGAGTGGGACTTGCACATCAGAGCTTATTTCTTGGGTGGCATTGAAAATTGGGTTGGGCAAATGTTTTGTTAGTGGGATGAATTGTAAAGGACCTGCCTAGTATGTGCCAACAGGCCTGCTGCAGTGTTCCTCCTTTCTTATGTTCTTATGTTCAGTAAAGCATTCATCAGAGTATCTCACAAAAGATTATTAATAAATTGGCAGCTCATGGTACAGAAGGTAAAGTTCTAACATGGATCTAGAGATGGCTGACCGGCAGAAAACTTGCATTGAGGGGTCAACTCTAAATGGGGACCAATCAGAAGTGGCATTCCACAAGGATCAGTTTTATCAGTCAATATAACAGTTTTTAAGCACTATTCACTGGAAATATAAACACAAATGCAGTATAATGTGATCCTTTATTGCCAACGTTTCACCCACACAGTGGGCTTTTTCAAGTCACACACGGATCTACCTGTGTGACTTGAAAAAGCCCACTGTGTGGGTGAAACGTTGTCATAAAGGATCACATTATACGCTTTTTGTGGTTTATATTTTCCATTGTGTCGGTATTTTATACCATTTATTTCCAAGCACTATTCACACTGCCCAGAGAATCCTTAATCCTTTAAGTGAACTGAGATCGAATAGAACTGATCCGAAAAAGATGAACAATAGTATTAAACATGTAATAAAGTTGGTAGAATTACCGACAATATGTAAAGTAAAAGGACACAAGTGCAACTAATGTGACATTTATTGTGGCAACGTTTCGCTCTCCAGGAGCTTTATCAAGCCATTACAAACAATACATGGACACAGAGGGTATATAAAGGCTCAGAGTGAGGTGAATACTAGTGAGGTACCATTTCGATGTTCACTAGTGGTAGTAGTAGTAGTAGTAGTGGTAGTGACAAAAGTAATACAGTATGGTAGAGCAATTAATTCGTACATGATAATACAGTAAAAATTCCCGATTTTCGTTCTGCCGATTATAATGGACTTAGGGAACATCTGTCTAATCTTGATTGGGGTTATCTAGCTAATATTTATTAACGATAATCATACTTATGAATATGAAGGGATCTGCTTTTATGATTGTTTTCTTTAAATAATGTACACAGTGCCCAGAGTATATACATTCCCCAGAGAGAAATTAGGTTCTAATAATAACGATTCCCAAATGGATTAACAGGAGGCTAAAGCATCATTAGGGAGAAAAGGGAATTTATAGGCGCATCAGAAGAGGAGAGGTTTAGAAACCTTACTGACCAATTATGTTCAGCTTAAAAGAGAAGTAAAAAAGGCGACTAGAAAGGCTAAACGTGACTATGAAATTCGAGTGTCTAATGATTCAAAGACTAATCCAAGGGGTTCTTTCAAGTGATAGGACGAGGTGATGAAAAAGTAGACCTCTGAAATCTGGGAATGGGACAGCTGACGGATAATGAACTGGAAAATGTGTTTTCCTTATTTAATGACCTATTTTTTGTCATTTTTTACACAGGAAGATGTAAATGAGATTCCAGTAATTAACAATTATTTAGTTCCTGATGAATTTTAAGTTGAAAACTAAAATTACTGTCACGAGGGACATGGTTATTAAACAGTATAGACAAACTGAAACAAAATAAGTCCCCGGGACCGCGATTGAGTTGTTTTCAAGGTACTTAAGGAAATGCAAGATGGAACTTAGTCAGCCATTAACGATTGTATTCAATGCGTCCATCCTTAACCTAGTGTTTTGTGCCAGAGATGTGGAAGATGGCTAATGTGTTCCTATATTAAATCAGGGGATATGTCACACTCTCCTTTCGAAATTACCATCCATAAGCCTGACATCTATGTGGCAAGTTATTAGAATCAATTATAGCTGACATTACCACAGAAGTCCACCTTGAAGAGCATAACTGATAAATGAATCTCAGCATGGATTCACGAGAGGTCGTTCCCTGCCTGACAAACTTACAGACGTTCTTCAATAAACATTTGAGGCAGGTGACAGTGATAAAGGAATAGATATTGTTTATTTGGATTTAGTAAAGCCTTCGACAGAAGTGACCACACAAGAGACTCATAAGAAAAGTGGCAGCTCATGGTATAGGAGGTAAAGTTCTAGCATGGTTGAGCAATGGCTTACCAATAGAAAGCAGAGAGTTACCATTAATGGAGTGAAATCTGAATGGGGATTAGTCACTAGTTGGCGTTCCACAAGATATTTTTAGGCCCCTCTCTTGTTCTAATTTACATTAATGACCTTGATGAAGGGATTACTAGTGACATGAGTAAGTTTGCTATGATACAAAATAGGCCGTATAATTCACTCTGAGGAGGATATCAATGAACTCCAGGACGATTGAAACAAATTAATGTCTTGGTCTGAGAAATGGCAATGAAGTAAAATGTGGATAAGTGTAAGGTACTGCCCTTGGTAATGAAAATAAAACCCTCGAAGCTATAATCTAGGTGAAGTAGAGCTTGGGTCATACAGAATGTAAAAAGACTTGGAGTTTATGGTAAGCAGAAATCTAAAGCCAAGACAGCAGTGCCCAGTGTGCGCACAAGGCCAACAGATTACTTGATTTATTCTCAAGAAGAAAAGTAAACAGAAGTCAAAAGTTATTTTACAGCTCTATACATCACTAGTGAGGCTCATTTAAAGATTATGCTGCTCAGTTTTGGTCCCCTTACTACACAGATGGACATAGACCTAACATTAGAGAACATACAGAGAAGACTGACTAAAATGATTTACTGGTAAGGAACCTCCCCGTATGATATAGACTTAAAGCCTTAAATCTCCACTCTCTGGAGAGTGCGTAGAATGAGGGGAGAATCATTGAAGTGTATAAGTGGATGACGGGCATAAAACAAGGGAGACATTAATAAATTACTGAGGGTCGAACCAGGTAAGAATCACAGGATAAATGGGGGGGATTTAAGTGGTAAATTAGTATTTAGAAAGGACATAGGTAAGTACTGGTTTCTAACAGAGTTGTAGATGCGTGGAACAGTCTTCCCAGTGGGGTGAAGAGGCTAGACCTTGGGTAGTCTTTATGAGAGAACTGACAAATATATGAGCGGGAGGGGCTGGGTTTTGATTGGTTGTTGGGGGGTGCGGGAGTTGTGTTTCGCTTGAGTACTTTAGTATATATCGTTTTGATAAGGACCTGCCTCGTATGGGCCAGTAGGCCTTCTGCAGTGTTCCTACATTCATTATGTTTTAAAAGGATATAAAACTATTACTTGGGTAACATAAAAATAGTGGACAAATATAAACTGGAATGAGGCATGCTGTTTCAGTGTTCACTCTCTGTGGCTTTGTGTAGTATAAACAGGAGAGGCACTATGGTGATGGCAGGGTTTACGTTTTCAGGAGGATTCTTGCAAAGACTCGGAGATTGGTGAAGCTGCCGTGTTTTGTTTAATTTGTATTCGAACAGCGATCAGTGCATGATTTCAAGGCACTTTGCGTGGCGGAATTAGTTTTCTTTTATCACAATTGGGCGTCTCTGAATTTCATAAGAGATTGGTAGAATTTTCGGTTGTTGTACACAGGCGTTGTTAAGTTGTCGTTCCTACATGCGTAATGTGGTTCTGCTGTTTCACCTACGTAGATCTTGTCATCACATAAGCCTCCACAGGGTATAGTTAAACTCCTGCATTGACTGGTTTCGTGGTGCTTGGGTTTTGTCCTGGTTAGATCCTTTAATTGGAAGTGGTAGAAGGCGATGGCGACTCTGGTGGTTAGCTTGTAAAGTACTTTTGAGACGTTTAGTGCAACCTGGCTGTTGGGAAGAATTATAAACTTTGATGGAGCGGTGTTGATGCGTGGAGAATATGATGATCTGAGAGCTCTTTTTCTTGCAGTCTTGGAAAAAAAAAGGAAATTGTAACCATGAATGTTTGGTGAATGTAATTACATTCCGCGTCAAGAAACGCAGGACTACAAAATCGTATCTCTTAGGAAAAACCCATGATGATGCTCTTTGTCTTGGTATCTTGACTGGATAGAAGTGTGTGAGGATCATTTTTATGGTGGGTTTCCGGATAAACTTGGAAATCTTTAGGTTGTTGTCCTACGTTGTGAATGAGGACGGTCGAGGAACAGGTAGCTTGTCCATTGGAACTCTTCTCTAGTGTAAACTGAATCGCTGGTTCAACTGCTGTTGAGCCTTGCCTAAGATCCCGTACATCAAAACGTTTTGGAGTTTATTAAGGAGGACTCGTCCACGTTACGTAACAAAGTGACGCTTGAAGGGATGATGTTGGCGAAGTGTTCGGACTCATAGGTGTTCCAATGTATAAATTGGCTAGGACGGCACTTATTGGACCCATTCCCATGCCGTAGGTTTGTTTGTAGAGCTTGTTATTGAAGGAAAAACAGTTGAAGTTAACCACAGTTCATCAAGTCAACAAAATCTCCCGGGAGGTAAAGGAAGTTTAAGGTCCAGAATTAGACTACGTCGTAGAACCTCGATTGCTTTTGGTAGGTACTTTTTTGTGAAGAGAAAGTCACATCCAAACGCTTAGTTTCTTGTTACGATGGAGAGGTTACGGAATGCGGTTGAGAAGGTCGCCTGAGTGTTTAAGATGAGCGGGCTGATGGTCCCCAGAAAGGCAGGAAGATGTTTGGCAAGAATCCGCTAGTTTGTGTGGAGCACTGCCTAATCTGACGTGATTGGTCCTGAGAGGGAATATTGTGTTTATGGTTCTTGGGTAAACCATACCATTTGCTGGTTTAGGGTGCTTGTAACAAGTACAGAAGTTTCTTCCCTTCTCTAGTGCGTTAGAAGTATTTGTCTGGTATTTGCATAGAAAGTCTTTGGTGACGTCTCCCACTGTTGAGTAACTGATGGGTTCGTATGAGATTGATCATTTCAAAAGGTGCCATCATTGTTTAGTGTTTGTAGTCACTGGGTTGAGTAGACGACTCCACCTTCCTTTGTCGGCGGTGGTGACGAAATGTTGGGGTCGTTGGCGAGGTCCTTAAGGGCAGTGATGTATCTTCTAGGAAATTAGAAGAAAAGGTTCACATAAGCTGCAGTGAGAAGCCCCTGTATATAACCTTCTGGAAGTTGCTGTCACTGTGTCTATGGGTTCCTGTAACAAGATTGAGTTGATAATTCAGGTTTTGTCGTATGTACTCGAGGAATGTACTTACATTCACCAAACATTCACTGCGTTACAATTTCCTTCTTTTTTCACATCAAAGACTGCAAGAAAAGAGCTCTTCAGATCATCAATTCTCGCACGCATCACACCGCTCCCAATCAGAAAGTTATAATTCTTCCCAACAGCCAGGTTGCACTAAACGTCTCAAAAGTACTTTCACAAGCTAACACCAAGTCGCCATCGCGTCTACCACTTCAAATAAAGGATCTAACCAGGACAAAACCCAAGCACCACGAACCAGTCCAATGCAGAGTTTACACTATACCTCTGTGGAGGCTGTGACAAGATCTACGAAGGTGAAAAAGCAAGAAACCTCGACAAACCCGCCTCATGACACATAATGTTCACATATACGCATGTAGGAACGACAACTTAAACAACGCCTGTGTAAACACCGAAATTCCCACCATCATCTTATGAAATTCCAGAGACGCCCATTAGTGGATAAAAGAAACAATTCCCACCACGCAAGTGCCTTGATCAGCAACTGATCCTGATTTCGAATACAATTAAACAAAATCACAACGGCAGCTCACCATCGCCGAAGTCTAGCAAAATCCTCCTAAATCAGTAAACCCTGCCATCACATAGTCTCTCCTGTTTTACTACACAAAGCACAGAGAAGTGAAACCACTGAAACAAGCTCCTCAATCCAGTTTATATTTGTCCAACTATTTTTTATGTACCCAATAATAGCTTTTTATCCTTTTACTCTGTACGAATTAATTGCTCGAAAGGGGGGGGGGGGGGTGGTGACTTTTTGTCACTACCACTACTACCACTAGTGAACATCGAAATGGTACCTCACTATATTCACCTCACTCTGAGCCTTTATATACCCTCTGATCCATGTATTGTTGTAATGGCTTTGATAAAGCTCCTGGAGAGCGAACGTTGCCACATAAATGTCACATTAGTTGCACTTGTGTCCTTTTACTTTACATATTGTCGTAATTCCTACCGCACTTTGGTAAAGCGGCGTCACGGCGCAACATAATGACATTTCACATGCAGACGGTTATTTGGACACCCTTCTTTTCGTGCTCACAGCTAATCGCAACAGAACACAACTTCCAGACAAGATTGCCCTGGCAGAGAAGGTGATCCCTAAGTCTACTCCTGCACAACTCTCCAACTCCCAAGCACTCCCCTTCTCTCCAGCTACCCAAGCTTACTTAAATGAATGTGCGAAGAACTTTCTAACATCGGCTAAGGAAACCTTTGAAAAACTGCAAGGATATGAGGCCATCTTCAAATTGGACCAACACACAGCTTGATCATATACTCACACATCCACCACAGCTAACCTCCCAACAGAAGATCCAAACTCAATCGCAACGCAGGAGCGTTCAGTACAACTGCACTAACAGTCGATGAAGGAAATGGGACGCGAATCCCTGATAAACAACCTCATCGTCACCTCCTTAACCGTCTACGAGAAACAAGCACTGAGTCTGGGACTCAAATTTACCACCACATAACGCAAACCTAACTATCCACTCAATCTTGTTACCAGGAACCTTAGACACAGTGACAGCAACTTCCAGAAGGTTACATACAGGGCCTTCTCACTGCAGCTTTATGTGAACTTCTTCTTCTAATCTTCCTAGAAGATACAACACTGGCCTTAAGGACCTCGCAACGACGCCAAGCATTATCGTCACCACCGCCGACAAAGAGGTGGAGTCGGTCATACTCAACACCAGTGACTACAACACTAAAATGATGGGGACTACAACGGGGGAATGATCAATCTAATACGAACCCAACGCACTCAACAGTGGGAGACAACGCTCACCAAAGACCTTCTATACAAAACCAGACAAATACTCAAACGCACTAGAGAGGGGAAGAAACTTCTGTACTTTGTTACCAAGCAACCCTAAACCAGCACACATGTATGGTTTAACCCAAGACCCATAAACACAATATTCCTCTCAGACCAATCACTTCAGGAATAAGGCAGTGCTCCACACAAACTCGCCGGGTTCTTGCGAAACATCTTCTCCTCTGGGGACCCATCAGCCGCTCATCTTTAAACACTCCAGGGCGACCTTCTCGAACCGCATCCGTAACCTCTTCCATCCGTAAACAAGAAACTAAAGCAGTTTGGATTGAACTTCCCTCTTCACAAAAGTACCTCGCCAAAAACAGCCATTCGAGGTTTCTAACACGTAAAGTCAACACAGGACCTTAATCTTCCTTACCTCCCCGAGATTTTGGTTTGACTTGATTGAACTCTGTGTTAACTTCACTGTTTCCTTCAATAACAAGGCTACTACAAACAAACCTTACGGCATGGATGGGGTCCACCCAATAAGTGCCGTCTCTAGCCAACCTTTACATGAACACCTAGAGTCCGAACACTTCGCCAACATCAACCCTTCAAGCGTCACTTGTTACGTTACGTGGGACGATGTCCTCGTAATAACTCCAAAACTTTTATGTACGGGATCTTCAGGCAAGGCTCATCGCAGTTGAACCAGCGGATTCAGTTTTACACTAGAAGAAGAGTCCATTGACTAGCTACCTTTCCTCGACGTCCCCATTCACAAGTAGACACAAACCTAAATTTCAAGTTATCGAAACCCACCAATAAAAATGATCTCACACACTTCTATTCAGTCAAGAACCAGACCAAAAGAGCATCATCATCGGGTTTTTTCTCCTAAGAGCATACCGAATTTGTAGTCCTGAGTTTCTGTGACGAGGAATGTACTACATTCACCAAACATTCACTGAAGTTACAATTTTCCTTCTTTTTTCATCAAAGACTGCAAGAAAGAGCTCTCAGATCATCAATTCTCCACGCATCAACATCCGCTCCCAACAAAGTATAATTCTTTTCTTCCCAACAGCCGGTTGCACTAAACGTCTCAAAAGTACTTCACAAGCTAACAACCAGAGTCCGCCATCGCTTCTACCACTTCAATAAGGATCTAACCAGGACAAACCCAAGCACCACGAACCAGTCAATGCAGGAGTTTACACTATACCCTGTGGAGCTGTGACAAGATTCTACGTAGTGAAACATGCAAGAAACCTCGACACCCCCCAATGAACACATATACGCATGTAGGAACGACAACATAAACAACGCCTGTGTACAACACCGAAATTCCACCAATCATCTTATGAAATTCAGAGACGCCCAATAGTGATAAAAGACACCTAATTTCCGCACATCGCGCAAGTGCCTTGATCAGCACTGATCGCTGTTTCGAATACAATTAAACAAAACAACTGCAGCTTTCACCATCTCCGAAGTCTTAGCAAGAAATCCTCCTGAAAACAGAAACCCTGCCATCACATCAGTCTCTCCTGTATATACCTACACAAAGCACAGAGAGTGAACACTGAAACAAGCTGCCTCATATCCAGTTTATATTTTGTCCAACCCTATTTTTATGTTACCCAAGTAATAGCTTTTATAAACCTTTTAACTCATGTACGAATTAATTGCTTCTACCAATATGTATTACTTTTGTCCACACCACTACTACTACTAAACACTAGTGAACATCGAAATGGTAACCTCCACTAGTATTTTCACCTCACTCTGAGCCTTTATATACCTCTGTGTCCATGTATTGTATTGTAATGGGCATATAAGCTCCCTGGAGAGCGAAACGTTTTTGCCACAATAATTGTGCACATTAGTTGCACTTGTGTCCCTTTTATTACTTTACAAGTATTAAACATAGGACTAGGTATGGTGATATCCGACAAGATGTGGAAAAAGACACTTATGTTACATTCAAACATTATAAAGGAAACGTTTCGCCACGAGTGGGCTTTCTTCAGTCCTTAAGAAGCCCTCGTGGAGAAACGTTTCCTTTAATAAATGTCCTGAGCTGTACATAAGTGTCTTTTGCCACAGTATTAAACATCTTTTAGGGCAGAAGAAAGGAATTTATAGGAGTATCTAAAGAAGTGAGGATCATCTCATAGATCACATTAAGAGGGAGATTAAAAATGGGATAAGAAAAGCTAAACGGAACTAAGAAAATACAGTTATTAAGGATTCGAAGACAAATCTGAAAGTTTTTTCCAGGTATATATAACACAGGTTAGAGAAAAGTTAAGTCCTCTTGAAAGTAACTCTGGACTGCTAACTAACAAAGAGAATGAAATGTGCTCTATTTTTGTTATTTTCTCTCGATTTTCACTCGAGATGACAAAAACGAAAATAAATTATGTAATATCACAGTCACTAGGGATTTGGTAATCAAACAGGTTGACCGATTGAAGAAAAATAAATCCTCTGGCTCTGATGAACTTTTTTCAAGGGTTCTTAAGGAGTTCAAAATGGAACTTTTGTGAACCATAAACCAACCTTTTTAATATACTTCTTCCAACAGATGTAAAGTCTAATATGTGGAAGACGGCTAATTTAATCACTATTTTTAAAGCAGAGATAGGTTATTACCGTCAAATTATCGCCCAACAAGCCTGACGTCAACTAGAGTCAATTATATGTAAAGTAAAAGGACACAAGTGCAACTAATGTGACATTTATTGTGGCAACGTTTCGCTCTCCAGGAGCTTTATCAAGCCATTACAAACAATACATGGACATTAAAATGGTATGAAATACCGACAGATTGTTAGGTAAGACACATATGCAACAGTTAGGTATCTTTATTTCGAAACGTTTCGCCTACACAGTAGGCTTCTTCAGTCGAGTACAGAAAGGTTGATAGAAGCAGAAGATACTTGAAGACGATGTAATCAGTCCATCACCCTTAAAGTTTTGAGGTGGTCAGTCCCTCAGTCTGGAGAAGAGCATTGTTCCGTTGTCTGAAACAATATGAAGTTGAAGTGACAGAATGTTAAAGGAAGTGGTAGCTCATGGTATGGGCGGAAAAATCCTCTCAAGGATTGAGGTTGACCAACAGGAAGCAGAGTTTGTATAAATATGGTAAAATCTCATTGGAAATCAGTCAAAAGCAGCATTCCTCGAGGATCAGTATTAAGCACATTATTGTTCCTCATTTACATTATTGACCTTGACGAGGAAATATGAAGTCATATGAGCAAATTCGCTAACTGTACAAAAATAGGGCTAAGACAAGCTCATTGTAACTAATCTTATCACTTATAAACTGAATAATATAGAACTTGGCCATACAGAATGCGAAAAGCACTAGAGAGTTATGGTAAGCAGGAGCCAAAGAGTCAATATGTTTAGTCCAGCAATCTTGAGAAGAGAAAAATACACGTGAGTGGAGAAGTGAGTTATAAAATGTAGACAGGTAAGTTGAAACAGCAGAAGACGAAGCCAGCCAGTGGAAAAATCCACTAGTATAAGTAAGCCATGCCTATAGGTTAAGTAAGAGATAAAGAACTGTCTGTATCAAGATCCCAAGATGTTGCTCTGTCTGACGGAGATGATGCCAGACACAGCAGCATCTAAAGCAAGTTTATTCAGGTATACACAAATACACTTACATAGATTATCATACATAGCAGCATATGTGTAGAGAACATAACCTACACTTACGGATTCAGTGAGAGATTTGGGTCAGCTTTAATATTGCAGACCCACGTGGTCTGGAGGGTTTTATTTACAAATAAGTCTACATCGTGTGAGATCTTGCTGGCCCGCCCATGGGTACCCATGCAGCATTGCCAACTGTGGACCCATTCACTAATATATGAGCTGGCACAAGCACTGGGAGGGTCATACTTCAAGAAGTGGGGGGAAGTGACCCCCTGTCTCATGTGGCCACAAGACGGCTAGAAGTGGAGGATGGGACGACATCGGCCTAGAGACAGGGTGTGCTCAGACTGGCATACCTCTTACATACCTGGAGGGTGTTTCGGGGGTCAACGCCCCCCGCGGTCCGGTCCATGATCTGGCCCCGTGGTGGATCAGTGTCTGATCAACCAGGCTATTACTGCTGGCCGCACGCAAATCAAGGTCCCAGGACCGAAACGTTTTCTAATAAATATGTTATAGTGTTTGCTTACGTGTCTTTCTAAACCAACTTGTCGGTATTTATTACCAAGGTTTATACCAAACCTATTTATGAACCACAACCTGGCTAGGCAGATACTGACTTTAGGTGCCTGTTCACCTCCCTTTTGAAGACAGCCAGGGGTCTATTAGTAATCCCCCTTACGTATGCTGGGAGGCAAATGAACAATCTTGGGCCCTTGACACTTATTGTGTTGTCTCTTAGCTTACTCATGGCGCCCCTGTTTTTCATTGGGAAATGTTGCACCGCCTTCTGAGTCTTTTGATTTCATAGGGAGTGATTTTCGTGTGAAGATTTGGGAATAGACCCTCTAGGATTTTCCATGTGTATGTTATCACGTATATTTCTCTGCTTTCCAAGGTCAAGGAACTTCAACCGTTCCCAGTAATTTATGTGCTTTATTGTACATATACAATGCAGTGAAAGTTCTCTGTATATTCACCAGTTCTGCACTTTTACCTGCCTTGATAGGAACCGTTAGAGTACAGCAATACTCCAGCCTAGAGAGAGAGAGCAAGCGATTTGAAGAGATTCATCATTGGCTTGGTATTCCTTGTTTTCAAGGTTCTCATTATCCATCCTATCATTTTCCTAGCAGTTGTGGTAGAGACATTAATGTAATTTTTCAAAGTTGGATTTTCTGATATTTTCACTCCTAGGTCTTTCACACTAGTTTTCTCCGATCCAGTTTTAATTTTCACACCGAAGGCACATTTTAATGTGCCTTCAGTGTGGCACATTTCAATGTACCTTATTGTTTTATGAGGCACATTTAAAGACTTCGTTAATGTCTGCTTCTATACAGCAGTGAATTACACAGACAAAGAGATATCTGACAATTAATTCCAAAACATTTCCTAATTTACACAGTTAGGATACACTTTCAGTGATGTGCACTGTTCACTGGTTCGTTGGTCCACCCTGAGGAGGCACTATTGGTTCGTGAACCAACCTAGGTTCATAGAATCATACTGGTTGAAAACGACCATATTTGTGGATAAGCCATGAACAGACACAGACATAACTGTGAAACTGCCACTGACTCATGGAATAACGCTGGTTAATGGACTCACGCTGGTTCATGATACAACATTGCAGTTTGTTGAAACACTCCGAAGGACCAAGGTTGTCTACAATTAGGGGTTCTGCCTTGAATGACACTAATTAACTAAATACTCGGGCAAGGAGGCTGGCGCTTATATACCAACGTCAGGTGGAAAGCGACGGGTAGCAGACAAGGGCATAGTAACTGGTAAGCAGGATTCCCCAGTGGAAGTAGGTCATACCCAAGGAATGGGTTAGTAGTAATAGTTGTTGTAGTAGCCGTGAAGGTCTTGTAGATGTCCTCTGAACCAAGATTCCATGATGTTGCAGTGTCTGACAAGTTGTACAAGAATGATATACAATGCCGAAATCTGACTTGTTTGTCAATCTAGAAGAGGTTGAATAATCAGATGAGATTAACAGTTTACTAAGTGATAAAGAAACGTTCGAGCCTCTCATTAAGTACCTCCTGGAACAGGTCAGTTCTGGCTCCAATAAACGACTTGGTGTTACTAAAGGGGAATGACGAATTAATTGTCTGTTAGCCAGGTCGGCAGCCCCACTATATCTTTATGAATTAATCAAGACGGACAAACCAGGGAACTCAGCTTGTCCTATCATAAGTTCAATAGGTTCTACTGCATACATTCTCTTAAAATGGCTAGTTAAACTCCTGAATTTCGTGGTCGCAAAAATTTCGGATGCTCGTATTAAAAGTAATGCTGACATCACTGAGAGGCTCCAGAAATTAAATGTATCGCATGACTATACTCAAGAGTGTTGATGTCACAGCATTGATTACTTGAGTCTATGTCCTTTATCTGTTTATGTATCTTGAAGAAGAACTAGAAAACTACTCCATGCCCTGCCCCACTAATTACTGAACTTAAGTGTTGTGTTGTGGACTGCAAGTTTATATTTGAAGTTCAATAATATGTTAAAAAGAAATGTACGAGCATAGGAAATCCCGTTAGTCACTCTGCAACATGTATATGGAATTCCACGAAACTAGACTTGTTACAGATGTTCTTTATTTGTGGCTTAGAGATCACGATATTGATGAGTTCTTTTCTAGACTCAGTGGTTTGATACCCTCATTTGCATAGAAAATTAATTAATCACTTAAATGTTCATTTTGGGGATACTTAATTAACCAATCACAAATTTTAATGGCATCATAAACATTATAAAAACAACGATCAGGTACTCACCGTGAACAGAGTGAAGGCTGAGGTAGTGTCATCTGTGAAGAATATTACAGAGTAGCTGCCGTTTGTTGTTTGGGTTAGAATTGCCTTTAACATTTGCGTTGTTAACCTATCCTCTACCACCTTTGTTGTCAGTCCTGCCGCCATCATCGGTGTTGTCAGCCTAGAGGCCAGTATATGTGTTGTTAGAGCAGCCTTCACCACCTGTGCTGCCAGCCCAGTCACCACCTGTGCTGCCAGCCCAGTCACCACCATCTGCATCACTGATAAAGTGACATTGTTTTCAGCCGTCGGTATGAAGTATACAGTAATTAAATTTCTGTTATTGTGAAGCTTCTAGTTCTGACTATCACTATGTATGTTACATCAGATCTTCCTAAGCTCGAGTCGCACACAGTACTCACGTAAAAATGCTGATTCCTCACCATTATAGCCAGTTTTTAAAGACTCTGGCAATGATTCTTAGGGAGAGTGCTCTTGGTGCAGTGGTTATTAGGAAAAATTTTAAACACAACACATGATAGGATGGCTATGTATCTATATACACAAACACACTCAAATATACTCAAACACACACACTCTTACACAGGAGCTGAGTCTCGACCCCTGCAACCACAATTAGGTGAGTACATGCACCAACAGACACGCACACACGCGCACACACACACACACACACACACACACACACACACACACACACACACACACACACCACACACACACACACACACACACACACACACACACACACGCACACACACACACGCACACACACACACGCACACACACACACACACACACACACACACACACACACACACACACACACACACACACACACACACGAGTTGTGAAGCACGTAGAAAGGAATAAGCTTATCAACGACAGCCAGCACGGTTTCAGGGACGGGAAATCCTGCGTCACAAACCTACTGGAGTTCTATGACAGGGTAACGGCAGTAAGACAAGAGAGAGAGGGATGGGTAGATTGCATTTTCTTGGACTGTAAGAAGGCGTTCGGCACAGTTCCATACAAGAGATTAGTGCAAATGTTGGAGGACCAGGCAGGGATAACGGGGAAGGCACTACCATGGATCATGGCATACCTGTCAGGGAGACAACAGCGAGTCATGGTAAGAGGCGAGGTGTCAGAGTGGGCGCCTGTAACGGGTGGGGTGCCATAGAGGTCAGTCCTAGGACCGGTGCTGTTTCTGGTATTTATGACGGAAGGAATAGACCCCGAAGTGTCCCTGTTTGCAGATGATGTGAAGTTGATGAGAAGAATTCAATCGGACGAAGACCAGGAAGACCTACAAAGGGATCTGGACAGGCTGCAGGCCTGGTCCAGCAACTGGCTCTTGGAGTTCAACCCCACCAAGTGCAAAGTCATGAAGATTGGGGAAGGGCGAAGAAGATTGCAAATGGAGTACAGTCTAGGGGATCAGAGACTAGAAACCTCACTCAAGAAAAAGGATCTTGGGGTGAGCATAACACCGGGCACATCTCGAGAGGCACACTAACCAAATAACTGCTGCAGCATTTGGGCGCCTAGCAAACCTAAGAATAGCATTCCGACATCTTAATAAGGAATCATTCAGCACCCTGTACACTGTGTACGTTAGGCCCATATTGGAGTATGCAGCACCAATTTGGAACCCACACCTGGCCAGGCATATAAGGAAACTAGAGAAAGTGAAAAGGTTTGCATCAAGACTAGTCCTGGAGCTAAGGGGTATGTCCTACTAGGAGAGGTTAAGGGAAATCGACCTGACAAAACTGGAAAACAGGAGAGATAAGGGGGGTTATGATAACGACATATAAAATACTGAGAGGAATCGACAAGGTGGACAGAGACAGGATGTTCTAGAGATGGGACACAGCAACAAGGGGTCACAGTTGGAAGTTGAAGACTCGGATGAATCACAGGGATGTTAGGAAGTATTTCTTCAGTCACAGAGTTATCAGGAAGTGGAATAGTCTGGGAAGCGATGTAGTGGAGGCAGGATCCATACATAGCTTTAAGAAGAGGTATGATAACGCTCATGGAGCGAGAAAAGCGACCTGGTAGTGGCCAGTGAAGAGGCAGCGCCAGGAGCTGTGACTCGACCCCTGCAACCACAACTAGGTGAATACACACACACACACACACACACACACACACACACACACACACACACACACACAACACACACATGCACACACACGGAGAGAAAAAGAGATTGAAAAAATGAAACAGATTGAAGAGGAGGACATGACCAAGTTGATATATTTTCAGAGAATTGGGGGATAGTCACGAGACGAAAAATCGCCCAGTCAAATTGATTTTCAGGACAGAAACAGTGCAGAAACCAGCCCTCCAGGGAGTTTCCTTGATGCTGGTGAGGGGTTCTTGAACTAGGGAATTGGATCTGGGCTCCAGTTCCCTGAATTGAGTCTAAATACTTTTCATCACCCCCCCCCCCAAAGGAGCTGTATAATTCCTATGGGTTTAATGCTCCCCTGTGATAACAATAATGCAGCAGAAATCATGGAAAAAGGAAACAAAATAACAGTGGGTGTACCTAGACCATGACAGAAAGAGAACAGAATGACAGAAATAGGAGCAAGAGAGACAAGGCTAGAGTCAGGTGGGGACACCCAGAGTCGGGAAGAACAGCAACTACACTCATACACGGATCCACCCATGGAACACCGCAACCAAACAAATTAACCCAAAACAAACCACACTCCACACTCACAGCCCCCATCCTCACCAGCACAACCCCCTACCTACACAGCCCCCATCCTCACCAGCACAACCCCCTACCTACACAGCCCCCATCCTCACCAGCACAACCCCCTACCTACACAGCCCCCATCCTCACCAGCACAACCCCCTACCTACACAGCCCCCATCCTCACCAACACAACCCCCTACCTACACAGCCCCCATCTTCAGCACAACCCCCTACCTACACAGCCCCATCCTCACCAGCACAACCTCCTACCTACACAGCCCCCATCCTCACTAGCACAACCCCCTACCTACACAGCCCCCATCTTCAGCACAACCCCCTACCTACACAGCCCCCATCCTCACCAGCACAACCCCTACCTACACAGCCCCCATCCTCACCAGCACAACCCCCTACCTACACAGCCCCCATCCTCACCAACACAACCCCCTACCTACACAGCCCCCATCTTCAGCACAACCCCCTACCTACACAGCCCCCATCCTCACCAGCACAACCTCCTACCTACACAGCCCCCATCCTCACCAGCACAACCCCCTACCAGGGGGCTGCAACCTAAAAAATACCTATTACCGTTAATAATGAAAGCCAATCGAAGAAGGCATTGTGGAAAATATAGTTCTTAAGGTCTATCAGTTAAACTAATTAGGGGTAGATTATAACAAAATGCCAGTTAAAGATGTTAATGAAATTCACATATATAAAGCGTTAGTTAATATGAATTAAAGCAGAATATGTGAAGTTAAATGTACTACAGCAAATAAATCCTAATAAAATAAATCTATAATTTACTAGTCCAGAGAACTTTACTGCCAACTGAAAAAAAAAATATGAATCAGACAGAAATTAAGCGGCAATTTCAAATATATGCCAACGTGTCTCTCACCAACCTCTGATACACAGTAATTTCACTGTCATGCAGATGTAAGTCAGTGTACGTATGTCGGAACCATGATCTGGAATAATCAAACGGCCTCTGAAACTAGACCTGCGCCCCTCATCAACTACAGTGACACTGGGATGACCCAGTAGTGGAGAATATAGCCTCAACAATGCTTCAGAGTGTGTAGGTGAAGGATAGAGCCCTCCTCCTGACAGTAAGAGCTCCTTATGCAGGGGACTTTCTGTTGGTTATAAGAACATAAGAACATAAGAAAGGAGGAACACTGCAGCAGGCCTGTTGGCCCATACTAGGCAGGTCCTTTACAATTCATCCCACTAACAAACATTTGACCTACCCAATTTTCAATGCTACCCAAGAAATAAGCTCTGATATGCAAGTCCCACTCAAATCCAACCCCTCCCACTCATGTACTTATCCAACCTAAATTTGAAACTCCAGCCTTGGCACACGCCTCGACCCACAGACCATCCGCATTGGTATTGCCCTTCCATTTACCGCCATCCCCCATACTCGCCGAACACAGGTATAACTGCGGCAGTGAAGCAGCATACCAATTCGGGTACCATGGTCTTGTGTGCTGTAAATCCGAGGGAAAGACTGCAAGACATGAAGAGGTCAATAACATTATCAAGTGGAGCCTAACAACAGCTGGATGCCCAGCAATAAGGGAACCACCCCAACTTAGCAGATCTGATGGCAGCCAAATGCGTCCAGATGGTATCATCCTTCAAGCCTGGACAGACGGCAACGAGGTGGAGTGGGACTACACGTGTGCCAGGAGGCTGATACTTATTTCCAATACACCAGAGAGGAAGGAGGGGCAACCACCAGCTTCAGAGAGTCCCAGAAGTCTAGAAAATATGGAGAACTTGCCCATTATTATATGTTTGTTCCCATAGGCTCGGAGACCTTTGGCCCCATGGGGAAAGAGTGCATCTAAGTTCCTTAGGGAGCTGGGCAAGACTAATCAGAGTAACTAGAGACCCCCAGGGCGGCTAGTTTTCTATTCCAGAGACAAAGCCCTGCTGTTCATAGTTCTTATGTCTACCTAGTTGGGTTATTGAGGCTAAAACCTTGGGTAGTTTCAAATTTAGGTTGGATAAATGCATGAGTGAGAGGGATTGGATTTGAGTGGGACTTGTATATGAGAGTGGATAGAGTTACCAGTGCTTATTTCTTGGGTGGCATTGAAAACTGGGTTGGGCAAATGTTTTGTTAGTGGGATGGATTGTAAAGGACCTGCCTAGTATGGGCCAACAGGCCTGCTGCAGTGTTCCTCCTTTCTTATGTTCTTATGTTCTATACAGCCCCCATCCTCACCAGCACAACCCCCTACCTACACAGCCCCCATGCTTCACACCCATATAAGAGCGTTGGTAAAACTATACTCTCATACATTCCCCTCTTTGCCTCCAAGGACAAAGTTCTTTGTCTCCACAGACTCCTAAGTGCACCGCTCACCCTTTTCCCCTCATCAATTCTATGATTCACCTCATCTTTCATAGACCCATCCGCTGACACGTCCACTCCCAAATATCTGAATACATTCACCTCCTCCATACTTTCTCCCTCCAATCTGATATCCAATCTTTCATCACCTAACTTTTTTGTTATCCTCATAACCTTACTCTTTCCTGTATTCACTTTCAATTTTCTTCTCTTACATACCCTACCAAATTCATCCACCAACCTCCGCAACTTCTCTTCAGAATCTCCCACGAGCACAGTGTCATCAGCAAAGAGCAACTGTGACAATTCCCACTTTATGTATGATTCTTTATCTTTTAACTCCACGCCCCTTGCCAAGACACTCGCATTCACTCCTCTCTTTTATGTGCGGGTTATTTGTGTATTGTGCACATTGTTTTACGTACAATAAAGTCTTGGATCCTGCACAAGTCTCCAGCAGACAGCAGACAAAAGAATCACCATCGCCAATAAAACCCTCATTATCGCTCTCACATCATTGGAAGGAAAAAAAATATATTGCATTATTAACTTTGAAATTCTAGAGAACTCTAGGAATATTCTAGTTCCTGCACCGTCCCATACAGGTTTTCCGGCTTTCCATAAGCCCTGATACTACCATTTCAATTCATACAAAAGAAAAACTCAGAGTTGTGATAAAATTCTGATGCAGGAATATACACAAATAATCCTGTCCAGCTACAGTGATGGTGGTGGTGGTCCCTGGCCTGATGGCGAAAGCCCTCGCTTCACACGGTGAGGATCCGGATTCGATTCCGGCAAGGGTTGGAAACACTGGGAGTATTTCCTTACACCGGTTGTCCCTGTTCATCCATCAGTAATAATGGGTACCTGGGTGTTAGTCGACTAGTGTGGGTCATCTTGGAACAAACTTGACCTAATTTACCCGAAATGCTTTGCATAACAAGCGGATTTCCATATACATGTAGTAGTATGTCACTGATGTCAGCTATGGTCTGTATACCTTGTACTTGTAGTAAATAAAGATTAGTATTAGTATGTTGCAGCAGCTACACTGTTGTACCAGCTACACTGTTGTACCAGCTGCACTGATGTACCAGCTACACTGTTGTACCAGCTGCACTGTTGTACCAGCTACACTGTTGTACCAGCTACACTGTTGCACCAGCTACACTGTTGTACCAGCTGCACTGATGTACCAGCTACACTGTTGTACCAGCTGCACTGTTGTACCAGCTACACTGTTGTACCAGCTACACTGTTGTACCAGCTGCACTGTTGTACCAGCTACACTGTTGTACCAGCTACACTGTTGTACCAGCTACACTGTTGTACCAGCTGCACTGTTGTACCAGCTACACTGTTGTACCAGCTGCACTGTTGTACCAGCTGCACTGTTGTACAAGCTACACTGTTGTACCAGCTGCACTGTTGTACCAGCTGCACTGTTGTACCAGCTACACTGTTGTACCAGCTGCACTGTTGTACCAGCTGCACTGTTGTACCAGCTGCACTGTTGTACCAGCTGCACTGTTGTACCAGCTGCACTGTTGTACCAGCTACACTGTTGTACCAGCTGCACTGATGTACCAGCTACACTGTTGTACCAGCTACACTGTTGTACCAGCTGCACTGTTGTACCAGCTGCACTGTTGTACCAGCTGCACTGTTGTACCAGCTACACTGTTGTACCAGCTACACTGTTGTACCAGCTGCACTGATGTACCAGCTACACTGTTGTACCAGCTACACTGTTGTACCAGCTACACTGATGTACCAGCTGCACTGTTGTACCAGCTACACTGTTGTACCAGCTACACTGTTGTACCAGCTACACTGATGTACCAGCTGCACTGTTGTACCAGCTGCACTGTTGTACCAGCTGCACTGTTGTACCAGCTACACTGTTGTACCAGCTGCACTGTTGTACCAGCTACATTGTTGTACCAGCTACACTGATGTACCAGCTGCACTGTTGTACCAGCTGCACTGATGTACCAGCTGCACTGTTGTACCAGCTGCACTGTTGTACCAGCTGCACTGTTTGTACCAGCTACACTGTTGTACCAGCTACACTGATGTACCAGCTGCACTGTTGTACCAGCTACACTGTTGTACCAGCTACACTGTTGTACCAGCTACACTGTTGTACCAGCTACACTGATGTACCAGCTGCACTGTTGTACCAGCTGCACTGATGTACCAGCTGCACTGTTGTACCAGCTGCACTGTTGTACCAGCTGCACTGTTGTACCAGCTACACTGTTGTACCAGCTACACTGATGTACCAGCTGCACTGTTGTACCAGCTACACTGTTGTACCAGCTACACTGTTGTACCAGCTACACTGATGTACCAGCTGCACTGTTGTACCAGCTGCACTGATGTACCAGCTGCACTGTTGTACCAGCTGCACTGTTGTACCAGCTGCACTGTTGTACCAGCTACACTGTTGTACCAGCTACACTGATGTACCAGCTGCACTGTTGTACCAGCTGCACTGTTGTACCAGCTACACTGTTGTACCAGCTACACTGATGTACCAGCTGCACTGTTGTACCAGCTGCACTGATGTACCAGCTGCACTGTTGTACCAGCTGCACTGTTGTACCAGCTACACTGTTGTACCAGCTGCACTGATGTACCAGCTACACTGTTGTACCAGCTACACTGTTGTACCAGCTACACTGATGTACCAGCTGCGCTGTTGTACCAGCTGCACTGATGTACCAGCTGCACTGTTGTACCAGCTGCACTGTTGTACCAGCTGCACTGTTGTACCAGCTGCACTGATGTACCAGCTGCACTGATGTACCAGCTGCACTGATGTACCAGCTGCACTGTTGTACCAGCTGCACTGATGTACCAGCTGCACTGTTGTACCAGCTGCACTGTTGTACCAGCTACACTGATGTACCAGCTGCACTGATGTAGCAGCTGCACTGATGTACCAGCTGCACTGTTGTACCAGCTACACTGATGTACCAGCTACACTGATGTACCAGCTGCACTGATGTACCAGCTGCACTGTTGTACCAGCTGCACTGTTGTACCAGCTACACTGATGTACCAGCTGCACTGATGTACCAGCTGCACTGTTGTACCAGCTGCACTGTTGTACCAGCTACACTGATGTACCAGCTGCCAGCTGCACTGTTGTACCAGCTACACTGATGTACCAGCTGCACTGATGTACCAGATGCACTGTTGTACCAGCTACACTGATGTACCAGCTGTACTGATGTACCAGCTGCCAGCTGCACTGTTGTACCAGCTACACTGATGTACCAGCTGCACTGATGTACCAGCTGCACTGTTGTACCAGCTGCACTGTTGTACCAGCTACACTGATGTACCAGCTGCACTGATGTACCAGCTGCACTGTTGTACCACCTACACTGATGTACCAGCTGCACTGATGTACCAGCTGCACTGTTGTACCAGCTGCACTGTTGTACCAGCTACACTGATGTACCAGCTACACTGATGTACCAGCTGCACTGATGTACCAGCTGCACTGTTATACCAGCTGCACTGTTGTACCAGCTATACTGATGTACCAGCTACACTGATGTACCAGCTACACTGATGTACCAGCTGCACTGTTGTACCAGCTACACTGATGTACCAGCTACACTGTTATACCAGCTACACTGATGTCGTACCAGCTACACTGATGTTATACCAGCTACACTGATGGTGTAAAAGCTACACTAATGTTGTACCAGCTACACTGATGTTGTACCAGCTACACTGATGTACCAGCTGCACTGTTGTACCAGCTACACTGATGTTGTACCAGCTACACTGATGTTATACCAGCTACACTGACGTTGTAAAAGCTACACTGATGTTGCATCAGCTACACTGTTGTACCAGCTACACTGATGTTGTACCAGCTACACTGATGTTGTACCAGCTACACTGATGTTGTACCAGCTACACTGATGTTGTACCAGCTACACTGATTTGTACCAGCTACACTGATGTACCAGCTGCACTGACGTTGTACCAGCTACACTGATGTTGTACCAGCTGAGCTGATGTTGTATCAGCTACACTAATGTTGTATTAGCTACATTGATGTTTTACCAGCTGCACTGATGTTGTACCAGCTACACTGATGTTGTACCAGCTACACTGATGTTGTACCAGCTACACTGATGTTGTACCAGCTGCACTGACGTAAAAGCTACACTAATGTTGTACCAGCTACACTGTTGTTGTACCAGCTACACTGATGTTGTACCAGCTACACTGATGTTATACCAGCTACACTGATGGTGTACCAGCTACACTGACGTTGTAAAAGCTACACTAATGTTGTACCAGCTACACTGATTTGTACCAGCTACACTGATGTTGTACCAGCTACACTGATTTGTACCAGCTACACTGATGTACCAGCTGCACTGATGATGTACCAGATACGCTGATGTTGTACCAGCTACACTGATGTTGTACCAGCTACACTGATGTTGTACCAGCTACACTGATGTTGTACCAGCTACACTGATGTTGTACCAGCTACATTGATGTTGTACCAGCTGCACTGACCTTGTACCAGTTACACTGATGTTATTCCAGCTAAACTGATGTTGTACCAGCTGCATTGACGTTGTACCAGCCACACTGATGTTGCACCAGCTACACTGATGTTGTACCAGCTACACTAATGTATCAGCTACACTAATGTACCAGCTACACTGATGTTATACCAGTTACACTGATGTTGAACCAGCTACACTGATGTTGTACCAGCTACACTGATGTTGTACCAGCTCCCCTGACGTTGTACCAGCTACACTAATGTAGTACCAGCTACACTGATGCTGTGCCAGCTACACTGATGTTGTACCAGCTACACTGATGTACCAGCTACATTGATGCTGTACCAGCTACAGTGATGTTGTACCAGCTAGACTGTTGTACAAGCTACACTGATGTTGTACCAGCTACACTGATGTTGTACCAGCTGCACTGACGTTGTAAAAGCTACACTAATGTATCAGCTACACTAATGTACCAGCTACACTGATGTTGTACCAGCTACACTGATGTTGTACCAGCTACACTGATGTTGTACCAGCTACACTGATGTTGTACCAGCTACACTGATATTGTACCAGCTCCACTGACATTGTACCAGCTACACTAATGTAGTACCAGCTACACTGATGTTGTGCCAGCTACACTGATGTTGTACCAGCTACACTGATGTTGTACCAGCTACACTGATGTACCAGCTACATTGATGCTGTACCAGCTACAGTGATGTTGTACCAGCTACACTGTTGTACTAGCTACACTGATGTTGTACCAGCTACACTGATGTACCAGCTACACTGATGTTGTACCAGCTGCACTGATGTTGTAAAAGCTACACTAATGTTGTACTAGCTACATTGATGTTGTACCAGCTACACTGATGTTGTACCAACTACACTGATGTTGTACTAGCTACACTGATGTACCAGCTGCACTGATGTTGTTCCAGCAACACTGATGTTGTACCAGCTACACTGATGTACCAGCTGCACTGACGTTGTACCAGCTACACTGATGTTGCACCAGCTGCACTGACCTTGTACCAGTTACACTGATGTTGTACCAGCTACACTGATGTTGTACCAGCTACACTAATGTATTACCTACACTAATGTACCAACTACACTGATGTACCAGCTACACTAATGTTGTACCAGCTACACTAATGTACCAGATACACTGATGTTGTACCAGCTACTCTAATGTTGTACCAGCTACGTTGATGTTGTATCTGCTACACTAAAGTTGTATCAGCTACACTG
Source organism: Cherax quadricarinatus (assembly GCF_026875155.1). Lineage (NCBI taxonomy): Eukaryota > Metazoa > Arthropoda > Malacostraca > Decapoda > Parastacidae > Cherax > Cherax quadricarinatus. The sequence continues at coordinate 46,120,768 of NC_069412.1, forward strand.
AAGTTGTACCAGCTACACTGATGTACTAGCTGCAATGACGTTGTTCCATCTACACTGATGATGTACCAGCTACACTGATGTTGTACCAGCTACACTAATGTTGTACCAGCTACACTGATGTTGTACCAGCTGCACTGACGTTGTTCCAGCTACACTGTTGTACCAGCTGCACTGATGTACCAGCTGCACTGATGTACCAGCTGCACTGTTGTACCAGCTACACTGGTGTACCAGCTACACTGATGTTGTACCAGCTGCACTGATGTACCAGCTGCACTGATGTACCAGCTGCACTGTTGTACCAGCTACACTGATGTACCAGCTACACTGATGTTGTACCAGCTGCACTGACCTTGGAGCAGTTACACTGATGTTGTTCCAGCTAAACTGAAGCTGTACCAGCTGCATTGACGTTGTACCAGCTACACTGATGTTGTACCAGCTACACTGATGTACCAGCTACACTGATGATGTACCAGCTACACTGATGTACCATCTACACTAATGTACCAGCTACACTGATGTACCATCTACACTAATGTACCAGCTACACTGATGTTGTACCAGCTACACTAATGTTGTACCAGCTACATTGATGTTATATCAGCTACACTATTGTTGTACCAGCTACACTGATGTACTAGCTGTACTGACGTTGCACCAGCTACACTGATGATGTACCAGCTACACTGATGTTGTACCAGCTACACTAATGTTGTACCAGCTACACTGATGTTGTACCAGCTACACTTATGTTGTACCAGCTGCATTGACGTTGTACCAGCTACATTGATGTACTAGCTACACTGATGTACCAGCTACACTGATGTTGTGTGGAAAAAGACACTTATGTACAGTTCAGGACATTTATTAAAGGAAACTTTTCGCCACGAGTGGCTTCTTCAGTCCTAATACAGAGAAAACTAAGAAAACACACATATATATAGTGGCGGGAGTCAGGTGAGGTGATGCGTGGGTAGAGGTGGTAGTAGTAGTAGTAGTAGTAGTAGTAATGGAACTAAGGAGGTGAGGCAAGAGAGGGACCTGCTGGCATCAAGTAACACCAGTTTCCAGGATGGGTAATATCCTCTTGCTTAGTAATTTTGAAATACTGTAACTACCGGATTTTTGCTTTATAGTGTTACTGACAGAAATTAGTGCAGCTTCAATGCATTTTCTCCGTCTTAAGTCGTCTTCTTTAATAACTAGTTTAGCTTCATTGAATTTCATGAGGTGTCCAACATCGTCTCTATGTTGAACACATGCGTTTTTGCGGTCATCATTTCTGCAAGCATTTTTGTGTTCTGCTATCCTAATGTCCAGAGTTCTGGCAGTTTCCCCTACATATACTTTGTCACACCCCCCACATGGTATAGTGTAGATTCCTGCACTTGTGCCAGAATCATGCTTGGGTTTTTGTATCAGGTTCCTAATAGTAGTTGAAGAGCTGGTAGATATTTTAGCCAGTTTTCTGTCAAACATTTTTGAAACATTAGTGGCAACGTTGCTGACCGGTAAAACGATGTAACTTGTAGGCTTTTCTTCAATTTGATAGGTGTTGGTCTTGCTGAGGATACGTGTTGCACGTTTCCTGCAGTCACGTATGAAGTGTAGGGGAAAGTGTAGTGAACTAAAAGAGTTGGTGATGTATGTACATTCTTCTTCGAGGAACTGCGGACTGGAAATTCTGTAGGCTCTCAGAAAGAAGCCAATAACTACCCCTCTTTAGTTCTTGTGTCATGGTGAGAGAAGAAATGTAGAAGATCATTCTTGTAGGTAGGCTTCCGGTAGACTTTAAAAGAAAATTTGTTTTCCCCTGTGCGTAAGAGAACGTCAAGAAAAGGTAACTGGTTGTCCTTCTCCTCCTCTAGAGTAAATTTAATAGTAGGTTCCAGAGTGTTGATGATGTTGAGGATGCCCTGTACGTCAAGATTTTTGGGTACAATGACCAAAATATCATCTACGTGCCGCATCCAAGTAACTGAACGAGGGATGTTATTGAGGATCCTTCTTGATTCCAGGTCCTCCATATATAAATTGGCAAGAACTGCAATAAGGGGGGATCCCATATATCTACCAGCTCTTCAACTACTATTAGGAACCTGATACAAAAACCCAAGCATGATTCTGGCACAAGTGCAGGAATCTACACTATACCATGTGGGGGGTGTGACAAAGTATATGTAGGGGAAACAGCCAGAACTCTGGACATTAGGATAGCAGAACACAAAAATGCTTGCAGAAATGATGACCGCAAAAACGCATGTGTTCAACATAGAGACGATGTTGGACACCTCATGAAATTCAATGAAGCTAAACTAGTTATTAAAGAAGACGACTTAAGACGGAGAAAATGCATTGAAGCTGCACTAATTTCTGTCAGTAACACTATAAAGCAAAAATCCGGTAGTTACAGTATTTCAAAATTACTAAGCAAGAGGATATTACCCATCCTGGGAACTGGTGTTACTTGATGCCAGCAGGTCCCTCTCTTGCCTCACCTCCTTAGTTCCATTACTACTACTACTACTACTACTACTACTACCACCTCTACCCACGCATCACCTCACCTGACTCCCGCCACTATATATATGTGTGTTTTCTTAGTTTTCTCTGTATTAGGACTGAAGAAGCCACTCGTGGCGAAACGTTTCCTTTAATAAATGTCCTGAACTGTACATAAGTGTCTTTTTCCACATCTTGTCGGTATCACCATACCATTTCCTCACTGATGTTGTACCAGCTACACTGATGTTGTACCAGCTACACTGATGTTGTACCAGCTGCAGTGACGTTGTACCAGCTACACTTATGTTGTACCAGCTACAATGATGTTGTACCAGCTACATTGATGTACTAGCTACACTGATGTACCAGCTACACTGATGTTGTACCAGCTACACTGATGTTGTACCAGCTACACTGATGTTGTACCAGCTGCATTGACGTTGTACCAGCTACACTTATGTTGTACCAGCTACAATGATGTTGTACCAGCTACATTGATGTACTAGCTACACTGATGTACCAGCTACACTGATGTTGTACCAGTTACACTGATGTACAAGCTACACTGATGTACCAGCTACATTGATGTACTAGCTACACTGATGTACCAGCTGCATTGATGATGTACTAGCTACAATGATGTACCAGCTACACTGATGTTGTACCAGCTACACTGATGTACAAGCTACACTGATGTACCAGCTACATTGATGTACTAGCTACACTGATGTACCAGCTACATTGATGTACTAGCTACACTGATGTACCAGCTACTCTGATGTTGTACCAGCTACAATGATGTTGTACCAGCTACGTTGATGTACCAGCTACACTGATGTTGTACCAGCTACAATGATGTTGTACCAGCTACGTTGATGTACTAGCTACAATGATGTACCAGCTACACTGATCTTACCCAAGTTACTTTAATGGAAATAAATAGTATAAAATACCGACACAATGGAAATATAAACACATATACATGATAATGTGATCCTTTATTGTAATGACTGCAGCAAATTATACGTGGGCGAAACATCAAGGGACCTCCAAACACGTATTTCAGAACACCAATACGCAAGCAGGTTTGACGATACAAGGAATGCCTGCGTACAACACCGTAATTCACACAACCACTTGATAAACTACAGAAACTCAAGACTTATCACCACAGAAGACAACACTCAATACTGAAGAATCCTGGAATCATCACTTATCTCTATATCCGACAACTTCAACCAGTAAAGTAAAAGGACACAAGTGCAATGGCTTGATAAAGCTCCTGGAGAGCGAAACGTTGCCAAAATAAATGTCACATTAGTTGCACTTGTGTCCTTTTACTTTACATATTGTCGGTAATTCTACCAACTTTATTACAACTTCAACCAGAACAATGGCTTCTATAACATAGCTGAACCACTTGCCAAGAATCTTCATCGCTATCCCACATAAGAGAATAGGAATGGTAGAACACTGCAGAAGGTCTGTTCACAAACTTATCCAATCTAACCATACCACGGGCGGGAATAGAACCCGCGATCAGAGAGTCTCAAAACTCCAGACCGTCGCGTTTTGAGACTCTCTGATCGCGGGTTCTATCCCCGCCCGTGGTATGGTTTGTTTGCAATCGTGTCATTACGATTTCATGAGTTATCCAATCTCCCTTCCAAGCTACCCAAGATTTTAGACTCTATAGCCCCACTCGGTACATCATCAGATGCAGCATTCTCCACCTGACCTCAGCATTCTGAACCTGACTATAAATACTCGCGTACCTTCCATCCCAGGTAGATCTGTTTGTGGGGAAATGGTATGATGATACCGACAAGATGTGGAAAAAACACTTATGTGCAGTTCAGGACATTTATTAAAGGAAACGTTTCGCCACGAGTGGCTTCTTCAGTCCTAATACAGAGAAAGCTAAGAAATCGCGTATATATAGTGGCAGGAGACAGGTGGGTAGAGGTGGTAGTAGTAGTAGTAGTGGAACTAAGGAGGTGAGGATTGAGACACTTATGCAGCATATGGGAATCTTTGTTCAGGAAACGTTTCGCCACACAGTGGCTTCATCAGTCCAATACAAAGAGGAAGGCGTAAGGAGAGGAGTATGAGGTAATCAGTCCCTCAGCCTGGAGTCGATGTGTTCAGTCCATCAATCTTGTAGAATGTACAGCATAGGGCCGTAGACGTGGCTTATATACTGTAGTGAGGTGAGGTGAAGCAGGCGGAGGCGGGGTCATAGTGGTACCATCCACTAGTCGAAGTAGGTCTTCGTCCAAAGGTTGAACAAGTGTTGAAGAATTCTTTGTAACCTAGGGATTGGCAGAGAGCATGCATAATTCCTTTGTATAAAAGCAAAGGGGATAAAAGAGAGTGCAAAAATTATAGGGGGATAAGTCTGCTGAGTATACCTGGTAAAGTGTATGGTAGAGTTATTATTGAAAGAATTAAGAGTAAGACGGAGAATAGGATAACATATGAACAAGGAGGCTTTAGGAAAGATAGGGGGTGTGTGGACCAGGTGTTTACAGTGAAACATATAAGTGAACAGTATTTAGATAAGGCTAAAGAGGTCTTTGTGGCATTTATGGATTTGGAAAAGGCGTATGACAGGGTGGATAGGGGGGAAATGTGGCAGATGTTGCAAGTGTATGGTGTAGGAGGTAGGTTACTGAAAGCAGTGAAGAGTTTTTACGAGGGTAGTGAGGCTCAAGTTAGAGTATGTAGGAAAGAGGGAAATTATTTCCCAGTAAAAGTAGGCCTTAGACAAGGATGTGTGATGTCACCGTGGTTGTTTAATATATTTATAGATGGGGTTGTAAGAGAAGTAAATGAGAGGGTCTTGGCAAGAGGCGTGGAGTTAAAAGATAAAGAATCACACACAAAGTGGGAGTTGTCACAGCTGCTCTTTGCTGATGACACTGTGCTCTTGGGAGATTCTGAAGAGAAGTTGCAGAGATTGGTGGATGAATTTGGTAGGGTGTGCAAAAGAAGAAAATTAAAGGTGAATACAGGAAAGAGTAAGGTTATGAGGATAACAAAAAGATTAGGTGATGAAAGATTGAATATCAGATTGGAGGGAGAGAGTATGGAGGAGGTGAATGTATTCAGATATTTGGGAGTGGACGTGTCAGCGGATGGGTCTATGAAAGATGAGGTGAATCATAGAATTGATGAGGGGAAAAGAGTGAGTGGTGCACTTAGGAGTCTGTGGAGACAAAGAACTTTGTCCTTGGAGGCAAAGAGGGGAATGTATGAGAGTATAGTTTTACCAACGCTCTTATATGGGTGTGAAGCATGGGTGATGAATGTTGCAGCGAGAAGAAGGCTGGAGGCAGTGGAGATGTCATGTCTGAGGGCAATGTGTGGTGTGAATATAATGCAGAGAATTCGTAGTTTGGAAGTTAGGAGGAGGTGCGGGATTACCAAAACTGTTGTCCAGAGGGCTGAGGAAGGGTTGTTGAGGTGGTTCGGACATGTAGAGAGAGTGGAACGAAACAGAATAACTTCAAGAGTGTATCAGTCTGTAGTGGAAGGAAGGCGGGGTAGGGGTCGGCCTAGGAAAGGTTGGAGAGAGGGGGTAAAGGAGGTTTTGTGTGCGAGGGGCTTGGACTTCCAGCAGGCATGCGTGAGCGTGTTTGATAGGAGTGAATGGAGACAAATGGTTTTTAATACTTGACGTGCTGTTGGAGTGTGAGCAAAGTAACATTTATGAAGGGGTTCAGGGAAACCGGCAGGCCGGATTTGAGTCCTGGAGATGGGAAGTACAGTGCCTGCACTCTGAAGGAGGGGTGTTAATGTTGCAGTTTAAAAACTGTAGTGTAAAGCACCCTTCTGGCAAGACAGTGATGGAGTGAATGATGGTGAAAGTTTTTCTTTTTCGGGCCACCCTGCCTTGGTGGGAATCGGCCAGTGTAATAATAAAAAAAAAAGATCCCATGATGCTGCAGTGTCTGACAGTTGTGATGAATGGTTTGAAAAACCGACAAGTTGAAGATTGAGACACTTATGCAGCATATGGGAATCTTTATTCGGGAAACGTTTCGCCACACAGTGGCTTCATCAGTCCAATACAAAGAGGAAGGCGTAAGGAGAGGAGGAGTATGAGGTAATCAGTCCCTCAGCCTGGAGTCGATGTGTTCAGTCCATCAATCTTGTAGAATGTACAGCATAGGGCCGTAGACGTGGCTTATATACTGTAGTGAGATGAGGTGAAGCAGGCGGAGGCGGGGTCATAGTGGTACATAAGAACATAAGAACGAAGGAACACTGCAGAAGGCCTACTGGCCCATGCGAGACAGGTCCAAGTCTCCTACCGGCTTAAGCCAATGCACCCAACCTAGTCAGGTCAGGTCACATTGACTTAAGGGAGGAACACGGCAACCGACCTGGTAGCACAAGCTATCAGGTCCAACTCACACCCACCCACATCCACTCATGTATTTATCCAACCTATTTTTAAAGCTACACAACGTTCTGGCCTCTATAACTGTACTCGGGAGTTTGTTCCACTCATCCACAACTCTATTACCAAACCAGTACTTTCCTATATCCTTCCTGAATCTGAATTTTTCCAACTTAAAACCATTGCTGCGAGTCCTGTCTAGGCTAGATATTTTCAGCACACTATTTACATCCCCTTTATTTATTCCTGTCTTCCATTTATACACCTCAATCATATCCCCCCTAATTCTACGTCTTTCTAGAGAGTGCAGATTCAGGGCCCTTAGTCTATCCTCATAGGGAAGGTTTCTGATACTTGGGATCAACTTTGTCATCCTCCTTTGTACATTTTCCAGAGAATTTATATCCATTCTGTAATACGGTGACCAAAACTGTGCAGCATAATCTAAATGAGGCCTAACCAAGGATGTATAGAGTTGAAGAACAACCTGAGGACTCCTATTATTTATGCTTCTTGATATGAAGCCAAGGATTCTATTAGCTTTATTGCGAACACTTATGCACTGTTGTCTTGGTTTCAGATTACTGCTAACCAGAACTCCTAAATCTTTTTCGCAATCCGTAATATTAAGATCTACATCATTTAGTTTATATGTGGCATGGTTATTGTCCTGTCCAACATTTAGAACTTTGCATTTGTCTATATTAAACTGCATCTGCCACTTCTCCGACCACTGCATCAGTCTATTCAAATCTTCCTGGAGTGCTCGAATGTCCTCGTCAGAATGAATTCGACGGCCTATTTTGGTGTCATCGGCAAACTTGCCGATGTCGCTCTTTATGCCCTCATCTATGTCGTTTATGTAGATTGTGAACAGCAGGGGACCCAACACTGACCCCTGTGGAACACCGCTCGTGACGCTTCCCCACTCTGATTTCTCCCCATTTATGCAAACTCTCTGCTGCCTATTTGTCAACCATGCCTCTATCCAGGAAAAAATTTCTCCTTCTATTCCATGTGCCTTAATTTTCCTCAATAGTCTCTGATGTGGGACCCTGTCAAAAGCCTTACTGAAGTCCATATACACAATATCATATTCATTACCATGATCTACCTCCTCAAACACCTTAGTGAAAAAAGTTAGTAAATTCGTAAGACAGGAACGCCCCCTAGTAAAACTGTGTTGAGATTCATTTATCAATTTATGCAATTTATGCCTCGGCAATTATTGATTCCATAAATTTTCCCACTATGGAGGTTAGGCTTATTGGTCTATAGTTCGAAGCTAAGGACCTGTCACCTGCTTTGAAAATAGGTATCACATTTGCCATTTTCCACTTATCTGGCACCATGCCAGTTTGTAGTGATATGTTGAAAAGATTAGCCAAAGGTGTGCTAAGCTCCTCTTTGCATTCCTTTAGAACCCTTGCATACAGTTCATCAGGGCCTGGGGATTTGTTAGGTTTTAATTTATCTATTTGCCTAAGGACCATGTCACTTGTGACCCTAATCGTGCACAGTTTATTATCGTCCTGTTCTACATAATTTATCATTACTGGAATATCGCTGGTATCCTCCTGTGTAAAAACTGAGAGGAAGTATGTGTTAAAAATTCTACACATTTCCTTATCACTGTCAGTGAGCTGACCCGAGGAACTTTTGAGTGGGCCTATCTTGTCCCTGATCTTACTTCTGAATACCTGAAAGAATCCTTTTGGGTTAGTCTTCGATTCTCTTGCAACTTTAACCTCATAATCTCTTTTTGCTTTTCTAATTCCCTTTTTTATTTCTCTCTTTAACTGAATATATCGATTTCTTAATTGCCCCTCTCCTCTTTTGATTTGCCTATATATGCCTCTCTTTTGACCAATCAGATATTTTAATCTATTGTTCATCCATTTAGGATCATTTTTGTTTGATCTGATTTCCCTATTTGGAACATAATTTGACTGAGCAGCTAGAACTATGCCCTGGAAAGCATCCTATCGGCAACCATCACCAACTACCTGACCCTTAGTCAGGTCATTGCAGTTCAGCCCACCTAAGTAATTTTTCAGTCCTATGAAATCAGCCAAGCGAAAGTCAGGGACGGAGACTTGATTGCCGTTATTAGGGGAATTCCATGATATATTAAAACTGAGTGATTTGTGATCACTTTCCCCAAGCTCATCATTAACCTCAAGATTATTAATTAGTGTCTCCCTACTGGCAAGAACCATCCACTAGTCGAAGTAGGTCTTCGTCCAAAGGTTGAACAAGTGTTGAAGAATTCTTTGTAACAAGATCCCATGATGCTGCAGTGTCTGACAGTTGTGATGAATGCTTTGAAAAACCGACAAGTTGAAGATTGAGACACTTATGCAGCATATGGGAATCTTTATTCAGGAAACGTTTCGCCATACAGTGGCTTCATCAGTCCAATACAAAGAGGAAGGCGTAAGGAGAGGAGGATCTTATTACAAAGAATTCTTCAACACTTGTTCAACCTTTGGACGAAGACCTACTTCGACTAGTGGATGGTACCACTATGACCCCGCCTCCGCCTGCTTCACCTCACCTCACTACAGTATATAAGCCACGTCTACGGCCCTATGCTGTACATTCTACAAGATTGATGGACTGAACACATCGACTCCAGGCTGAGGGACTGATTACCTCGTACTCCTCCTCTCCTTACGCCTTCCTCTTTGTATTGGACTGATGAAGCCACTGTGTGGCGAAACGTTTCCTGAATAAAGATTCCCATATGCTGCATAAGTGTCTCAATCTTCAACTTGTCGGTTTTTCAAACCATTCATCATAAGGAGGTGAGGTTAGAGAGGGACCTGCTGACATCATGTAACAGCAGTTCCCAGGATGGGTAATATCCTCTTGATTAGTAATTTTGAAATACTGTAACTACCGGATTTTTGCTTTATAGTGTTACTGACAGAAATTAGTGCAGCTTCAATGCATTTTCTCCGTCTTAAGTCGTCTTCTTTAACCACTAGTTTAGCTTCATTGAATTTCATGAGGTGTCCAACATCGTCCCTATGTTGAACACATTCGTTTTTGCGGTCATCATTTCTGCAAGCATTTTTGTGTTCTGCTATCCTAATGTCCAGAGATCTGGCTGTTTCCCCTACATATACTTTGTCACACCCCCCACATGGTATAGTGTAAATTCATGCACTTGTGCCAGAATCATGTTTGGGTTTTTGTATCAGATTCCTAATAGTAGTTGAAGAGCTGGTAGATATTTTAGCCAGTTTTCTGTCAAACATTTTTGAAACATTAGTGGAAACGTTGCTGACCGGTAAAATTATGTGACTTGGAGGCTTTCCTTCAACTTGACTGGTGTTGGTCTTGCTGAGGATTCGTGTCGCACGTTTCCTGCAGTCACGTATGAAGTGTAGGGGAAAGTGTAGTGAACTAAGAGTTGGTGATGTATGTGCATTCTTCTTCGAGGAACTGCTGACTGGAAATTCTGTAGGCTATCAGAAAGAAGCCAATAACTACGCCTCTTTTAGCTCTTGTGTCATGGTGAGTGAAGAAATGTAGAAGATCGTTCTTGTAGGTAGGCTTCCGGTAGACTTTAAAAGAAAGTCTGCTTTCCCCTGTGCGTAAGAGAACGTCGAGAAAAGGTAATTGGTTGTCCTTCTCCTCCTCTAGGGTAAATTTAATAGTAGGTTCCAGAGTGTTGATGATGTTGAGGATGCGACGTACGCCTAGATTTTTGGGTACAATGACCAAAATATCAACGTACCGCATCCATGTAACTGACCGAGGGATGTTACTGAGGATCCTTCTGGATTCCAGGTCCTCCATATATAAATTGGCAAGAACTGCACTAAGGGGGGATCCCATGACTAGTCCGAAGAGTTGTTTGTACTTCTTGTCCTCAAACCTAAAACAGTTATAACGAACACAAAGTTCGACAAGGCTCACAAAATCTTGGCGGGGTACAGGTAACTCTGTATCATCGTTAATCACCCTGCGAAGAAGATCAATGGCTTGATCAACTGGGACATTGGTGAATAAGTCAGTCACGTCAAAACTTGCAAGCTTCTTATCACTCATGTCGAGGTCCCTGATACGGTTAAGGTCACCCGAATGCTTTAGGTGAGCCTGACTGATTGTACCCAGGAGCTTAGACAAATATTTCGCCAAAACTCCTGCAAGACTGTGTGGGGCGCTGCCGATTCCAGATGTAATGGGTCTCATAGACACATCTGGTTTGTGGTTCTTTGGTAAACCATAAAGTCTTGCTGACTTGGGGTTGGTAGGGATGTGGCGCAAGAGCTTTTTACCTTCTTCTGATTTCCTGAGTATGCTGCGGGTCTTACTGAGAAACGAATCTGTTTCTTTCTTCCATGCATGTTCGGGGATCATCATCATCAACATCAATGTTACCCGCACTTGCAACTAATCTCAATTCGTCCATCTTATTTCTCGCACTACGACTGTTAGTATATTTTTAGAAACCCTCCCTTCTCTTTTTTCTTCCTGCTGATTTCTGTTCCTCTATGCCTGTTACTCTCCTTATCACCTAATGCCATTGGCTTTCCTATGTTCACCAACAATTCTTCCTCATTCTTCCTATAACTGGTTTCCTTAAAACTCACTATCACTACACTCAGAATACATTGATTTTCCACAAAAACTCATACCACTATCTATTTCTAGTTTAAAGACCTAACAGCTCCCTCCACTGCGTTGGCCAGTGCTCCCACCCCAAACCTAGATAAGTGAACCCCATCTCTGGCATACATGTCATTTCTGCCATAGAAGAGGCCCCAGTTGTTTATGAATGTTACTGCATTTTCCTTGCAGTGTTTGTCCAGCCAGCAATTGACACCAATTGCCCTGGACAACCATTCATTTCCAACTCCTCTCCTAGGCAAAATGCCACATATCACAGGGTTCCCACCCTTCTTCCTAATTATCTCTATTGCTGTCCTATACCTGCTAATCAGGTCTTCACTTCTACGTCTGCCAACATCGTTGCCTCCCGCACTAAGTCAGATAATAGGATTACTCCCATTACCTTTCATGATGTCGTCCAGACAGCTAACAATGTCCCCATCCCAGCCCCCAGGAAAACATACCCTCTGCCTCCTCTTCCTGTCCCTAAGACAGAATGCCCTATCCATAAATTTCACTTGACTGTCCCCAACTAAAACAATGTTCTTACCTTCACTGGTGGAGTTCGTAGTGACGTTTTCGATGGTCTTCGTTGGGGTTTCATGGGATGTCGGCTCACCCTCCTCTGCCAATGATTCCTTGGTACTCATTGCGACGTTTCCAGTTGACAACACACATTCGTCTGGTAACACCGAAAATGGGTTGGAAGTCTCCACCACAGTCTTCTGGTTCTTCGTTGTTTCTGCCACTGCAAGTCTTCTTGATTTTCAGCTTCGATCCATGTTGGCTGGCCACTGACCAGGTTCCTCTCTTGACCTGAGGACTCACAACAGGAGAATTACGTCGAATCCTCTTGTTTTCCTCCTTCAGTCGCTGTATCTCAAGCAGTCTTGTGCAAATTCACGGAGAACACACTGGACAGATCTTCACACAGCTAAGTACAGGTCACCACCGAGCTAAGTACAGGTCACCACCCATCTTCCACTTATACACTTCTATCATGTCTCCCCTCATTCTTCTTCTAACAAGTGAATGTAATTTAAGGGTCTTCAATCTTTCCTCATAAGGAAGATTTCTAAAGCTATGTATTAATTTAGTCATTCTACGCTGAATGATTTCTAACGAATTTGTCCATTCTGTAATATGGAGACCAGAACTGAGCTGCATAATCTAGGTGAGGCCTTACTAATGATGTATAAACCTGTAATATAACCGCTGAAGATATGTTGCTTACACTTCTTGATATAAATCCCAGTAATCTGTATGCCTTATTATGTACGCTTAGGCATTGCTCTCTAGGTTTAAGGTTGCTGCTTATCATAACCCCCAAGTCCTTTTCGATAAATTAGACACATGTGCAACTCTTGGGTATCTTTATTAAGGAAACGTTACGCCACACAGTGGCTTCATCAGTCCATACACAGGAGAAACTTGAAGAACAGGGGGGGAATGAGGTAATCAGTTCCTCACCTACGACTACTGCACCTCTCCTGCCTACGGTTTATAAGCTGCTTCTCCGCTCATATGCCGTATTCTATTCAAGACTGATGGACTGACCACATCGACTCAAGGTTGAGGGACTGATTACCTCGTTCTCCCCCTGTTCTTCAAGTTTCTCCTGTGTATGGACTGATGAAGCCACTGTGTGGCGTAACGTTTCCTTAATAAAGATACCCAAGAGTTGCACATGTGTCTAATTTATCAACGTGTCGGTTCTGTGAACCATTTATCTACAAGTCCTTTTCGCAATCTGTATGGCTAAGTTCTACATTATTTAACTTATAAGTGCTAGGGTTGTGGACACTCCCGAGCTTCAGAACCTTGCATTTATCTGCATTGAACTGCATCTGCCACTTTTCTGACCAGATATTGAGTTGTCTAAGTCCTCCTGAAGTTCCCTGATACCTACGTTTGAATCAATTATCCTACCTATCTTTGTGTTATCGGCGAATTTTGCTCATATCACTAGTAATACCCTCATCAAGATCATTGATATACATTATAAACAACAACGGGCCCAACACTGATCCCTGTGGTACGCCACTTGTTACAGATCCCCACTCGGATTTAACCCCATTTATGGACACTCTCTGCTTCCTGTCTGTGAGCCATGACTCGATCCATGAGAGCACTTTTCCCTGAATGCCATGAGCTGCCACTTTTTTTAACAGTCTTTGGTGCGGAACTCTATCAAAAGCCTTTCTAAAACCTAAGTAAATAATATCAAATTCTTTATCGTGTTCAACAGCCTCAAAAGCTTTACTGAAGAAAGTTAATAAATTAGACAAGAACTGCCTCTCGTGAATCTATGCTGAGTATCATTAATCAGATTGTGCTTATCCAGATGGCTTCTTATAATCTCAGCTATAACTGACTCTAGCAATTTGCCTACAATTGAGGTCAGGCTTATTGGGCTGTAATTTGACGATAACGACTTATCCCCTGATTTAAAAATAGGAATTACATTAGCCATCTTCCACATATCAGACACTACACCTGTTTGAAGAGATAAATTAAAAATATTAGTTAATGGTTCACAGAGTTCCATTTTGCATTCCTTAAGAACCCTTGAAAAAACCTCATCAGGACCCGGCGACTTATTTTGCTTCAGTCGATCTATTTGTTTGATAACCATTTCACTAGTAACTGTGATGTTATATAAATTATTTTCTTCAGGCCCACTATAAAAATTAATTACTGGGATATTGTTAGTGTCTTCCTGTATAAAAACCGAGAGAATATAATTAAAATCGAGCACATTTCATTCTCTTTGTCAGTAAGATGCCCATAGTTATTTTTAAGGGGACCTATCTTATCTCTAACTTTTGTTGTATTTACCTGGAAAATACTTTTTGGGTTAGTTTTAGAATCCCTAGCAACTTTAATTTCATAGTCCCTTTTAGCTTTTCTTATCCCCTTTTTAACGTCCCTCTTAATATCAATATACTGATTCATAAGATGACCCTCACCTCTTTTAATGCGCCTATAAATTCCTTTTTTCTGTCCTAAAAGATATCTGAGCCTATTATTCACCCATTTGTGGTCATTTCTATTCGATCTAATTTCCTTATATGGGATAAATGTCCTTTGGGCAGCAATTATTGTATTAAGAAAGATGTCATACTGACAGCTCTCTTCGTTACCCCAGTCCACAGATGAAAAGTGTTCTCTAAACCCATTGTAATCTGCTAAGCGAAAATCTGGGACCAGTACTGAATTATCAATACTATCATACTTCCATTCAATGCTAAAGGTAATTGATTTGTGATCGCTTGTTCCGAGTTCTTCTGTAATTTCTAAATTATTAACAAGGGTTTCCTTGTTTGCCAGAACCAAGTCAAGCAGGTTATTTCCCCTTGCAAGCTCTGTCACAAACTGCTTCAAAAAACAATTACTTCTGAGAAGTCGTTTGATTCTAAATTCCCAGTCAAGAAATTCCAATCAATATGACTCAAGTTGAAGTCTCCTAGAATTACTACGTTATCGTGCCTGGTGGCCTTAACAATTTCCTCCCATAGTAGTCTCCCTTTGTCCCTATCTAAGTTTGGGGGACGGTATATCACACCTAAAATCAATTTTTCATGTCCCTCTGAAAATTCTATCCAAACAGACTCTGTATGTGTTACTTCAGACTTAATACCAGTTTTTATGTAACAGTTCAAGCGATCTCGGACATAGAGTGCCACCCCACCCCCCTTCCCGATTCTTCTGTTTACTTGGAACAATTAAAAACCCTGTATGTGACATTAAGCACGCATGTTCCGATTTTTTGTGTTGAACCACGTCTCAGTTAAGGCAAATACATCAATGTTACCTGCACTAGCAACTAGTCTCAACTCGTCAATCTTATTCCTAGCACTACGACTATTTGTGTAATATATATTTAAGGACCCTCCTTTCTCTTTACCCTTCCTGCTCCTTTCTGTTATTTCACTAAACTTATTACTGTCCTTGTCACCTAGTGCCACTGGCTTTCCAATATCCACCACATTTTGCCTATTACTAGTTCTCCTAGTACTCATATTACTACACTGGGACTTCACTGTTTTCCCGCCAAAACCCAGAGCACTAACTATTTCTAGTTTAAAAACCTAACAGCTCCCTCCACTGCGTTGGCCAGTGCTCCTACCCCAAACCTAGATAAGTGAACCCTATCCCTGGCATACATGTCATTTCTGCCATAGAAGAGGTCCCAGTTGTCAATGAATGTTACAGCATTTTCCTTACAGTATTTGTCCAGCCAGCAATTGACACCAATTGCTCTGGACAACCATTCATTTCCAACTCCTCTCCTTGGCAAAATACCACATATGACAGGGTTCCCACCCTTCCTCCTAATTATCTCTGCTACTGACCTATACCTGCTAATCAGGTCCTCACTCCTACGTCTGCCAACATGGTTGCCTCCAGCACTGAGACAGATAATAGGATTGCTCCCATTACCTCTCATAATGTAATTCAGACGGCTAACAATATCCTTCATCCCAGCCCCAGGAAAACACACACTCTGCCTCCTACTCCTATCCTTCAAGCAGAATGCCCTGTCCATGTACCTAATCTGGCTATCCCCAACAACAACAATGTTTTTACCTTCCTTGGCAACGTCCGTCGTGATGTTCCCAGTCGTCGACTCACATTCGTTAGGTAGCACTTCACCTTCACTTGTGGAATTCGTAAAGACGTTCTCGATGGTCTTCGTTGGGGTTTCCAGGGATGTCTCACTCACGTCTGCCAATGCTTCCTTGGTGCTCGTTGTGGCATTCCCAGTAGAGCACCCACATTCGTCAGGTAGCACCGAAAATGGGTTGGAAGTTTCCACAGTAGTCTTCTGGTTTCTCATTGTTTCTGCCTCTCCAACAGTCTTCTTGATCCTCAGCTTGTTTCCGTGTTGCCCGGCCACTGACCAAGTTCCCCTCTTAACCTGGGGACTCACAACAGGAGGATTACTATGAATCCTCTTGTTCTCCATTAACCGCCGTATCTCCAGCTTAGCAACCCTAAGCTCTTCTTTCAGCTGCTGGTAAAGTTGCTCAAGAGAGGGCATCCTGTTCAGATTCACAGAGAGCACTCAAACAGGTCTTCACAGAGCTAAGTACACGTCACCACTTCACCTACAATATTATTTTAGAAGAAAAAGTGAAGTTGGACAAGTAACACTAATTACTTGACTGTTATAGAAGCTACAGTTAGGTTTTAAAATCTACAGTAATGATTGAACTATATTACTCTTTTAAGAACATAAGAAAGAAGGAACACTGCAGCAGGCCTACTGACCCATGTGAAGCAGGACCATGTCCCTCCCCCAGATTAGCCCAATGACCCACCTAGTCAGGTCACTTCTACTTAAGGAAAGAGCAAGGCATCAGACCTAGTAGCACAAGCTAGTCAGGTCCAACTCACACCCACCCACACCCACTCATGTATTTATCTAACCTATTTTTAAAACTACACAACGTTTTAGCCTCTATAACTGTACTCGGGAGTTTGTTCCACTCATCCACAACCCTATTACCAAACCAGTGCTTTCCTATATCCTTCCTGAATCTGAATTTTTCCAACTTGAAACCATTGCTGCGAGTCCTGTCTTGGCCGGAAATTTTCAGCATGCTATTTACATCCCATTTATTTATTCCTGTTTTCCATTTATACACCTCGATCATATCCCCCCTAATTCTACGCCTTTCGAGAGAATGCAGATTCAGGGCCCTCAGTCTGTCCTCATAGGGAAGAGTTCTGATACATGGGATCAGCTTTGTCATCCTCCTCTGTACGTTTTCCACTGCATTTATATCTATTCTGTAATATGGTGACCAGAACTGTGCAGCATAATCTAAATGAGGCCTAACCAAGGATATATAGAGTTGAAGAACAACCTGAGGACTTCTATTATTTATACTTCTTGATATGAAGCCAAGAATTCTGTTAGCTTTATTGCGAACACTAATGCACTGTAGTCTTGGTTTTAGATTACCGCTAACCAGAACTCCTAAATCCTTTTCGCAATCAGTAGTATTAAGATCTACATTATTTAGTTTATATGTGGCATGGTTATTTTCCTGTCCAACATTTAGAACTTTGCATTTGTGAATATTAAACTGCATCTGCCAATTCTCCGACCACTGCATCAGTCTATTCAAATCATCCTGGAGTGCTCTAGTGTCCTCATTAAAATGCATTGGACGGCCTATTTTGGTGTCATCAGCAAATTTACTTATGTCGCTATTTATTCCCTCATCTATGTCGTTTATGTAAATTGTGAACAACAACGGCCCCAACACTGACCCCTGCGGTACACCGCTTGTGACGTGCCCCCATTCTGATTTCTCCCCATTTATGCAAACTCTCTGCTGCTTTTTTGTCCTCAATAGCCTCTGATGTGGAACTCTATCGAAAGCCTTACTGAAGTCCATATACACAATATCATATTCATTACCAAACACCTTAGTGAAAAAAGTTAGTAAATTCGTAAGACAGGAACGCCCCTTTGTAAAACAGTGTTGAGATTCATTAATCAGTTTATGCCTATCAAGATGGCTACAAATTGCTTCGGCAAATATTGATTCCATAAATTTTCCCACTATGGAGGTAAGGCTTATTGGTCTATAGTTCGAAGCCAAGGACCTGTCACCTGCCTTGTAAATAGGTATTACATTTGCCATTTTCCACTTATCAGGCACTATGCCAGTTTGTAGTGATATGTTAAAAAGATTAGCCAAAGGTATACTAAGTTCCTCTTTACATTCCTTTAACACCCTAGCAAACAGTTCATCAGAACCTGGGGATTTGTTAGATTTAAGTTTCTCTATTTGTCTGAGGATCATGTCATTAGTTACTGCAATCGTGCATAGTTTATTTTGGTCCTGTTCTACATAATCTATTCTAGAATTTCGCTAGTATCTTTCTGAGTAAAAACTGAGAGGAAGTAAGAATTGAAAAATTTCACACACATCCTTATCACTGTCGGTGATCTGACAAGAGTTACTCTTAAGTGGACCGTGGGCCAATCTTGTCCCTAATCTTACTTCTGTAGTCCTGAAAGAACCCTTTTTTGTTACTCTTCGAATCCCTCGCGACCTTAGCCTCATAATCCCTTTTTGTTTTTCTTATTCCTTTTTTTTATTTGAATATATTGATTTCTTAACTGCCCATCCCCTTTTTTGATACGCCTATATATGCCTCTCTTTTTGACCAATGAGATGTTTTAATCTGTTGTTCACCCATTTGGGATAATTTTTGTTAGATCTAATTTCCCTACTCGGAGCAAAAGTTGTCTGGGCAGCTAGAACTATGCTCTGAAAAACGTCATATTGGCAACCAAGATCACCTACCTGAACCATAGTCAGGTCATCCCAATATAGCCCACTCAGGTAATTTTTCAGTCCCATGAAATCGGCCAAGTGAAAGTCTGGGACAGAGATTTGATTGTAGTTATCTCGGTAATTCCATGATATATTGAAACTAAGTGATTTGTGATCACTTTCCCCAAGCTCATCATTAACCTCAAGAATATTAGTTAGTGATTCTTTGTTGGCAAGAACCAAGTCAAGCAGACTGTTTCCTCTAGTTGGTTCTGTCACAACCTGTTCTAAAAAGCAATCCTGAACCGTATCAAGAAAGTCACTAGACTCAAGATTTCCTGTCATATTGTTCCAATCAATTTGTCTAAAGTTAAAATCTCCTATTAGCACATTTTCATATCTAGATGCCTTATGAATTTCGTCCCATAACATGTTACTGCACTCCCTATCAAGGTTTGGGGGCCTATATATAACACCCAAAATTAATTTGTCACGACCCTCGAGAATCTGTAGCCAAACAGATTCTGTGTCCGATGTTTCTAATCTTACATCATGTCCTAAGACAATTTAAATTATCTCTGACATACATCGCCACTCCACCACCCTTCCTGTTGACCCTATCAGTGTGGAATAGTTTATAACCCTGTATGTTGCATTCAGAAGGCATTTCTCTATCTTTCAGGTTGAACCAGGTCTCTGTTATACCAATAATATCTATATTACCTGCACTTGCAAGTAATTTTAGCTCATCTATCTTATTTCTTAGACTCCTACTATTTATATAGTAAGCCTTAAGGGAGAGCTAGTCACTCGTTGCCCTCTACTATCTCTCTTTGTTTGTTGATCAAGTGATTATGTCTTTACTTGCAACTTTATTTTGAATATTGTCTTTTAAACATATCCCTGAGGTATCCTGGTAATAACTGCTGTTTTTAACCCTAATACTGCAGCCAGATTGTTTCCCACAACCACCCATACCTCTATAATCTATCAGTTTAAATTCCTAGACAAGTCATCAATTACCCCCTCAATCGAATTCATTAACGCAACCACTCCAGCCCCAGAGAGATGAACCCCATCCCTTGCATACATATCATGTTTGTCAAAGAATAGGTCCCAGTTATCAATGAATGGGATTGCAAGTTCCTTGCAGTACCTGTCTAGCCAGCAATTTATACCAATTGCCCTAGACATCCATTCATTGCCCACTCCCTTTCTAGGCAAGATGCTACATATGACTGGGATCCCTCCCTTAGACCTAACTACTTCTATGGCTGACCTGTACTTATCCAGCAGCTCCTGTCTCCTTCCCTTCCCAATGCCATCACCCCCAGCACTAAGATAATGGGCTTGTTCCCATTACCTGCCATAATATTATCCAACCTGCTGACTATGTCGCCAACACCAGCTCCTGGAAGGCACACCCTCTGTCTGACCTTTCCATCTCTGTTACAAAAAGCATGGTCCATATATCTTACCTGAGAATCTTCTGCTATTAAAATATTCTTACCTTGATTAGCAGGGGAATCAGTGGTACCTTCAACCACTAACCACTGAATACACTCGTCCTGGAGAACAGAGAATCGATTTCCTACCTTCACATCTTCTCTGTTAACCCTCTTTATCTTCCTTCTTCCTGAACTGTGAACCACTTGCCACTTAAAGCGGCTGTCACTATCATTGCTGGTGACCATTTCCTCCTTACCAGCTAAATCCTTCTCACACTCACTCCCAAACTCATCTTGGCGATGCTTCAGCCTCTTATTTTTCTCCTGAAGAAGTAGAACCTCCTCCCCCACCTGAATCTAAGATTCTAAAACACTACAACAAGCTTCCCTTCATTTGTATGATCTACGTTAATGCTGAATGCTCCGCAGTGATGTACGAGCTACGTTTATGTCATATGATCTACACTGATTAACTGATGTACGAGCCACATTGATGGTTTAGCTGATAAATTGACGTATGGATAGCATATATTTTCTTGAAGTAACTTATTTCAGGTAGTGTGATGTTATGAGAGCATTATGGATGCCGTTATTGTAGACAAAGCGCAAAAATCTCATGTTCATGACCAATCCCGTAAATCTGATTAAATGGTATGGGTTTGTTTTCTCTCGTCTTTTAGTTAACATACTTTTATCTGTCTGATGCATCATGTTCCTGGCTCTTCTTGATATATGTTATGTTAATATTATCGAGAAGGAAAGTTATATTAATAATATAATTAATATCTTTATTTATTACAAGTACATGTACAAGGTATACAGACCATAGCTGACATCATGACATACTACTATATAGAAAGCCGATTGTTATGCTGAGCATTTCCCGTAAGTTAGGTCAGTTTTGACCCAGGAAGCGACCCACACCAGTCCACTAACACCCGGGTACCTATTTTACACTGATGGGTGCTTAACATTCATGTTTAGTGTGTTCTGTTTCCTGTGATGTTTAAGTACAGTAAGTACACATGTAACCCGCACTTCACAGGCTGTAACTTGTGAAGACATTTCTGTCCGACTTATACCATTAACTAATTACACAGCTAGAAGGGCGAAGGAAAGAAAGCCAGAATATATACGAGACGGGGGGAGGGGGTACCTGAATGGTATAATTTGAGGAGGGAGTAGTAATGATATATTAAAAGTGGTAATAAGTAGTAGTAGTAGTGGTAGTAGTAGTATTAGTGGTAGTAGTAGTAGTAGTAGTAGTAGTAGTAGTAGTAGTAAGCAGTGAGTAGTAGTAGTAGTAGTAGTAGTAGTGTAACAGTGGTAGAGGTGGTAATGAAAAGTAGTGGTAGTTAAATGGAGGGGCACAGAGTGGAATGTAAGAGAAGGAATAGTGGAAGTACCATACTAGCAGAAGTGATAGTAGTAGTAGTAGTAGAAGTACTAGTAATAGTGGAACAAGAGAAGAGAACAGAGGAGCACTGCAGGAGAGCTAATATACCAAGGGGGGGGGGGTGGCTGGGGGTACGAAATCCCTGCTAGACAAAACCAAACTGAGCAGAATCCACCTGAGAGAAGACAGGGAAGGCATAGAAAATCTGGACAAGATGAAGAGGTAAGGAGAGGAGATAAATATCATGATATAGGACCCTAGTTGACATGATTCTCGATCAAGGTCATCTCCCACTTCTCACTGACCTTCACGTTATTTCAATTTTCTCACCATGTAACATGATTATACAAACCGTGTTTCTTGTATTTACCATAACATGTTTATATAAACCGTGTTTCTTGTGTTCGCCATAACATGTTTATATAAACCGTGTTTCTTGTATTCACCATAACATGTTTATATAAACCGTGTTTCTTGTGTTCACCATAACATGTTTATATAAACCGTGTTTCTTGTGTTCACCATAACATGATTATATAAACCGTGTTTCTTGTGTTCACCATAACATGTTTATATAAACCGTGTTTCCCTTTTGTTCACCAACATGATTATATAAACCGTGTTTCTTGTGTTCACCATAACATGATTATATAAACCGTGTTTCTTGTGTTCACCATAACATGTTTATATAAACCATGTTTCTTGTATTCACCATAACATGTTTATATAAACCGTGTTTCTTGTGTTCACCATAACATGTTTATATAAACCGTGTTTCTTGTGTTCACCATAACATGATTATATAAACCGTGTTTCTTGTGTTCACCATAACATGATTATATAAACCGTGTTTCTTGTATTCACCATAACATGTTTATATAAAACCCTGTTCTTGTGTTCACCATAACATGTTTATATAAACGTGTTTCTTGTATTCACCATAACATGTTTATATAAACCGTGTTTCTTGTGTTCACCATAACATGTTTATATAAACCGTGTTTCTTGTATTCACCATAACATGTTTATATAAACCGTGTTTCTTGTATTCACCATAACATGTTTATATAAACCGTGTTTCTTGTGTTCACCTTTAACATGTCTTATATAAACCGTGTTTCTTTGTTTCACCATAACATGATTATATAAACCGTGTTTCTTGTGTTCACCATAACATGATTATATGAACCGTGTTTCTTGTGTTCACCATAACATGATTATATAAACCGTGTTTCTTGTGTTCACCATAACATGTTTATATAAACCGTGTTTCTTGTGTTCACCATAACATGATTATATAAACCGTGTTTCTTGTGTTCACCATAACATGATTATATGAACCGTGTTTCTTGTATCACACAACAGAAGTGAACACGGTCCCCGGACTGATCACTATCTTAGTCATGCACTAAATTTATACACTTCTTTCCTAAATTGTTTAATAATTACATATTTAATTCCTTGTAAACTAATAAGATTTGGTTCAATTTTCCTTACAAAATGCAATTTAACAGCAGGTTTAATTAAACTTTGAAAAACTTCCGTTCAGGGATGAATTGGAACACTTGGACAGTGGTAAGAAAGCTGTAAGAAGGAAATGAAAGAAAATACTCTTACCTTTTTTCCGTACGTTCTGCTACCTGTCTGAGGTCGTATTATTTTTTGGATGTAAGAAGGGATGTAGAAAATCTCAGTAACAATCATTTATACAATGTGCAAGAATGGTACATAATACCGACAAGATGTAATTAAGACACATGTGCAACATCTGGGTGTCTTTATTGTAGACGTTTCGCCATCCAGTGGCTTTATCAATACAAATTCCAGGACATATGTCCTGGAATTTGTATTGATAAAGCCACTGGATGGTGAAACGTCTATAATAAAGCTACCCAGATGTTGCACATGTGTCTTAAAATCATTTATACAATATTTCGGCATCGTTTCTTAAAGCACAGTCTTTCGAAATAATTATTTATTATTTCGATAAATATTGAGTGAGAGACATGTACAACAGCTGGTTATCATTATTATTGAAATATATCACCTACGTGGTAGGCTTCAACAGTCAAATACAGAGGAGAATGTGCTGTAGGCAGCAGTCGTAGACTCAGGGACTGACCACCTCAAACTGTTTCTCCAAGGCTGATGGATTGATGGTATCATCTTTACCTCGCCATTACTCCTTCTGCCTACAATACATTCTTCTCTGTATTTGACTGATGAATCACGATATCGTAATGTCACGATTGCAAACAAGCCACGGGTGGGGTTAGAACCCGCAGTTTTGTGAGTCATGTTGACGGTTTTGAGGGGACTTGAGCTAGAGTTCGTCACGGCCACGCTGGCGGGAGATTAGTCTGTAAAAATTGCATTTGTGGTCACAGTGGTGCCTATGCTAACCTTCCTATGGTGTAGAAATATACCTAGTTGGATGAATCTTATTGTAGCCAGCTGGCCCAGTGGTTAACGCGACAGTCTGGAGTTTTGTGACTCTGACCGCGGGTTCTAACCCCACCCGTGGTATGGTTTGACTGATGTTGCTTACATGTGCAACCCTACGGTTACACATGTGTTTTATTCATCAGTTTGTCGGTACTGTATATCATTTTCAGCATCACTAAAGACTGGCTAATGTAGCGACCTATGAGCGTATACTAGATTCCAGTGAAGGGATCCTGTATCCATAACTCCAGTGTTTCGTTGGTGATGATTTATCAAGTAATATATTAAATTTTGGTGAAATTTTGCATGCCACTGCCTGAAACACAAGTAATCTGAGGAGGAGGAGACTGAGTTTGGACTGATTTTGTTGTCCTGGCTGTAATGGAGAGGATGTTTGTTGATATAACTTAGTGAGTGAGAATGCGTGTTGCTCTTCGATGTTAAAAATCTGGGCTGTCGAGCATTTGATTTAAAGATCTGTGTTGGCAGGGTCTTGAGCTCATTATACCTTCCCGTAGCCATCGTTGAATCCATCTGAAGACTGTGCTGACGCTGATGCCAGTCGCTCGAGCGATGGCACGGAAGGACATACCTTTATCCCACATATGCACAAAAACGGCTCGCTTACTCGCGTTCGGTGGCGGGAACCTTCGTCGGATCCTCATTATAATTCTCTGTGAAAATGAGATTGAGAATGAGTCAGCGAAAATTCTTTTTGTTTTAATATAGCTTATTTACGATGTATGGTTTCTATAAAATCAAATTAGATGTTCAAAGTGCGATGACTCGTCGTATTTCTTATCTCATCAGAGGTGTTTGAAAAGTTTTCAGATAAATCCGTCACTTTTGCCGTCGTTCAAATTCCCTTTGTTCATAAAATGACGACGCATTTAGTATCAAATATAAGAATCGTAGTTTACGCTAAACAAGATTTTCTCAGTCTTCCAAAAAACTATAATTGCAATCAAGACATAAGAGTCCGTAGACAGGTTAAAGAATGTATGTGACTTAGATATTGATGCTTAGTTAATAAATAATGGAGTGTTTTAATTTCTTAGCAACATTTCGATTCCTAGACTGTAACTAGTAAGACATTCTAACAAATTTGGTAATAAAGGGAGGAGAAAATAATAATTTTCAAATAGCTTCTTGAAAGCTAATTACAACAAGAAATGCAGAAAAAAATAAACTCAGCTGTGTGTGTAAATAAAGGGCAGATTGTTTGGTTAAGTTTAAAGCTCATTGAAATAAATTGTGAACCATTGTAAACTTGTAAATACGTTCACTGTATAACTGTAAACAGAAGGCAAACTAGAAGCCACAAAGAACCTTCAATATTATTAATGAGTATTTGTCCTGTATAAAGTAAACAAGAAGGGCGAATAATTTATTAAGTTTAAGGCTAAATAACATCACTAAGTCCATTAAGTCAGTAAGTCACTTGACCTTCACCATTCCAAGATAATATAACTTCATTAACAGAGATTAAAATATAAACTTAGTGGATATACACTCAAAGTCTCAACAGTAAGTTTATATATATCAAAGTCTCGGTTCAGTAGTTTGTTATATATAAATTTAACAAACCAATCATGAAAACTTAAAAAAAAAAAAAAATTCCGTACGTGTTCAAAAAAAAAAAATATAAATGGGTTGGAATTTGTCATTAATTCCGTGCAGTCTTGAAAGAATGTTTTTGCAATAATAGAATATACAATACCGACAACTTGTTGGAATAAACTACATGTACAACACCTGGGTTGCCTTTATTAATTAGACTTTTCTCCAACCAGAAGATTTTTCAATTTAGTTGAGAATATATACTGTATAAATTAGAAGAACTGGAGAGGACATTTTTAGATGTTTAGCCCCACTACCTTGATACAAGGTCGCCATATCCTTAGGGATAGAACACCTTCTATTATGTCTGAGGGAAGGAACACCGCAGAACTCCCTCTCCACTTCTAGCACTGTCTCTAGTATTTATTTTCTAAGGTGGATTGAAAAAGTCACTGATTTCCGAAACATCTCATCAATAAATATTCCCGGGTGTTGCACAAGTGTTGCATTCATCACTTAATAATTCATCACTTAATAATTCATCACTTAATAATTCATCACTTAATAATTCATCACTTAATAATTCATCACTTAATAATGCTTTGTGTCGTCCGTGGTCTTCAAATATGCTATTATTTTTTTCCCGTTATGTTTAATACCTGATATTTTCCATGTGAAACTAAGTAATACTTCAAATACCTGAAAATAATAGATTATAAAACACCGAAAACTTTCAGAGAAAAAAAATCACTAAATACAAAACAGAGAATTTTGTGTGAGAATATTTGTATATCCTCTGCTGCTGTTGCTTCTACATTATATAGGAAAACACATCTAATAATGATCATGACAAGAAAAACAGCCTTAAACATCAGAGATACATAACCAACAGGATTTACTTTCAAAACTTTAACTTACAGCTCAAGATCAAAAGAGAAGCTTTTGTGTGTGATGACTGTGTAGTAGACCTCTGACAGTGACACAGTAGGTCTGTGGATCGATCTGTGTAAACTGAGAGAGAAGCGTTGGAATGACTCAATGTAATCACAATTACATCTTATATGGGAGAGCTGAGACACATCCTCTCATTCCATTGGCCAACGACAAGAATTAAAAATGACTCTGGTGGCTGTGATTGGTTATAATCAAAAGGAGGCGGGTACAGGGATAAAAATCTTGAGATAATGTTTTGAAATTTTTCTGTCCGTTTTGAAAGGCCAACTACGTACGTTAGTGCACCTAATTTTCTCAAAGACAATACTTAATACAAACACACACACACACAAACACGCACACACAAACACACACACACACCGCAGACACACACACACACACCGCAGACAGAGTATAGGCTAGGTGGACAAAGACTACAGACCTCACTTAGGAAGAAAGACCTTGGGGTGACCATAACACCGAGCACATCACCAGAGGCACACATCAACCAAATAACTGCTACAGCATACGGGCGCCTGGCAAGCCTGAGAATAGCGTTCCGATACCTTAATAAGGAATCGTTCAAGACACTGTACACTGTGTATGTTAGGCCCATACTGAGTATGCAGCACCAGTCTGGAACCCACACCTGGTCAAGCACGTCAAGAAGTTAGAGAAAGTACAAAGGTTGCAACAAGGCTAGTCCCAGAGCTCAGGGGAATGTCGTACGAGAAAGGTTGAGGGAAATCGGACTGACGACACTGGAGGACAGAAGGGTCAGGGGAGACATGATAACGACATACAACATACTGCGGGGAATAGGCAAGGTGGACAGAGATAGGATGTTCCAGAGAGGGGACACAGAAACAAGGGGTCACAACTGGAAGCTGAAGACTCAGACGAGTCACAGGAACGTTAGGAAGTATTTCTTCAGTCATAGAGTCGTCAGGAAGTGGAATAGCCTAGCAAGTGAAGTAGTGGAGGCAGGAACCATACATAGCTTTAAGAAGAAGTATGATAAAGCTCAGGAAGCAGAGAGGGAGAGGGCCTAGTAGCAATCAGTGAAGAGACGGGGCCAGGAGCTGAGTCTCGACCCCTGCAACCACAATTAGGTGAGTACAATTAGGTGAATTAGGTGAGTACACACACACACACACACACACACACACACACACACACACACATACAAACACTGCACAGATAAGGAGGGAGGCCCAGCGACAGTACGAAAACGACATAGCATCGAAAGTCAAGTCTGACCCGAAACTACTGTATAGCCACATTAGGAGAAAGACAGTCAAAGACCAGGTGATCAGGCTGAGGAGAGAAGGTGGGAAACTCACAAGAAACGATCAAGAGATATGTGAGGAGCTCAACACGAGATTTAAGGATGTATTCACAGTGGAGACAGGAAGGACTCTGAGAAGACAGGACAGAGGGGGACACCAACAGGAAATACACCAACAGGAAATACACCAACAGGAAATACACCAACAGGAAATACACCAACAGGAAATACACCAAGAAGTGCTGGATGACATACACACAACTGAGGAGGAGGTGAAGAAGCTGCTAGGTGACCTTGATACCTCAAAGGCAATGGGACCGGAAAACACCTCCCTGTGGGGCCTAAGAGAGGGAGCAGAAATTATGTGTGTCCCATTAACCACAATCTTCAACGCATCCCTTGAAACTGGGCAACTACCTGAGGTATGACAGACGGCAAATGTAGTTCCCATTTTTAAAAAAGGAGACAGAAAAGAGGCACTAAACTATAGACCAGTGTCACTGACGTGTATAGTATGCAAAGTCAAGGAGAAGATTATCAGGAGGAGAGTGGTGGAGCACCTGGAACAGAACAAGATTATAAATGACAACCAGCACGGATTCATGGAACGCAAATCCTGTCACAAACCTTCTAGAGTTTTATGACAAAGTTACAGACGTAAGACACGAGAGAGACGGGTGGGTTGATTGCATTTTCTTGGACTGCAAGGCCTTTGACACAGTTCCTCACAAAAGATTAGTTCAGAAACTATAGGATTAGGCGCATATAATGGGAAGGACACTGCAATGGATCAGAGAATACCTGACAGAGAGGCATCAATGAGTCATGGTATGTGATGAGGTATCACAGTGGGCATCTGTGACGAGCGAGGTCCCACAGGGGTCGGTTCTAGGTCCAGTGCTATTTTTGGTGTATGGGAATGACATGATGGAAGGGATAGACTCAGAAGTGTCCCTGTTCGTAGATAATGTGAAGTTAATGAGGAGAATTAAATCAGATGAGGATCAGGCAGGACTTCAAAGAGACCTGGACGGGCTGGACACGTGGTACAGCACTGACTTCTCGAATTCAACTCTGCCAAATGCAAAGTCGTGAAGATCGGAGAAGAGCAAAGAAGACCGCAGACAGAGTATAGGCTAGGTGGCCAAAGACTGCAAACCTCGCTCAAGGAGAAAGATCTTGGGGTGAGTATAACACCGAGCACGTCTACGGAAGCACACAACCAGATAACTGCTGCAGCATATGGGAGCCTAGCAAACCTGAGATTAGCGTTCCGATACCTAAGTAAAGAATCGTTCAAGACACTGTACACCGTGTACGTCAGGCCCATACCGGAGTATGCAGCACCAGTTTGGAACCCGCACCGGGTCAAGGACGTTAAGAAATTAGAGAAAGTGCAAAGGTTTGCGACAAGGTTAGTTCCAGAGCTAAGGGGAATGTCCTACGAAGAAAGGTTGAGGGAAATCGGCCTGACGACACTAGAGGACAGGAGAGTTAGGGGAGACATGATAACGACATAAAAAATACTGCGTGGAATAGATAAGGTGGACAGAGACAAGATGTTCCAGAGAGGGGACACAGAAATAAGGGGTCGCTCTTGGAAGCTGAAGGCTCAGATGAGTCGCAGGGATGTTAGGAAGTATTTCTTCAGTCATAGAGTCGTCAGGAAGTGGAACAGTCTAGCAAGTGATGTAGTGGAGGCAGGATCCATACATAGCTTTAAGACGAAGTATGATAAAGCTCATGGAGCAGGGGGAGAGAGGACCAAGTAACATTCAGTGAAGAGGCGGGGCCAGGAGCTGAGTATCGACCCCTGCAATCACAATTAGTTGAGTACACACACACACGCACACACACACACACACACACATACACACACACGAAAGAATCACAGAGGCATCACCGGGCATTATAGCTCTCATTGAAACCAAGCTCTCGGGAATAATAACAAATTCCGTCTTTCCAAATGGATATCAGACCATAAGGAAAGACAAAAGGAATAGAGGGGGTGGAAGAGTTGCACTGGTCATCAAAAATCAATGGAATTTTGAGGATATGGCAAGGGAAGAGAGAAGCAAGGGAACTACATAATAGGAACACTTCGGACTGGAGGTCCCAAGGTGGTGATTGCGGTAATGTATATCCCACCACAGAATAGCAAGAGGCCAAGACAAGAATATGATGAAAGTAACAGAGACATGGTCGATTCACTGGCTGAAGTGGCAAGGGGGACCCATTTGAGCAGGGAAACGCTATTGGTTGTGGGTGATTTCAATCACAAGGGAAAACAAGGGTAAACCTGGAGTCACATTGGGGATCAGAAACATGGAGGGCGAAGACGATGAAGGTGGTACTGGAGAAATTTCATGCATCAACACGTTAGGGACACTACCAGAGAGAGAGAGAGAGAGAGAGAGAGAGAGAGAGAGAGAGAGAGAGAGAGAGGAGGGGGAGAGAGGACGATCCAGCAAGACTGGACCTAGTATTCACCTTGAGTAGCTCAGATATTGAGGACATCACATATGAAAGATCCCTCGGAGCTAGTGATCATGTGGTCATGAGCTTCAAATACAAATAAAAGTTACAAGTGGAGAGGGAAACAGGAAGAACAGGACGAATGAAGCCAGACTACAAAAAGAAGCGACTACACTGGCATAAGGAACTTCCTACACAAGGTTCAGTCAGAAACAGAGTTGGTAGGAAAATCAGTAAATGATATGATGGAATATTTGACAATATGCAAGGGCAACAAAATAACGAAGACCAGGACGAGCCCTTGGTTCACCTAAAGGCGTTGAGAGGCCAAGAATAAGCGCACCTGGGAATGGAAGAAGTAAAGAAGGCGAAGGACCCAGGAAAATAAGGAGATTAGTAGAAAAACCAGAAATGAATATGCAAAGATAAAGAGGGAGACTCAGAGACAATACGAAAATGACACAGCAGCGAAAGTAAAGCCTGACCCGAAGCTGATGTACAGTGGCATCAGGAGAGTGAGACATGCAACATGTGGGAATCTTTATTAAGAAAACATTTCACCACACAGTGGCTTCATCAATACAATACAAAAGCAGAAACGTTTCCCCACTGTGTAGCGGTCGTAAACTTTACAGTCCCGTCTTGTAGTCGAGAGCGTAATTCTCTGCAGTACATTACATTACTGTGAGGGGCAGTTGTGTAGAGCAACACATATGGTCAGCTTGCGTAGCCAGGCCTGCTGAACTTGTCATCCGACTGTTCATCAACTGGTTGTGTTTTTTGGGTATGGCGTCTGTTGATTGGTTCTCTTAGGGTGAGGTCGCTGATTGGTCCGTTACCATGGTGGAGGCAGTCAGTAGTGGCGTCTCACTGGTGGGCTTAGGAGTCGTCTCGACACTCGTAGGAGGTGGTGTCGGTGGAGCAGCTGGGGTCGAACTTTCTGGTGGTAAGACAATAACGCTGTTAAAATTAAGCTTGAGTATGTCAGTAGAAGGTGGACAATCCGGGAATGTGAAACTAGGCATGTTGTTTACCTGGAGTTTACCTGGAGAGAGTTCCGGGGGTAATCGCCAACGCGGCCCGGCCTGTGACCAGGCCTCCTGGTGGATCAGAGACTGATCAACCTGGCTTTTAGTGCTGGCTGCACGCAATCCAACGTACGACCCACATCCCGGCTGGTCAGGTACCGACTTTAGGTGCTTGTCCAGTGCCTACTTGAAGACAGCCAGGGGTCTATTGGTAATCCCCCTTATGTATACTGGGAGGCAGTTGAACAGTCTCGGGCCCCTGACACTTATTGTATTGTCTCTTAACGAGCTAGTGACACCCCTGCTTTTCATTGGGGGGATGTTGCATCGTCTGCCGAGTCTTTTGCTTTCGTTGTGAGTGATTTTCGTGTGCAAGTTCGGTGCTAGTCCCTCTAGGATTTTCCAGGTGTATATAATCATGAATCTCTCCCGCCTGCGTTCCAGGGAGTACAGATTCAGGACTTCAAGCGCTCCCAGTAATTGAGGTGTTTTATCTCCGTTATGCGCGCCGTGAAGGTTCTCTGTACATTTTCTAGGTCAGCAATTTCACCTGCCTTGAAAGGTGCTGTTAGTGTGCAGCAATATTCCAGCCTAGATAGAACAAGTGACCTGAAGAGTGTCATCATGGGCTTGGCATCTCTAGTTTTAAAGGTTCTCATTATCCATCCTGTCATTTTACTAGCAGATGCAATTGATACAGGTCTTTGACGTTGGTTTTTCGTTCTATTTTGTGGAAGGAATTTTTGTACTCTGATGAAGTTTTAATTTCCTCATGTTTACCATATCGGAGTAATTGAAATTTCTCATCGTTGAACTTCACATCGTTTTCTGCAGCCCACTGAAAGATTTGGTTGATGTCCTCCTGGAGCCTTGCAGTGTCTGCAATGGAAGGCACTGTCATGCAGATTAGGGTGTCATCTGCAAAGGAAGACACAGAGCTGTGGCTGACATTCTTGTCTATGTCAGATACGAGGATGAGAAACAAGATGGGAGCGAGTACTGTGCCTTGTGGAACAGAGCTTTTCACCGTAGCCTCCTCAGACTTTACTCTGTTGACTACTACTCTTTGTGACTCACGAAATCGTAATGACACGATTGCAAACAAAGTTGTACGAATCTTATTGTGGCTAGCTGGTCCAGTGGCTAACGCGACAGTCTGGAGTTTCGAGACTCTCTGATCGCGGGTTCCATCCCCGCCCATGGTATGGTTTGTTTACACTTTGTGTTATGTTTGTTAGGAAATTATAGACCCATCTACCAATTTTTCCTGTTATTCCTTTAGCACGCATTTTGTGCGCTATTACGCCATGGTCACACTTGTCGAAGGCTTTTGCAAAATCTGTATATATTACATCTGCATTCTTTCTGTCTTCTAGTGCATCTAGGACCTTGTCGTAGTGATCCAATAGTTGAGACAGACAGGAGCGACCTACTCTAAACCCATGTTGCCCTGGGTTGTGTAACTGATGGGTATCTAGATGGGTGGCGATCTTGCTTCTTAGGACCCTTTCAAAGATTTTAATGATATGGGATGTTAGTGCTATCGGTCTGTAGTTCTTTGCTATTGCTTTACTGCCCCATTTGTGGAGTGGGGCTATGTCTGTTGTTTTTAGTAACTGTGGGACCACCCCCGTGTCCATGCTCTCTCTCCATAGGATGTTAAAAGCATGTGATAGGGGCTTCTTGCAGTTCTTGATGAACACGGAGTTCCATGAGTCTGGCCCTGTGGCAGAGTGCATGGGCATGTCATTTATCGCCTGTTCAAATTCATTTTGTGTCAGGATAACATCAGATATGCTTGTGTTTACCAAATTCTGTGGCTCTCTCATAAAAAAATTAATTTAGATCTTGGACTCTCAGTCTGGTTAGCGGCTTGCTAAAAACTGAGTCGTATTGTGACTTGAGTAGCTCACTCATTTCCTTGCTGTCATCTGTGTAGGACCCATCTTATTTAAGTAGGGGCCCAATACTGGATGTTGTTCTCGACTTTGATTTGGCATAAGAAAAAAAATACCTTGGGTTTCTTTCGATTTCATTTATGGCTTTTAGTTCTTCCCGCGATTCCTGACTCCTATAAGATTCCTTTAGCTTAAGTTCGACGTTTGCTATTTCTCTGACCAGTGACTCCCTACGCATTTCAGATATATTGGCCTCTTTTAGCCGCTCTGTTATCCTTTTCCGTCGCCTGTAAAGGGAGCGCCTGTCTCTTTCCATTTTACATCTACTCCTCCTTTTTCTTAAAGGAATAAGCCTTGAGCATACATCGAGTGCCACCGAGTTAATCTGTTCTAGGCATAAGTTGGTGTCTGTGTTGCTTAGTCTATCTTCCCAGCTTATATCATTTAGGACTTGGTTTACTTGGTCCCACTTTATGTTCTTATTATTAAAGTTGAATTTGGTGAAGGCTCCCTTGTGACTAATTTCATTTTGTCTGTCTGGGGCTCCGCGCATACATGTCTGAGCCTCGATTATGTAGTGATCTGAGTATATTGTTTTTGATATGGTGACATTTCGTATCAGATCATCATTGTTGGTGAAGAGGTCTAGTGTATTCTCCAATCTAGTAGACTCTATTATTTGCTGGTTTAAGTTGAATTTTGTGCAGAGATTTAAAAGCTCGTGTGTGTGAGAGTTCTCGTCAGAGCTGCCTCCTGGTGTTATCACTGCAACAACATTATTTGCTATATTTCTCCATTTTAGGTGCCTTAAGTTGAAATCCCCCAGCAGCAAGATATTGGTTGATGACTGTGTTGAAGGATCCTGGTTTCGCCATATTGTGCATGTGGGCATACATCATGCAGTAGTGGATTTTTGTGGGTTCACCGTCTGGTATGAGAGGTAGGACATTGCTGGTGAAGGATAAAGAGTGCGTCGTCTTAAGTATTTTAGTGGTGTCAGCTTGCAGTTTCGTGATTACACCATATGTTGGAGGCCTTGTAGTTGTTTCCTGTTTTTCTCCTGGGGTTTTCTTGAGTACTCCCTTCTTGTCGGACACTTGGCAGCTAGGATGTGGTGCTCATTCTTGCAGTTCAGGCATTTTGGCAGTGTAGTGGAGGTACAGGTCTCGAAATCATGTCCTTGACTGTCGCAGGTCGAGCAGAATTTTTTATCCTTGGTAGGACAATCCTTGGTGGTATGCAAGTAAAAGTAGCAACTGTAACATTGCGTGATGTGGTGGAATCTCTCGGCTTCAGTGAAGTTTGGGTTGATGTGGAAGTAGTGGAATGCCATTCCATCAGCGAGAGCTTGGGTAGCCATGTTGACAGTGAAAGTAATTTTAAGAATAGAAGAAGCGTTGGAGATCTTGGTGACATATTCCACAATAGCCCAGGGGTTCTGGTCTTCTATTGATTTCTTGATGTCTTTGACGGGTTGGGTAGTGATGAGTTTGTCCAGTCGATTGAAGAACACAGTTCTCTTGGTCCTCAAACCTGGGGAAGATGCGATTTGAAACTGTCGTGCAGCACGGGTGGTTGTAGCTGTAGTCATGATCAGTTTTTCAGCCTATTTGTCGTCTGTGCAGCGATAGAATTACATTGAATTTAACCGGCAAGCTGCCGCTAACAACAGCTGCAAGAGCTAGTTTGGACGAATCACTTGTTATCCCACTTCTCAGCTTGATTTTCACACGATGAGTAATGCATCGTGGAAGATCATAGACGATGATAAATGCAGAAGCAAAAGTTTCCCTCCACAAAGGGGATCGTAGGGATATGATGTGAGTGGTGGGCAGACTGCGTTTTCTTGGACTGTAAAAAGGCTTTTGACACAATTCCACACAAGAGATTAATGTAAAAGTTAGAGGACCAGGCAGGTATAACAGGGAAGACACTGCAATGGATCAAAGAATACCTGACAGGAAGACATCAGCAAGTCATGGTATGTGATGAGGGGTCAGAGTGGGCGCCTGTGACGAGCGGGGTTCCACATGGATCAGTCCTAGGACCGGTGCTGTTTCTGGTATATGTGAATGACATGACAGAAGGAATATGCTCAGAAGTGTCTCTGTTTACAGACGAGCTGAAGCTAATGAGGAGAATTCAGTCATACGAGGATCAGGCAGGACTACAAAGGGCGCTGGACATGCTGCAATCCTGGTCCAACAGCTGGCTCCTAGAGTTTAACCCCACCAAATGCAAAGTCATGAAGATCGGGGAAGAAGACCGCAGACAGAGTACAGTCTAGGTGGCCAAAGACTGCAAACATCACTCAAGGAAATGGATCTTGAGGTGAGTATAATGCCGAGTACATCTACTGAGGCGCACATCAACCAAATAACTGCTGCAGCATATGGGCGACTACCAAACCTAAGAACAGCATTCCGATACCTCAGTAATTAATCGTTCAGGACTCTGTACACAGTGTACGTAGGCCCATACTGGAATATGCAGCACCAGTTTGTAACCCACACTTGGTCATTCACGTAAAGAAATTAGTCTCGCTTGCAGCTGGACTAGTCCCGAAGATAAGGGGCATGTCCTACGAGGAGAGGTTATGGGAAATCGACCTGGCGACCTCGGAGGACAGGAAAGAGAGGGGGGGACATGATAACGATTTATAAAATACTAAGAGAAATTAACAAGGTGAACAGAGACAGGATTATCCAGTGATGGGACACATCAACAACGCCCACACAAATTGGTGGGAAACAAACATAAAGTTTCCCCAAAAGGAAAAGCAAAAAGTCTCCCGTTTTTTTAAATGTTAGGGAAATTTTTCCCTAAGGAAATTTTCCCAAAAATTATATTCAAAATTTAAAAATCTTTTATATTGTATAAAAGCCCGGGACCAAATTTTTTTGAAAATTTTGAATGTTAAAAATTTATTTTCCGAACAAAACTGGTCACCCGGCACAACGGTCGGTCGGCAAAAAAGGTCAGTCGGCAAAACCTGGTACCGGGCAAAAAAGGTTTGGGTCGGGCAAAAAACGGGTCCCCGGAAAAAATGGTGGGGTCTGGCACAACTGGTCATCTGGCACAAGGGTTTCCTCGGGCAAAAACGGGTAACCGGGCAAAAACGTCATCGGCACAACTGGTCGCCGGGCACAAGGGTCGCCGGCACAACTGGTCGGTTTTGGCACAAGGACGGCCCGGCACAATGGTGGGCCCGGGCACAACTGGGTCAAGTCTGGCACAACTGGTGGGTTCGGGCCCCAACTGGTCGGTCTGGCACAACGGGTAAAGCGGGAAACAACTGGTGGGTCGGCACAAGGGTCACCCTTGCACAAGGGTCGGCCCCTGGCCCCAACTGGGGGTCGGCAAACTGGTGGGTTCGGGGCCAAAACGGGTTTCAGTCTACAAACTGGTGGGTTCTGGCAAAACGGGCTCGCACAAGGGCCCGGTCTGGCACAACGGGCCCATCGGGCACAACGGGTCACCCCGGCACAACTGGTGGGTTCGGGCACAAGGGTAAACCTGGCAAAAAGGGGCCCGGCCGGGAAACCCGGGGAGGGTTGGGCAAACGGTGGGTTCTGGCAAAGGGTCACCCTTCTTAAAACCCGGGTCGTCTGGCACAACGGTCGGTCGGGCACAACGGGTCGTCTGGAAACAAGGGTCATTGGAAACAACGGCCCTTTCTGGCAAAAACTTGGGGTCGGGCAAAAACGGGTCAGTCTGGCCCCAACTGGTGGGGTCGGGCACACGGGTCAGTCGGGAAAAAGGTGGGTCTGGCACAACTGGTCACCGGGCCAAAAATTTCATCGGCAAAACGGGTTCGCCTGGCACAACGGGTCAGTCGGGAAAAACGGGTGGGTTTAAACAACGGGTTCGGTTGGCAAGGTCAGGGGGCACAACTGGTCATCGGCAAACGGGTCATCTGCACAAACGGGTCATCGGGCAAACGGTCATTGGGCAAAACCCGGGGGTTTTTGGCCCCAACTGGTCCCCTGGCAAAACCCTTGGTTCACCGGGGCCAAACGGGTCAGTCGGGCAAAAAAGGGTCAGTTGGCACAACTGGTAAACCTCACAACGGTCATCGGGCAAACGGGTTCGGGTTGGCAAAATTTTCATCGGAAAACAACTGGTCAGGCGGGGACAATGGTCACCCGGCCCCAACGGGTCAGCCGGGACAACGGGTCAGTCGGGGCAAAAAACGGGTCATTTCGGGCCCACAATTTGTCAGTCGGGCAAAACTTCAGCCTCCCACAACTGGTCCCCTGGCACAACGGTCAGTCTGGCACAACTGGTCATCGGGCCCACAAGGGTCATCTGGCAAAAACCGGGTCATCTGGCACAACTGGTCACCTTTTCACAATGGTCACTGGCAAAACTGGTCTTTGGCCAACTGGTCAGCTTGGCCCCAACTGGTACCTCCAACGGGTCAGCCGGCATAATTGGTCACCTGGCATAACGGGTCGGGTCGGGCACAATGGTCAGCCGGGCACAAATGGTCAGTCTGGCAAAACGGGTCACCCTGGCAAAAACTGGCCCGCCTGACCAACGGCCCAGCCTGGCAAAACGGTCACCCTGCAAAAAGGTCGTCGGGCACAACTGGTCATTTGGGCCCCAACGGGCCCAGCCGGGCCAAAAATTTGGTCACCCTTGACACAACGGGTCACCGGGCACAACGGGTCGGGCCTGGCACAACGGGTCAGCCGGGCCCAAACGGGTCAGTTTGGCACAATTGGTCACCTTTGGCCCCAGCTGGCCCACCTACAAAATTTGGGTTTCACCCCGGGCAAAAAGGGAAACAGCCTGACACAACTGGTCACCTTCACAGCTGGTCAGCCTTTGACAAAAAGGGTCACCCCGGGCCCACGGGTCCACCCTTTGGCAAAAATGGCGCAGGGCAAAACTGGCAGCCTGGCACAACTGATCAGCCTGACACAGCGGGGTTCACCTGAACACTGGTCCCCTTGTAAAACTGGTCATCCTGGCAAAAACGGGTTCAGCCGGGTTTAAAACGGGTCATCCGGAAACAACTGCACCGGCACAACGGGTCAGCCTTACAAAACTGGTCAGCCTGGAACAAGGTCAGCCGGAAAAAACTGGTCACCGGGCACGCTATCACCCTGGCAAAACGGGTCAGGTCCCAACTGGTCACCCGGGCCAAGGGGTGCCGGGCAAAAATATCCCTGACAAAAACTGATCGCCGGGTACAACTGGTCACCCTGGCACAACTTCACCCTTTGTAAAAAAGGGGTTCACCCGGGCAAAACTGGTCAGCCGGGTCCCAACGGGTTCGGGCCTGGTAAAAATGGTCGGCCTGGCCAACTGGTAGCCGGGCACAACGGTCAGCTTTGAAACCAACTGGTCAGCCGGGCCAAAATGGTCATCTGGCAAAAACTGGCACCCGGGTAAAAAACGGGTTCCCCCCGGGCCCAAAACCCCGGGCGCCTGGAAAATGGTCAGCCGGGCACAACTGGTCTCCGGGAAAACGGGGTCAGTTTTTACAACTGGCCCAACCTGGCACAACTGGCCCAGCCGGGTTAAAACCTGGCCCAGCCTGATACAACGGGTCCCCGGGTACAACGGGCCCCAAACCTGGCACAACGGTCACCCTGGCATCCCCCTACCTCTTTTGGAGAGGAAAACGTTTCCCCTAAAAACAATCGTTCCTACTTGTTTTCTGCAATTTTTGCAATCCTTTTTGGGGGTTTAAATTTTCAACACAAAAGTCCTATTGGCTTTATTGCATTTTTTTTGTTTTTTCTATTACCTTTCGGGCCGTCCCCCAACCAAGCGGGGTGACCGAAAAAAAGAAAAAACTTTCTTCATCTTTCACCTCCACAGGGTTTTTCCCAGAGGGTTGCTTTAAATAATTATAAAAACTGCAATATTAAAAACCCCCCTTCAGATGCAGACATTGAAATTTTCCATCTCCAGGACTAAAGCCCGGCCTCCCGGGTTTTCCCTAAACCCCCTTTTTAATGTTATTTTGCTCAAACCCAAAGCACGTTTTGTATTAAAAACCTTTGTCTCCTTTCCCCTCCTATAAAATACGTTTCTTCACTTTTTCTGGAACCAAGCCCCTCGCACAAAAAAAACCCCTTTACCCCCCCCCTTTCCCCACCCTTCCTAGGCCACCCCTCCCTTTGCCTTCCCTAAACTACAGATTTATACGCTTTCCAAGTCATTTTTTTTTGGCCCAATTCTCTCTACACTCCGAACTATTTTAACCAACCCTTCCTCAGCCCCCCCTGGAAAAACTTTTTGGTAATCCCGCACCTTCCCTAATTTCCGAATTTCGGATTTCTGCATTTTTTTTCAAAACCACACTTTAAACCCTCAACATACATTTTCCACTGCCTCCACCTTCTCCTTTTTGCAACATTCTTGACCCTTGTTAAACACCCATAAAAGGTTTTGGGTACAATTTAACCAAATTACTTTCCCCTTTTTTGGCCTCCAAGGAAAAAGTTCTTTTCCCCAAAACCCTCCAAATTGCCCACTCCCCTTTTTTCCTTTTCCAATTCTGTGATTCACACCCTTTCATAACCCACTGCTGACACGTCCACCCCTAAAAAATTCACCTCCCCCATACTCCCCCCCTCCAATTGATGCCCAAAATCTTTCGCCACTTAATCTTTTTGTTTTTAAACCTTTACTCTTTCCTATTTTCACTTTTAATTTCCCTTTCCCTTTTAACCTACCCCCCAAAAATTAAAGCCCCCAAACCCTTTTCTCCCCAACTTCTCGTCAAAAATTTTCCCAAAATCCCCTTTATTATAACACTTTACAAAACAATGAAACATCCCATTATTTTTTTTGGAAATGCAATATAGCGGGTTTGGGTTTGGAATTTATTTTTTGTAAAACCCACTTTACAAATTGCACATTTAGCTGAAAATTTGTCCCTTTCATTTTTAAAAAATTTTCTAAAATACCATATTACAAAATTTCACTTCGAGCACAACGAGGAGACGACACTCTTTTAAAAATTTCCCTTTGGGGATTTAAAGTGTTTGAAAGAGGGTGCTAAAGGGATTCACAGAAGCATTTAAAATTTTGGGACTGATGCAGGGAAAATTCCCGGAACAAAAAGGGCACTTTAAAAGAACCAGGTATGAAGGGGTTTCTTTTACGTTGGAGATTTGGGATTTATAAGTTTACAGGGAATAGGGGGTTTTAAAATTTTTTTTTTTTTTTTTTTTTTTTTGGATAGAACCAAAAGCTACCAATTTACCAAATTCTGCAGGGCATTTTAAAACAGTCTTCAGTTTTAAAATTTTTGGGAATGGAGAAGCTTACGACACGTTTCGGTCCGCCCTTGGGACCATTTACAAAGTCATGTACTTTGTAAAGGGTCCAAGTCGGACCAAAACGTCGTTAACTTCTCTCTTTTATGTGCGGGTTTTTTGTTATCTTTCCAGTAGGGTATTGTGCCTTTTCTTTTTTAAAATTTTTGGGGAAGATTGTATCTCCTTAATGAATATGACAAAAAATTTCGATAACGAATTGCAAAGTCAACCCAATTTATTATCGGCATAGGTGTTGCCATAGTATTTTTTTTTTAAGGGTAATTATGGCTCAGAATGTTCCTGGTATAAAACAAAACGGTTTAAATTCTTATTCCTTTCCACTTTTAAGTTTTTCGAAATCACGCTTAGTAAAGGGAAAAATTTTTCCCCGGATTTATCCGGAGAGGTTTTGGGGGCAAAAGCCCCCCCTGGCTTGGGCTGAGAACCCCGGGCCCCATGGTTTGGGTCAGCCTAACAACCCGGGTGTTACTCTGGCCCGTTACAGCAATGGGGGTTAGCAGACTTTCTTTTGCAATCCAAATAAAAGGGTTTTTCCCCCGAAGGAA
This sequence comes from Cherax quadricarinatus, assembly GCF_026875155.1. Lineage (NCBI taxonomy): Eukaryota > Metazoa > Arthropoda > Malacostraca > Decapoda > Parastacidae > Cherax > Cherax quadricarinatus. Next base: position 46,161,919 of record NC_069412.1, read on the forward strand.
AACCTTCTTTCAAAAAAGATGGGAGTTAAAAAAACTTCCAAAACTATTTTAAGCCTCTTTAAAAAAAGCCAAAAACATCGAGATGGTCCCTTAAAAACTAAATTGCCCCGAGTTTGTTTTTTGGGGTTTCATCTAAGAATCCTTTTGGGGTTTCTGCACAGAAAAACCCTTTGGGCCCGATGACTTATTCACTAAGGTATTGGGAAAATTTCTCAAGGTTTGTTGACACATGATTTCAAAAAATTAAAACAAAACAATGTGAGGAAAAAAAAAAAGAAAAAATTATACAAACCCGAATTTTACACAAATTTGAAAATAAAGAAAAATAAACCCAAAATCTGCAATAAAAAAAAAATAATTATAAAAACACACCGCATCAGAAAAGAAAAGCACTGAAATTTCTTTTCAAAGATAGAGGAAATACTTTGAAAAAAAATCAAAAAAAGAGAAAAAATTTCTATTTAATTTAAAAATTTCAAAATTTACCTCAAAAAAAATAAAATAAAATTTATTAAAAAATTTTATGCAATTGCAAAAATAGTGGGAAAAAAAAAATTTTTTCCCAAAAAAACACAAAAAAAAGAAAAATAAAGCAATGATAAACATTTAAAAAAATAAGATGAGAAAAAAAAAACTCAAAATTTTAATAAATAATAAACCCAAAAAAAACCCAACGTTGTATTTCCCTTCCCCCAATATCTCCCCCCACGAACCCCCAGACAGCTGGGGACAAACTGGTGACAGCTGGTGAAGTGGGTGACAGTGGTGGGCACTGGTGACAGGGGGGTGACAGCTGGGGACAGTGGGGACAGCTTGGGGACACTGGTGAAGTGGTTACAGCTGGTTGAAGGGGGGGTTTACCCGCTGGTGGGCCGCTTGGGCGTTGGGGACACTGGACAGCTTGACGCTGGGGACAGCTGGGGACAGTGGGGAAGTGGTGACAGTGGGACAGGTGGTGGGCAGCTGGTTTACAGCTTTGACCCGGGTGGTTACAGCTGGGGACACTGGGGAAGTGGGGCAGCTGGGGCCCCTGGTGGACACTGGGGACAGGGTACAAATGGGGACACTGGTGACGCTGGGACAGCTTTTGACACTGGGGGGGAAATGGTTTAAAAGCTGGTGACAGTGGTGACGCTGGTTTACAGCTTGACAGCGGTGAAAAGCCCGGGTACAGCTGGTGACACTGGGGGACAGCTGGTGCCCCGTGGTTTTACATGGTTTACAGTGGGGACAACTGGTGAACTGGGTGAAGCTGGTGACAGCTGGTGACAGCTGGGGAAAAGCTTTTTTTACAGCGGGTGCAGTGGTGGGCCCGCTGGGGAAAAACCCCGGTGCAGCTGGGACAGTGGTGCAGTGGGGACACTGGTGACAGTGGGGACGCTGGGGACAGCTTGGGGACAGTGGGGGAAGCTGGGTGACCTGGTGACAGCTGGTGAAAGCTGGGACAGTGGTGACAGCTGGGGGCAGCGGTTAAAAGCTGGGGCCCGTTGGGGACAGTGGTGCCCGCTGGGGACAGCTGGGGGAAAGGGTGGGGACGCTGGTGACAGCTGGTGACAGCTGGTGGGCATGGTGACAGTGGGGACCCGTGGTGACAGCTTGGGGACAGTGGTGACAGCTGGGGACAGCTGGGGACACTGGGGACACTGGGGGAACGTGGGACAACTGGTTTTCAGCTGTTTACGTGGGGACACTGGGGAAAGTGGGGGCAGCTGGTGCGCTGGGGGAAGTGGTGACCCTGGGTTTTCACTGGTGACGGGGGTTTACCGCTGGTGAACACTGGTGACAGTGGTACAGCTGGGGACAGCTGGGCCCGCTGGGGGACAGCTGGTGCACTGGTGACAGTGGGGGACAGCTGGGGAAGCTGGTGAAAAGCTGGTGACAGCTGGGGACATGGTGACAGTGGGGACGCTGGGGGACAGTTGGGGGACACTGGGGGCAGCGGGTGACAGTGGTGGGCGCTGGGGGACAGCTTTGGGGACAGCTGGTGCCCGTGGGGGGAAGCTGGTGACAGCTGGGTTTAAAACCCCCCTGGGACAGTGGTGAAAAGCTGGGGACAGTGGTGCAGGCGTGTTGTGAAATTACAAGATAAAAGGAAAAAAATTTTTTTTAACCCAAACGTGGGGGGCTATCAGATGTTAACCACCCTAAAGCCCGGCATTTAAGGGGTGACCTGGTGGAGGGGGTATCAGAAATTTTAAACCACAGCAAGCCAGGCATAAGTGTGTGACCCGGTGGGGGGCTACAGATTTAAGCCAAAAACAAGCCAAGGGATAAAAAGGGGACCTCGTAGGGCTGTCAAATGTTTTAACCCCCCGTCAACCGACATAAGTGTTGAACCCGCGTGGGGGGGCTTTAGGGGTTTAAAAAAAAAGGGCAAGCCAGGCTTAAAATGTTTTACCTTTCTGGAAGGGGTATCAATGTTAACCAAAATCAACCCGGCTTTAAGGGGGGTTTACCTGGGGGAGGGTGTCGTGGGGGCCACAGTCAACCAGGGAATGTTGGGCCCCTTGGGGGGCAAACAGAAAGTTTAACCACATCAAGCCAGGCAAAAAATGGTGTGACCTGCCCTGGGGGGTGTCAGAGTTAAGCCCCCCTCCAAACCAAAGGGGGTTTGTGTGGCCTGCGTGGAGGGCTATCAATTTAACCCAAAATTAAGTAGAATAGAGGGGGTGACCTCGTGGGGGGGGCCATCAGTTTAACCACATCAAGCCAGGCATAAGGGTGTGATCTGCGTTGAGGGGATCAGAAAGTTTTTCCAAAAGTCAAGTCAACATTTGGGGGCCCCCTGGTGGAGGGCTTCCCGTGGTAAGCCACGTCAAGTCAGGGGGCATTGGGGGGTGTGGGGCCCGCGTTAAGGCTTAAAAGATTTTTTTAACCCCAGTTTAAGCCAGGGATAGAGGGGGTTGGGCCTGCGGGGAGGGCTATCAATGCTAAACCCAGTCCCAACCGGGGAAAAGTGCGTGACCTGCGTGGAGGGGTATCCCAAGTTTAAACCACAAATCAAAACCAGGCCCTTTGAGTGTTTTGACCTTCTGGGGGGTATCAGAAGTTTAACCACAAAATCAACCAGGGCATAAGTTGTGACCTGCTGGGGGGCTATCAGATGTTTTAACCACATAAAACCAACATAAATGGTGATCTGCGTGGGGGCTATCAAGTTAAAACCACATTTAAGCCCCGAAAATTGAGTGTGGGGACCTTTCGTGGAGGGGTATTTGATGGTAAGAAACAGTCAAGCCAGACCCTAGAGTGTTGCCCCGCGTTTGGGGGGCTATCAATTTAACCACAGTCAACCGCATATTAAATTGTGACCTGGTGGGGGGGTTTTCAGTTTTAAGCCCTTTAAACCCGGGATAAGTTGTAACCCCGCGTGGCGGCTATCGATTTAAAACCCCGTCAAGCCCGGCCCAGATTTTGTACCCGCGTGGGGGGCTGTCAGATGTTAAGCCCAAAAAACAAACCCATAGATGTGTGACCTGCGTGGAGGGCTGGCAAATTGTTTACCAAAAGTCAAGCCAAAACATAGAGTGGTACCTCGTGGGGGGCTTATCAGATGTTAACCCCCGGGCAAACCGGGATAAGGGGTGTGACCCGGGGGTGGGGGCGGGCAGGTGGGTTAAAACCCACATTTAAACCAACTTTTAAGTGGGTGTCCCGTGGTGGGGTATAATTTTAAGCCCATCAAACCAGGCTTTATTGGGGGCCTGCGTGGGGGGCTATCAATGTTAACCACAGTCAACCCGGCTTAGGTTTTGACCTGCGGGGGGCTGTCAGTTTTAAGGGCCCAGTTAAGGGCCGGGATTGTGGCCGCGTGGAGGGCTATCAATTTTTAAGCCACATAAGCCCGGATAGAAATGAAGGGCCTGCGTGGGGGGTGTCAGATGGGTTTAAACCACAAGGCCCCCAGGATAGTGTGGGGCCCGCGGGGAGGGCATCAAATTTTTAACCCACAGTCAATCAGGGGGTAGATTGGCCCCGCGGGGGGGCTATCAATTTAAGGCCACATCAAGCCAGGGGCCTTAAAGTGTGTGATCCCGGGGGTTTTAGGGCTATCAAAATTTTTTAACCACAGTCAAGTCAGACATAATGTGTCACCCGCGTTAGGGGTTTTTAAAGTTAAGCCCCCAGTCAAGTCAACATAGTGTTGGGGACCTTTCGTTTTAGGGGTACAATGTTAACCCCAAAACAAGCCAGGGATAGAGTGTGTGACCTGCGTGGGGGGCTTAAACAAATTTAAAACCCCAGTCAAGCCAGGGGAATAGAGGCGTGACCCGCTGGGGGGTAAACCCAAAAGTTTTAACCCACAGTCAAGCCGGGATAGAAATGTGTGAAACCCCTGGAGGGTATCAGATGGGTTTAAACCCCCAGTAAGCCAGACATTTGGTGTTTGGCCTGCGTGGAGGGCTATTTAGAATTAAGCCACAGCCCAAACCCGACAAGAGTTTTTTAATTTCTGGGGGTTTTCAATTTAAGCCCCATTAAGCCAGACTAGAGTGTGGTTTACCTCGTGGAGGGCTATTTAAAGGGAAGAAAATCCCAACCAGACATTAAAGGGGTGGGGCCTGCTGGAGGGGTTCAAAGTTTAAACCACAGTCCAAACCAGGGATATAGTTTGACCTGCGGGGGCTTCAATGTTTAAACCCAGTCAACCAGGGTTTAATTGGTGTGCCTCCCCGGGGGGGCTGTCAATTTTTTAAACCCCCAGTCAAGCCAGGTTGTGTGGCCTTTCGTGGGGGGTATAATTTAAGCCCCAGTCAAGCCAGGCAAGAGTTGTTACCTCTTTGGGGGGCTTCAGAAATTTTAACCACAGTCAAGCCCGGCATTGTGTGGGCCGCGTGGAGGGCTATCAATGTTAAACCACGTCAAGCCAGGCATAGATGTGTATCTTTCGTTGAGGGCTATCAATGTTTAGCCCCATTTAAGTCAAAGATGGTCACCCTGCGTTAGGGGGATCAAAGTTAAGCCACGTCAAGAAACATAGTGTTTGTGACCTGCGTTGAGGCTATCAGATGTTAACCACAGGCCCAAAAAAGGCATAGATTGGACCTGCGTGGAGGGCTATCAGATGCTAAAAACCCCAGTAAAACCAGGGATAAGTGCTGCCTCGTGGGGGGCTAAAATGTTAAGCCACATCAAAACCAGGGATAGAGGGTGTGACCTCGTGGGGGGTTTTCAGATTTAAGCCCCATCAAGCCCGAAATAGGTGTGGGACCTGGGGGGGGGGTAAGGGTGTTTTTAAAAATCAACCCCACATAGAGTTGTATTTTTGCGTGGAGGGGGTAAAATTTAAAACCCCAGTCAAGCCAGACATAATTGTGACCTTTCGTGGAAGGGGATTAAAATGGGAAAAAAAAGTCAACCAAAATTTGGGTTTACCTCGTGGAGGGGGTATCAATTTAAGCCACAGTAAGCCAGGGGTATAGTGTGTGCCCCGTGGAGGGCTTTTTCGATGTTAAGCCACAAATCAAGCCCGGGCCTTGATTGGGGGACCCGCTGGGGGGCTGGGCAGATGTTTAAGCCCCCAGTCAAGCCCGGGATTTGTGGGCCCCGGGGGGAGGGGTATAGATGTTTTAAACCACAAATTTTAAACCAGGGATAGGTGTGTGACCTGCGTGGTGGGGTGTGGGTGTTAAGCCCCAGGGCAAGCCGGCATATGTGGCCCCGTGGAGGGCTATCAGATTTTAACCCAGTCAATCAGACATAGAGTGTGTGACCTGCGTGGAGGGCTATCAATGTTTTGCCACTCAAGCCAGGGATAAGGGTGTGATCTGCGTTGAGGCTATAGATTTAACCCCATCAAATTTTAACATAGATGTTTCACCCCGCGGGTTTAGGGGTATCGATTTTTAAGCCCATCCCAAATCAAAATAGTGTGTGTGGGCCTCGTTGAGGGGTATCAAGTTAAGCCACGTCAACACATAGAAATGTGTGACCTGCGTGGGGGGGTTTAGAGGGTAAACCCAGTCACGCCAGGGAAAGTGGGTTTTACCCGCGTGGGGGGGCTATCAGATTGTTTTTTGCCCAGGGAACCCGGCATTTGAGTGGGTACCTTTCGGGGGAGGGGTATCAGAGTAACCACAGTCAAGCCCAAAAAGATGTGTGCCTGCTGGGGGGCTATCAATGTTAAGGCCCCAGTCCCAAACCAGACTAGATGTTTGGGTCTGCGTGGAGGGCAAACAGATGTTAAACCAAAAGTCCCCCGCCAGACATAGAGTGTGGGACCCCCGTTTGGGGGCTATTAGATGGTAAGAAACAACAACCAGACAAAATGTTGGGGCCCCGCGTGGAGGGTATCAGATGGTTTTTAAACCCCCAGCCCAACCAGGGCAAAAAATTTGGGCCTGCTGGGGGCTATCAGATGTTTAAACCCATCAAGCCAGACATAGAGGTGTGCCGGTGGAGGGGTATCATATTTAAGCCCCATCAAAACCAGAGTAAAAGTGTGGACCTGCTGGAGGGGTATCAAATGTTTAACCACAGTCAAACCCGGCATTGAGTGGTGTTCTGGGGGGAGGGGCTAAACAGTTTTTAAACCAAAAAGTCCCAAACCACACATAGAATGTTGACCGCGTTGGGGGCTATCGGATTTAACCACAGTCAAGCCGACATAGATGTGTACCTCGTTTGGGGGGCTATCAGATGTTAAAAGCCACAGTCAAGTCAACTTTGTATGTGTCCCGCGTTGAGGGCTATCAAATGTTAAGCACCCTCAACCAGGCAAGGTGTGACCTGCGTGGAGGGCTAAAATGCAAAAACCCCAGTCAAGCCCGGGTAAGTTTTGATGGGTGGGGGGCTAAACAATGTTAACCCCGTCAAGCCCGGCCCTAGATGTTTTACCCGCTTAAAGGGGATCAATTTAAGCCCCCAAATCAAGCCCGACATAGTGGTTTTGACCTCGTTGAGCGTACAGATTGTAACCAAAAGTCAAGCCAACCTTGAGTGTTGACCTGCGTGGGGGGTATTAGATGTTAAGCCACATCAAGCCAGCTTTAAATGTATACCCGGGGGAGGGCTTTTTTAAAAGTTAAGCCCAGTCAAGCCCGCCCAAAATGTGTGAAAACCGCGTGAAGGGCTTCAGATGTTAACCACGTCAACCAACAAGAGTGTGTACCTGGGGAGGGTTTTCAATGTTAAGCCCCAGTTTAAGCCAAACATAGAGTGTGTACCTTTCGTGGGGGGCTATCAATGTTAAACCCCAGTCCCAAACCAGCATAAGTGTAAGAACCCCCGTGGGGGGCTTCAATTTAAGCCACATCAACCAGGGCATAGAGTTGTACCTGCGTGGGGGGCCTTTTCAGATGTTTTAAACCAATCAAGGCCAGACAAAGTGTGGGGGACCTCGTGGGGGGCTTTAATGGGAAGCCCCATCAAGCCCAAAAATAGAGTGTGGACCCCGGGGAGGGGTTAATTTAATTTTAAAACCAAAATTTGCCCCGACATTTAAATGTGTGACCTGCGTGGGGCTATCAATGTTAAGCCACAGTCAAGCCGATATAGTGTTGCCTGCGTGGGGGGCGGGCGGGTTTGGAAGCCACAGTCAAAACCCGGGATAGAGTGTGTGAAGCCTTGGAGGGGTTCAATGCTAAGCCACAGTCAAACCCGGGATGGGGTGTGACCTGCGTGGAAAGGGGGTCAACGTTAAGCCCCCAGTCAAGCCAGGCAAAAGAGTGTGTGAAACCCGGTGGAGGGCCCATCAGATGTTAAGCACACAAACCCCCGACCTTTGAGTGTGGGGCCTGCGGAGGGGTATAATGTTAAGCCACAGTCAAAACCAGGCATAGGGGTGTGTGATTTTCGTGGGGGGGCTATTTAATGTTTTAAACCACAGTCCAAACCAGACATAATGTGGGGAACCCGCTGGAGGGCCCATCAAGTTAAGCCACAGTTTTTGCCAGGTTTTAGTGTGTGACCCCGCTAGGGGTTTAATGTTTAAACCACAGTCAAGCCAGGGAAGATGGTGGACCTGCGTGGGGGGCTGTCGATGTTAACCACATCAAGCCAGGGATAGTGTGGCCCGCCCTGGAGGGGTATTTTAATTTAAGCCACAGTTTTAAACCAGGGAAGGGTGGGGACCTGCGTGGGGGGGCTGTAATTTTAAGCCCAGTCAAGCCGAAAAGTGTGGCTGCGTTGGGGGGCTAAACGGGTGTTTAAACCAAAAGTCAGTCAACATAAGGTGGGACCTGCGTGGAGGGCTATCGATGTTAAGCCCCGTCAAACCAGGCCCTAAGTGGTGATCTCGTTGAGGGGATCAAAATTTTAAACCAAAAGTCAAGTCAACATTGGTGTGTCACCTTCGTTAGGGGAAACAGATTAACCCCCAGTCCAAAATCAGACATAGGGGTTTTAACCCGCGTTTAGGGGTATTTAATGTTAACCACAGCAAGCCAGGCATAAGGGTGTGACCCCGTGGGGGGCTATCAGATGCTAAACCCCAGTCAAGCCCGGCATTAAGTGGGGTGACCCCGTGGAGGGTATCAATGTTTAAAACCACAGTCAAGCCAGGTTTGAGTTGTACCGCGTGGGGGTATCAGATGTTAAGCCACAGTCAAGCCAGACATAGGTTGGAAACCCCGGGGGGGGCTATGGATTTTAAACCACAGTCAAGCCAAATAATGTTGATCTGGTGGAGGCTATCAGTGTTAAGCCACGGCCCAAAGACATAGAGTTGGAAAACCCCGTGGGGGGCTATTAAGAAAGAAAATCCCAAGCCAGACAAAGTTTGTACCTGCTGGGGGGGCTATCAATGTTTTAAAACCCCATCAAGCCAGGGATATATGTGTGGGCCGCGGGAGGGGTACAATTTAAGCCACATTTAAGCCCGGCATAGAGTGGGTGACCCGCGTGGAGGGTGTCAGTTTTTAAACCACATCCCAAACCAGCAATTGGGGCCTGCGTGGGGGGCTAAACGATTTAAAAACCCCCAAAACAAACCAGGCATAGATGTTGCCTCGTGGAGGGGTGTCAATGTTAAGCCCCACAAGTAGACTAATGTTGACCCCGGTGGAGGGTATCAGATGTTAAACCACAGGCAAGCCCCTTTTGGGGTTTTGATTGCTTAGGGCTTTAATGTTAAGCCCAGTCAAGCAACATAGGTTGTCACCCCCGTTGAGGGCTACGATTTAACCAAAAAGTCAAGTCAGAATAGGGGTGTGTACCTTCGTTTAGGGGTAAAAATTTAACAAAAGTCCAAACCAAGGGATAGAGGGTGTGACCTGCGTGGGGGGCAAACAGGGTGCTAAAAACCAAAATCAACCAGGCAAAGTGCGTGAAACCCCGTTTGGGGGGCTATCAGATGTTAAGCCCCAGTAAACCAGGGATAGAGTGTGTGGGCCTGGGGTGGAGGGGTATCAGATTTTTAAGCCAAAGTCAACCGACATTTAATGTTGGGCCCGGTGGGGGGCTATCAGATTTTTAACCACAGTCAAGCCCGACAAAGGGGTTTTGATCTGCGTGGGGGGCATCAGATGTTAAACCCAGTCAAGCCAGACATTTAATTGTGACCCTGCGTGGGCTATTAAGGGAAAAAATTCCAAACCAGACATTTTGTCCCCGCTGGAGGGCTATCAATGTTAAGCCCCCGTCCAAGGGCCCAAAATTTGAGTGTGGACCTTTCGTGGGGGCTATAAATGTTAAGCCCAGTCAAGCCAAACATAATGTTGACCCGCTGGAGGGTTCTTTGTTAAGCCCCAGAAGCCAACGTTTAAAATGTGTGGGCCTGCGTGGGGGGCTTTAGATGTTAAGGCCCCATCCAAAGCCCGGCATAGAGTGTTTTATCTGCGTGGGGGGCTTTCAAAATTTAAACCACAGTCCAAACCACACAAAAAATTTGGGCCTGCGTTGTTGGGGGTACGGGGTTTAAGCCACAGTCAAGCCAACATAAGTGTTGAAACCGCGTAGGGGCCTTTCAATTTTTTCCACAGTCAAGTAAAACATATAGTGTGACCGCGTTGAGGGGTATCAAAAGTTAAGCCCCCAACAAACCCGAAATGGTTTTGTGACCCCGTGGAGGGCCCATTAGATGGTAACCCCCAGTCAAGCCAGACATAAGTTGTGACCTCGTGGGGGGCTATCCCGTGTTAAGCCAAGTCAAAACAGACATAGAGTGTTTTGACCCCGCGTGGAGGGGTATCAATGTTTGCCCCAGTCAAGCCAGATTATGTTGCCTGCTTTGGGGGCTGTCAAAGTTAAGCCACATCAAGCCAGGGATAGAGGGGTTACCTGCGTGGAGGGGGTCGAGCCCTTTAAACCCCATCAAGCCAGGGATAAGTGTGTGACCTGCTGGAGGGCTTCACGTTAAGCCACGTCAAGCCCGGTAGAGTGTGTGACCCGGGGTGGAGGGCCCATAGTTGGTTTTAACCCCAGTCAAGCCAGAATAATTGTAACCCGCTGGAGGGGTATCAGATTTTAAGCACAGTCAAACCGGCCCTAGAGTGTTTTTCTCGTGGAGGGCCCCAAACAATTTAAGCCACGTCCCCCCAGACAAGAGGTTTTTTGACCCGCGTGGAGGGGGTCAGATGTTTAAACCAAAATTTAAGCCCCGACAAAAAGTTTGGGGACCTGGGGTTGAGGGGGTATCAAGGGTTTAAACCCATTAAACCCAAATTTGAGTGTGTACCCGCGTTGAGGGGTAAACAGATGTTAAGCCAAATCAAGTTTCCCCAAATTTGGGGTTTGTACCTGCGTTGAGGCTATCAATTTTTAAGCCACAGGGCAAGCCAGGGATAGAGTTTTTGTGACCCGCTTGGGGGGCTAACAGATGCTAAAAACCCCAGTCAAACCAGGACAGAGTTGTGACCTGCGTGGAGGGCTATCAATGTTAAACCCCCAGTCAAACCAGGGATAGATGTTACCCCTAAGGGCTATTTAATTTAGCCCCAGTTTAAGCCCCGACATAGAGTGTGTTTACCTCGGGGGGCTACAATGGTAAACCCCTAAGCCAACATAAGGTGTTACCTGGTAAGGGTATCAAAAAGTTTAGCCAATCAAAACCAGGCCCTAAGTGGGTGAAACCCCTTGGGGGGCATCAGATGGGAAACCCCCAGGGCCCAAACCAAAATATTTGTGACCTGCGTGGGGGGCTTTTTAAAGTTAAGCCACATCAAGCCAGAATTTGATGGTGGGCCTGCGGGGGGTTAATTTTAAAAATAAAAAATTTTTTTAATTGGGGGGGGGGGGGGGGTGTGGGGGGGGGGGGGGGGGGGGGGGGGGGGGGGGGTTGGGGTTTTTGGGGGGGGGGGGGGGGGGCTAAAAAATTTAAAAAAATAAAAAAAAAAGGGGGGGGGGGTAACAATGTTAAACCCAGTCAAGCCCAAAATAGTGTTGGGCCCGCGGAGGGCAAACAATGTTAAGGCCCCAAAGGCCCGCCCAAATTTGCCCCGCGTGGGGCTACGATGGTTTAACCCAGTCAACCAGGAAAAGGTTTTGACCTGGTGGGGGGTATCAAGTTTTGCAAAAATCAACCAACATAATGTGTACCCGCGGGAGGGCTAAACAATGTTAAGCCACAGTCCCAAACCAAATTTGTGGCCTGCTGGAGGGGTATCAAATTTTTTAAGCCACAGTCAAGCCAACATTAGTGTGGCCTGCGTGGAGGCTATCAGTGTTAAGCCCCAGGGCAAGCCGGCATAGATTTTGTGCCTCGGGGGGGGTATCCCTGGGAAGCCACATCAAGCCCCGACTGTGTGTGCCTGTGTGGGGGGCTATCAGATTTAAGCCACCCACAACCAGATAGAGTGTGTGACCTGCGTGGGGGGCTATCAAATGTTAAGCCACAAAATCAACCAGCATAATGTGGCCCGCGGAGGGCTAATTTAGAAAAAAAGTTTAAACCCAGTCAAGGCCCCGGAAAAGAGTGTTGGGCCTGCCCTGGAAGGGGTATCAGAAGTTAACCCACATCAAGCCAAAAATAGGGTGTGACCTCTTAGGGGTATCAGATGGTTTAAACCACAGTCAAGCCCGACATATTTGTGAACCCGTGTGGGGGGCTATCTTTTTAACCACCCTTTAAGCCGATAATGGTTTTGCCTCGTGGGGGCTTCAAAGTTAACCACATTTTAAACCCAATTTAGAAGTGTGGGTGAAACCCCGTTGGAGGGTTCGGGTGTTAAGCCACATCAAGCCAGCATTGATGTGTGCCCCGCGTGGGGGGCTTAAAACAGAAGTTAATCCACAGTCAAGCCAGGGATAAGGGGGTTGACCTGCGTGGAGGGCTATCAATTTTAACCACAGTCAAACCCGAAAAAAGGGGTGTGACCTGGTGGGGGGCTATCAATGTTAAGCCCCAGTCAACCAACATAATGTTTCCTGCGGGGGGGCTAACAGATGTTAAAACCCAGCAAGCCAAACATAAGGGGTGGCCCGCGTTTGGAAGGGGTATTAGATTTAAGCCACATCAAGCCCGACATAGGTGGTGACCCGCGGGGAGGGGTTCAATGTTAAACCCCAGTCCCAAACCAGGCCCTAGAGTGTGTGACCTCGGGGGCTATCAATTTTTAAACCCAACAACAAGCCAGACAAAAAGTGTGTGAACCCGCGTGGGGGGCTATCAAAAGTTTAAACCCCATCAAGGGGCCCGGCATATGTGCCCGCGTGGGGGGGCCAATTAGATGTTAACCCCAGTCCGCCAGACATAATGTGGCCCGCGTGGACTATTAGATGGTTTTAAACCACAGTCAAGGCCCAAAATAGATGGTTTACCTCGTGGGGGCTTCAGAGTTAAAAAAACGGGCAAGCCAACATAGAGTTGTGACCGCGTGGGGGCTATCCGAGTTAACCCCCATTTAAAACCAAATGATTTAACCTTTTCTAAAGGGGTTTCCTGTTTTTTGTATTATCTTTTTTGTAAACCCCTGGAGCAAATTGGGTTTTCCAAATTAAGCCAAAACAAATTTAACCGCCGTGGGGGAAAAGGGTTTGCCCCCAACCAAGGGGTTTAAAAGGGGTTACCTGGGGGGCTTCAATTTTTGGGCCCCAAATTTAAAACCCAGAATAATGGTGGTGGAAAACCTGCCCGGAAACCCCCTTCCCGATGGGGTTCCCCCAACATTCAAGCCCGTAGCACCAACCCTGTCAAAACCCAGCTAAAATTTCCCCATTTTTTGTCCTTAATTATTTTAATATATATTTTTAAATTAAAAATTAACCATTTAAATTAAATTTAAATTATATTTGTTTTTGTGGGTGAAAAATTTTTAAACCCCAAAATTTTAAAATTTGGCTTTAACAAACCTGGGAATTTTTTTTTGGGTTTCCCCCTTTGCCATCACAGTGGGGGAAAACCCCTAAATAAAAGGTTAAAAATTTTCCCCCCCCAAATTTTCCCCAATATAAAAATATATAATTTTTATTTTATATATATATTATAAATAATATATAAAAAATATAATATATATATAATATATAAAATTTTAAAAAAATAATTTTTTTTGGTTTTTTTAAAAAAAGGTTATTTAAAAGGGGTTAAGTTAATTTATGCAAACTGGGAAAAATTTTAGGGGGAAAAAGGGTTTTTAAAGGGGGAAAGGGGTTTTTTAAAAAGTTCCTGTGGGTTTGGTTTTAAATTTTTTCTAAATAAAAATTTTTAATATATATAAAATTTAATTTTTAAATAAAAAATTTAAATTTTTAAAAATTTTGGGAAAAGAATAAAATTTTTAATTAAGAAAGGATAAAAAATAAAGGGATGGAAAAGGATTATAAGAAAAGGTTGTTATGATTGGGGGAAAAAGGAAAGGGGATTTTTGGGGGAGTTTTGGGGAAATGTTATGGGAAAATTTATTTTAGAACCCAAAAGGGGAAGGGAATGGGTTTAAAGGGGAAAAGCGGCAAAAATGTTGGAGGAAATATATAAATTAGGGTAAAGGGGGGAAATAAAAAAAAGGGAGCCCTTTGAATTGATTTTAGGGGGGGGAAAGGGGGGTTTAAAAAAATTAAAATTTCAAAAATTTTTAAAGGGGGATTAATAAATTAAAGGTATGATACAGCATATATGAAAGTAGTTTGTTAGATTATGTATTGGTGGATAAAAGATTGATGGGTTAGGCTCCAGGATGTACATGTTTATAGAGGGGCAACTGATATATCGGATAATTATTTAGTTGTAGCTACAGTTAGAGTAAGAGGTAGATGGGATAAAGAGGAAAATGGCAACAATAAGTAAGAGTGAGGTGAAAGTATATAAACTGTGGGAGGAGTAAGTTCGGGTGAGATATAAACAACTATTGGCAGAAGGTGGGCTGGTGCAAGTGTGAGTAGTGGGGAGGGATGGGGGTTGAAGAGGGTTGGAATAGTTTTAAAAATGCAGTATTAGAATGTAGGGCAGAAGTCTGTGGTTAACCATACCCCCGGCCGGGATTGAACCCGCGGTCATAGAGTCTCAAAACTCCAGCCCGTCGCGTTAGCCACTAGACCAGCTAGCCACAATAAGATTCATCCAACTAGGTATATTTCTACACCATAGGAAGGTTAGCACAGGCACCTGTGACCACAAATGCAAGTTTTTACAGACGAATCTCCAGCTAGCGTGGCCGTGACGAACTCTAGCTCAAGTCCCTTCACTGCCGTCAACATGACTCAAGAAATCGTAATGACACGATTGCAAACAAACCATACCCCTGGCCGGGATTGAACCCGCGGTCATAGAGTCTCAAAACTCCAGCCCGTCGCGTTAGCCACTAGACCAGCTAGCCACAATAAGATTCATCCAACTAGGTATATTTCTACACCATAGGAAAGTTAGCACAGGCACCTCTGTGACCACAAATGCAAGTTTTTACAGACTTGAGCTAGAGTTCGTCAGGGCCACGCTAGCTGGAGATTCGTCTGTAAAAACTTGCATTTGTGGTCACAGAGGTGCCTGTGTTAACCTTCCTATGGTGTAGAAATATACCTAGTTGGATGAATCTTATTGTGGCTAGCTGGTCTAGTGGCTAACGCGACGGGCTGGAGTTTTGAGACTCTATGGCCGCGGGTTCAATCCCGGCCGGGGGTATGGTTTGTTTGCAATCGTGTCATTACGATTTCTTGAGTCTGTGGTTATAGGAGGGTGGGGGCAGGAGGAACGAGGAGTGATTGGTGGAATGATGAAGTTAAGGGTGTGATAAAAGAGAAAAAGTTAGCTTATGGGAGGTTTTTACAAAGCAGAAGTGTTATAAGAAGAGTAGAGTATATGGAGAGTAAAAGAAAGGTGAAGAGAGTGGTGAGAGAGTGTAAAAGGAGAGCAGATGATAGAGTGGGAGTGGCACTGTCAAGAAATTTTAATGAATATAAGAAATATTTTGGAGTGACTTAATCAAGTTAAGAAAGCCTAGAGAATGAATGGATTTGTCAGTTAAAAACAGAGTAGGGGAGTTAGTAGATGGGGAGATGTAGGTTTTGGGTAGATGGCGAGAATATTTGAGAAAACTTTTAAATGCCGACCGAGAAAGGGAAGCGGTAATTTCATGCACTGGCAGGGAGGTATATATCTTTTAGGAGTGAAGGAAGAACAGGATTGTGAGTGTTGGGGAGGTGCAGTGAGGCTTACGTAGAATGAAATGAGGGGTAAAGCAGATGGAATGACGGGATCATGACAGAAATGTTAAAAGCAGGGGGATATAGTGTTGGAAGTGGTTGGTATTTTTGTTTAATAAATGTATGAAAGAGGGGAAGGTACCTAGGGTATTGGCAGGCTGTATAAGTCCCTTTATATAAAGGGAAGGGGGACAAAAGAGGTTGTAAAAATTACTAGAGGAATAAGTTTCCTGAGTATACCAGGAAAAGTGTAAGGTAAGGGTTATATTGAAAGGAATTAGAGGTAAGACAGACGTAGGGATTGTCGGATAAGCAAGGAGGTTTTCAGAAGTGGTAGGGGATGTGTAGATCAAAGTGGTTTACTTGAAGCAGATATGTGAACAGTATTTAGATAAAAGGTAGGGAAGTTTTTATTGCATTTATGGATTTTAGAAAGGCATATGATAGAGTGGATAGGGGAGCAATGTGGCAGATGTTGGCAAAGTATATGAATAGGTGTGGTAAGTTACTAAATGCTTGTTTTGTTAAAGAGTTTTCCATGTGGATAGTGAGCTCAGTTTAGTGTGCGTAAGAAGAGAGGGAGATACTTCCGGTTAAATGTAGGTCTTAGGGTATGTGTAATGTCTCAGGTTGTTTAATATATTATAGATGGGGTTGTAAAAGAAGTTTATGCTAGGGTGTTCGCGAGAGGGGTGGGATTATAATTATGGGGATCAAAATACAAAATGGGAATTGACACGTTGTTTTTGCTGATGATACTGTGCTTTGCGGTGAAGATTCTAAAGAAAAGTGCAAAGGTTTAGTGGATGAGTTTGGGAATGTGTGTAAAGGTAGAAGTTGAAAGAGGAACATAGAAAAGAGTAGGTGATGAGTGTATCAAAATGATTTAGATAAAGAAAATTGGATATCAAAATTAGGGAGAGGGGGGGGCAGTATGGAAGAAGTGAATGTTTTCAGATACTTGGGAGTTGACGTGTCAGGCGGCATGGAATTTATGAAGGATGAGGTTAATCATAGAATTGATGAGGTAAAAAAAAGGTGGAGTGGTGCGTTGAGGTATATGATGGAAACAAAAAAAACGTTATCTATGAGGCAAAGAAGGGAATATGTGAATAGGATATTAGTACAACATCTTATATGGGCGTGAAGCTTGGGTGGTAAACAGCAGCGAGGAGAGGTTGGAGGCAGTTGGAAGATGTCCTGTCTAGGGCAATGTGTGGTGTAAATATTATTACAGAAAATTCGGAGTGTGGCAAATTAAGAGAAGGTGTGGAGTTAAAAAAAGTATTAGTCAGAGGGCTGAAAAGAGGGTTTGTTGAGGGGGGGTTGGTCATTTAGAGAGAATAGATCAAAGGTAGAATGGCATGGAAAAGCGTATATAAATCTGTAGTGGAAGGAAGGCGGGGTAGGGGTCGTCCTCGGAAAAGGTTGGGAAGGACAGGGGTAAGGGAGGTTTGTGGGCGAGGGGGCTTTGGACTTCCAGAAGGCGTGCATGAGCGTGTTTAGATAGGAGGTGAATGGGACGAATGGTATATGGCCCCCTTAGGACCTGACGATCTGTTGGAGTGTGAGAGGGTAATTATTTAGTGAAGGGATTCAAGCGGGAAACCGGTTATTTTTATATAGCCGGACTGAGTCCTGGATAGGAAGTACATGCTGCACTCTAAAGAGGAGTGGGGTTTGGGATCTATTGGCAGTTTGGAGGGCATATGTTGTGTATCTTTATACGTATATGTTTTCTAAACTGTTGTGTTCCGGAACACCTCATGTAAAAAACATGAGATTTGTGTGAGTGAGGTGAAAGTGTGAATGATGAAAGTATTTTCGTTTTGGAGATTTTTTCTTTTTTATTTGGGTCACCCTGCCTCCGGGGAGAGGGCCACTTGTAATATAAATATAATTATATAATAAATTTTATATAATATATATTAATAATAATATATATTTTTAATATATTATATAATAATAATAATAAACACCTGATCCGGGAAAAAGGAGACTCGAACCCTGAACCTTAGGACAAGGTACGCAGTCCCCTTTACCAATCTACCCCCCCACTGGCCCAATACCTTGCGTGTAACATCCCCCTACATTTTTGATCCAAGGCACCACTTTCGGGGAGAAGGTTTTACACTTTCATTCATCCCCTGCATGCAAGCCTTACTAAGATTTGAACAAGCAAGGAATCCAAGAGCAGGCGAAATATGCACAAAAAAACAGTGTTTGGTATTTTTCGCATGCCTCGCGAATTCCTTGCATATAATATTATATATTTATAATATATATATATAATATTATAATATAAAAATATATTTATTTTTTTAAAATATATATATATTATGCAAAACATCACAGTAAACAGGTGTTTTTAAATTGCAAAACAACCACGGGAAGAGTAGTGAAATTCCTACGCTTTCGTGACTACTCACGTTTCAAGGAACTATGAAAGTTACATCAAAGGAAGGAAATTTAAAGGGCTTAGACCACACCTCACAGTCAACCCTACAAACAAAAAACCCCTGCCGGGACAATACCGGACTCAAAGAAAAGAGGAAACTGCAGTATCCCTGGTCCAACTAGACGGTTCTCCACGAAAACCCCTATAAAATTATTCTCCCAAAAAAAAGGGTTTATTTTTTGCCCAAAGTATTTTTAATTTAAACCCAAATTTTTTAATTATAAATAATCAATTTATAAAAACCTAAGGAAAATTCATTTTATTTTCAAAACTGTTTTTTTAGAAACAAGATTCAATTTATTTCTGTCGACCATGGACTTGCTTGATCAACTTTTTTTTAACTTTTTGAAATAAATTTGGGAGGGTTAAAAATTTTCCACATGAAAAAATAGGCTTTGGAATCTTGCCATTCTAATGTATATTTATGTTGTTTTAATCTAAGTTGGGTTTTTAAGTTGACCGTAATAAACTTTATCGCAAATTTTCAAGGAATCTTATAGACAACCCTCAGCATTTTGGGGGAATTCTTTAAAAAAGTTTTTTTTTTGTATCAAATTTTTAAATGCAATTTTAAAATATTAAAAGTTTAAGAAGAAAGGCATATCAACCAATTTTTTCATGGTAAGGGAGAACCAACATATTTTAGTTGAAAAAGGTGGTTGCCCCTTTTTGGGTTGTAAAATGTATTTCTAAAATTTTAAATGTTTTAAAATTTTCATTTTGGGTATTTCAGATCAATGGCTATTTTAAAATTTTGGATTTTCTTCATCTATGAACCTGGACTACAAAATTCGTAAACTCCAAAAACATTGATAGAAAAAAGACTTTAACTTTATCTTGTGGAAGAATAATAGTTACATAGGAACATTATTTTAGGTTTTCTGTAAATTTTAAATTGAATTCTTATTAATCTTAATAATTAAAACATCTAGAAAAAGGCAAAGGTTATTTTTCCCAAAAATCAACTAAAGTTTTTGAATGGGCTAAAGGGTATTAATTTCCAAAGAAATGGGTATACTACATTTTGGGCTAAGACAAACAATCATCAACAATCTAACCATTTGCTCATTAGGGGGGATTGTGTTTAAAAATTCATAATCTTATGAACCCTTAAATATAAAAAAAATTTTCGCCTTACCCAAAACAGATAAAAATAATGCAATTTAATTATGAAAGAAAATGATTACAGAAAAAGAATAATCTCTTAAAATCTGAAATATTCTAAAATTAGAAAGAATCCCTTAGAAACCCTTAACAGCAATTTTTTAAAAAAGCAATAAAATTCCAAAAAAAAAGATGAATTAATTAAACAATTTACTTCCATAATCCCTCTTTTCCCCACATTAGGGGGCAAATAAAAAAAACACAAACCAGGGAAACCAATCAAACCAATTTTTTCTCCATAGGGTCAGTTTCTTAAAATTTTCCAAAGGTTTTCATACTTTTTAAAATCATTTGTTGGTAAATTTCTAACTTCAATGTTAAAAACAACAAGATTTAGTTGAAAATTAAAACCCTTGACTGACTTAAATGATTTTAACATGGTTTTTTTGATGTTTCTCCTTTTTTACGAAAGTTCCTGTTGATGATTTATTAATTTCTTATCTAAGAACTGTTAATTTTGATTTCAATTGCCAGTTCCTACCACATTAAACTTATTAAACTTTGCATTGTTGTCCCAAATTTGTTTAATGATAAGTTTTACATAGAAGTTTTGGGATGGCATGGGGAAAACCTCTTTACTTGTTCTTATAACCTATACATGGAATTTTTTGAAACAAGTTGCTTAACACAATCCCCCCTAAAAACTTTAAAAGGTTCAGATATGTTGAGTTAGTTTTGTTTAGCCCAAAAATGTAGATTAAAACCCCTTTTTTTAAAAATTTGTTTTCTTTTTTTTCTTTTTTTTTCTTCCCTTTTTAATTTTTTTTTTTTTTTGAATTTTTTAAAAAAAAAAAAAAATTTTTTTTTAATTTTTTTGAAAAATTTTTTTTTCCCCCAAAAAAATTAAAGCCCATTTTCTTAATTTTTTGAGAGTTTAAAAATTTAGTCCAGAGTTAAGATGAAAAATTAAAAAATTTTTGAAATACCAATAAACCTGAAATACCCAGAAATTAATTGATAAATCATTTAAATTCTAAAAATTTTTTAAAAACCCCAAAAAGGGGAAACCCCTTTTTTTAACTAAAAAAATATTTTGGTTCTCCTTTTCCATGAAAAACTTGGGTTTATATGCCTTCTCTTTTTAAGACTTTTTAAAATTAAATTTATTTTAAAAAACTTGATACAGTAAAAAAAATTTTGAAAAGAATTCCCCCCAAAATGCGACGGTTGTGTCTAAAGATTCCTTTTAAAATTGCGATAAAATTATTACGGTCAAACTGGAAAAAAGTCTCAAAACTTAGTTTAAAAAACAACAAAAATATACATTAGAACTGGAAAGATCCAAGCCTTTTACATGTGAGAGATTTTAAAACCCTCCAATTGATTTTCAAAAAGTTGGAAAAGTTGTACAGCAAATCCCTGGTCCACAGAAAATTTAATTTTTAAACTTGTTTTCATAAAAAAATTTGAAAAAAATGTGAATATTTCCTTGGTTTATATAAAATTTAAATTTATTTATAATTAAAAAAAATTTTTTAGTTTAATAATCTTGGACAAATAATAAAACCCTTTTTTCTTGGGTAAAAAATAATTTTTATGGGTTGTCGGGGGACCCCGTTAGTTGGACCAGCGGACCTATGCAGTGTTCCTCTTTTTTTATATCCCGGGATTGTCCCGCGTAGGTGTTTTCTTTGTTGTGGGGTTGACTGTGAGGTGTGGGCTAAGCCCTTTAATTGCCTTCTTTTTATGTATTTCTTTCATAGTTCCTTGACAAAGTGGTATCACGAAAAGGGTTGGAAATTTTACTACTCTTTCACAGTGGTTTTTTTGCATAATTATATATATATATTATATATATAATTAATATTATATATAATTTTTATATAAATATTATTTTTTATATTATAAAAAGAATGACTCGCAAATGACCGGGGTTGGGGTTACACCTAGCTTCAAAAAAATTTTCAATCACAACGCTACCCCCGTATCTTCGGATCAACATATTTGGGCGGGGGGAATTGGTCATCCCCCGAGTGTACCCCCTTCCTTCCTCACAACAAACTTGTGTCAACCCCAGGGACCTCACTCTCCTTCCTCACAAAAAACTTGTGTCATCCCCAGAGTGATCCCTCACCCCCTTCCTCACAAAAAATTGGTCATCGTTTTTTCTCAATTTTATATCTGTGTTCTCGTCCTTATTTCCCTTGTCCGAAGGTATATTGTTCAAAGTGCACAAGTTTATTCATTAAAAAAACGGGAGTATTTTAAAACTGGTATGCCGGGGTATATCTGGAGAGGAATTTTGGGGTCAAAGCCCCCGGG
>NC_069412.1:46183812-46288399 GCF_026875155.1 Cherax quadricarinatus
AAAAGGGGGGCAACATGGGGAACTTTATTAAGAAAACATTTCCCACACATGGCTTCATCAATACAATACAAAAGCAGAAACGTTTCCCCACTGTGTAGCGGTGTAAACTTTACAGTCCCGTCTTGTAGTCGAGAGCGTAATTCTCTGCAGTACATTACATTACTGTGAGGGGCAGTTGTGTAGAGCAACACATATGGTCAGCTTGCGTAGCCAGGCCTGCTGAACTTGTCATCCGACTGTTCATCAACTGGCTGTGTTTTTTGGTATGCGTCTGTTGATTGGTTCTCTTAGGGTGAGGTCGCTGAATGTCCGTTACCATGGTGGAAGCAGTCAGTAGTGGCGTCTCACTGGGGGGTTTAGGAGTCTTCTCGACACTCGTAGGAGGTGGTGTCGGTGGAGCAGCTGGGGTCGAACTTTTCGGGTGGTAAGACAATAACGCTGTTAAAAATTAAGCTTAAAGTATTTTCAGTAGAAGGTGGACAATCCGGGAATGTGAAACTAGGCATGTTGTTTACCTGGAGTTTACTGGAAAGAGTTCCGGGGGTAATCGCCAACGCGGCCCGGGCCTGTGACCAGGCCTCCTGGTGGATCAGAGACTGATCAACCGGTGTTACTGCTGGCTGCACGCAATCCAACGTACGACCCACATCCGGCGGTCAGGACCGACTTTAGGGTGCTTGTCCAGTGCCTACGAAGCAGCCAGGGGTTATGGTAATCCCCCTTATGTATACGGGGGCGTTGAACAGCTGGGGGCCCCTGACACTTATTGTATTGTCTCTTAACGACTAGTGACACCCCTGCTTTTTCATTGGGGATGTTGCATCGTCTGCCGATCTTTTTGCTTTCGTTGTGAGTGATTTTCGTGGGGCAAGTTCGGTGCTAGCCCCTCTAGGATTTTCCAGGTGTATATAATCAGTATCTCTCCCGCCTGCGTTCCAGGAGAAACAGATTCAGGACTTCAAGCGCTCCCAGAAAATGAGGTGTTTTATCTCCGTTATGCGCGCCTTAAAGGGTTTTTCTGTACATTTTCTGGGTCAGCAATTTCACCTGCTTGAAAGGTGCTGTTAGTGGCAGCAATATTCCAGCCTAGATAGAACAAGTGACCTGAAGAGTGTCATCATGGGCTTGGCATCTCTAGTTTTAAGGTTCTCATTATCCATCCTGTCATTTTCTAGCAGATGCAATTGATACAGGTCTTTGACGTTGGTTTTTCGCTCTATTTTGTGGAAGGAATTTTTGTACTCGATGAAGTTTAATTTCCTCATTTTTTACCATATCGGAGTAATTGAAATTTCTCATCGTTGAACTTCACACGTTTTCTGCAGCCCACTGAAGATTTGGTTGATGTCCGCCTGGAGCCTTGCGGGTTCTGCAATGGAAGGCACTGTCAATGCAGATTAGGGTGTCATCTGCAAAGGAAGACACGAGCTGTGGCTGACATTCTTGTCTATGTCCAGATACGAGGATGAGAAACAAGATGGGAGCGAGTACTGTGCCTTGTGGAACAGAGCTTTTCACCGTACCCTCCTCAGACTTTACTCTGTTGACTACTACTCTTTGTGACTCACGAAATCGTAATGAAAACGATTGCAAACAAAGTTGTACGAATCTTATTGTGGCTAGCTGGTCCAGTGGCTAACGCGACAGTCTGGAGTTTCGAGACTCTCTGATCGCGGTTCCATCCCCGCCCATGGTATGGTTTGTTTACACTTTTTTGTTATGTTTGTTAGGAAATTAAATAGACCCATCTACAAATTTTTCCTGTTATTCCTTTAGCACGCATTTTGTGCGCTATTACGCCATGGTCACACTTGTCGAAGGCTTTGAAAAATCTGTATATATTACATCTGCATTCTTTTTGTCTTCTAGTGCATCTGGGACCTTGTCGTAGTGATCCATAGTTGAGACAAACAGGGGCGACCTACTCTAAACCCATGTTTTCCTGGTTTTGTAATGATGGGTATCTAGATGGGTGGCGATCTGCCTTCTTAGACCCCTTTTAAAGATTTTAATGATATGGGATGTTAGTGCTATCGGTCTGTAGTTCTTTGCTATTGCCTTTTTTCTGCCCCATTGTGGAGTGGGGCTATGTCTGTTGTTTTTTAGTAACTGTGGGACCACCCCCGTGTCCATGCTCCTCTCCATAGGATGTTAAAAGCATGTGATAGGGGCTTCTTGCAGTTCTTGATGAACACGGAGTTCCATGAGTCTGGCCCTGTGGCAGAGTGCATGGGCATGTCCCTTTATCGCCTGTTCAAATTTATTTTGTGTCAGGATAACATCGATATGCTTGTGTTTACCAAATTCTGTGGCTCTCTCATAAAAAAATTAATTTAGATCTTGGGCTCTCGTCTGGTAGGGCTTGCTAAAAATGAGTCGTATTGTGACTGAGTAGCTCACTCATTTTCCCTTTCTGTCATCTGTGTAGGACCCATCTTATTTAAGTAAAGGGGGCCCCAAAACTGGATGTTGTTCTCGACTTTGATTTGGCATAAGAAAAAAAATACCTTGGGTTTCTTTCGATTTCATTTTTGGCTTTTAGTTCTTCCCGCGATTCCTGACTCCTATAAATTCCCCTTTTGCTTAAGTTCGACGTTTGCTATTTCTCTGACCAGTGACTCCCTACCCATTTCAGATATATTGGCCTCTTTTAGCCGCTCTGTTATCCTTTTCCGTCGCCTGTAAAGGGAGCGCCTGTCTCTTTCCATTTTACATCTACTCCTCCTTTTCTTAAAAGGGAAAAAGCCTTGAGCAATACATCGAGTGCCACCGAGTTAATCTGTTTCTAGGGGATAAGTTGGTGTCGTGTTGCTTAGTCTATCTTCCCAGCTTATATCATTTTGGACTTGGTTTACTTGGTCCCACTTTATGTTCTTATTATTAAAGTTGAATTTGGTGAAGGCTCCCTTGTGACTAATTTCATTTTGTCTGTCTGGGGCTCCGCGCATACATGTCTGAGCCTCGATTATGTAGTGATCTGAGTATATTGTTTTTGATATGGTGACATTTCGTATCAGATCATCATTGTTGGTGAGAGGTCTAGTGTATTCTCCCCAAACTAGTAGACTCTATTATTTGCTGGTTAAGTTTTAATTTTGTGCAGAGATTTAAAAGCTCGTGTGTGTGAGAGTTCTCGTCAGAGCTGCCTCCTGGTGTTATCACTGCAACAACATTATTTGCTATATTTCTCCATTTTTAGGTGCCTTAAGTTGAAATCCCCCCGCAGCAAGATATTGGTTGATGACTGTGTTGAAGGATCCTGGTTTCGCCATATTTTGCATGTGGCATACATCATGCAGTAGTGGATTTTTTTGGGTTCACCGTCTGTATGAGAGGTAGGACATTGCTGGTGAAGGATAAAGAGTGCGTCGTCTTAAGTATTTAGTGTGTCAGCTTGCAGTTTCGTGATTACACCATATGGGTTTGGGGCCTTGTAGTTGTTTCCTGTTTTTCTCCCCGGGGTTTTTCTTGAGTACCCCCCTTCTTGTCGGACACTTGGGAGCTAGGGTGTGGTGCTCATTCTTGCATTCAGGCATTTTGGCAGTGTATGGAGGTACAGGTCTCGAAATCATGTCCTTGACTGTCGCAGACTGTCGCAGGTCGAGCAGAATTTTTTATTCCTTGGTAGGGCAATCCTTGTGGTATGCAAGTAAAAGTAGCAACTGTAACTTTGCGTGATGTGGTGGAATCTCTCGGCTTCAGTGAATTTTTGGGTTGATGTGGAAGTAGTGGAATGCCATTCCATCAGCGAGAGCTTGGGTAGCCATGTTGACAGTGAAAAGTAATTTTAAGAATAGAAGAAGCGTTGGAGATCTTGGTGACATATTCCACAATAGCCCAGGGGTTCTGGTCTTCTATTGATTTCTTGATGTCTTTGACGGGTTGGGTAGTGATGAGTTTGTCCAGTCGATTGAAGAACACAGTTCTCTTGGTCCTCAAACCTGGGGAAGATGCGATTTGAAACTGTCATGCAGCACGGGTGGTTGTAGCTGTAGTCATGATCAGTTTTTCAGCCTATTTGTCGTCTGTGCAGCGATAGAATTACATTGAATTTAACCGGCAAGCTGCCGCTAACAACAGCTGCAAGAGCTAGTTTGGACGAATCACTTACTATCCCACTTCTCAGCTTGATTTTCACACGATGAGTAATGCATCGTGGAAGATCATAGACGATGATAAATGCAGAAGCAAAAGTTTCCCTCCACAAAGGGGATCGTAGGGATATGATGTGAGTGGTGGGCAGATTGCATTTTCTTGGACTGTAAAAAGGCTTTTGACACAATTCCACACAAGAGATTAATGTAAAAATTAGAGGACCAGGCAGGTATAACAGGGAAGACATTGCAATGGATTAAAGAATACCTGACAGGAAGACATCAGCAAGTCATGGTATGTGATGAGGTGTCAGAGTGGGCGCCTGTGACGAGCGGGGTTCCACATGGGTCAGTCCTAGGACCGGTGCTGTTTCTGGTATACGTGAATGTGAAGGCTTACTGAGCTCTGTAACAACTTCAGACAGTATTACCAAGGCTGGCTCCTCCTCAGGAAAATTAATGAATAGAAAATGAAATAATAATTCACAAAGATAAACACTTTATTATTTATTAAAGTAAACATAAAACCAAAGAATATGAAAGGTATATCCTATTTGAAAGAAAAATGAAAAATTAAATGAATAAAATAACATTTGAACTCAACGCTAATATATATAGGGGTGTCTGGTGTTGGTGACACTGAGTGTTGTTGAAATCGTAGCAGTTGCTGATGATGGGGTGGGGGGTCGCAGGTGTTGGACAACCCACCGGTTCGTTCTTCACAGTATAGCCGTGAGTATTCTATCCCGATGACAGGAAAGCAGGTTCTTTACTGGTGCAATGATGAGGGGTTACGTCCTGCAATTTCATATAGGTGCACAGGTAATTAAAGCCAAAAAGGGGAAGTCTCAGGACGTTAGTCCATCTCCATCAATTCTACTCGTTGATTGGCAGGTGACCCTCTCTGTCATCCAAGCTGGAAAGATAAACAGGTTACCCACTGCTTAAGAAATCACTCTCCATGATAAGTACAATACCTAAAAGATGTGGTGATTATTACAACAGTCAACCTAGAGCAAGACTGAAAGGACTAAGTTTATTATTGGCCAAAAGTGAAGCTTTCAACCAATAAATCCACTAGAATACAAGGCAGGCATGTACTTACAGTAGTGCTGGGAGCTGTGAGTCTAGTGATTACTGTTTGGACCGGAGCCCCACACGTCACCTTCCGGGGGGGGGGAAGAAGGAGGGGAAGGGATAGTGGGAGCTAGACTGACCCTACCTTAACAAGCAGCCGGCAATCAAACTATCACTTTCGGGGTGGGGGAAAAAAGGTGGGAATAGTGGGAGCTAGACTTGCCCTACCTTAACAAGTAGCCGGCAAGCAAACTATCACCTTCGGGGAGGGGGAAAAAAGGCGGGAATAGCAGGAGCTTGACTTACCCTACCTTAACAAGTAGCCGGCAATGAAACTATTGTTACTATATACTCCCTCGCTACTCCTATCTATTAAACTTTTAACTCACACTCCCCCATACCAAGACTTATAGTCAAGGAGTGTAAGAAGAATAGGCGAGGAAAAAGTTCTAACATATGGAAGTCGCGTAAGGCAAGAAATCTTCTACTGACTGTCACGACTTAACCAGTCAGAGAAATAATTGGATGAAACCTTTGATTACACAATATGGAACTTAAAAGCCTGGAGTGCCAATGTCCACCTCAGGAGGCAATGTTGGTTCCCTTAAAATTTTCTAGGTATACAAAGGTTTGGTGGTCCGTTTCTAAAATGAATTCTTTTCCCAGAAAATAAAATTTAAGTTTGGAGATACCCCAAACAAGGGCCAAACATTCCTTTTCTATGGTGGAGTATCTCTTTTTCTGCAGGAAGGAGTTTCCAGCTTAGGAAGCATACAGGGAAGGGGGGTACCATCAGGGTATTGTAGTAACACCGCACCTAACCAGTATTGGAGGCATCAGTTCTTAAACAAAATGTTTTATTAATATATGGAATTTTAAGTTAGGGTCTTTCGAAAAGATGCTTTTTCAATCTCATTAAACTTTTCCCGAGCTACGTTGGAAAAGTTCAAGAGGTTCCTTCACATACTTTTTAAGGGAAGTCGGATAAGATGCCTGTAAGATCAGTAAGGTTTGGGATAAACCGTGCATAAAATTTTTACAGAACCAAGCATGAGCTTTTTGGGTTTTTGGGGGAATTTAAATTTTAATAAAGCTTTGATCTTACTGGGGAGAGCTGCAGAGGAGTTATTAGAAAGTATTCAGTCCAAATATCTAATCTTGTTATAACCCAAGGAAGCATTTCTTCGGCTTGGCAGTGAGGCCATGTGAGCGTAACCTACGCAAAACTGATGTTAATTTTTTGGATATGTTCGCCCCAAGTGGATGTCATTACGTAAATGTTATCAAAATAAACTGAAACATTTGGCATATTACCCAAGACCTTTCTATCAGTCTCACGTAGGTAGACAGGCAGTTACCAAACCGAAGGGCATAGTTCTATATTGCATCACCCTGGTGTGTAGGAAAATGGTGTACTGCTTAGAAGGATCTAACTTTTATTGATGATATGCCTGCCCCAATATCAATCTCTGAAAAGAAGGAGAGTCATAAAATTTGTGTAGATCGCTATCCATTAAGGGCATAGGCTCAGCATCTCACCGAGTTACAGCATTAAGGCCTCTGAAGTCAAAAGCAAGTCTATATGAATTATCCTTCTTAACCATGACTACTGGTGAGCAATATGCAGATACTGAAGGTTCAATGATCTTTAGTTTTAATAATTTGTCTACCTCTCGGTCAAATGCATCCCTAAGGTGAACTGGAACTGGGTTAAATTTTTCGTTTGATAGGATTGTCCGTCACTAATTTCAATCTTATGGACTACCGGGGAGGTAACACCTGGAATATCAGTAAAGACGTCTGAAAAGTTACACATAGAAGTAGTTTCATGTCTTTATGGTCATCCAAAGATTCATTAATTAATGTTGGTTGCGCCCGAGTGGTCAAGAGTCACCAAGTCATGTGTTCTTCGTCATAGTCTAAGTTAGAGGTGTCAATTACACACACTTTATATTCTTCAGTTGTTTTATCAAGTTCGTGTGGAAAAACTGTCAAAGTTATTAAGGCAGTTAACCGAATTTCTTCGGTAAATTTCTTAAGGATGTTGAATGAAAAAGCTTGGGTTTCCCCTTGACTTCTATGAGGTAGTCAACTTTCCCACAAATTTTTAATACTTTTATATGGACCTTTCCATGCTAATAATAATTTTTTTTGACTTGATCGGAAAAAAGTAAAAAAAAACTTCATCCCCTACTTTAAAACTTCCCCTCTGACTTTTGGAATCAAAATAGGTTTTGTACTGGTCCATTGACAAGTGTAATTTTTTCGAAACTATGTCAGAGGTCTCCTCAAGTTTGGATCTAAGGTCAAGGTAAATTGGTAGAAGACTGAACCTCAGCATTTACCTCCTCATTATCCATAAGTCATGAAGGATGGACAAGGGGCCCTTTGGCCTGTCTACCATAGAGAAGTTCAAAGGTGAAAACCCCAAAGGGGTCACTGGGAACTTCCCTCATGGCAAACAAAGCCCCAGGGTAGGTAACGATGCCACCCCTTTAGGTTTAAGGGAGCAAAGTTTCCTTAAAATTGACTTTAGAATCGAATGCTGGCGCTCAATCCTCCCATTACAGCTGGGATGATAGTGTGGGTGAAGAGAGGCTTCACTCCCAGAAGTTGGTATAGATGTTGCATTAAGTCAGATGTGAATTGTGTCCAGGTCAGACAAATTTTCTAGGGATGCCCACTCTGGAGAAGATGGACAAAAGGGCTTCAGCCACCTCTGTAGTAGTTATGGTTTTTAAGGGAACGGCTTCAGGGGAAGCTCGAAGCATAATCAACTAAAGTTAAAATATATCATGTCCCCCAGATGAAAGTGGAGATAAAGGACCAACATGTCAATAGCTACTCTTTCAAAAGGTACCGTAAAGACTGGCATTTGACCATAGGTTTCTCGCCTGGTACCTCGGGAGGATGACAGTTGGCAAAACTTTACACGATCTACAATAGGTAGTGACATCGAGGACATTTTTGGCCAAAAATAGGTTTCCCTAATTTTATTTTAAAGGTTTTACGATGCCGAGAAATGTCCGGCCCTGGCAGGTCATGAGCCATTTTAAACAGTTTCTCTGCATTGCTTGGTACATAAGATGGAATAGTCTATCTCATCTGAATTTAATTTGAATACTGACTTGTACAAGATACCTTTTATTTTATTCAAATTTATATGAAAAGTTTTTCCTTTGGATAACTTGATTTTGTTTAGCGGCATTTAAAGGCAATTCTGAAGAGAAGGCAATTACGTTGTAACTTGACAAAGGAGTCCTTTGATATGTCTAAAGGTTTAAAGTCAGGGAAAATCAAAGGATGGACAGTAGGGGAAGCCTGGCTTTGGTCTGAGTCCTAGTCAAGACATTTATGGTATCGGAGGCGATATCTTCACTTTCATCTAAAAAGTGAACCGGTGATCCTACTACCTTTGCTTTCGAGAAATAGCATCACGGTTTTTAATTTCCCCCATGAATCTCACGAGACATTGTCTCATCTGAGCTTTCGAGGGGGTTCTCTGACTCTACAGGAAGAGGATCTGAAAGCTTATGTCCACCTTTGGTGATCAAAGGTCAACCTCAGAAGGAAGAATGGCACTTTTACATTACCTATTAGTTTCTGACAAGAAGTGATGGGAGGTAGTACGGCTTCAGACCAACCTGTGAACCATTTAGACCTAATGTAACAACGGATGGTAGGAAAAGTGTCCGTACGGCCCAAGTAGTCTGAAAGTATAGCAGAGGAATGAGTTTCTTTAAGGTTAGGGAACAGCTTTATCAGAAATGACATACATGTGCATCCAGTGTCTCGTAAAATGGTAGATACATTAAGTCCATTAACTGTTCCTGAACAGAAGAGTGCTTGGTCATTACAGTCTTTAAAACATCTTCCAACTTTTTGGACCTTCTTAGAAGGACCCAAATTGGGGCGTTTATGTCCCTTAACAAACCCCCACAAATGACAAACAGGAATAAAGAAGTTTTTTTACTTTCCACTAGAGGCTTTGATTTCTTAAGGTCTGTGAACCCTTGCCCTTAGGGTTCGATCCCTAGATCTTTTAGGAATTGTGAGCCCCAGCATACAGGTCAGCAGCCTCAGCAACTTCCTCAGCTTTAATAGGTTACATTCTCTGATGAATGTTCGTATCTGATGGGGAAGAGCTGTCAGGGAAATGGTCAGCAACCATGAAATCTCTAAGAGATTCATAACTGCGATCAATTCCTGAACTCTCTATCCAAAAGTCGAACAAACGAAAGAGTGTAACCTGTAACTGCTGAAAGTTCTGGCCAGGCTGTAAGGTGGCATACCTGAAATCTTTCCTGTAAGAATTAGTGGTTTTTTGAAATGCTTTAAGGATTGCGTTCTTCAGTAGGTTATAATTAATATGATATCCTGCGACAAAGTTGCATAGAATTTTAAGGGTGTACCAGAAAATAACATTCCTAACCTGGTAGCCCAGGCGTCAGCAGACCATTCACAGAGGGTAGCGGTATTTTCAAACCTGATAATGTATGAAGTTATGTCTTCACCCTCTGTGAAGGGAGGTAAATTAGGTGTTGAAATATGTGCACTGACTGCACGTTTTTCCATTTCTCCTCCTCTAATTGTTGTTGTGTAAAAGTTAACTTTTTATTCTCTAATTCAAGGCGAGATTTTTCGAGCTCACGATCCTTTTCTCTCTCTATTAACTCATGTTCTCTAGCTTTTTCCTCAACTTCTCTATCCTTTGCTCTTTCCTCAAGTTCTCTTAATTTAACCTGTTTCCTCACGTAAACTTAGCTTGTTCCTCACGTACGCTAGCTCTCTCCTCACGATCAAGTCTATCACGCTCCTTTTTGTCTTCTCTCTCTCTTTCTAACTGTCTTTCTTGGATTTCTCTCTCAATTCTCTCTCTCTCCTTTTTCTCTTCTCTTTCCCTTTCTAACTGTCTTTCTTCTCTTTCAATTCTCTCCCTTTCAAGTCTTTCCTGGACCTTAGCACTAATGAAAGATTCTAAACTTTTCCCTGTTATTCCTAACTTACTTCCAGCTTTCATCCAAAACTGGTATTCCTCCATATTTGCAAGAATAACTTAAACTACCAGGGGAAAATGAAACGGGAATTAACCAAAATGGAGGGTTTAATTCCTGCTCTGCTTAAACTGTAAATAAATCAGAGGGCTCGATCCCTACTTCAATTAAACAATATGTATTAATGAAAACGAAGGGTTCTATGCCGGCTCCGAGCAAACAGTAAGTAGAATGGGGTCCCATGACCATCCAATCTTCTCATCAACAAATCAAGAGTGTCCTACGACAGTTCCCTTGATAAAATAAAGAGCTCAATGAAACAAAATGTCACTGGGAAAAAACTCGGGTCCCCAGAGTCTAATCCTCCAAAGTGTTTCAAGCTCACACCAAAAAAAAGATGCAGAATTAACTAGTATTTCTGCCTTGACTTGCTTACAATAAATTGAGGCTATAACAATCACCAAATTTTTTTTAAATACCTGTACTGTAGTCCTACCATAGAGAATGATTACTCATGGCTGGTGGTAACCATCTGTGGTATGCGGCGTTGAAGTTCCAATGGTAGATTCGAGATGGAGTTGAATCTTGATTCAGTAAGTTGATCCTGCAAGGTCGACACTTGTGAAGGCTTATCAGCCCTGTAACAACTTCGACGGGATTACCAAAGGGTGGCTCCTCCTCAGGAAAATTAATGAATAGAAAAAGAAATAATAATTCACAAAGATAAACACTTTATTATTTATTAAGCAAACATTTAAAAAAATAAAACATGAAAGGTATATCCTATTTTAAAGAAAAATGAAAAATTAAATGAATAAAATAACATTTGAACTCAACGCTATATATATAGGGGTGTCTGGTGTTGGTGACACTGAGTGTTGTTGAAATCGTAGCAGTTGCTGATGATGGGGTGGGGGGTCGCAGGTGTTGGACAACCCACCGGTTTGTTCTTCACAGTATGCCGTGATATTCTATCCCGATGACAGGAAAGCAGGTTCTTTACCGCTGCAATGATGAGGGGTTACGTCCTGCAATTTCATACAGGTGCATATGTAATTAAAGCCAAAAAGGGGAAGTCTCAGGACGTTAGACCATCTCCATCAATTCTACTCATTGATTGGCAGGTGACCCTCTTGTCATCCAAATGGAAAGAAAACAGGTTACCCATGCTTAAGAAATCACTCTCCATGATAAGTACAAAAACCCAAAAGATGTGGTGATTATTACAACAGTCAACCTAGAGCAAGACTGAAAGGACTAAGTTTATTATTGGTCAAAAGTGAAGCTTTCAACCAATAAATCCACTAGAATACAAGGCAGGCATGTACTTACAGTAGTGCTGGGAGCTGTGAGTCTAGTGATTACTGTTTGGACCGGAGCCCCACACGTCACCTTCCGGGGGGGGGGGGGGAAAGAAGGAGGGGAAGGGATAGTGGGAGCTAGACTGACCCTACCTTAACAAGCAGCCGGCAATCAAACTATCACTTTCGGGGTGGGGGAAAAAAGGAGGAAATAGCGGGAGCTAGACTTGCCTTACCTTAACAAGTAGCCGGCAATGAAACTATTGTTACTATATACTCCCTCGCTATTCCTATCTATTAAACTTTTCCCTCACAGTGAATGACATGACAGAAGGAATATACTCAGAAGTGTCTTGTTTACAGACGATCTGAAGCTAATGGGAGAATTCAGTCATACGAGGATCAGGCAGGATACAAAGGGCGCTGGAACATGCTGCAATCCTGGCCCAAACAGCTGGCTCCTAGAGTTTAACCCCACCAAATGCAAAGTCATGAAGATGGGGGAAGAAGACCGCAGACAGGTACAGTCTAGGTGGCCAAAGACTGCAAACATACTCAAGGAATGGATCTTGAGGTGAGAATAATGCCGAGTACATCTACTGAGGCGCACATCAACCAAATATGCTGCAGATATGGGCGACTACCAAACCTAAAAAACAGCATTCCGATACTCAGTAATTAATCGTTCAGGACTCTGTACACAGTGTACGTAGGCCCATACTGGAATATGCAGCACCAGTTTGTAACCCACACTTGGTCATTCACGTAAAGAAATTAGTCTCACTTGCAGCTGGACTAGTCCCGAAGATAAGGGGCATGTCCTACGAGGAGAGGTTATGGGAAATCGACCTGGCAACCTCGGAGGACAGGAAAGAGAGGGGGGGACATGATAACGATTTATAAAATACTAAGAGAAATTAACAAGGTGGACAGAGACAGGATTATCCAGTGATGGGACACATCAACAAGCGTCTACTCAAGAGTTAGGTAGGATAGATAAACTATAGAAGTTTCCCTCAGGATATGCTATAGATATCTCCCGTTTTCTTAATGTTACGGAATTTTCCTAAGGCAATTTCCAGAAATATCTATATTCAGAAATTAATATATTTTATATTGTATCAAAGTCTGACCGAATTTTTGATAATTGTAATGTTAAGAATGTTATGTTCTCGAACACAACTGGTCAGTCTGGCACAACTGGTCAGCCTGGCACAACTGGTCGGTCTGGCACAACTGGTCGGTCTGGCACAACTGGTCGGTCTGGCACAACTGGACGGTCTGGCACAACTGGTCGGTCTGGCACAACTGGTCAGTCTGGCACAACTGGTCGGTCTGGCACAACTGGTCAGCCTGGCACAACTGGTCAGTCTGGCACAACTGGTCAGCCTGGCACAACTGGTCAGTCTGGCACAACTGGTCAGCCTGGCACAGCTGGTCAGCCTGGCACAATTGGTCAGCCTGGCACAACTGGTCAGCCTGACACAACTGGTCAGCCTGGCACAGCTGGTCAACCTGACACAACTGGTCAGCCTGGCACAGGTGGTCAGCCTGGCACAACTGGTCAGCCTGGCAACTGATCAGCTGAACAGCTGGTCAGCCTGACACAGCTGGTCAGCCTGGTACAACTGGTCATCCTGGCACAACTGGTCAGCCTGGTACAACTGGTCATCCTGGCACAACTGGTCAGCCTGGCACAACTGGTCAGCCTGACACAACTGGTCAGCCTGGTACAACTGGTCAGCCTGGTACAACTGATCAGCCTGGCACAGCTAGTCACCCTGGCACAACTGGTCAGCCTGGTACAACTGGTCAGCCTGGCACAATGGTCAGCCTGGCACAACTGATCAGCCTGACACAACTGATCAGCCTGGTACAACTGGTCAGCCTGGCACAACTGATCAGCCTGACACAACTGATCAGCCTGGTGCAACTGGTCAGCCTGGCACAACTGGTCAGCCTGACACAACTGGTCAGCCTGGCACAACTGGTCAGCCTGACACAACTGGTCAGCCTGCACAATGGTCAGCCTGGCACAATGAAACAGCCTGACACAATGATCGCCTGGTACAACTGGTCCGCCTGGCACAACTGGTCAGCCTGGCACAACTGATCAGCCTGACACAACTGATCAGCCTGGTGCAACTGGGCAGCCTGGCACAACTGGTCAGCCTGACACAACTGGTCAGCCTGGCACAACTGGTCAGCCTGACACAACTGATCAGCCTGGTACAATTGGTCAGCCTGACACAACTGGTCAGCCTGGTACAACTGGTCAGCCTGGCACAACTGGTCAGCCTGACACAACTGATCAGCCTGGTACAATTGGTCAGCCTGACACAACTGGTCAGCCTGGCACAACTGGTCAGCCTGGCCAAAATGGTCAGCCTGACACAAACTGATCAGCCTGGTACAACTGGTCAGCCCGGCACAAATGGTCAGCCTGGTACAACTGGTCAGCCTGGCACAACAGGTCAGCCTGGCCCCAAAATGGTCAGCCTTGTACAACTGGTCAGCCTGGCACAACTGGTCAGCCTGGTACAACTGGTCAGCCTGGCACAACTGGTCAGCCTGGTACAACTGGTCAGTCTGGCACAACTGGTCAGCCTGGCACAACTGGTCAGCCTGGCACAACTGGTCAGCCTGACACAACTGATCAGCCTGGTACAACTGGTCAGCCTGGTACAACTGGTCAGCCTGGCACAACTGGTCAGCCTGGCACAACTGGTCAGCCTTGTACAACTGGTCAGCCTGGCACAACTGGTCAGCCTGGTACAACTGGTCAGCCTGGTACAACTGGTCAGCCTTGTACAACTGGTCAGCCTGGCACAACTGGTCAGCCTTGTACAACTGGTCAGCCTGGCACAACTGGTCAGTCTGGCACAACTGGTCAGCCTGGTACAACTGGTCAGCCTGGCACAACTGGTCAGCCTGGCACAACTGGTCAGCCTGGCACAACTGGTCAGCCTGGTACAACTGGTCAGCCTTTTATAACTGGTCAGCCTGGCACAGCTGGTCAGCCTGGTACAACTGGTCAGCCTGATACAACTGGTCAGCCTGGCACAGCTGGTCAGCCTGGTACAACTGGTCAGCCTGATACAACTGGTCAGCCTGGTACAACTGGTCAGCCTGGTACAACTGGTCAGCCTGGCACAACTGGTCAGCCTGGCACAACTGGTCAGCCTGGCATCACCTACCTCATTGGAGCAGAAAACGCTCCCCTGAACGAATCGCTTCCTACTTGTTTCTGCAATATTGCAAGTCCTAATTGTGTGTTAATTTCAACACGAAAATCCTATTGGCGATTATTGCATTATATTTTGTTTTTTCTATTACTCATCTGCCGTGTCCCACCAAGACAGGGTGACCCGAAAAA
This sequence comes from Cherax quadricarinatus, assembly GCF_026875155.1. Lineage (NCBI taxonomy): Eukaryota > Metazoa > Arthropoda > Malacostraca > Decapoda > Parastacidae > Cherax > Cherax quadricarinatus. Next base: position 46,198,655 of record NC_069412.1, read on the forward strand.
GAAAAACTTTCATCATCAGTCACTCCATCACTGTCTTTCCAGAGGGATGCTTTACACTACAGTTATAAAACTGCAACATTAACACCCCTCCTTCAGAGTGTAGACACTGTACTTCCCATCTCCAGGACTCAAGTCCGGCCTGCCGGTTTCCCTGAATCCCTTCATAAATGTTACTTTGCTCACACTCCAACAGCACGTCTTGTATTAAAAACCTTTGTCTCCATTCATTCCTATCAAATACGCTCATGCACACTTTCTGGAAGTCCAAGCCCCTCGCACACAAAACCTCCTTTACCCCCTCCCTCCAACCCTTCCTAGGCCGACCCCTACCCCGCCTTCCCTCCACTACAGATTTATACGCTTTCCAAGTCATTCTGTTTTGTTCCATTCTCTCTACATCTCCTAACTACTTCAACAACCCTTCCTCAGCCCTCTGGACAACAGTTTTGGTAATCCCGCACCTTCTCCTAATTTCCGAACTACGGATTCTCTGCATTATATTCACACCACACATTACCCTCAGACATGACATCTCCACTGCCTCCAGCCTTCTCCTCTTTGCAACATTCATGACCCATGCTTCACACCCATATAAGAGTGTTGGTACAACTGTACTCTAATACATTCCCCTCTTTGCCTCCAAGGACAAAGTTCTTTGTCTCCACAGACTCCTAAGTGCACCACTCACTCTTTTCCCTTCATCGATTCTGTGATTCACGTCCTTCATAGACCCATCTGCTGACACGTCCACTCCTGAATACATTCACCTCCTCCATACTCTCTCCCTCCAATCTGATGTCCAATCTTTCGCCACTTAATCTTTTTGTTATCATAACCTTACTCTTTCCTATATTCACTTTTAATTTCCTTCTTTTACTTACCCTACGAAATTCATCCACCAACCTCTGCAACTTCTCGTCAGGATCTCCCAAAATCACCTATTATAGACAGCATTACATACAGATGTATCATGCCCATGTATTCTGTGAAAAGTGCAATATAGCAGGTTGGTTTGAGAGTTATCTTTAGTACAACACTTTGACGACTTGCACATTTAGCTGAAATGTGACCTCATTTATAATAAATTCTAGTATACCATGATTACTAAATTCACTTCGAGCACTACGAGGAGAGCGACTACTCGTTACACTGGCCTTGGGATGCTGACGTGTTTGAAAGATGGTGCTGAACGATTCACAGAAGCAGTTAATGTAGGACTGATGCATGGAAAAGTACCAGGAACACAAACGGCACATGCAAGAACCAGGTATGCTAGCGGTTCTTATTCACAGTTGGAGAGTTGGAGTTATAAGCATACAGGGAAGTAGGTGGTATTAATTCTTTGATAGAACCAAAAGCTACCAATTTACCAAATTCTGCAGTGGCATGTTAACAGTCTTCAGATTTAAATTTTGAATGAGAGAAGCTTGCGACGACGTTTCGGTCCGACTTGGACCATTTACAAAGTCAGTGTGACTTTGTAAATGGTCCAAGTCGGACCGAAACGTCGTCGTAAGCTTCTCTCTTTTATGTGCGGGTTATTTGTGTATCGTTCCAGTCACGGTATTGTGCCTTTTCTGTTATTAAATTTTGAAGATTGTATCTCCTTAATGAATGATGACAAAAGTTTCGATAATCGAATTGCAAAGTCACCTAATGATTGATCTGGCATAGGTGTTGCCATAGCTATTTTTTTTTTAAGGATAATGTATGGCTCAGAATCTGTCACTGGTATAAGAACAGAACGGATCAAATTCTTATTCTCTTACCACTTAGTTAAGTTCTCGAAGTCACGCTTAGTAAGAAAGTTTTTACCTGGAGTTTATCTGGAGAGGGTTTCGGGGGTTAACGCCCCCGTGGCTTGGTCTGAGACCAGGCCTCATGGTGGATCAGCCTGATCAACCAGGCTGTTACTGCTGCAGTTACAGCAGATGGGGATCTAGCTAGACTTTCTTTTGCAATCCTAATAATAGTTTCCTCCGAAGGAGTACCTTCTACAAGAACAGATGGCAGTAAACCAAACTTCAAGACTATTCAAGCCTCTATCAAATAAAGCCAAGGCATCGAGATGGTCATGTAAAGAACTAAATTGTCTCGAGTTTGTTGTGGGCTGTCAGTCGGTAAGAATCCATTAGGATTCTGCACAGATATAACATTGGCCTGACTGACATTATTCACTACGGTATTGTTGACATTGCTCAGAGGTAGTTGACACATGATTTCAGAGAAATTACACAAAGACAATGTGAGAAAAGAAAAAAAATGACAGAAAATTATACAACTCAGAATTTGACACAAATTTGAAAATAAAGAATAATATCTAACTCTGCATATATAAATAAATAATTATAAGACACACCGCATCAGAAAAGAAAAGTCACTGAAATTTACTTGTCAAAGATAGAGGAAATACTTTGAAAAGTCAAGAAAAGAGAAATATTACTATAACTTTAATTAATTTCAAAAGTGACCTGCAAAATTATAAAATAAATTCATTAAATTGTATGCAATTGCAAATATACTGGGAAAATAAATTTTCTCAAGAAAACACAAAAACAGAAATATAATGCAATGATAAACATAAAATAATAAGATGAGAAACAGAAGACTCAATTAGTAATAAACTAATAAACCTTAAAAACACCCAACGTGTGTATTTCTTACTCCAATATCTCCTGACGAACCCCCGTGACAGCTGGTGACAGCTGGTGACAGCTGGTGACAGCTGGTGACAGTGGTGACAGCTGGTGACAGCTGGTGACAGTGGTGACAGCTGGTGACAGCTGGTGACAGCTGGTGACAGCTGGTGACAGCGGTGCAGGCGTGATTGTTAAGATTACACAGATATAAGGAGATTATTTCTACCAAGCGTGGAGGGCTGTCAGATGTTAAGCACAGTCAAGACCAGGATAAGTGGTGTGACCTGCGTGGAGGGCTATCAGATGTTAAGCCACAGTCAAGCCAGACATAGAGTGTGTGACCTGCGTGGAGGGCTATCAGATGTTAAGCCACAGTCAAGCCAGACATAGAGTGTGTGACCTGCGTGGAGGGCTATCAGATGTTAAGCCACAGTCAAGCCAGACATAGAGTGTGTGACCTGCGTGGAGGGCTATCAGATGTTAAGCCACAGTCAAGCCAGACATAGAGTGTGTGACCTGCGTGGAGGGCTGTCAGATGTTAAGCACAGTCAAGGCCAGGCATTAGAGGGTGTGTGACCTGCGTGGGGGGCTGTCAAAATGTTAAGCACAGTCAAGCCGAATAGGTGTGTGACCTGCGTGGGAGGGCACCTCTGCGTGGAGGCTATCAGATGTTAACCACAGTCAAGAAGCCAGGCAAGAGTGTTGACCTGCGTGGAGGGCTATCAGATGTTAAGGGTTCCACAGTCAACCAAACATAGAGTGTGTGACCTGCGGATGGAGGGCTATCAGCATAAGGCCACAGTCAAGCAAAGCAGACAGTAGAGTGTGTGATCTGCGTGGAGGGCTAACAGATTTAAGAGAAGGGAGAAAGAAGCCACAGTCAAAAGGCCAGACATAGATGTGGTGTACCTCGTGGAAGGCTTTAGATGGTAAAAACCATACAACAAGGCCATAGCATAGAGTTGTGGTGACCTGCGTTGAGGGCACATCAGATGTTAACAGAAGCACAGTCTAAGCCAGGCATATAGTGGTTGACCTGCGTGGAGGGCTATCGATCAGATTTAGTAACGAAGCCACAGTCATGCCAGGCATAGATTGTGTGACCTGCGTGAGGGCTGTCAGAAGATTTAAGCCACGTCAAGCCAGGCATAGTGTTGATAGTGTGGGCCTGGCGGTGGGGGCTATCAGATGTTTAAGCCACAGTCAAGCCAGTCATGAGTGTGTGACCTGCGTGGGAGGGCTGTCAGATGTTAAGAGCCACAGTCAGCACAGGCCATAGTGTGGCCTGCGTGGAGGGCTAAATCAATTTTAAGATGCCAAGTCAAGTCAGAACATAGAGTGTGTGACCTGCCGTGTAGGGCTATCGAGAGGGTAAAGAAGCCACATCAAGCCAGGCATAGAAGGTGTGATCCGCGTTGAGGCTATCCAGATGTTAAGCCACAGTCAATTCAGACATAGAGTTGTGTCACCCTGCGATGAGAGGCTATCAATGTTAAGTCCACAGTCTAAGTCAGACATAGTGGTGTGTGGACCCTGCTTTGATAGGGCTATCAATGTAACCAAGTCAAGAAAAGCCAGGCATAAGTGTGTGACGCTGCGTGGAGTGCTCTTACAGATGCTAAACCACAGTCAAGTCCAGGCATAGATTGCGTGCCTGCGAGGAGGGCTTATCAGATGTTAATAAGTATAGCCACAGTCTAAGCCGAGGGCATAAGAGTTTGTGACCTGCGTGGAGGGCTATCAGATGTTAAGAAGCCACAGTCCAAGGCCAGACATAGGATGTTGTGGACCCTGCGTGGAAGGGCATCAGATGTTTAAGCCAATATTCCAACCAACATAGAGTGTGTGACCTGCGTGGAGGGCTATCAGATGTTAAGCCACAGTCAAGCCAGACATAGAGTGTGTGACCTGCGTGGAGGGCTATTAGAATGGTAGAAAACAGCAAGGCCAGACATAGAGTGTGTGACCTGTGCGTGGAGGGCTTATACAGGATGTTTAACGCCACAAGTCCATCCAACATAGAGAGTGTTACCATCGTGGAGGGCTATCAGATGTTAAAAGTTAAGCCAACAGTCAAGCAGACATAGAGTGTGTGCCCTGCTGGAGGGGCTATCCATAAGTTAAGCGTCCCACGTCAAGCCAGACGTAGAGTGGTTGTACCAGCGTGGAGATGCCTATCAGATGTTAAGCCACAAATCAAGACAGCATAGAGTGGTGATCTGCTGAGGGCTATCATATGTTAACCGACAGTCAAGCCACACAAGAATGGTGACCTGCGTTGTGGGCTATCGGAATGTTAAGAGCCACAGTTCAAGCCAACTTAGAGTGTGTGACCTGCTGAGGGCTATCAGATTAAAGGTCCACAGTCAAGTCAGACATAGTGATGTGTGACGCTGCTTGAGGGCTATTCTAGATGTTTAAGAAGCCAACAGGTCAAGGCAAGCCCAGGCATAGAGTTGTGACCTGCGTTGAGGGCTATCAGATGGCTAAACCACAGTCAAAAGCCAAGGCATAGAGTAGTGACCTGCGTGAAGGACTAAAGTAGGGCTAATCAGATGTTAAGTCCACAGTCAAAAAAAGCCAGCATATAGTGTTTGACCTGCTTAGAGGGCAATCAGAGTTAAGCAAACAAGTCAAGCCAGACATATGTGGTGTGGACCTGCGTTGATAGCGGCTATCAGAGTGAAAAGGAGCCACTAGCCAAAGCCAGACATAGAGTGTGTTACCCTGCGTGGATGGCTATCAGATGTTTAAGCCACAGGTCAATAGCCAGACAAGAGTGGTGATACCTGCGTGGTAGGTGAGGGCAATCAGGAATGTTAAGGCCACAGTCAAGGCCAGACATAGAGTGTGTGACCTGCGAGAAGGGCTATCAATGTTAGACCACAGTCCAACCAGACATAGAGTGTGACCTGCGTGAGAGGCTATCAGATGTTAAGCCACAGTCAAGCCACATACGGTGTGTGACCGCGTGAGGGCTATCAGATGTTAAAGAGAGCCACAGTCAAGCCAGACATAGAGTGTATGACTCTGGCGTGAGGGCAATCAGAATGTTAAGAAGCCAACAGTCAAGCCAGACATAGAGTGTGTGCCCTACGTGGAGGGCTATCAGGATTGTTAAGCCACAGTCAAAGGAAGGCAGACATAGAGTTGTTTGTGACCTCGTGGGGAGGCTATTAATGGTAAGCCACAGTCAAGCCAGTCATAGATTGGGTGACCTCGTGGCGAAGGCTATCATTTAAGAAGCACAGTCAAGCCAACATAGAGTGTGTGACACTGCGTGGAGGGCTATCAATGTTAACCTCAGTTCAAGAAAAATAGCCAATATAGTGTAGCCTGCGTGGAGTGGCGGGTCTGTCAATATGTTAAGGTCCACAGTCAGCCAAGGGCATAGAGTGTTTGAGCCTGCGTGGAGGTCTATCAGATGCTAGAGGTGAAGCCACAGACAGAAGCCAGGCATAAGGGCGTGACGCTGCATGGGAGTGGCAATCAACGTTACAGAGCCACAGTCAAGAAGCCAGGCACGAGAGTTTTGTGACCATCGTGGAGGGCTATCAAAGTTTAGGTCCACAGTCAATTCAAGCCAACATAGAGTGTGTGACCTGCGTGGAGGGCTATGCAGATGTTAAGAGCCACATTCAAGAAAGCCAGCATAGAGTGTGGAGATCTGCTTGGAGGCTATCAGATGTTAAGCCAGCATTCAAGGCCAGACATAGAGTGTGTGACCAGCGTGGAGGGCTATCAGATGTAAGAAGCCACAGTCAAGCCAGGCATATAGTTTGTGTCTCACCTGCGAGTGGAGAGGTCAATCAGAATGTAAGCCACAGTCCAAACAGCCAGGCATAGAGTGGTGTGTGACCTGCGAGGAGGGTCTGTCAGATGTTAAGCCGACAATCAAGCCAGGCATAGTGTGGCCTGCTAGGAGGGCTATCGAGATGTAAGTCCACAGTCGAAGCCAGGCATATAGAGTGGTGTGACCTCGTGAAAGGGGGCTGTCATGATGTTAAGCCACATATCAAAGAAGCCAGGCATAGTGGTGGCCTGCGTGGAGGGCTATCAATGTTAAGCCAAAACAAGTCAGACATAAGTGTGTGACCCTGCGTGGAGGGCTATGCAGATTTTAAGGGGAAGCCACATCACGCCAGCATAGAGGGTGTGTGATCTGCGTTGAGGAGGCTATCATATGTTAAAGGAAGCTACATTCAATGTCCAGACCATAGAGTGTGTCACCGTGCGTTGAGGGCTATCAATGTTAAGGGCAGCCACGTCAATCAACATAGTGTGTGTGACCTGCTTGGGGGGGCTATCAATCAGATGTATAAGGGCCATGCCACAGTCAAGCCAAGGCAATATGAGTGTGTGACCTGCGTGGAGGTGGCTATCAGATGGCTAAAAAAACCACATCAAACCAGGCATAAGATTTGCGTGACCTGCGTGAGGCTAGCAATGTAAAGCCACCAAGTCAAAACAGGCATAAGTGTGTACCTGCGTGGAGGAGGGGAGGGCTATCAATGTTAAGGCCACATCAAGCCAACATAGAGAGTTGTCCTCTCTCGTGAGGGCTATCGGATGTTAAGGTCCACAATCAAAGCCATACATAGAGTGTGTGATCTGCGTGGAGGGCTATCCAGATGTTAAGCCGAAAACAGGAGTCAAGCCTACATAGATGTGTGTGACCTCTGCGTGGAGGCTATTAGATTTGAAAAACAGTCAAGCCAGACATAGATGTTGTGACCAGCGTGAGGGCCTACAATGTTAAGCCACAGTCAAGAAGCCAGGCATATATAGTTGTGACCTGGCGTGGAGGGCTATCAATGTTAAGATAAATTCCACAGTCAAGCCAGCCTAGCGATGTGTGGACCAGCGTGATGGGCTGTCAGATGTTAAAAAGAGCCAACAGTCAACCAGGCATAGTGTGGCCTGCGTGGAGGGGGCTGAATACCGAATGTTAAGCCACAGACCCGAAAGCCAGGCATAGAGTGTGTGACGCAGCGTGGAGGCTGTTCAGATGTTGTAAGTCTACAGACAAGGTCATACATAGAGTGTGAGACCTGCAGGAGGGGCTATCCAGAATCAGATGTTAAGCCAACAGTTCAAGCCAGCATTAGAGTGAGTGATCTGTGCGTGAGGGCCTATCAATGTTTAAGCCCCAGTCAAGACAGACATAGAGTGTGTGTCACCTGCGTTTGAGTCTATCAGAATTTAAGCCACAGTCAAGTAGTACATAGTGTGTGGGACCTGCGTTGAGGCTAACAGATGTAAGAAGAGTCCACAGCAAAGCCATGCATAGAGTGTGGTGACCTGGCGAGGAGGGCTATCAATAGACTAAACCACAGTCAAGCCAGGCATCAGAGTGCGTGACCTGCGTGGAGTGGCTATCAGTATGTTAAGCCACAGTCAAGCCAGCATAGAGTGTGTGACCTGCGTGGGAGGGCTTATCAGATGTTAAGAACCGACAGTCAAGCCAGACATAGAGTGTGGTGATGTGACCTGCGTGGAGGGCGTAACAATGGTTAAGCCGAAACAGTCAAAAGCCAGACATAGAGTGTGTATCTGTGCGTTGAGGGCTAAATCAGATGTTAAGGACCACAGTCAAGCCAGAACATAGGAGTGTGGACCTGCGTTGGAGGGCTATTAAGATGTAAGAAACAGGTCAAGCCAGACATAGAGTGTGTGACCCTGCGGGAGTGCTATCAGAGTGGTACGGTACCACAGGTCAAAGCCAGACGATAGAAGTGTTACCTGCGTGGAGGGCTATCCAGATTGTTAAGCCACAGTCAAGCCAGACATAGATGTGTGACCCTCCGTGGAGGGTCTAATCCATATGTTAAGCCAACAGTCAAGCCAGAAGACGTAGAGAGTGTGACCTGCTGAGGTGTCGTATCAAATGTTAAGCCACAGTCAAGAGCCGAGGCATAGAGTGGTGTGATCTGCGTGGAGTGCTATCAGATGTTAAGGTCCACAGTCAAGAGCCACAAGCATAGAAAGTGTGACCTGCGTTGTGGGCTATCGGATGTTAAGCCAACAGTCCAGTAACAAGCACATACATGAGTTTGGTGACCTGGTGGGCTGGAGGGCTAGCAGATGTTAAGCCAACAGTCAATCAGAGCATAGTATGGTGTGACCTGCTGCTTGTAGGGCTATCCAGTATTGTTAACCACAGCAAGCCAGACATAGAGTTTGTGACCTGCGTGTGAGGGCTTTATAAGATGTTAAGCTACAGTCAAGCCAGACGATAGAGTGTGTGACCTATATCTGTAGGGAGGAGGGCTGATCCAATAGTTCAAAGCCACAGTCAAAAGCCAGACGATAGATGGGTTGCCTGCTTGGAGGGCTACAGATGTTAAGTCCAAAAGCCAACAGTCAAGAGGCCAGATTATATGTTGCATTGCGTGGAGGGCTGTCACTGTTAAGTCCACAGACCAGCCAGGCTGAGAGTGTGAGAGCCTGCGTGAGGGCTAATCAGATGCTAAGTGGGTGGGTTTTTCCACTAAGTCAAAAGCCAGCATAGAGTGAGTGACCTGCGTGGAGGTCAAGCAGATGATACTTAAGGAAGCCCACAGTCACGACCTGCAAGAGGTGTGACCTTCTTGGAGGGGGTCTATCAATGTTAAGCCAAACAGTCCAAAAATGCCAGACATAGAGTGTGGACCCAGCGTGGAGGGCTATCAGATGAAAAGCCCACAGACAAGCCACATAGAGTGGTTGATCTGCGTGAGGAGGGCTATCAGATGATAAGCCACATCAAGCCAGACATAGAGTGTGTGTACCCTGCGTGGATGGGCCATCAGATGTTAGACCACAGTCAAGAGCGGCCAGACATAGAGTGTGTGTATACCTGCGTATTGAGGGCTAAATCAGATGTTAAGAGAAACCACAGTCAATCCAGACAATAGAGTGTGTGAGACCTGCGTTGAGGGCGAATCAGAATGTTAATCCACAGTCAAGTCAACATAGTGTGTGTGGAACCTGTCGATGAGGAGGGGGATAATCAGATGTTAAGGCGGCCACAGTCAAGCCAGGCATAGAGTGTGTACCTGCTTGAGGCTATCAGATGCTAAACCACAGTCCAAAAAAAGCCAGGCACGAGAGTGTGTGACCTGCGTGAGGCTATCAGATTTAAGTCCCACAGTCAAGCCAGGCATAGAGTGTGTGACCTGCGTAGAGGGGCTATCAGATGTTTAGAAGTCCATCAGTCAAAAGCCTGACCATAAGTGTGTGAGCTGCGTGGAGGGCTATCAGATGGTAAGCCACAGACCCAAGCCAGACAGTAGAGTTGTGTACCTGCGTAGAGGGCTTCAGATGTTAAGCCACATGTCAACCAACATAGAGTGGTGACCTGCTTGGAGCAATCAGATGGTAAGAGCCACAGTCAAGCCATACATATTGTGACCCTGCGTGTGAGGGCATATCAGATTGTTAAGAAGCCACAGTCAAGGGCCAGACATAGAGTGTGTGACCTGCGTGGAGTGGAGGCGGCTATCAAAAGGTTAAGCCACAGCCAACCAGACATAGTGTGGCCAGCGTAGGGAGGCAATCAGATGTTAAGAAGGCGCCACATCCAACCAGACATAGTGTGGGCCTGGCGTGGCGAGGCTATCAGATGTTTAAGCCACAGTCATGCCAGGCATAGATGTGTGACCTGCGTGAGGGGGCCTTATCAGATGTAAATAGAGTGGATTTAAGCCCACAATCAAGCCAGACAAGAGTGGTGTGACCCTGCTTTGCGGGCTATCAAAGTGTTACAGCCATCAGTCATGCCAGACATAGAGTGGTTACCCTGCGTGGATGACTATCCAGAAATGTTAAGTAAGTGGTGGCCACAGTCAAGCCAGACAAATTGTGGCCTGCGTGAGGGCATCAGAGTTAAAAGCCACAGTCAAGCCAACATAGAGGTGTGTGACCTCGTGGAGGCTAACAGATGGTAAGCCACAGACAATAGCCATACATAGTGTGGACCCTTGTGAGGGCGAATCAGATGTTAAGCCACAGTCAAGCCAGACAGGTTAGAAGTGTGTGATGACCCTGCGTGGTGGCTATCAAGTCAGATGTTAAGCCACAGACAAGCCAGACATATGTGGCCTCATGGAGTGGCTACTCAATGTTAAGAAGCCACAGTTCTAATGCCAGACTAGAGAGTGCGACCTGCGTGTAGAGCTATCAGATTTAATCCACAGTCAAGCCAAGGCATAGAGTTTGTGACCTGCTGGAGGGCTATCAGATGGTGAAGCCACAGTCGAGCCAGACATAGTGTGTGACCTGTGAGGATGGGCCTTATCAGATGTTAATATGCCAACATTCCAAGCCAGACACTAGAGTTGTGACCTGCCAGAGGGGCTATCAATGTTAAGAAGAGGTAAAGCCACAGTCAAGCCTGACCTAGAGTGTTGACCTGCGGTAGGCAATCAGATGTTAAAAGCCACAGTCAAGAAGAAGAAAAAGCCAGGCATAGAGTGTGTACATGCGTGGAGGGCAGCTTTCAGCTAAGTAAAGCCACAGTCAAGCCAGACATAGAGTGTGTGACCTGCGTGGAGGGCTATCAGATGTTAAGCCACAGTCAAGCCAGACATAGAGTGTGTGACCTGCGTGGAGGGCCTTTATCAATGTTTAAGCCACAGTCAAGCCGATACAAGAGGTGTGACTGTCCTCTTGCGTGGAGGGCTATCAGATGTTAAGCCACAGTCAAGCCAGACATAGAGTGTGTGACCTGCGTGGAGGGCTATCAGATGTTAAGCCACAGTCAAGCCAGACATAGAGTGTGTGACCTGCGTGGAGGGCTATCAGATGTTAAGCCACAGTCAAGCCATGCATAATGTGTGTGACCCTCCTGCGTGGAAGGGGCTATCAGATATGTTAAGCCACATTCAAGCCAGGACATTAAAGTGTGTGAACCTGCTGGAGGGGCTAATCCGATGGTTAGAGCCACAGTCAAGCCAGAAATAGTGTGGCCTGCGTGAGGTAGACTATCGATGTTTAAACCACAGTCAAGTCCAACTTAGTGTGGACTGCGTGAGGAGGGCTATTAGATGTAAACCCACAGTCAAGGCCAGACATATAGTGAGCGACCTGCTAGAGGGGGGCTGTCAATGTGTTAAAAAACCACATTCAAGCCAGACAAAGAGTGTTGGTACCAGCTGGAGGACTATCCAGATTTAAGGTAGCACAGTCAAGCCATACATAGAAGTTGTGATGACCTTGCGTGGAGGGCTATCAAATTTAAGACCTCAGTCAAGGGCAAGCAGACATATTGTTGGGCCTGCTTGGAGGCAATAAGATGTTAAGAAGCCACAAGTCAAGCCAGAAAGCATAGAGTGTGTGACCTGCGTTGGAGGCTATCAGATGTTAAGCCACAGTCAGAGGCAGACATAGAGTGTGTGCACCCGCGTGGAGGGCTATCAGATGTTAAATCTCCACAGTCAAGCCAGACTAGTTGTACCTGGGTGAGGCTATCTGATGTTAAGCCAACATCAAAAAAATCCATAACTCTCCTAGCCTTGTCGCTACCACAGCCTTTTCCTGCTTATTATTTTTGGCTTATTGGCTTATTTTGCTAACCTACTAGGGAGTCGATCTGGTTTCGCAAATTAACCAATAGCCACTAAGCCAGTCCTGTAGGGGAGAGGTTACGACGCCACCCAGGCACTGTCTAAAAGCCATTTACCAGTCTGCTTCAATACTGCGTGTGCTTAGTTATAAGCGTAGATTATAACCGTGGCTTGGTGACACATACGCTGTTCTCACGAACACCTCTCGTCCCTGCTTTGTTGCTCCCTTGCAACATTGCACAGCTAAGCTCCTAATGACTGCACAGTAGGAGAAGGTGAAAAGCACACTGAAGCTTAACGATTTCCAATCCACCCATACCCCCCATCCGTGCTTGTCCTGCAAATATATATATATAAATAATATATAATATATATATATATATAAATATAAATATATTATAATATAATATAAAATAAGTATATATTTATATATATATATAATGTGGTGTGTGTGGTGTTGAGATTGGTTTTGAAAACCGACAATTGAAAATTGGAGACACTTATGCAACTAAAGGAATCTTTTTATATTGAAAAAAAAAACGTTTGCACACGAGAGCGAAACTTATCTTGGCAATAAAATTCGCAATGCGTTGCGTTATCTCAATTTCCTTCATATAAATAAATAGTATTAAAAATATATATATATAATATATATATATAGTATATATAATATAAATATATATATATATATATATAAATATAATAATGGTAGGAAAAAGAGACTAACTAAATTGTATTAATTCATGGATTATGTGGAGTAAAATAAAGGTTGGATGTGAAAAGTGGGTTATAGTAAGTGTGTATGCACCTGGAGAAGAAAGAATTGTAGAGGAGAGAGAGAGATTTTGGGAAATGTTGAGTGAATGCATGGGGAGTTTTGAACCAAGTGTGAGAGTAATGGTGGTTGGGAATTTCAATGCTAAAGTGGGCAAAAATGTTGTGGAGGGAGTAGTAGGTAAATTTAGGGTGCCAGGGGTAAATGAAAAAGGGGAGCCTTTAATTGAGCTGTATGTAGAAAGAGGTTTGGTAATAAGTAATACATATTTTATGAAGAAGAGGATAAATAAATATAAAGGTATGATACAGCATATAATGAAAGTAGTTTGTTAGATTATGTATTGGTGGATAAAAGATTGATGGGTAGGCTCCAGGATGTACATGTTTATAGAGGGGCAACTGATATATCGGATAATTATTTAGTTGTAGCTACAGTTAGAGTAAGAGGTAGATGGGATAAGAGGAAAATGGCAACAATAAGTAAGAGTGAGGTGAAAGTATATAAACTGTGGGAGGAGTAAGTTCGGGTGAGATATAAACAACTATTGGCAGAAGGTGGGCTGGTGCAAGTGTGAGTAGTGGGGAGGGGGGGGGGTTGAAGAGGGTTGGAATAGTTTTAAAAATGCAGTATTAGAATGTAGGGCAGAAGTCTGTGGTTAACCATACCCCCGGCCGGGATTGAACCCGCGGTCATAGAGTCTCAAAACTCCAGCCCGTCGCGTTAGCCACTAGACCAGCTAGCCACAATAAGATTCATCCAACTAGGTATATTTCTACACCATAGGAAGCTTAGCACAGGCACCTGTGACCACAAATGCAAGTTTTTACAGACGAATCTCCAGCTAGCGTGGCCGTGACGAACTCTAGCTCAAGTCCCTTCACTGCCGTCAACATGACTCAAGAAATCGTAATGACACGATTGCAAACAAACCATACCCCTGGCCGGGATTGAACCCGCGGTCATAGAGTCTCAAAACTCCAGCCCGTCGCGTTAGCCACTAGACCAGCTAGCCACAATAAGATTCATCCAACTAGGTATATTTCTAACACCATAGGAAAGTTAGCACAGGCACCTCTGTGACCACAAATGCAAGTTTTTACAGACTTGAGCTAGAGTTCGTCAGGCCACGCTAGCTGGAGATTCGTCTGTAAAAACTTGCATTTGTGGTCACAGAGGTGCCTGTGTTAACCTTCCTATGGTGTAGAAATATACCTAGTTGGATGAATCTTATTGTGGCTAGCTGGTCTAGTGGCTAACGCGACGGGCTGGAGTTTTGAGACTCTATGGCCGCGGTTCAATCCCGGCCGGGGGTATGGTTTGTTTGCAATCGTGTCATTACGATTTCTTGAGTCTGTGGTATAGGAGGGTGGGGGCAGGAGGAACGAGGAGTGATTGGTGGAATGATGAAGTTAGGGTGTGATAAAAGAGAAAAAGTTAGCTTATGGGAGGTTTTTACAAAGCAGAAGTGTTATAAGAAGAGTAGAGTATATGGAGAGTAAAAGAAAGGTGAAGAGAGTGGTGAGAGAGTGTAAAAGGAGAGCAGATGATAGAGTGGGAGTGGCACTGTCAAGAAATTTTAATGAATATAAGAAAATATTTTGGAGTGACTTAATCAAGTTAAGAAAGCCTAGAGAATGAATGGATTTGTCAGTTAAAAACAGAGTAGGGGAGTTAGTAGATGGGGAGATGTAGGTTTTGGGTAGATGGCGAGAATATTTTGAGGAACTTTTAAATGCCGACGAAGAAAGGGAAGCGGTAATTTCATGCACTGGCCAGGGAGGTATATCATCTTTTAGGAGTGAAGAAGAACAGGATGTGAGTGTGGTGGAGGTACGTGAGGCATTACGTAGAATGAAAGGGGGGTAAAGCAGCTGGAACTGACGGGATCATGACAGAAATGTTAAAAGCAGGGGGGATATAGTGTTGGAGTGGTTGGTATTTTTGTTTAATAAATGTATGAAAGAGGGGAAGGTACCTAGGGATTGGCAGAGCATGTATAGTCCCTTTATATAAAGGGAAGGGGGACAAAAGAGGTTGTAAAAATTATAGAGGAATAAGTTTACTGAGTATACCAGGAAAAGTGTAAGGTAGGGTTATAATTGAAAGAATTAGAGGTAAGACAGAACGTAGGATTGCGGATAAGCAAGGAGGTTTCAGAGTGGGTAGGGGATGTGTAGATCAAGTGTTTACATTGAAGCATATATGTGAACAGTATTTAGATAAAGGTAGGGAAGTTTTTATTGCATTTATGGATTTAGAAAAGGCATATGATAGAGTGGATAGGGGAGCAATGTGGCAGATGTTGCAAGTATATGGAATAGGTGGTAAGTTACTAAATGCTGTAAAGAGTTTTCATGAGGAAATAGTGGGCTCAGGTTAGTGTGCGTAAAAAGAGGGAGACTATTTCCCCGGAAAAAGTGGGGTCTTGGGGATGTGTAAGGTCACCTGGTTGTTTAATTATTTATAGAGGGGTTGTAAAAAAAAAAAAATCCCTAGGGTTTTCGGGAAAAGGGGGGGGTTTAAAATTTAGGGGGAATAAAAATAAAAAAATGGGTTTTGACACATTTTGCTTTTTTGATGATACTGTCTTTTGGGAAAATTCTAAAGAAAAGTTGAAAAGGGTTAGGGGAAATGATTTTGGGGAAATGTGTGAAAAGGAAAGAAATTTGAAAGTAAACCCATAGAAAAAGAGAAAGGTAAAAGAGTTTTATCAAATGATTTAGATAAAGAAAAATTGGATATCAAATTAGGGGGGGGTAGGGAAAAAGTGAATTTTTTCAGTACTTGGGATTTTTGAGTGCGGCGGATGGATTATGAAGGATGGGGTTTAAACAAAAAATTTGGGGTTGGGGAAAAAAAGGTGATTTGGTGCTTTTGGGGTTTATGGGGAAACAAAAAAACGTTTTTTTTTGGAGGCAAAAAAAGGGGAATTGTGAAAGTATTTAGCCCAAACCATCTTATAGGGGGCGGGGGAAGCGGGGTGGAAAATTCAGCAGCGGGGGGGGGGTTTGGGAGGCAGTGGAAAATGTCCTGCAAAGGGGCAATGTGTGGGGGGTAAATTTTTATACGGGAAAATTCGGATTTTTGGAAATTAAGGAAGGGTGGAGTTAAAAAAAAGTTTTAAAGTCAGGGGGCAAAAGGGGGGGTTTTTGGGGGGGGTTGGTCTTTAAAGAGAAATAGATCAAATTTTAGAATGGAAATGGAAAGCGTTTTAAATCGTGGGGAAGGAAGGCGGGGTGGGGGCCCGTCCTCAAAAAGGGGTTTGGAAGGAAGGGGAAAGGGGGGTTTTGGGGGCCGGGGGGTTTTTGGGATTTCCCAGCCGGGGCGTGCAGGGGGTGTTAGATGGGATTAAATGGAACAAATTGGTTTTGGGGACCTGACGATCTTTTTTGGAGTGTGAGCGGGGTTTAATTTTTTTAGGGGAAGGGATTAAAGGGAAAACCGGTTTTTTTTATATACCCGGTTTGACCCTGGATAGGGGGAAGTCCCAAATGCCTGCACTCTAAAGGGGGGGGTTTGGGTTTTGGGGCATTTTGGAGAGATATGTTGTGTATCTTTATACGTATATGTTTTAAATTTTTTTGTGTTGGGAAAACCCCTCGGGAAAAAACAGGGGATTATGTGTGATTTGAGGGGGAAAGTGTTGAATGATAAAAAGTTTTTTTCGTTTTGGAGTTTTTTCTTTTTTTTTTGGGTCCCCCTCCCCTCCGGGGGGGAGGGGCCCGACTTGTTATATATATATAAAAAAATATATATATTTTTAATTATTTTAAAAAATATATATATTTAATTATATATATAATTATATATATATATATATATTTATTATATCTTTCTCCGTAAGCCATGGGTCGTAGGGAAGGCGACTAAAATCCGGGGAAGCAATGGGCTAGAAACCCCCCTTCCCTGTATACATTTATAAAAAAAGAGAAGAAAAAAAACCCTTTTAAAAAACTGGGGATCTTAAATGGCGTGGATGTATTGCGGATGACAAAAAAACAGATGTTTGCTGATTTTTAGGGAATGAAAAGAATTTGGGAATGCCCCTTGGCTCTAAGCGAAACAAAGTTTGGAAGGGGGGTAGGAGATTTCATTTTGGGGGGAAAAATAAATGGGTTTTAAATCGGGAGTATCTGAGGGGGTTTAGGGAAAAGGGGAAAAAGGGTACAGAATGTTAAATGATCGTTAGGGAAGGAGAAAAGAAAATATGAATTTGTAAATTTCCCAAAATTATGGGGATTAAAGAAAAGGGGTTGGATGCGAGAAGGGGGTTTCTTAAAAAGCGGTACACCTGGAGAAGAGAGGAAGGGCAGGGGAAAGAGAGGGGAATTTTGGGAGATGTTAAGTAAGGGAAAATAGGAGCCTTTGAACCAAGGGAGAGGTAATTGTGGAAAGGGGACCTGAATGTTTAAAGTAGGAAAAACTTTTAGAGAGGGGTGGAGGTAATTTTGGGGTGCCGGGTGAAAAATGATAAGGGGGACCCCTTTGATTGAAACTTTGTTTTAGAAAGGGGTTATTTAAAAGGTAATACAAAATTTTAAAAAAAAAGAGGAAAATTTAAAGTAGACACGATATGATGTGGGCAAAGGGCCCGTAGTTTTTTTTGGTTTAAACGAAATTTGGAAAGATAAAAGACTGTTGAGTAGATTTCAGGATGTACATTTATAGAGGGGCCACAATAAAACAGATCACTTTTGGGTTGTAGCTCCCCACTGAGAGTAAAAGGTAGATGGGATAAAAGGGAAAGAATAGAAGCACCCGGGGGAAGAGGAGGTGAAGGTTTATAAACAAAAAGAGGACCCGTTAGGGTAAGAAAAAAACAGCTATTGGGGGATGATGGGAAATGAGAGATGGGCAATGGGGTCAAGAGGGGAGGGGGTGGGTTTTTAAAAAATGTGTTTTTTAAGGTTCAGCAAAATTTTTGGGTTAAAAGGAAAGGGGGTTTGCAGGGGGAAGAGGGCGATTGGTGGAATATGATGAAAAGAGATTAGAAAGGGGAGAAAAAGTTGGGCAATGAGAATTTTTTTAAAAAAGTAAAGTGATGAAAGGGGGGAAAGAGTAATGGAGAAAAAGAGAAGGTTAAGAGAGGGGTGAAGCAATGTAAAAAGGAGCAAATAAAGAGAGTGGGTGAGTGTTATCAAAAATTTTGTTGAAAATAAGAAAAAGTTTTGGGGGGAGTGAGTTTAAACAATTTAGAAAGCCAAGAAACAAATGGATTTTTTCATTTTAAAAATGGAAGGAGGTTATTAAATGGAGGTTAGAGGTTTTGGGGAAAGTGGAGGGAATATTTTGGGGAATTGTTAAATGTTGAAAAGGATGGGGAAAAAGCGTAAATTCGTGTAAAAGGGCAAGGGGAATAACATCTTGGGGGAGTGGGGAAAGGGGACCCAGTTGTGAGTGGGGGGGGAAGGGTTCGTGAGGCAGTGGAAAAAGGGAAAGGGGGAAGGGCGCCGGGTTTGATGGGAAAAAGAAGAAATTTTAAAAAGCAGGTGGGGATATTTTTTTTTGGGAGTGGTTGGTGCAATTTTTTAAAAATAAATTTTATGGAAAAAGGGTAAGGTCCCTGGGGGGATTGGCAGAGAGCAGGGCATTTTTTCCTTTGTTAAAGGGGAAAAGGGGGTTTAAAAGAGATGAAAAATTTAATAGGGGGAAAAGGGTCTGTTGAGTGTACCGGGGAAAGTGAAATGGTAGAGTTATAATTGAAAGTTTTAAAGGGAGTAAGACGGAAAATTTAAGGAAAAAAGGGCAAAAAGGGGGGGGGAAACAAAAAAAGTGCTTTTAGGGAAAGGGTTTTTAAGGGGGGGTTGGGTTTGGGAACCAAAGGTTTTTACGGGGTGGAAAACAAAAAATTTTCCCGGGTGAAACTAATTTTTTTTAATTAAAAAGTTTTAAAAAGGGGGGGGTTTTAAAAAAGTTAAAAAAAATTGGGGTTGGTTTTTTATTTGGTTTTGGGGAAAAGGGGGCTGGGGTTTAAATTTATTAAAAAAAAAAGGGAAAGGGGTGGATAGGGGAAAAAAAATTTGTGGAAGGGGTTTTTTTTTTTTTTTTTTTTTTTTTAAAGGTTTTTTTTTTTTTTGGGAGTTTTTTTTTTTTTTTTTTTTTTTTTTTTTTTTTTTTTTTTTTTTTTTTTTTTTTTTTTTTTTTTTTTTTATTTTTTTTTTTTTTTTTTTTTTCTTTTTTTTTTTTTAAAATTTTTTTTTTTTTTTTTTGGGGGGGAAAAAAATTTTTTTTTTTTGTGTTTAAAAATTTTTTTTTTGGGTTTTTTTTTTTTTTGTTTTTTAAAAAATTTTTTTTTTCTTTTTTTTTTTTTTTCCCTTTTTTTTATTTTTTTTTTTGATTCCCTTTTCCTTTTTTTTTTTTTTTTTTTTTTTTTTTTTGGGGGGGGGGGGGGGGGGGGGGGTTTCCGTTTTTTTTTAAAACCCGATTGGAGGGAAAAGTAGGGAGAGGTGAAGGGTTTTTCAGATTTTTTTTTTTTTGGGGAGGGGAGTGTAAAGCGGAGGGGTCTATAAGGATGAGGGGGAACCCATAGAATTGAGGAGGGAAAAAGAGTGAGGGTGACTTAGGGTCTTTGGGAAAAAGGGAAATTTTGTCCTTGGGGGCAAAAGGGGAATGTTTTAGAGTAATTTTTACCAACCTCTTTTAGGGTGTGAAGCGTGGGGGATGAATGTTGCGGGCGAGGGGGAAGGGCTGGGGGAAGGGGAGATGTCATGTCTGGGAAATGTGGGGTGTGAATATAAAGCAGAGAATTCGTATTTTTGGAAATTAGGGGGAGGTGGGGGGAAATTAAAACCCAAAACTGTTGCCCAGGGGGTTTGAGGAAGGGGGTTGTTGGGGTTGGTTCGGACATGAAAGGGGAAAAAGGGGCAAACCAAAATGCCCTTCCCAAGAGTGTACCCATCTGTAGTGAAGGAAGGCGGGGTGGGGGTGGGCCCTGGGAAGGGTTGGAGGGGGGGGAAAGGGAGGTTTTGTTCGGGGGGGCCTGGACTTCCAGCAGGCATGCGTACGTTTTTTTGATAGGAGTGAATGGGCCCAAATGGTTTTTATTACTTGACTTTCTTTGGGGAGTGTGAGCAAAGAAATTTTTGAAGGGATTCGGGGAAAAACCCGGCGGGCCGGGAAACTTGAGTCCTGGAGATGGGAAGTACATTGCCTGCACTCTGAAGGAGGGGTTTTTTTTAAAGGGTTGCAGTTTAAAAAAATGGAGTGTAAAGCACCCTTCTGGCAAGACAGTGATGGAGTGAATGAAAGGTAAAGTTTTTTTTTTTTCGGGCCAACCCCGCCTTTGGTTTGGGAAACCCGGCCCCGTGTGTAATAAAAAAAATAATAATATATATTTATATATAAAAATATATATAATTTTATATATTTTATATATAAAAAAAAAAAAACACCGTCTTGGGATAAGGGGACTCGAAAAAACGAACCTTTGGGCCCAAAGGGACGGCCCGTGGGTTTTTCCAAACTACCACACCCGGACCCAAAAAACCCTTTGGGGTGTAGCATCCGTACACGTTTTTATCCAAGGCGCCCCTTTCAGGGGGAAGGCCCTTTCGTTTTCAAACCATCCCCTGCATGCATCCGCCTTCCTAAGAAATTTTAAAAAAAAGCAGGAATTTGCAAGGCCGGCGTACAAAACATCGTGTTTTTGTATATTTCGCTTTCTCTGCGAATTCCTTGCATATATATAAAATAAAAATATATTTATATATAATTATTATAAAATATTTTATAATATTTAAAATAAATTTAATTAATATTAAAAATTTTAAATACAATTTTTATATAAATATATTTTATATTATAAATATATAATAAATATTATTAAATAAAATAATATATATATATATATATAAGCAAAACAAACACAGTAAACAGTGAATTTTTTAAAAAAATTTCAAAACAACCCCCTGTGGGAAAAAGGTGAAATTCCTAGCGCTTTGTGACTATCCCGTTTTTCAAGGAAAATATGAAATTTAAAACATCAAAGGGAAAGGGAAATTTAAAAGGGGTTGGACCAAACCTCACATTCCAAATCCACCCAAAAAAGAAACACCCGACCCGGGGCAATACCGGACTCAAAAGAAAGGGGAACACTGCAGAAGGTCCGCTGGTCCAAATAGACAGGTTTTCACGACAAAAAAAAACCCCCTTCAAATTTTCCCACCCCCAAAAAAAAAGGTTTATTTTGTCCCCCCTGTATTTTTAACTCTAACCAAATTTTTTTTAAAATTTTAAAAAGAATCTTTTTATACAAAAACCCAAGGAAATATTTATAAATTTTTTTCAAAAAATGCTTTTTTTTGAACAAGATTCAATTATATTTCTGTCACCATGGATTGCTTGTACAACTTCTCAACTTTTTGGAAAAAACAATTTTGGGTGGTTAAAAATCCTTTTCCCCATGAAAAAAGAGCATTGGAATCTTTCCCCGTTTTTAAGGGTATATTTTTGTTGTTTTAATTTTAAGTTTTGGGTTTTTTCCAGTTTTACCGTAAAAAACTTTTTCGCAAAATTTTTCAGGAATCTTATAGACACCCCCGTCAGCCCTTTTTGAGGGGAAATTTTTTATCAAAAGTTTTTTTTTTGTATCAAAATTTTTAAAAAGCAACTTTAAAATTAAAAGTCCCTTTAAAAAGAAAGGCAAATCAAAACCCAATTTTTTATGGTAAGGGGGGGAACCCCAAAATATTTTTTGTTTGGGAAAAAGACTGGTTGTCCCCTTTTTTGGGTTTTTAAAATGTATTTCTAGCAATTTTAAATTTAAATTTTCAATTAAAATTTTTCGGGTATTCAGATCAATGGCTATTTCATAAAATTTTGGGTATTTTTTTTATCTATGAACTCTGGACTACAAATTCGTAAAGTCTCAAAACATTATGAGAAAAAAAGACAGTTTAATTTTTTCTTTATGGGGAAAAATAATAGTGTACTCCCCGGGTTTACCCCGGAGGGGAGTTCCGGGGGCAACGCCCCCGCGGCCCCGGGCTGTGGGCCACCTCCCCTTTGGGCGTGTTTCCCCGGGTTGGGGACCCACACCCGTGGTCTAACACCCAGGGACCCCTTTTACTGATGGGGGGAAAATGACAACTTTGGGAAAAAAAACCCTCCAATGTTTTCTACCTGGCTGGGGAAACGAAACCCCGGCCCCCCGCCCCTGTGAAGCGAGAAACTTTAACCCCCCGGGCCAACCCCCCAAAGGGAAAAAGTTTTTTGTAGGTTTTCTGTAAATTTTAAAATTTTAAATTTATTATTAAATTTTAAAAAATTAAACAACTAGGGAAAAAGGGAATAGGTTTTTTTCCCCAAACTCAACAGTAAAGTTTTTTAGAATGGGTAAGCCCATTTTAATTTTCCAAAAAAATGGTGTATAAACTACATTCTTGGGGATTTAAAAACACAACCTTCAACCAAAATAAACTGAACCATTTTTGGGTCTATTAGGGGGGAAAAAAATTTTGTTAAAGATTTTTATAAGTTTTTATGATTTCACTTAACCCATAATAAAAATTTGCGGGTTACCAAAGCAGATTAAAATAATGCAATTGTAATTAAAAGAAGAAAATATTATCAAGAAAAATGAATAATTCTTAGATACTGAAACCTATTCAAAATTTAAAAAAATCCCCTTTGAAACCCTTAACAGAATTTTTTAAAAAAACAATAAAACTTCTACCCAAAACGCCCCAAAAAATGAAATTTAAATTTAAAAAATTTCCCTTCCCACTAATCCATCTTTTCCCTTTCATGTATTGGGCTAATAAAAACACACAAACCCGGAATCCCAAAAACAAAACCCTGGGAAAATAAAAAACAAATTCATAAATGTGATCCTTTAAATTTACAACCCTTTCACCCACACAGTGGGGTTTCTCAAGTCACACACGGATCTACCCGGGGGTTTGGGAAAGGGACAGAGTATTTATAGGCCCGAATGTTGAGGTAGGTGAAGAATGCGGGATCTGAAAGATCCAAAGGGTGGGGTTTAGAGTCTTGGGTAGCTTGGGGGAGGGGAAATTTGGGCACGTTGTAGACCCTTTTGCAGTGTTTAAATTTCCCATTGGGATAGCGAGAAGAAGTTTTTTGGGGGAGTTGGTTCAGCTATGTTTAGAAGCCATTGGGTTTTGGTTGAAATTGGTTTTGGGTTTTAGAGATAAAACATGAATTTCCCGGATTCTTCTGTATTGAGTGTTGTCTTCTGTTGGGTAAAAAGGGCTTGAGTTTCCCGTTGTTTAAATTAAAAAAGGGGGGGGGGTGTGAATTGGATGCTGTACACAGGCATTCCTTGTATCCCTCCCGTCCCCGCTTGCATTTGGTGTTCTGAAATGCGTGTTTGGAGGGCCTTATGTTTCGGGCCCCCAAAAAATTTTTTTTTTCAGTCATTAAAGGGATTAAGTTTTAAACCCCCGCAGGGATGGGAGGGTTGTCCTGTCTACTAATTTGGGGATGGTTCCCCCTTTATGGTCGTGGTTGGGGGAGGTAGATAATTGGAATGATGTTTTGGCAAAGATGTTGGAGACATGTTTGGCAATGGAGTTGTTGGGGAGGACTATGTATCTCTTCTCGGCAGTGTCTTCTCTGGTGTGAACATTAAAATGGTATGAAATACCGACAGATTGTTAGGTAAGACACATATGCAACAGTTAGGTATCTTTATTTCGAAACGTTTCGCTACACAGTAGCTTTCTTCAGTCGAGTACAGAAAGGTTGATAGAAGCAGAAGATACTTGAAGACGATGTAATCAGTCCATCACCCTTAAGTTTTGAGGTGGTCAGTCCCTCAGTCTGGAGAAGAGCATTGTTCCGTTGTCTGAAACAATATGAAGTTGAAGTGACAGAATGGGGCCTTTATATAGTGCCAGGAGGTGAGACGTAGGTTGCTTTGGGAGGGCAGGTCCTTCTCAAACCCAGCCGTTCTCACTAGTAGAGGTTGTCGAAGTGTGTCTGTACCAAGATACCCTTGTGTCGCAGTGTCTGACAGATGAACATTAAAATGGTATGAAATACCGACAGATTGTTAGGTAAGACAAAATGCAACAGTTAGGTATCTTTATTTCGAAACGTTTCGGGCCCACACAGTAGGCTTCTTCAGTCGAGTACAGAAAGGTTGATAGAAGCAGAAGTACTTGAAGACGATGTAATCAGTCCATCACCCTTAAAGTTTTGAGAGTGGTCAGTCCCTCAGTCTGGAGAAGAGCATTGTTCCGTTGTCTGAAACAATATGAAGTTGAAGTGTCAGAATGGGGCCTTTATATAGTGCCAGGAGGTGAGACGTAGGTTGCTTTGGGAGGGCAGGTCCTTCTCAAACCCAGCCGTTCTCACTAGTAGAGGTTGTCGAAGTGGTCTGTACCAAGATACCCTTGTGTCGCAGTGTCTGACAGAATTAACATTAAAATGGTATGAAATACCGACAGATTGTTAGGTAAGACACATATGCAACAGTTAGGTATCTTTATTTCGAAACGTTTCGCCTATACATAGCTTCTTCAGTCGAGTCAGAAAGGTTATAGAAGCAGAAGATACTTGAAGACGATGTAATCAGTCCATCACCCTTAAAGTTTTGAGGTGGTCAGTCCCTCAGTTGGAGAAGAGCATTGTTCCGTTGTCTGAAACAATATGAAGTTGAAGTGACAGAATGGGGCCTTTATATAGTGCCAGAGGTGAGACGTAGGTTGCTTTGGGAGGGCAGGTCCTTCTCAACCCAGCCGTTCTCACTAGTAGAGGTTTCGAAGTGGTCTGTACCAAGATACCCTTGTGTCGCAGGTCTGACAGAATGAACATTAAAATGGTATGAAATACCGAAGATTGTTAGGTAAGACACATATGCAACAGTTAGGTATCTTTATTTCGAAACGTTTCGCCTACACAGTAGGCTTCTTCAGTCGAGTACAGAAAGGTTGATAGAAGCAGAAGATACTTGAAGACGATGTAATCAGTCCATCACCCTTAAAGTTTTGAGGTGGTCAGTCCCTCAGTCTGGAGAAGAGCTGGGTTTGAGAAGGACCTGCCCTCCCAAAGCAACCTACGTCTCACCTCCTGGCACTATATAAAGGCCCCATTCTGTCACTTCAACTTCATATTGTTTCAGACAACGGAACAATGCTCTTCTCCAGACTGAGGGACTGACCACCTCAAAACTTTAAGGGTGATGGACTGATTACATCGTCTTCAAGTATCTTCTGCTTCTATCAACCTTTCTGTACTCGACTGAAGAAGCCTACTGTGTAGGCGAAACGTTTCGAAATAAAGATACCTAACTGTTGCATATGTGTCTTACCTATTCTCTGGGTGTGTTGAAGATGTTTAATGCCCGCCGTCTGCAGTCTCTGATGAAGTGACTAGGATAGTGGAGTTTGGAAAATACTTGTTCAATTATAGTGCATTCTTCCTCAAGGAACTCATTGCTGCAGATTCTGAGTGCACGTAGGAAGAAGCCTATAATCACACCACGTTTGGTTTTGGTGTCGTGGTGAGAGTAGAAGTGGAGAAGATCGTTTTGGTTGGTGGGTTTTCGATAGACTTTAAAACGAAGTTCGTGGTCAGCTTTGCAGAGCAGAACATCAAGGAAAGGAAGAGTGTTGTCGACTTCTTCTTCAAGTGTGAACTGGATTGAAGGCTCGACCTGGTTGAGCTTGTCTTGGAGAGCTTGAACGTTGAAGCGTTTAGGAGTTATGAGGAGAATGTCGTCAACATAACGGAGCCAGGTGACAGACGAAGGAATAATGGTGGAGAAACGTTCAGCTTCTAGATGTTCCATGTATAAGTTCGCCAGGACTGCACTGAGTGGCGAACCCATGGGTAGTCCAAAAGTCTGCTGAAAGAGGTGATTTTCGAAGGAGAAACACGTAAAGCCAACACATAGTTTCATCGACCTTGTTGAACTATGTGTTGGCTTTACGTGTTTCTCCTTCGAAAATCACCTCTTTCAGCAGACTTTTGGACTACCCATGGGTTCGCCACTCAGTGCAGTCCTGGCAAACTTATACATGGAACATCTAGAAGCTGAACGTTTCTCCACCATTATTCCTTCGTCTGTCACCTGGCTCCGTTATGTTGACGACATTCTCCTCATAACTCCTAAACGCTTCAACGTTCAAGCTCTCCAAGACAAGCTCAACCAGGTCGAGCCTTCAATCCAGTTCACACTTGAAGAAGAAGTCGACAACACTCTTCCTTTCCTTGATGTTCTGCTCTGCAAAGCTGACCACGAACTTCGTTTTAAAGTCTATCGAAAACCCACCAACCAAAACGATCTTCTCCACTTCTACTCTCACCACGACACCAAAACCAAACGTGGTGTGATTATAGGCTTCTTCCTACGTGCACTCAGAATCTGCAGCAATGAGTTCCTTGAGGAAGAATGCACTATAATTGAACAAGTATTTTCCAAACTCCACTATCCTAGTCACTTCATCAGAGACTGCAGACGGCGGGCATTAAACATCTTCAACACACCCAGAGAAGACACTGCCGAGAAGAGATACATAGTCTCCCCAACAACTCCATTGCCAAACATGTCTCCAACATCTTTGCCAAAACATCATTCCAAGTATCTACCTCCACAACCACGACCATCAAGGACATCACCAGTAGTAGACAGGACAAGCCTCCATCCTCTGCAGGGGTATACATAATCCCTTGTAATGACTGCAACAAATTATATGTGGGCGAAACATCAAGAGACCTCCAAACACGCATTTCAGAACACCAATATGCAAGCAGGACTGACGATACAAGGAATGCCTGTGTACAGCATCGCAATTCACACAACCATTTAATTAACTACAGAAACTCAAGACTTATAGCCACAGAAGACAACACTCAATACAGAAGAATCCTGGAATCATCGCTTATCTCTACAACCAACAATTTCACCAGAACAATGGCTTCTATAACATAGCTGAACCACTCGCCAAGAAACTTCTTCATCGCTATCCCACATAAGAACATAGAACACTGCAGAAGGTCTACAACTTGTCCAATACCCCTGCCAAGCTACCCAAGACTCTATAACCCCACCGGTGGATCATCAGATGCAGCATTCTTCACCTGACCTCAACATTCTGACTATAAATACTCTCGTACCTTCCAACCCCAGGTAGATCCGTGTGTGACTTGAGAAAGCCCACTGTGTGGGTGAAACGTTGTCAATAAAGGATCACATTATACTGCATTTGTGTTTATATTTCCATTGTGTCGGTATTTTATACCATTTATTACCAATCAAACCAATTATTATCTCCATAGGATCAGTTTCGTATAAATTATCCAAATGGTTTTCATGACATTTTAAGCCCTATTGTTGGTAAAATTTCTAACTTCAATGTTAAAAACAACATAGATTTAGTTGATAAATTAAGCTCCTTGACTGACTTAAATGATTTTAACATGGTTAGTTTTGATGTTACTTCCTTGTTTACGAAAGTTCCTGTTGATGATTTATTAAGTTTCTTATCTGAAGAACTCGTTAATTATGATTTACCATTGCCAGTTCCTACTATCATTAAACTTATTAAACTTTGCATTGTTGATGCAAAATTTGTATTTAATGATAAGTTTTACACTCAGAAGTTTGGTATGGCAATGGGAAATCCTCTTTCACCTGTTCTTAGTAACCTATACATGGAATTTTTTGAAACAAGGTTGCTTAACACAATCCTCCCTAATAGAGCTAAATGGTTCAGATATGTTGATGTTATGTTGTGTCTTATGCCCAAAAATGTAGATATACACCATTTCCTTGGCAAATTAAATAGCTTAGCCCATTCTATAAACTTTACTGTTGAGTTTGAGGAAAATAACTCATTGCCTTTTCTAGATGCTTTAATTATTAAGATTAATAATGAATTCAAATTTAAAATTTACAGAAAAAATACAAATAACTATTCCTATGTACACTATTATTCTTCCCATCAAGATAAAATTAAACTGTCTGTTTTCTCATCAATGTTTTTGAGAGCTTTACGAATTTGTAGTCCAGAGTTCATAGATGAAGAAATATCCAAAATTTATGAAATAGCCAATGATCTGAAATACCCGAGAAATGTAATTGATAAATCATTTAAAATTGCTAGAAATACTTTTTACAACCCAAAAAGGGACAACCAACCTTATTCAACTAAAAATATGTTGGTTCTCTCTTACCATGAAAACTTGGTTGATATGCCTTCTCTTTTAAGACTTTTAATATTAAAGTTGTATTTAAAAATCTTGATACAGTAAAAAAAAATTTTGATAAAGAATTCCCCCAAAATGCTGACGGTTGTGTCTATAAGATTCCTTGTAAAATTTGCGATAAAGTTTATTACGGTCAAACTGGTAAAAGTCTCGAACTTAGATTAAAACAACATAAATATAGCATTAGAACTGGACAAGATTCCAATGCTCTATTTATTCATGTGAGAGATTTTAACCATCCAATTGATTTTCAAAAAGTTGAGAAAGTCCATGGTCGACAGAAATGTAATTGAATCTTGTTTCATAAAAAGCAGTTTTGAAAATAATGTGAATATTTCCATTGGTTTATATAAATTAGATTCATTTATAATTAATAAAATTTGGTTAGTTTAATAATACATTGGACAAATAATAAACCTTATTTCTTGGGTAGAATAATTTGTTAGTGGGTTGTCGTGAGGAGCTGTCTAGTTGAACCAGCGGACCTACTGCAGTGTTCCTCTTTTCTTATGAGTCCGGTATTGTCCCGCGTCAGGTGTTTCTTTGTTGTGGGAGTTGACTGTGAGGTGTGGTCTAAGCCCTTTAATTGCCTTCCTTTGATGTATTACTTTCATAGTTCCTTGACAATGTGAGTAGTCACGAAAGCGCTTGGAATTTCACTATTTCACAGTGGTTGTTTTGCATATATATATATATATATATATATAATATATATATATATATATATATATATATATATATATATATATATATATATATATAAAGAGAATGACTCGCAATGACCGGGTTGGGCTCTAGCACCTGGCTTCAAAAAGGTTACATCTCACAACGACTACCTCCGTATCTTCGGATCAACAATATTTGGGCGGGGGAAGTTGTGTCATCCTCAGAGTGTATCCTCACTCTCCTTCCTCACAACAAACTTGTGTCATCCCCAGAGTGTATCCTCACTCTCCTTCCTCACAACAAACTTGTGTCATCCCCAGAGTGTATCCTCACTCTCCTTCCTCACAACAAACTTGTGTCATCCTCAGAGTGTATCCTCACTCTCCTTCCTCACAACAAACTTGTGTCATCCAGAGTGTATCCTCAACTCTCCTTCTCACAACAAACTTGTGTCATCCCTAGAGTGTATCCTCATCTCCTTCCTCACAACAAAGTTGTGTCATCCCAGAGTGTATCCTCACTCTTCTTCCTCACAACAAACTGTGTCATCCCAGAGGTATCTCACTCTCCTTCCTCAAACAAACTTGTGTCAATCCTCAGAGTGTATCCTCACTCTCCTTCTCACAACAAACTTGTGTCATCCCCAGAGTGTTATCCTCACTCTCCTTCCTCACAACAAATTGGTCATCCCAGAGTGTATCCTCACTCTCTTCCTAACAACAAAGTTGTGTCATCCTCAGAGTGTATCCTCACTCTCCTTGCCTCAAAAAACTTGTGTCATCCTCAGAGTGTACCTCCTCTCCTTCCTCACAACAAACTTGTGTCATCCCAGAGTGTATCCTCACTCTCCTTCCTCACAACAAACTTGGTTCATCCCAGAGTGTATCTCACTCTCCTTCCTCACAACAAAGTTGTGTCATCCTCAGAGTGTATCCTCACTCTCCTTCCTCACAACAAAACTTGTGTCATCTCAAGTGTATCCTCACTCTCCTTCCTAACAACAAAGTTGTGTCATCCTAGAGTGTATCCTCACTCTCCTTCCTCACAACAACTTGTGTCATCCCCAGAGTGTATCCTCACTCTCCTTCCTCACAACAAACTTGTGTCATCCCCAGAGTGTATCCTCACTCTCCTTCCTCACAACAAAGTTGTGTCATCCTCAGAGTGTATCCTCACTCTCCTTCCTCACAACAAACTTGTGTCATCCCCAGAGTGTATCCTCACTCTCCTTCCTCACAACAAACTTGTGTCATCCCCAGAGTGTATCCTCACTCTCCTTCCTCACAACAAACTTGTGTCATCCTCAGAGTGTATCCTCACTCTCCTTCCTCACAACAAACTTGTGTCATCCTCAGAGTGTATCCTCACTCTCCTTCCTCACAACAAACTTGTGTCATCCCCAGAGTGTATCCTCACTCTCCTTCCTCACAACAAAGTTGTGTCATTCGTTTTTTCTCAGAATTATATATCTGTGTTCTCGTCCTTATTCCGTTGTGCCGAAGGTATATTGTTCAGTGTGCACAAGTTTATCTCATTAAAAACACGGCAAGTATTTTAAGCTGTGTATGCCTGGAGTATATCTGGAGAGGATTTTGGGGGTCAACGCCCCCGCGGACCCGTCTGTGATCAGGCCTCATGGTGGATCAGGGCGTGAACAACCAGGCTGTTATTGCTGGCCACACGTAAACCGACGAACGAACCACAGCCCGGCTGGTCAGGTACTGACTTTAGGTGCCTGTCCTTTGCCTTCTTGAAGACAGCCAGGGGTCTATTGGTAATCCCCCTTATGTATGCTGGGCGGCAGTTGAACAGTCTTGTGCCCCTGACACTTACTTTGTTGTCTCCTAGCATACTCGTGGCGTCCCTGTTTTTCACTAGAGGGATGCTGCATTTCCTGCCCAGTCTTTTGCTTTCTGAGGCAGTGATTTTCTTGTGCGAATTTGAGACTAGTTCCTCTAGGATTTTCCAACTGTATATTATCATGTATTTTTCTCGCCTGCGTTCCAGGTATTACAAATCAAGGGACTTCAACGGTTCCCAGTAATTTAGGTGCTTAATCGTACTTATGTGTACTGGGTAAGTTCTCTGTACATGCTTCAGATTAGCAGTTTCGCCAGCCTTGTAGAGTGCCGTTAGTGTGTAACAATATTCCAGCCTAGAGAGAACAAGCGACTTGAAGAGAATCATCAAAAGTTTGGCATCCCTAGATTTGAAGGTTTCCATCATCCATCTTATCATTTTCCTAGCAAATGCATTAGATACATTGTTGTGATCTTAGAAAGTGAGATCCTCTGACATTATCACTCCCAGGTCCTTCACATTAATTTTTAGCTATATTATTTAATTGGAATTTGTTTGTTTTCCACTCCGATACAGTTTTAATTTCCTCAAGCTTTGCAAATCGAAGTAATTGAAATTTCTCTTTATTGAACTTCATTGTGTTTTCTGTGGCCCATTTAACGATTTGGTTGGTGCCGGAGTCTTGCAGTGTCATCGATGTATGACACTATCATCCAGATTCAGGTGTTATCCGCAAAGGAAAACACGGTTCTGTGGCTTACGTCTCTGTATATATCAGATATGAAGATAAGGAACAGGATGGGGGCGAGTACTGTGCCTTGTGGAACCGAACTTTTCACTGTAGCCGCCTCAGTCTTTGTTTACTATTATTCTCTGTGTTCTACTTGTTGGTAAGTTATAGATCTATCTACCAACTTTTCCTGCTATTCCTTTATCAGACATTTTGTGCACTTATTATTCCATGATCGCACTTGTCGAAGGCTTTCGCAAAGTCTATGCATATTACTTCTGCATTTTGTTTGTCCTCCAGTGCAGCTAAGACCTTGTCATAGTGGTCCAGTAGTTGGGACAGACAGGAGCGACCTGCTCTAAACCCATGTTGTCCTGGGTTGTGTAACTGATGGGTATCTAGATGGGTGGCGATCTTGCTTCTTAGGACCCTTTCAAAGATTTTTATGATATGGGACGTTAGTGCTATCGGTCTGTAATTCTTTGCAATTGCTTTACTGCCACTTTTGTGGACGGAGGCTGTGTCTGTTGTTTTAGTGACTGTGGGATGACCACTATGTCCATGCTCCCTCTCCCTCTCCGAAGTTCCACGAGTCTGAGCCTGGGGCCGAGTACGTGCGTACGTCATTCATTACTTTTTCGACGTCTTGGGGTGTTATATATATTATTTCCGATATCTGCTATTTCTCTGACCAGTGCCTCCTTAAATAACATTGATGAGCGAATAAATAACGACATAAGTAAGTTTGCCGATAACGCCAAAGTGGGCCGATGGATTAACTCTCAGGAGGACGCCAGAGCGATACTGGAAGACGTGAATAGTCTGATGCAGTTGACGAAAAAATGGCTGATACAGTTTACTATAGACAAATGCCCTGGAAAACAAAATAAGCACGACACATATAAACGAAAGAAAGTAGATTTTTATCATTATGAATACGAAAAAGATTTAGGAATTCTAGTGATACTTAAGTATACCTGGAAGGTGTGTAATGAAGCACTTTAGCCCCTCGAGTCGTACTTACGTTAACGTGTAATAATATCCGTTGTGAAAATTTCATGACTGTCCTTAATGTCCTTACCTGTTTATTATGTTCATAGCTCTGTATATCAAGTGTAGGAAATAAATGCCTTATAATTAAAAGATTTACTGTGTAATGTCAGCATCATTATTCTCAATGAAATGTAATGAAGAAAAATTGTAAATGTTTAATTAAAAAAAAAATCAGCATTATTATTATTACTGTAACATCTTTAAATGATTTGCAAATATCCTAATAATATAAAAGCTTTAAATTGACTGTAGAAAATATATTAAAGTTTGACAGTTGTCGCTTAGTGATGTTCTATTGTCAATTGTTCCAATATGATTCACTGGAACATTTGTTTAACTGTAATATGATGTATGAATTCATTTTTTTATCTATCAGAATATTTATCTACGTATTATAATTCATTGTATTAATTATTGTGTATTAGAATAAGTTAAGCTGCTGTAAAAGGTTTGCAAAGAGTTTGTGTACGTGGTTGTGTTGCAGCATCTTGGAGGAAGCTGAAGGGATGCCAGAGAGTGGTCAAGTTCAACCTAACCAGGCACGCTGAGGAAGTGTCATTGAGTTACTAGAGACTAGTGATGCATCGGATATCCGCATGTGTCATCCGCATCCGCGGAACATCCGCACAATTTCTTACATCCATATCCAACATCTGCAGAAACATCCGCAACAATCCACTTCCTGTGGTTATCTACTTTCACATCCAATATTCCAGCAGAGGAAACTTGGACGTCTATCTTCAAGGTCACCCCATCAGTTAAAAATTTACTGGTGTTGAGGTGTTTGGGCGATCCTCGGTAATTACCTTTTTTGCTGGTCAAAGGCTGGATTTATCCCTCGCAACTCTTTTTCCAGATTCCTGATCTATTCCAGATCAAACATTGTACATCTGAAATAAGAATTACAAGACATGCCAGGGTATCTAATTGCAATCCAATCGTCCTACTGAGGACTTGACAACCTAGTCTTGAATGTCACCCGGTAATATTTTAATATTATGTCCATATGTGTTTTGATAAACCTCGGTTATATTTTTTTTGGAAAGGTTTTACAGTTACCTAATTCTGCAAATGTGAGTCTAAAAAAAATTGAACACAAATGAATGAATATTTTCTCTGAAAA
This sequence comes from Cherax quadricarinatus, assembly GCF_026875155.1. Taxonomy (NCBI): domain Eukaryota; kingdom Metazoa; phylum Arthropoda; class Malacostraca; order Decapoda; family Parastacidae; genus Cherax; species Cherax quadricarinatus. The sequence goes on from NC_069412.1 coordinate 46,232,163, forward strand.
AACCAAAAATGGAAGGACAGATAATTGGCTTCACAATAGTGATGGCTGGAAACAATACACCAATAACCTGCACACAGGAGGAGCTTACGACGATGTTTCGGTCCGACTTGGACCATATATACTGGATCCTTCTCACCTTCCTTTTACTGTGGCTTTGTAAATGGTCCAAGTCGGACCGAAACGTCGTCGTAAGCTCCTCTCTTCTATGTGCGCGTTATTTGTGTATTTCTGTAGAGTTTTCTGCCTTATTTTTAATGTTAATATTATGAAATATAGAGTATTGTACTGAACAGAATTAAATCAATACCAACTTTCCCGCTGCACAAATCTCCACCATCGATACCAACTTTTCAAATTAAATCTTGAAGACGGGAAAGGCGTTTAGTCGAGATGTGTGGTATTTACACTAGCGACGGCAGTGCCCATTACCCAGGAGACACGAGTGAAGTCTTGCCACTGCCTGACATATTCCTTTGTTTGTAGAGGACAGAGAAACCATATACATTAAGGAAGGAACTGCTGATTACCCAGAAGACTCGAGTCGAGTTTTGCCAGAGTGGCACATCACTAACACTAGGGACTTTACTACCACTACTGCTGCTACGACTTCATTTACTATTACTATTATTACTACTACGACTATTAATACTGGTACTACTAATACAGCTATTACTACTAATGTTATTACTGATGCTGCTGCTACTACAACCACCACCACCATCACTACCACGACTACCATCACCACCACAACAACCAGTACTACTACTACTACTACCACCACTACTACTACTACCACCACCACCACCACCACACTACTACTACTACTACTACTACTACTACTACTACTACTACTACTGCTCCTGCTGTGGTACGAATATAGATATTAATAACAATGCTATTGCTAATGCTGCTGTAATAACTAGTGCACTTAGCTAACGCACTGAGGTCCGGGGGTCGATTCCCGCTAATGCTGAAAACATTACGACGTGTTTCCTTAAGACACCTACTGTCCATGTTCACCTATCAGTAAAATAGGTACCTGGGTGTTAGTTGACAGGTGTGGGTCGCATCCTGGGACAAAATTTACCTAATTTGCCCGAAATGCTCTGCATAACTAGAGGCTTTCTATATAGTAGTATGTTATTGATGTCAGCTATGGTCTATATACCTGGTACATGTACTTGAAATAATAATAATAATAATAATAATAATAATAATAATAATAATAATATTATTATTATTATTATTATTATTATTATTATTATTATTATCATTGTTACTATTATTCTTACCATCACCACCATCACTACCACTACCACACTCACTACCCTCACCATCACTACCCCCACAATCACCATCACCACCACTCCATCACCCTACCCCAACATCACCATCACTACCCATCACCATCACTATCCCCAACATCACCATCAGTACCCCCACCATCAACATCACTACCCACACATCACTACTCCACAATCACCATCACTACCACACCATCACCATCACAACCCCACATCACCATCACTACCCCAACATCATCAGTACCTCCACCATCACGATCAATATCCCCACTATCACCATCTCTACCCCCACCCTCACTTCACTACCCTCACCATCAATATCACTACCATCACATCACTACCTCCACCATCATCACTACCCCCACCATCACCATCACTACCATCACCATCACTAACCCCACCATCACCATCACTACCATCACATCACTAACCACCATCACCATCACTAAACCCTACCATCACTAACCCCACCATCACCATCACTACTACCATCACCATCACTACCCCCACTAACACTAAACCCATCACCATCACTACCTCACCACCATCACTACCTCCACCATCATCACTACCCACCATCACCCTTCAATACTTTACCATCACTACCTCCATCACCATCCCTCCATCACAATCACTACCCCTACCATCACATCCTACTCCACCATAACCATCACTATCATCACCATCACTACCTCCATCACCACTACCCTCACAATAACCATCACTACCCCACCACCACTACCCCAACATCAGCATCACTACCTCCACCATCATTACCTCCACCATTACCTCCACCATCACTACCTCCACCATCGTCACTACCTCCACCATCATCACTACCTCCACCATCATCACAACCACCATCACCACAACTACCTCCACCATCACCATCACTATCTCCACCATCATTACCTCCACCATCACTACCTCCACCATCGTCACTACCTCCACCATCATCACAACCATCACCATAGCTACCTCCGCCATCACATCACTACCCCCACCATCAACCTCACTACCCACACATCACTACTCCACAGTCACCATCACTACCCACACCATCACTACTCCCACAATCACCATCACTACCCACACCATCACCATCAAAACCCCACCATCACCATCACTACCCCAACATCATCAGTACCTCCACCATCACGATCAATATCCCCACTATCACCATCTCTACCCCCACCTTCACTATCACTACCCTCAACATCAATATCACTACCATCACCATCATACCTCCCCATCATCACTACCCCAACCATCACTATCACTGCCTTCACCATCACTACTTCCGCCATCACCTTCACTAACTCCATCACCATCACTACCTCTACCATCAGAATCACTACCCCCACCATCACCATCATACCATCCATCACTAACCCCACATCACCATCACTACCATCACCATCACTAACCTCACCATCACCATCACTAACCTACCATCACTAACCCCACCATCACCATCACTACTACCATCACCATCACTACCCCCACTAACACTAAACCCATCACCATCACTACCTCCACCACCATCACTACCTCCACCATCATCACTACCCCACCATCACCCTTCAATACCTTTACCATCACTACCTCCATCACCATCCCTCCATCACAATCACTACCCCTACCATCACCATCACTACCTCCACCATAACTATCACTATCATCACCATCACTACCTCCATCACCACTACCCTCACAATAACCATCACTACCCCCACCACCACTACCCAACATCAGCATCACTACCTCCACCATCATTACCTCCACCATCATTACCTCCACCATCACTACCTCCACCATCGTCACTACCTCCACCATCATCACTACCTCCACCATCATCACAACCACCATCACCACAACTACCTCCACCATCACCATCACTATCTCCACCATCATTACCTCCACCATCACTACCTCCACCATCGTCACTTCCTCCACCATCATCACAACCATCACCATAGCTACCTCCGCCATCACCATCACTACCCCCGCCATCAACATCACTACCCACACCATCACTACTCCCACAATCACCATCACCACCCCCACCATCATCACTACCCCCACCATCACCATCACTACCTCCACTATACTTGTGTAGTATATTGTAGATCATATCATCCATGTATATATTTAGGCTCCCTTTCAGTAGGCTCAGTATGGCATGCAAAGAGTACGTAACCTTTATTCTGCGCATGTACACACCCTCATTTACAGGCTATCTCCCCCAACCAGCGAACCAGGGAACTAAGGGTTGGCGATGGGGCCCCGTCGTTCAACCAGTACCCAGGTTCCAGCCAATGAGAGAGTGGTTTTGACAATCGCAGAGGTGATGTGGGTACCACTCACCTGTCTGCCCTTGTTATTCCCATTCTAGAGCTGGTTGAAGCACGGTCTGCTCTCTAGTGGCTTCTATTCTGCCTTGCTTACCGTGGAGTGCACTAATACCTATTGCTGTACATAGTGTATATAGTGTACATACTTCTGTTCTAAATTGGTGAAGGATAATATAAGTCAAAAGTTTTTCTGCTGTGTTTATTTTGCTCCATTTACACTCAGGATAACGGGCCTTTGGGACTCCTGGGTTGTAATACTCAGTGACTAGCATGTGTGACGTCACGTGATGCTGTTGTGAGTGCGCGCTCGTCCTCGTCCTCAGTTCTCCACGCATAGGTCTAGAAACGGGACAGGCAGTCTGGGCTCCCCCTTCTCACACTGCAATATAGTGTTACCAACCACCAGGTGTGTTTAACTCCAATCATCATATCTCCACGAACCCTTTCCACAAATGGTGACAGTGGAGGGCCTGTAATTCTGACGATTACAGCGATTTCTGGAGATAAATTTCTACTGAGCCAGTCGCCATTTCCCGCTTAGGCCTGCCTGGAGACTAATGATACTTCACATCCCAGTCAAGCGTCCACCAGCCTGTTTGCTTCTGCTTACTTGTCAGTCTGTGTCTTAGTGTTGTATTTGCTTATTTGCATTACTTCTGAGGGATTGACCCGAGTTTGCAAATTAAGCCTAGAAACAGGACAGGCAGTCTGGGCTCCCCCTTCTCACACTCTGCAATAGTGTTACCAACCAACAATTGTGTTTAACTACAATCATCATATCTCCACGAACCCTTTCCACATCACTACCTCCACCATCACCATCACTACCCCTACCATCACCATAAGAACATAAGAAAGGAGGAACACTGCAGCAGGACTGTTGGCCCATACTAGGCAAGTTCTTTACAATCCATCCCACTAACAAAACATTTGCCAAACCCAATTTTCAATGCCATCCAAGAAATAAGCTCTGATAACTCTATCCACTCTCATGTACAAGTCCGACTCAGTTCCAACCCCTCTCACTCATGTATTTATCCAACATATATTTGAAACTACCCAAGGTTCTAGCCTCAATAACCCAACTAGGTAGACTGTTCCACTCATCAACTACCTTATTTCCAAACCAATACTTTCCTACATCCTTTCTAAATCTAAACTTGTCTAATTTGAATCCATTACTGCGGGTTCTCTCCTGAAGAGATATCCTCAAGACCTTATTAATATTCCCTTTATTAATACCCATCTTCCACTTATACACTTCGATCATATCTCCCCTCATTCTTTGTCTAACAAGTGAATGTAATTTAAGGGTCTTCAACCTTTCTTCATAAGGAAGATTTCTAATGCTATGTATTAATTTAGTCATTCTACGCTGAATGTTTTCTAACGAATTTATGTCCATTCTGTAATATGGAGACCAGAACTGAGCTGCATAATCTAGGTGAGGCCTTACTAATGATGCATAAAGCTTCAGTATAACCTCTGGACTTCTGTTGCTTACACTTCTTGATATAAATCCTAGCAATCTATTTGCCTTATTACGCACGCTTAGGCACTGCTGTCTTGGTTTAAGGTTGCTGCTTACCATAGCTCCCAAATCCTTTTCGCATTCTATACTGCTAAGTTCAACATTATTAAGCTGGTAGGTGCTAGGGTTATGGACATTTCCGAGCTTTAGAACTTTACATTTATCTACATTGAACTGCATCTGCCAATTTTCTGAACACTAACTGAATTTGTCTAAATACTTCTGAAGTTGTGAGACATCAACGTCTGAATCTATTATCCTACCTATTTCGTGTCATCAAAAATTTGTTTTTTGTCATAGTAACTCCTGTAAAGGTCGTTTTTATTTTAAAAACAACAATGGGCCTGTGCAAGACAGGTATAAAACGCAAGTGAAATTTCCAACTCACTGACCCCTATAAGCGCCATCTCCTTCCTCTGCTTCAAAATCTCTACGACTCGGTGCTCTAAACACCACCTCCAAGGCTGAGGGATTTTTTTACTCCCCTTTTGTATATTTTCTTCAGTTTTTTTATTAGTCCAAAAATCGTTTTGTAAAGCCACTGGATGGCAAAATGTCTCAATAAAGTAACCGAGTTGCACAAGTGTTTTAACTTTAACAATGGGCCAAAAAACGACCCTGCGGAACACCACTTTTACAGCCCCCCAAAACCAGTTTTAAACCCCCTTTAGCACACTTCCCCTTTCCCAATTATGGTTTGCCCTATCCGTGACTAGTTTTTTTCCCCCAATGCCTGAGCAGCATTTTCTTCAACAGTCTCTGAGTGGGTACTCTATCAAAACCTTACTAAATCTAAATAAACAATATCGAATTTTTTTATCCTGATCAACGGCCTCAAAATTTTGTGGAGGTTAATAAATTGGGCGGGAACCCCCCCTCGTGAACCCCTGCTGAGTTCATTATTAAAATTATGCCCTATTCAGAGGCTTCTTATTTATCACTTAATTGATCTAGTAAGCCTACAATTGAGGTTGGCTTTGGGCGAATTTGAGGGAAATGACTTGTCCCCGCTTAAAATATAGAAATTACATTAAAAAATTTGGGTTCAAGAAGCAAAAATTAATCTAGCTTAGAAATCTTCCGTATAAAAGAAAGATTGAAGTCTTTTAAAATTGCATTTACTTGTAAGACGAAGAATGAGGAAAGACGATGGAATGTGTGACAGTCCAGGCCGCGCAGTTTTTTAACCGTCCAGCCTGCTGCAGTGTTGACAGTCCACCTCTGCAGTGTGTGACCGTCCAGGCCTGCTGCAGTGGTGACCCCCAGGCCTGCTGCAGTGGGACCATCCGGGCCGCTCAGTGTGTACCATCCATCCTGCTGCGTTGGACCGTCCAGTTTTCTGCAGTGTGTGACCGTCCGGGCCCTGCGCAGTGTGTGACCCCCAAAACCCCTGCTGCGTGTGTGCCCGTCCAGGGCCTGCTGCTGTTTGACCTCCAGCCTGCTGCAGTGTGTGACCGCCGGGCCCGCTGCAGGTGTGTACCGCCCCAGGCCTGCTGCGTGTGTGACCATCCGGGCCTGTGCATGTGTGCCTCCAGGTTTTTCTGCAGTGGTGACCGTCCGGCCGCTGCAGTGTGTGCCCTTTCCAGGCCTGCTGCGTGTGGGGCCATCCAGGCCGGCTGCGTGTGTGACCGCCGGTCTCTGCGGGGTTTGACCTCCGGGCCTGCTGCATTTTTGTGACCATCCGGCCTTGCATGTGGGGACCATCCGGGCCCCTTTGCAGGGGTGACCATCCAGGCTGCTAAAGTGTGTGCCGTCCGGTGCTGCAGTGTGTGACCATCCAGGCCTGCTGCAGTATGGACCACCCCAGGCTTTCTGAGTTGTGAACCGTCCAGGCCTCGCAGTTTTGGGACCATCCAGGCCTGCGCGTGTGGGACCATCCAGGCTTTCTGCAGTGTGTGACCGCCCAGGCCTCCCTCGTGTGTGACTCCGGCCTCTGCGGTTTGACCACCCAGGCCGGGCTCATGTGTGACCGTCCAGGCCTGCTGAGTGTGTGACCATCCGGGCCCTGGCGTGGTGATCGCCAGGCCTCTGCATGTGTGACCATCCAGGCCTCTGAGTGTGTGCCCCGTCCAGGCCTGCTGCGTGTGTGAAGTCCAGGGTGCTGCAGTGTTGCCCGTAAAGGCTTGCTGCAATTGAACCCGCCAGGCCTCCAGTGTGACCGTCCCGGGGCCGCTGCATGTGTGCCGCCCAGGCTTGCTGCAGTGGTGAACGCCGGGTTCGCAGTTGTAACCGCCGGCCTGCGCAGTGTGTGACCGTCCAGGCCTCTGCAGTGGTGACCGCCCCAGGCTTTCTGCAGTGTGTGACCGTCAGGTTTGCTGCGTGTGTGACCGTCCGGCCTGCTGAGGGGTGTGACCGTCCAGCTTTAGCATGTGTGACCGGGCCAGCCTACTGCAGTGGTGCCCTTTTAGGCCTGTGCAGTGATGACCGTCCGGCCTGCTGCGTTGGTGACCGCTGCCTGCTGCAGGGGGTTTACCGTCCAGGCCTGCGCATTGTGTAACCGTCCAGGTCTGCTGCAGTGTGGACCGTCCGGGCTTGTGCAGTGTGTACCGTCCAGGTTGCTGTAGTGTGTGACCGTCCGGCCTGCGCAGTGTGAAACCGTCCGGTTTTGCTGCGTGTGTGACCGCCAGGCTTACTGTAGTTGTAGCCCGGCCTGCGCAGTGTGTAACCGTCCGGGCTTGCTGCAGTGTGTGACCGCCCGGTTGCTGCTTTGAAACCCGGGCCCGGCCTGCTGCAGGTGTGCCCTCTAGGCCTGCGCGGGGTGTACCGTCCGGGGCTTCTGCAGAAAGTGACCGCCCAGGTTTGCTGCAGGTGGCCCGCCCAGGCCTGCGCAGTGTGTGACCATCCAGGCCGCTGCAGTGTGTGCCCATCCAGTCCTGTGCAGTGTGTGCCCGCCAGGCTTTCTCAGTGTTTGCCCGTCCAGGCCGCTGCAGTGGGGGCCGTCCAAACCTGCTGCGTGTTTACCGCCGGCCTCCCTGCATGTGTGACCACCCAGGCCTGCTGCAGTGGTGACCGTCCAGGCCTGCTGCAGTGTGTGACCGCCCCAGGTGCGCAGGTGGAATCCAGGCCTGCTGCATGTGTGACCGCCCCAGGCTTTCTGAGTGGTGACAGTCCGGGCCCTGCTGCGTGTTGACCATCCAGGCCTGCGCGTTTTGTGCCCATCCAGGCCTGCTGAGTGTGTGATCCGGGCCCTGCTGCATGTGTGCCCGTCCAGGCCTGCTGCATTTTGTGACCATCATGGCCTGCTGCAGTGTGTGACCATCCAGGCCTGCTAGGGGTTGACCATCCGGGCCCTGCTAAAGGGGGGACCGTCCAGTTCTGCAGTTTAACCGCCCGGGCCGTGCAGTGTGTAAACCTTTTTGGGCCCGTGCATGGGGTGACCGCCGGGCCTGCTCAGTGTTTTCCGTCCAGGCTTTCGCAGTTGTGACCGTCCGGGCTTGCTGCAGTGTGGACCGTCCAGGCCTGCTCAGTGTGTGCCGTCCGGTTTTATGCAGGGGTTTGACGGCCAGGTCTACTGCGTTGACCTTTTAGGCCTGCTGCAGTGATGACCGTCCGGGGCCTGCTGCAGTGGGGAACCGTTAGGCTGCGCAGGTGGACCGCCCAGGCCTGCTGCAGTGTGTAACCGTCCAGGTCGCTGCGTGTGTGACCGTCCAGGCTTGCTGCAGTGTGTACCGTCCGGTTTGCTTTTTGTTTTGACCGTCGGGCCTCTGCAGTGTGTGACCGTCCAGGTTTTGCGCAGTGGGCCCCCGTCCAGGCCTGTAGTGTGTGCCCCTCCAGGCCTCCCTGCAGTGTGTAACCGTCCGGGCTTGCGCAGTGTGTGACCGTCCGGGCTTGCTGCGTGTGTAACCGTCCGGGCCCTGCGCAGTGGGGCCCGTCTACCCTGTGCAGGTGTGACCGTCCCAGGCTTCGCAGTAGTGACCGCCCAGGCTTGCTGCGGTGTGACCGTCCGGGCCCTGCTGCAGTGTTGACCATCCGGCCTGTGCAGGTGTGACCATCCATCCTGTGAGTGTGTGACCGTCCAGGCTTTTCTGCAGTGTGTGACCGTCCGGGCCTCCTGCAGTGGGTGACCGCCAAAAACCCTTTGCTGCAGTGTGTGACCGTCCAGGCCTGCTGCAGTGTGTGACCATCCAGGCCTGCTGCAGTGTGTGACCGTCCAGGCCTGCTGCAGTGTGTGACCGTCCAGGCCTGCTGCAGTGTGTGACCATCCAGGCCTGCTGCAGTGTGTGCCGCCCAGGCTTTCTGCGTGTGTGCCGCCGGGCCCTGCTGCGTGTGTGACCGTCCAGGCCTGCTGCAGTGTGTGACCATCCAGGCCTGCTGCAGTGTGTGACCGTCCAGGCCTGCTGCAGTGTGTGACCGTCCAGGCCTGCTGCAGTTGTGACCATCCGGGCCTCCTGAGTGTGTACCTCCAGGCCTGCGCTTGTAAACCATCCAGGCCTGCTAAAGTTGTGCCCGCCCAGGCCTGCTGCAGGTGTGACCATCCGGGCCTGCTGCGTATGGACCATCCAGGCTTTCTGCAGGTGTCCGCCCAGGCCTGTTTGCAGTGTGTGACCACCCAAAGGCCTGCTGCAGTGTGGCCCACCAGGCTTTCTGCAGTGTGTGACCGTCAGGCCCCCGCAGTGTGTACCCCGGCCTCCCTGCATGTTTTCCACCTCCGGGCCTGCTGCATTGTGACCTCCGGGCCCTGCGCAGGTGTGACCACCCAGGCCTGCTGCAGTGTGTATCGTCCGGGCCCCCCTGCTGCAGTGGTGACCCCCGGGCCTGCGGCAGTGTGGGACCGTCCTGGCCTGCTGCAGTGTGTAAACGCCAGGGTGTGCAGTGTGTGACCGTCCAGGCTTCTGCAATTTTAAAAACCGCCCGGGCCTGCTGCAGTGTGTGACCGCCGGCCGCTGCATTGTGACCGCCGCTTGCTGCAGTGTGTGCCCGCCCAAGGTTGCTGCAGGGTAACCGTCCAGGCCCCTGCTATGGTGACCTCTAGGGCCTGCGCAGTGTGTGACCGTCCGGGCCTGCTGCAGTGTGTGCCCCGTCCCAGGCTTTGTGCGTGTGTCCGCCCAGCTTGCTGCAGTGGTGACCGTCCAGGCCCCGCTGCAGGTGTGCCCGTCCAGGTTTTATGCAGTGGTGACCGGCCAGCCTACTGCAGGGTGCCGTTTAGGCCTGCTGCAGTGAGTGACCGCCGGGCCTCTGCAGTGTGTGACCGTCTGGCCTGCTGCTGTTGGACCGTTCCAGGCCTGCTGAGTGTGTAACCGCCAGGTCTGCTGCTGTGTGACCGTCCAGGCTTGCTGCGTGTGTGCCCGCCCAGGCTTGCTGTTGTGTGACCGTCCGGCCTGTGCAGTGTGAACCCCGTCCAGGCTTGCGGGCAGGTGTAAACCGTCCAGTTGCTGTAGTGTGTGACCGCCACCCTGCTGCATGTGTAAACCGTCCGGGCTTGCTCAGTGTGTGACCGTCGGGGCTTGCTGCTGTGAAACCGTCCAGGCCTGCTGCGTTTTACCGTCTAGGTGCTGCAGTGTGTGACCGCCCGGTTTGCTGCAGTATGTGACCGTCCAGCTTGCTGCAGTGTGTGACCGTCCGGGCCCTGCTGCGGTGTGACCGTCTAGGTTGCTGCAGGTGTGGACCGCCCAGGTTTGCTGCTGGTGACCGTCCAGGCTTGCTGCAGTGTGTGACCGTCCGGGTTGCTGCAGTGTGTGACCGTCCAGGACTGCTGCAGTGTGTGACCGTAGGCTTGCTGCGTGGTGTGACCGTCGGGCCCCGCAGTTGTGACCCCCCAGGTTTGGGCTGCGTGTGGGGACCGTCCAGGCTTGTGCAAATGTGTGACCTTTCAGGTTTTGCTGCAGGTGTGACGTCCAATTGCGCAGTGGGTGACCGTCCAGGCTTCTGCGTGTGGACCGCCGGCCTGCTGCAGTGTGTGACCTCCAGGGCCTGCTGCGTGGTGACCGTCCGGGCTTGCTGCGTGTGTGACCGTCTAGGCTTGCGCAGTGTGAAACCGTCCAGATTCCCGCAGTGTGTGACCGTCCGGCTTGCTGCATTGTCCCTCCAGGCTTGCTGCAGTTTGTGACCCGTCCAGGCTTGCTGCGTGGGACCGCAAGGCCTGCTGCAGGTGTGACCGTCCGGCTTGTGCGTGTTGCCCGTCCAGATTTGCTGCAGTGTGTGACCCGTCCAGGCTTTGCAGTGTTGACCGTCCAGGCCTGCTGCGGTGTGTGACCTCCAGTCTGCTGCGTGGTGCCCGTCCAGACTTGTGCAGGTGGCCCGTCAGGTTTGCTGCGTGTGTGACCGTCTGGGGCCTGCGCAGTGTGTGCCGCCCAGGCTTGCTGCAGTGTTGACCGTCCAGGCTTGCTGCAGGGTGTGACCGTCCAGATTTGCTGCAGGTGTGACCGTCCGGTTTTCTGCACGTGTGCCCGTCCGGCCTCTGCAGGTGGCCCGCCGGGCTTGCTGCAGTGTGTGACCGTCCAGGCTGCGCAGTTGTGACCGTCAGGTTTGCTGTAGTGTAAACCGCCCGGCCCTGCTGCAGTGTGTGACCGTCCAGCTTGCTGAGTGTGTGCCGCCCGGCTTGCGCAGCTTGTGACCGCCCCGGGCTTGCTGCAGCGGTGCCTTCCAGGCTTGCTGCAGTTGGGTGACCGCCGGGGTTGCGCAGGTGTGCCCGTCCAGACTTGCTGCACTGTGACCGCCGGGCTTGCTGCACGTTCCGCCAGGCCGCTCGTGTGTGACCGTCCCAGGTTTTTGCGCAGTGTGTGCCGCCAGGTTTGCTGCAGTGTGTGACCGCCAGGCTTGCTGCCATGTGACCGTCCCCAGGCCCGCTGAGGTGTAAACCGTCCGGTTTGCTGCAGTGTGTGCCCCTCCAGGCTTGCTGCAGTTTGTGCCCCGTCCAGGGTTGCTGCAGCGCGGCCCTTTCCGGCTTGCTGGCATGTGTGAGTCCGGGTTGCTGCGGGTGTGACCGTCCAGGTTGCTGTGTTTGACCGTCCAGGCCGCGGGCAGTTGTAACCGTCCGGGCTTGCGCAGTTGTGACCTTTTAAGGCTTGCGCAGTGTTAACCGTCCGGCCTGCTACAGTGTGTGACCGCTATCCCTCGCAGTGTGTGACCGTCCGGGCTTGCTGCGTGTGTCCGTCCGGCTGTGCAGTGTGTGCCCGCCCCAGGGCTTCGCGGTGTGACCGTCCCAGGCTTGCTGCAGTTTTGTGCCGTCCGGCCTGCTGATGTTGACCGTCTAGGCCTGCTGCAGTGTGTGACCGTCCAGGCTTGCTGCAGTGTGTGACCGTCCAGGCTTGCTGCAGTGTGTGACCGTCCAGGCTTGCTGCAGTGTGTGACCGTCCAGGCTTGCTGCAGTGTGTGACCGTCCAGGCCTGCTGCAGTGTGTGACCGTCCAGGCTTGCTGCAGTGTGTGACCGTCCAGGCTTGCTGCATTGTGTCAGCCGGGGCCTGCTGCGTGTGTGACCGCCAGGCCTCTGCAGTGTGTGCCCGTCCAGGCTTGCTGCAGTGTGTCCCACCGTCCAGGCTGCTGCAGTGGTGACGTCAGGCTTGCTGCATGTGTGACCGCCAGACTTGCTGCATGGGGCCCGTCCGGTTTGCTGCAGTGGTGCCGTCCGGGCTTGCTCAGTGTGTGACCGTCTGGGGTTGCTGCAGTGTTGCCCGCCCGGGGCTTGCTGCAGGTGTGACCGTCCAGGCTTGCTGGTTTGTGCCCGCCCAGGCATCGAAAGTGTGTGACCGTCCAGACTTGCGCAGTGTGTGCCGTCCCGGCTTGCTGCATGGGTCCCGTCCAGGCTTGCTGCAGTGTGTGACCGTCCGGGCCTCTCCCAATTTGGTGTGCCCGTCCCAGATCTGCGCAGTGTGTACCGTCCAGATTTTGCGCAGCGTGTGACCGTCCAGGTTGCTGCAGTGTTGACCGTCTAGGCTTGCTGCAGTGTGTGGACCGTCCGGGCTCTGCAGTGTGTGACCGCCGGGCTTGCTGCGTGTGGGACCGTCCGGCCTGCTGCAGTGTGTGATCGTCCGGCTTGCTGCAATGTGTGACCGTCCCAGGCTTGCGCATGGGTAACATCCGGGCCTGCTGCAGTGGTGACCGTCCGGGCCCCTCGCAGTGTGTGACCGTCCGGGCTTGCTGGTGTTTCACCGTCCAGGCTTTGCTGCAGGTGTGACCGTCCGGGCTTTGCTGCATGTGGACCGGTCCAGACTTGCTGCGTGTGTGACCGTCCAGGCTTGCGCGTGAGTGACCGCCAGGCTGCTGCAGTGTGTGCCGTCTGGGCCTGCTGCTGTTGACCCCCCGGGCTTGGGCAGTGTGTACCGTCCAGGCTTGCTGCAGTGTGTGACCGTCCAGGCATGCGGCAGTGTGTGACCGTCCAGACTTGTGCAGGGGTTACCCCCCAGGTTTGCTGCAGTGTGTGACCGCCCGGGTTTGCTGCATGTGTGACGCCCAGGCCGCTGCAGTGTGTGTGACCTCCAGACTGCTGCAGTGTGTGACCGTCCAACTTGCTGCAGCGTGTGACCGCCCAGGTTTTGCGCAGTGTGTAAACGTTTGGGTTGCTGCGTGTGTGCCCGTCCGGTTGCTGCGTGTGTGACCGTCAGGTTGTGAGTGTGTGCCCCGTCCAACTTGCTGAGGTGTGACCGCCCCGGGCTTGCTGCAGCGTGTGACCGTCCAACCCCCTGCAGTGTGTGCCCTCCAGGCTTGCGCATTTTGACCGTCCGGGGCTTCTGAGTGTGTGACCGTCCAGGCCTGCTGCAGTTGTGACCGTCCAGGCTTGCTGCAGGGGTGGACCGCCGGGCTTGCTGCATTGTGACCGCCCAGGCTTGTGCACGGTGCCGCCAAGTTTTGCGCAGTGGGGTCCCGCCCAGGCTTGCTGCGGCGTGTGCCCGTCCAGGTTTGCGTAGTGTGTGCCCCGCTAGGCCTGCGCAGTCTTAACCGTCCAGGCTTGCTGCATGTGTGACCGTCCAGGCTTGCTGCAGTTTTAACCTCCAGGCCGCTACAGTGGGACCGTCATGCCTGCTGCAGTGTTGACCGTCCGGCTTGCTGCAGTGTGGACCGTCCGGCCTGCTGCAGTGTTGACCGTCCAGGCTTGCTGCAGTGTGTCCGCCCAGGTTGCTGTAGTGTGTCCGTCCGGCCTGCTGCGTGTGTAACCGTCCAGGCTTGCGCGTGTGTGAAGTCCAGGCTTGTGAGTGTGTGACCGTCCAGGCTTGCTGCAGTGTGTGACCGTCCAGGCCTGCTGCAGTGTGTGACCGTCTAGGCCTGCTGCAGTGTGTGACCGTCCAGGCTTGCTGCAGTGTGTGACCGTCCAGGCCTGCTGCAGTGTGTGACCGTCCAGGCTTGCTGTAGTGTGTGACCGTCCAGGCCTGCTGCAGTGTGTAACCGTCCAGGCTTGCTGCAGTGTGTGACCGTCCCTTGCGCAGTGTGTGCCGTCCGGCCTGCTCAGGGGTTTGCCCGTCAGGCCTCTGCATTGGTGACCGTGGAAATAAAACCAAAGCAGTATAATGTATCCTTTATTGACAGTTTTGCCCACACGGGGTTTTTTTCAAGAAAAAAAGAACTGAATATTTTGCCATTGGTCGGTTTTTTATACCATTTTTCCCCATTTTGGTGACCGCCCAGGCTTGCTGCAGTTGTGACCCCCCAGGCTTGCTGCAGGTGTGACTCCAGGCTGTGCAGTGGTGACTGCCCAGGCTTGCTGCTGTGTGTGACCGTCCAGGCCTGCTGCAGTGTGTGACCGTCCAGGCTTGCTGCAGTGTGTGACCGTCCAGGCTTGCTTCAGTGTGAAACCGTCCGGCCTCTGCTTGTGTGCCGTCCGGGCCTGCTGATGTGACCATCCGGGTTTTGCTGCAGGTGTGACCCCCCAGACTTGCTGTAGTTTGTGACCGTCAAAGCTTGCTGCAGTGTGTGCCCGTCCGGGTTTGCTGCGTGGGCCCGTCCACTTGCTGCAGTGTGGACGTCAGGCCTCTGCAGTGTTTACCGAAAGGCCTCTGCAGTGTGGACCGTAACTTGCAGCAGTGTGTGACCGTCCGGCTTCTGCAGTGTTGCCCGTCCGGCTTGCTCAGTGCGTGACATCCAGGTTGCTGCAGTGTGTGACCATCCAGGTTTGCTGAGGGGGAAAGTCCCTTGCTGAGTGGTGCCCGTCTGGGCCCTGCTGCAGTGTGTCCCGTCCAGGCTTGCTGCAGTATTTTGACCGCCAGGTTTGCTGCGTGTGTGACCGTCCAGTTTGCTGCAGTTGTGACCGTCCAGGCCTGCTGCAGTGTGGACCGCCCAGGCTTCGCAGTGTGTGACCGTCCAGGTTGCTGAGTGGGACCGCCCAGGCTTGCTCAGTGTGTGACCGTCCGGGCTTGCTGCAGTGTGTAAAACCGTCCCAGGCTTGCTGCAGTGTGGACCGTCCGGGTTTTCTGCATGTGTGCCCGTCCAGGTTGCGCGTGTGTGCCGTCCGGGCTTGCTGCAGTGTGTGACCGTCCGGCCTCTGCATGTTGACCGCCCGGGCCCTGCTGCAGTGGGGTTTCCGCCCCAGCCTGCTCATTTGGTGACCGTCCCCCTGCTGCCATTTTTGTGTGCCGTCCGGGCGGCTGCAGTGGTGCCCGTCCAGGCTTGCTGCAGTGTGTGACCGTCCAGGCCTGCTGCAGTGTGTGACCGTCCAGGCCTGCTGCAGTGTGTGACCGTCCAGGCCTGCTGCAGTGTGTGACCGTCCAGGCCTGCTGCAGCGTTCCCCCGTTCTTATTTTCTTACGCTTGGGTGTTTGAAAATTTAGGGTGGGAAAGTTTTCTCTTAGTGGGAATATTGTGAGGGGACGTGCTTAGTTAGGCCAACAGGCCCTGTTGCTTTTCCTACTTTTATGCAGGGGCACTAACCTTACTAGCCAAAGTTCAATAACCTTCTAGTTAAAATAAACAAGAGAAAATAAAATTTATTTCATCTGGGTTCTAAATTATATTGGAAAACCCTTTTTGGTAGGAAACATTAACTACATAAGTATACGGCGTAATGAACAAGAAGCATGTTGCTTTTTTTAGTAGCTGTAATGTCAAATCAAAAAACCTTAGTTACCCATTACTTTCCCTTGTTAAATATTATCATTTACCCCTGCGAGCTACTACGCTGCGACGCTACCACTTCTTGCTGCTTCCCCAAAAGTCAGCATCATTTTCCCGATAATTTTCCACTTTACATCGAGGATAATGAGGAGCCACGTCACTCACAAACCCCCACTAGTTGATCTGTGCTTCCCAAAGGGTGAAGTAAAATAGTGCCAGTGTCACTTATTCCAAAATTTAAACCCAGTGTTGTGTTGTTGCTGTGGCGAAAGGACGCCCTCAAGTATTCTCTGGTATGTTAAATACCCAAAGCTTTTTGGGAATTAAAGTCAATTGGAAAATATTTATTAGTTGACTTTTCCATAATGGGACCACTTGTGACACTCTAGGGTTTAACGCTGAAAAAAAAAGAAACATAATATTAAAATAATAAATCTACTACTACTACTGCTGCTGCTGCGCTGCTGATGCGTTGCGCTGCTGCTGCTGCTCTGCTGCTGCTGCTGATGCTGCTGGGCTGGATGCTGTTTTTGCTGCGCTGCTGCGCGGCTGCGCTGATGCTGCTGCTGATGCTGCTGTGCTCGAGCTGCGATGCTGTTTCTGCTGCTCTGCTGCTGCTGCTGCTGTGGCTGCTGTGATCTGCTGCTGTTTGGGTGCTGCAGCTGCTGCTGCTGCTGCGCTGGCTGCTGCTGTATGCTGTGCTGTGCTGATGCTGCTGATGCTGTTGCTGCTCTGGCTGCCCGTGCTTTCGTGCTGCTGCTGGGTTTGGGTGTTGCTGGCGCTGCCTTTCCGCTGCTGCTGCAGGGCTGTGCTGCTGGGCTGATGCTGCTGCTGCTGCTGATGCTGCTGTGTGTTGCGCTGCTGCTTTCTGGGGGGTGCTGCTTTTGCGTGCTGATGCTGTGCTGTGCTGCTGCTGATGCTCTGCTGTGATGCTGCTGTTGATGTGGGCCGCTTGCTGCTGTGCTGTTGGCTTGGGGTGGTGCTGTTTCGCTGGCTGCTGCTGCTTTGTTTCTGCTTTTCTGTAGTGCTGCTGGCTGATGGGTGCTGCTGATGCAGCGCTGCTGTGCAGCTGTCTGTGCTGCTGATTTCTGCTGTTTCGTGCTTCTGCGCTGCTGCTGCCGATGTTGTGGGTGCTGTCTGCTGTGCTTGCTTCTCTGCTGGGCTGCTGTGCTGCTGATGCGCTGGCTGGGGTGCTTTTCGCTGCTGATGCGCTGCTGCTGCGCTGCTGATGTTTCTGCGCTGAGCTGCTGCTGGGGGCCGTGCTGCTGCTGCGCGATGCTTGGGTGCTGTGCTGCTGCTGTGCTTGCTGCGGGTTGGGTGCTAAGGCTATGCTGCCCTGCTGATGCTGCTGATGCTGCTGTGCTGCTGCTTCTGTGGTTTATTCTGCGCTGCTGTGCCCTTTCTGATGCTGAGTGCTGCTGCGATGCTGCTGTCTGTGCTGCCTGCTGCTGCTGCGCTGTGCTGCTGCTGTCGGGATGCTGATCTGTTGCTGCTGATGCGTGATTGCCTGTGCTCTGAGCTGGGTGATGCTGCTGCTGAGCTGCTTTAAGCTGCTGATGCTGCTGCTGCTGCGCTGATGCGGCGTTGGGTTTCTGATGTGCTCTGCTTTCTGCGTGTGTGGGGCTGCGCTGCTGCTGTGCTGGTGATGATGCGGGCTGATGCTGCTGCTTGGGGGCTGCGCTGCTGATGCGGGGTGCGAGCGTGTGATGCTCTGTGCTGATGCTGCTGCGATGCTGTGAGTGCTGCTGTGCTGAGCGGGGTGGCCTGATGCGTGCTGGATGCGCTGGCTGCGTGCTGCTGATGCTGCTGCTGCGATGCGCTGCTTTCTGCTGATGCTCTGTGCTGAGCGCTGCTGATGCTGCTGATGGGCTGTGCGGGTGCTGCTGTGTGCGCTGATGCTGGTGTGATGCTGCTGATGTGTCTGCTGGATGCTGTGCTGCTGATCTGCTGCGCTGACGCGTTGTGTTTTCTGCTGTGCTGATGCTGCTGCTGTCTGCTGTCTTGCGGATGCGGGCCCGAGCTGCGCTGCTGCTGATGCTGTGGTTTCTGCTGTTTTCTGCGCTGCTTGATGCTGGGTGCTGGGTGGCCCTGCTGTGCGCTGCTGCTGCTGATGCTGCGTGTGCTGTGCTGATGCCCGCTGCTGATGCTGCTTCGTGTGCTGTGTGCTGCTGTGCTGCTGATGCTGCCGTGCGCTGATGCTGCTGATGCGACGCTGTGTTGCTCTGAAAAGCTGCTGCGAAAGGCTGCTGAGCCCGTCCCTTTATTGTCTCTGATTCTTCTTGTCTTTTTAATTTTTCTGTGGCTATCTCCTTTTCCCATGCTCTATGCTTTCTTCTTTCTATGTGTTGTCCCCTTTTTCTGCTCCTTCTCCTGTTGTGGCAAAAGCTGGCCCAAGTCGCTTTATTGCGCGCTGTATCGCGATTTATGGGTGCCCTCTATCTCTATAGGTATCGCTAAAGTAACTAGATTAAATTACATACCAATTTGTTTTTAAAACCGCCAGATGGGCCAACAGGGTCTGATTTTTCCCCTTCATATTCTTTATATATTCCAAGTCTTTCAATGTTCTTTCATATTTCTTAATTTTCTTTCTATGTTCCCTTTCATATGTTCCTTCAAGTTTTTTACATTTTTTTTAAAGTGAACAAAGTTTCCTTCCCTTTTCCAGCAACTTTTACAAGGGGGAACTTCATACACACCGATTTTAATTGCAAAGATGTTTTAATAAGAACGGGCCCAAAATAAATTGGGGTTGACCCCACAAGTTGATAATAAGTTTCAGTCCCAAATGCTCTAAATTCTCACCTGAACAATAAAAAAAGCTTTTTTTCCCACTCCATTCACAAAAAAAAAGGGTACCCTTCTTAACGAGGTTTTAGAATTGATAATCGACCAACCTGTCAACTTGCTTTTCGCAAACACATCCCCCACCCATCTGCTTGCAGACTGAGAACATCAGTTACGTTAAATCTTACAGATATCCTGGTGCTGACGTACCTGGAGTTTACCTGGAGAGAGTTCCAGGGGTTAACGCCCCCGCGGCCCGGTCTGTGACCAGGCCTCATGGTGGATCAGGGTCTGATCAACCAGGCTGTTACCGCTGACCACACGTAATCCAACATACGAACCACAGCCCGGCCGGTCAGGTACCCTTCAATAAAACCACAACTGAATATAAAATGCATCTAAAGATATGCTAAATACCTTCAAAGTTATTGCTGACTACAACCCCAACTCTGGTGCTCAAGTGAGAATAATATACAAAGCCTGCATTAAATCCTTAGTTGATCATGCTGCGCCATTGTTCACGTTAGTGAGGAAAATTCTCTCCGGCCCTTGGAGCTAATGCAAAATGAAGCCGTCAGTATTATTCTCGACTTTCCAAAATCTACCAAGGTTATTAAAGTAAGGAAGTAGCTTGGTGACTCTAGTATCAGTGATAGGATTATAGAGATTAGCTCTATAATTCGCCTGCTCAGGGCAGCAAACAGTCGAACTGTGCTGTGCAGTCAGCTGTACATCACCTTCACGTTTTATTTTGGAGTATTCCATTCTTAAATTATTTTGCTGTAAATAAACCATACCACGGGTGGGGATAGAACCCGCGATCAGAGAGTCTCAAAACTCCAGACCGTCGCGTTAGCCACTGGACCAGCTAGCTACAATAAAATTCGTCCAACTAGGTATATTTCTACACCATAGGAAGGTTAGCATAGGCACCACTGTGACCAGTGGCTAGCTGGTCCAGTGGCTAACGCGACGGTCTGGAGTTTTGAGACTCTCTGATCGCGGGTTCTATCCCCGCCCGTGATATGGTTTGTTTGCAATCGTGTCATTACGATTTCGTAAGTCATATCATCAATGTCGTGGTTGGGAGACTACGGTCTCTTGTCTTCGCATCAGCCACAAGTCTCACTCATGGACATCTCATGGAGAGGCACCCAGGCGAGTTCCAATTTCAATTTGCCGTATTATATTAGACTATCCTGTATGTCAGCATGCATACACAATTTACCTCCAACGTTGTCACCACTGTAATGTCCTTACTTGATCCTCCTTCCTCGCTGACAGTTCCATCTTTGACACAGACTCCCTCTTTGACACATTTTGCTTCAGCACTTAATAATAATAATAATAATAATCATAATAATAATAATAATAATAATAATAATAATGCTAATAATAATAACATTCACGTGCCTTAATAATAAGGGGCAGTGTATGGGCATGTCATTTATTGTTTTTTTAAAGTCCTTTGGTATTAGGATTATATCAGAAAATCTGGAATTTTGAGTCTTGGTCATAAAAGGTTCATTCAGATTGTCGACCCTTAGTCTGATTAATGGCTCATTAAATGCTAAGTCACAGTGGGGCTTCAGAATCTCTCTTTGCTATCATCTGTGTATGTCCCATCTCGTTTAAGTAAGGACCCAATACTGGATGTGATTTTTGCTTATATTTGGCATAAGAAAAGAAATTTTTGGGGTTTCTTTCAATTTCATTTATTGCTTTTAGGTCTTCCTGTGTTTCTTGGCTCTTGTATGATTCCTTAAGCTTAAGGTCGATATTTTCTATTTCTCCTATTTCTCTGCCCAGTGACTCTTTCCGTATTTCAGATAGACTGGCCCCTTTTTTAGCAGCTCTGTGATTCTTTGCCTGTAGAAGGAGCGTCTCTCTCTAGTTTACATCATCTCTTCTTTTTCTTAGGGTAATGTGCCTTGAGTATATCTCAAGTGCCAGAGAGTTCACTGTTTCTAAGCAAAGCTTCGGATCCGTGTTGTTTAGGATATCTTCTCAGTTTGTTTCATTTAGCACAGGATTAACTTGATTCCACTGGATGTTTCTGTTACTGAAGTTCAGTTTGGTGTAGCACCCTCATTAGTAGTAGTATTACTAGTAGAGGCAGTAGTAGTAGTAGCAATAGTAGTAGCATCAGCCTTACTAGAGATTTTAACAATGCAAGGAATTCGCGAGAGCAGGCGAAATATACAGGTTCGTAGGTTCGAGTCTCCTTCAGCCAGAGATCAGTGTTTGTGTATATTTCGCCTGCTCTCGCGAATTCCTTGCTTATATATATATATATATATATATATATTATATATATATATAATATATATATATATATATATATATATATAATATATATACAATAAGATCACAGTAAACAGTGATTTTTAAAATATGCAGAACAACCACTGTGAAAGAGTAGTGAAATTCCAAGCGCTTTCGTGACTACTCACATTATCAAGGAACTATAGTTCCTTGATATATATATATATATATATATATATATAATATATATATATATATATATATATATATATATATATATATATATATATATGTCGTGCCGATAGGCAGAACTTGCGATCTTGGCTTAAATAGCAACGTTTATCTTGCCATATAGGACAAGTGAAAATTTGTGTATGCAATAATTTCGCCAAAATCATTCTGACCCTAACGAAAAAAAATATATTTCACTGTGTTTGTTCAGTATTAAATTACTGTAAACAAATCTAAAATATATTTAGTTGGGCTAGGCTAAAATAAATTGCTCTTGTTTTAATAAGGTTAGGTAAGTTTTCTAAGATTCTTTTGGATCAAAATTAAAATTTTTACATTAACATTAATGAAAAAAATATATCTTTAAATGTATAAGAGAAAATTTCAGAAAGGACTTAATTTTAAATGAGTTCTTGCTAATTGACCAGTTTTACATATTCACCACGACATATATATATATATAATATTATATATGCATATACATAAATAAATATACAAATTACGAGTCATTGTTTATGATAGTTGGCAACACGCCCTCACCGAAGCGAGTAAGCGTGGGTTAACGAGGGGTTCGGGGCAGTTTCTGGTAATTCTTGAGTTTTGGTTGGTCGGACTCATCATTCTAAGTTTCTGATTGGGTCAAGAAGAGGGTGTGTGGGAAGCTCTGGCTAGATCAGGAATGCCTCACAAATAAATCCTCCAGCATGTAGTCAGTTTTGCGCGTTCCTCCGTCAGTGTTAT
Source organism: Cherax quadricarinatus (assembly GCF_026875155.1). Classification (NCBI taxonomy): domain Eukaryota; kingdom Metazoa; phylum Arthropoda; class Malacostraca; order Decapoda; family Parastacidae; genus Cherax; species Cherax quadricarinatus. The sequence goes on from NC_069412.1 coordinate 46,254,356, forward strand.
TTGTTCATGTATACGTTATATACAGCACGTTAAAAGCCCTACTTTGGGATATATACGTTCAAACCATGCGATAGAAGACGTACGATAGACAACCTGTGCTGAAAACGTGTGATTGTAAAATACGTATTCATTTGAAAACATAAACGTGTATGTGTGCCTATGTTTATGTTATCATTCAAACAGAGAAACCCTGAAAATTGGCAGATGTTTTCTGGTGAAATTACCGTTCTTGTCGTTGTCCTTTGAAGTTGCTGCTTACGTCACTTCTAAAGTAACTACACACGTCGTTGCGTAAGAGTGAAGATGAGGAATTCTTCACGGATTGCCTAGGGTTTGAGGGACCGACGCAGCCTCCTCAAGGTCAGTATTTCACTCTGGCTTAAGAGCATCAGATGAGTGATCTTGTCACTAAAAACATTCATTATTTAACAGTGTATTGTACAGTGTGCTGACTGAATTCTTTTTAACGATCGTGCGTAAAAAAAAATCGTGTAGCGTTAACGTAATATTGTATTTATATAAGTTATAAGTTAAATTCATCTTGTACGTCAATCTAACATATCTACAACTAAACAAATCTACCAGAGCTAAATAGAATGAACCAATTATATCAAAGCTGATTGATAAATTCAGACACTTCTGCAACACCTGGGTATCTTCATTGTCGAAAAGTTTCCAATACAAGAAGAATGAGTGAAGATTCAGAGAGAGAGTGAGGCAACGATCCTCAGCCGGATTCAGTATAGAAAATGATAGTTTCTGAACATTTGTCTAAACTTTCTACCTGTCTGTTCTCTCATTATATCTCCTGTACTTCCTGCGCTGTATAAAACCCTTGTAGGTTTAGGCGCTCGTGTATTACAATATCCTGTATTTTATTCCTACTCCCAAAGTTACAAACAAAGTAAAAAGACTTGTGAACAACCACCATGTCGTATATGTTAGATAATGTTTTCGGTCCTGTACCCTGACGTCACAAGTGATCAGGTTCCAGTGATCGAAACGTTTTTAATGAGTCCTGGTGTAATCTCGCGTGTCATTTAAACCAATCGTACCAGCCATATATATTGTCTGTTGCGGGCTCAGTCTCAGTTGAGGGGGTCGATTCACCTCCCAGGATTACGTTTTCTAAACAGGTCGTGTCAAGTTCACTAAACTCCAGGATAAGTCCCAGGTCATATTGTTAAAAAGACTTTTTTCAGGAGTGCACTTAAATCACCGCCACTTTCGACTTTGACAAATGAGCCCTTGTGCAACATTGGGTAATTTTATTCTTGCAACGTGACGCCACACCCTGGCTTCTCAGTCTAATACATATAAAAGATTAGGAGGAGTTTGAGGTTAATCAGTCCGAACATCTCAGACCTCATAATTTAATAGGGATATCAAAGTTTATTCTTTAGGTAGCACTTAAATGGGTTGGGCAAATGTTTATTTGGTAGTGGGTTTATGTTAAGAAGAAATTGTCTAGTTAGGACATGTAGACCTGTGCAGTGTTCCTTTCTTAAGTTCCTTATGTGTACTCTCGAGTATGCTCCCGTGTCTGTGTGTGTGTAATCGTGAGATTTAACATTAATGGTATACACTACCGAAAAGATATTAAGAATTACATCAGAGTATCTTTATCTGTAGATCGTTCGCACTCCAGTGCTTTATCAATACAATCAAGGACATAATGACATCGGTAATGTTGATAGGAACTGGATGGCAAACCATCTCCATAAAAGAACCCAGATGTTGTACAGTCTTAATACTTCACTCGGTGACTCTCTGGAATTTGCTTGAGTTCTATTCTGCTGCATGTCTCTCTGAAAGTTTCCCGGGGAAATTTTCGTGGCATGCCTTTTTGCGGACAGTTTTCCCGGGGCCCGGGACAGATACCGCGGACACTTAGTCGAACGGACATTTCGCCAAACGGAAAATTGGGTTTAGGTGATGATTGCCATTTCATTCGTTCGGTGAAATTCCGTCGCCATCTGCCCAGTATTCTTATTTGAAAAATTTAAACAGGTGGGATACGTCTATACTTGCCTTTTTTTACGAGGGTACAGAATGACATCTAAAACGTGCCCCAATCCACAGGGTTTTTCAAATTTCGGCCTAGTGACTCTGTCAAACTATTTTTAAAACTGCGCATGCCTTTTTTTTTTACCATATCAACTATGGAAAAACAGCAGATCAAACAACCAAAAAGTGTAAAAAAAATACCCCCACCCCCCCCTCGGGGATGATGGAAACTTTTTTTATCAATTGAAAAATTTGTTTATATAGCTTACCTGACATCAACACAAGTCACTTTTCATAAAAAAGCATTGACTCGCGTTAAAATTTGAATTATTTAGAAACAACATCTGTGTTTTTCATTAAGGGGGAACACAATTCCGCGTCATTTCTACACCAAAACGGAATTTGCTCTAATATATTGAGGGTTACGGTATAATTTTATTCGCATATTCGGGAATTTGTGGGGATTTGGATATCGATTATATCGTGTTTACTGAGTTTCGGGGTCTTATGGGGAGTATGTTGGTTTGGGGGTGGTTGTGATGGGGGGTGTATTTAGGAATGTTGGGGGTGGGTGGGGCGATGCGGTGGTGGGGGTTCAGTAGGAATGATGGTGGGGTAGGGGTTTTAGTGAAGAACTAATTCAATCTCCCCCCCCCTATCGTTCTCTCATCTTTCCTATCCTCTCTCTCTCCCTCTCCATCCTCTCTCTCTCTCTCTTCCCTCCCTCTCTCTCTCTCTCCTCTCCTTCTCTCTCTCCCTCCTTCTCCTCCTCCCCTCTTCTCTCTCCTCTTCTCTCTCTCTCTCTCTTCCTCCCTTTTCCCCACAGGGTTTACAAAGTTAGGGAAGGGCCCTAACTTTATTAACAAGCTAAGAGCTGTTACCTACATCATCTCATTTGAAAGCTTTTTATTGTTTGAAAAATACAAGTTGAGAACAAGATGAAGTTGGAGCCATCGTGGGCCAGCATTTCATTTGATCACTGACTTTATCTCGTTGACATCATTAGCGTACAAAAGTGTTCCATACTCGAGTCATCCCTGGGGAATATGACCAGATATAATGATGTTCTGGAAAGGGTACAGCCAGAGTGAAGTTTCTGCTTTTGCCCCTCTTTTGGCATAAAAGCTTTTTTACGCTGTCCTGAAGTGGTCCAAGTGTGGTCTTTGACAATATTGGGCCTTTTACTAACAGTAAGGCCACCCACATCCCCCTGGTTTTAAGGGTTGCGAAATGACAATCTATCCAGATGGGGGCCCGGTGAAACAGACTTTTGCTCTTTTTTCTGCTAAGTCTCTCTCTCTCTATTTTTATCCCCTCTCTTCTTTCGTTTTATCCTACACACCTGCAACCTCACAATCAATTTCCCTAACAGGATGTCGTTTCCACCATCCTCACAAAATTTAAACCTTTTTTAAAATGACAAACTAAAAAAAACCCCAAAAATTTTTTTCAATGTGCCACATCGGGTTGCCACATCGGTGGCCACACGGTTGCCAAATCATGTTGCCACATCATGTTGGGCCCCCATCAGTGTTGCCACACAGTGTTGCCACACAGGGTTGCCACACAGTTGCCACACGGTTCCAATCATGTTTTCCACGTCAAAGTTTTCCCCATCCTTTAAATCGTCATGTGTGCGCATTCGGGTAGATCAATGGGGGGGGGGGATGCGCAAAACCCGTGAGGGTTTTCCAGTTTCTTGGATCAAGAGCCATGCAACCGCTTCTCAAGGCACCTCCCGTGAAGGGATGAGTAGTGCCATCGACTGGAAAGATGCACTTACGAATGTCTCTAGCGTTGTTGACATCTTACACATCTCTACTAGAGCTGACATCCCGGGCATCACTTCCTTTCCACTAAAAACGTCATAAAAATTCTCCAATACCTAGTGAAAAATTCTTAGGATAACCAAATCGAATGAAAGAAATGCACAAAAGGACACCAACTGTGCTGGTAGCGTCCATGTGCTCCAACCTCAGAACCACCACTGACACACACCCACTCACAACTACAAGTGATAGAACTACTAACCACTCGCATGTTATTAGTGATAAAAGAACCAGCTAAACACCTGATTTACCAAGTAAACAACAGTAACACCTACTCCCCATTTCACGTCTTAGCAGTGTAACAACTTACTCCCCACTCATAGCAGATTTTAGAACACCTACTCTCTACTCCACTCCACAGGTTATCAAATGAAAGATCTCCCCCACACTCGTAAAACAACCATACCCAGAGTTCCCTCCCATCACGTATCTCAGGTCTACTTCACTCTACTTTCCCTCCCTCTTCTTCCTTCCCTCCCTCTTCTTCCTTCCTCCCTCTTCTTCCTTCTCTCCCTCTTCTTCCTTCCCTCTACTACCTTCCCTACTTTCCCTCTACTTCCCTCCCTCTTCTTTCCTTCCCTCCCTCTTCTTCTTCCCTCCCTCTTCTTCCTTCTCTCCCTCTTCCTTTCCTTCCCTCTACTACCTTCCCTCTACTACCTTCCCTCGAACTACCCGTCCCTCCTATTTCTTTCCCTCTACTACATTCCCTTCTACAACCCCCCTCTACTACCTCCCCTACTACCTTCCCTCTACTACCTTCCCTCTACTCTACCTTCCTCTACTACCTTCCCTCTACACGACCTTCCCTCTTACTACCTTCCTCTCTCCTACCTTCCCTCCTACTACCGTCCCTAGATTTCCTCCCTCTACTAAATTCCCTCTACACCTCCCCCCCTCCTACTACCTCCCCTCTACTACCGTTCCCTCTACTACCTTCCCTCTACTAACCATCCCTCTACTCTACCTCCTTCCCTCTACTACCTTCCCCTAACTACCTTCCCTCTACTACCTTCCCCTACTACCTTCGATCGACTACCTTCCCCTATACTATACCTTCCCATCTACTACCTTCCCTCTACTACCTCCCTCTACTACCTCCCTCTACTAACCTTCTGTCTATACCTTCCCTCTACTACCTTTCCCTCTACAACCTCCTCTACTAACTTCCTCTAACTACCTTCCCTCTATCTACCTTCCCTCTACTACCTACCCTCTTACTACTTCCCTCTACTACCTTCCCTCTACTACTTCCCTCGACTACTTCGGTCTATACTACTTGCGTCTACTACCTTCGCTCTACACTACTACCTCGGCTACTAACCTTCCTCTACACCTTCCTCTACTACCTTCCCTCTACTACCTTCCTCTACTACCTTCGGTCTACTACCTTCGGTCCTACTTACCTCCCCTACTACCCTCGTCTACTACCTTCCCTCTACTAACTTCCTTCTACTACCTTCCCTCCTACTACCTTCCTCTACTCTTACCTTCCCTCTACTACCTTCGGTTTAAGCGACTGTCGGTCTATTCTAACCTCCCTCTACTACCTTCGTCTACTACCTTCCTCTACTAACCTTCCCTCTACTACCTTCCCTACTACCTTCCCTCTACTACCTCCGTCTAACTACCTTCCCTCTAACTAACAGTCCCCTCTACTACCGTCCCTCTTATTTCCTTCCCTCTACTAAAGTCCCTCTGCTAAATTCCCTCTACTACCGCCCCTCTACTACTACCCTCTACTCCTTCCCTCTACTACCGTCCCCTACTACTTCCCTTTTGACTACTACCTTCGCTACTACCTTCGGTCAACTACCTTCGGTCTACTACCCTTCCCTCTACTAACCTTCCCTCTACTACCGTCGTGTACTACCTTCCCCTACTACCTTCCCTCTACTACCGTCCCTCTATTTTCTTCCCTCTACTAAATTCCCTCTACCTACCTCCCCTCTACTACCTTCCTCTACTACCTTCCCTCTACTACCTCCCTCTACTACCTCCTCCCCTCTACTACCTCCCTATACTACCTTCCCTCTACTAACCATCCCTCTCCGACCTTCCCTCTACGACCTTGCCTCTACTACCTTCCCTCTACTACCCTTCGGGCTACTACCTTCCCTATACGACCTTCCCATACTACCTTCCCTCTACACCTGCCCTCTCTACCTTCCCCTAATACCTTCCCTCTACGACCTTCGGTCTACTACCTTCCCGATACTACATTCCCTCTACTAACCTTCGGTCCTACTACCTGTTTTCCTATCTACCTTCCCTCGTACTACCTTCCCTTCTACTACCTCCCCTCTACTACCTTCCTTATACGACCTTCCCTCTACTACCGTCCCTCACTACCTTTCCCTCTACTACCTTCGTCCCTACTTACTACCTTCCCTCTACTACTTCCCTCTACTACCTCCCTCTACTCACTACCTCCCCCTAACTACCTTCCCTATTACTACCTTCCTCTACTACCTTCCCTATACTACCTTCCCTCTACTACCTTTCCTCTACTACCTTCCCTCTACTTACCTTCCCGCTACTACCTCCTCGACTACCTTCCCTCTACTACCTGCCCTCTACTACCTTCGTCTACTACATTCAGTCGTATACCTTCGCCTCTACTACCTTCCCTCTACTACCCTTCCCTCTACTACTTTTCCTTCCCTCTACTACCATCCCTCTACACCTTCCCCTCTACTCCTTCCCCTACTATCTTTCCTCTACTATCTTTCCTTTACTATCCTTCCTCTACTATCTTTCCTCTACTATCTTTCCTCTACTATCTTTCCTCTACTATCTTTCCTCTACTATCTTTCCTCAACTACCTTCCCTCTACTACCTTCCCCATCTAACTTCCTGCATTTCACTTCCTTCCCCTCTACTTCCCTTCCGCCTACTTCCTTCCCTCTACTACCTCCCTCAACTTCCGTCCCTCTACTACCTTCCCTCTACTACTGTCCTTCCCTCTACTACCATCGCTCTACTACCTTACCTCTACTACCTTCCCTCTACGACCTTCCCTTCTACTACCTTCCCTCTAATCTTCCTTCCTCTCTACTACTTCCCTCTACTACCTTCCCTCTACACCTTCCCTCACTAACTACTTCCCTCTACTACCTTCCCTCTACTAACCTTCCCTCTACTACCTTCGCCTCTACTACCTTCCCTCTACTACCTTCCGTCACTTCCTGCCCTCTACTTTCCTTCACTCTACTTCTCCCTCTACTTTCCTTCCCTCTACTTCCTTCAATCTACTTTTCCTTCCCTCTACTATCTTCCTCTACTGCCTTCCCTCTTCTGCCTTCCCTCTACTGACCAGGGAGGGGATGGGCGGGCGCGGGTCTGGGAGGCGGTCCTTCAACTACACCTTCCCTTTACTACCGCCCTCTACTACCTTCCCTCTAACTACCTCCCTCTACTTACCTTCCCTCTACTACCTTCCCCTCTAATCTACCTTCCGTCTCTGCCTCCCTCTACTTCTTCCCTCTACTTCCTTCCCTCCACTTCCTTCCCTCTCTTCCTTCCCCAACTTCCCTTCCCTCTACTTCCTCCCTCTACTACCTTCCCTGCTACTACCGTCCCTCTACTACCTTCCTCCCCTTCTACTACCTTTCCCTCTACTACCTTCCCTCTACTACCTTCCATCTACGACCTTCCCTCTACTACCGTCCCTCTACTACCTTCCCTCTACTACCTTTCCCCTCGACCCGTCCCGCTACTACCTTCCCGCTACTTTTCCTTCCCTCTACTAACCTTCCCTCTTACTACCTTCCTTCTACTACCTTCTACTACCTTCCCTCAATTACCTTCCCTTACTACCTTCCTTCTACTACCTTCCCTCTACTACCTTCCCTCTTCTACCTGCCATCTACTACCTTTCCTTTCTACTACCTTCCCTCTACTAACCATTCCCTCGACACCTCCCCTCTACTACCTGCCCTCTACTACCTTCCTCTACTACTGCCCTCTACTAACTTCCCTCTACGAAACTCCCTCTACTAACTTCCCTCTACTAACCTTCCCTCTACTACTTCCCTCTACTACCTTCCCTCTACTACATTCCCTCTACTTCCTTCCCTCTACTTCTTCCCTCTACGTCTCCCTCTACTTCCTTCCCTCTACTTCCTTCCCTCTACACTTCCCCTCTTCTACCTTCCCTCTACTACCTGCCTCTACTACCTTCCCTCGAACTCCTTCCCTCTACACCTTCCCTCTAACTTCCTTCCCTCACTACCTTCCCTCTACTTCCTTCCCTCTACTTCCTCTTTCCCTCTACTACCTCCCTCTACTACCTTCCCTCTACTACCTTCCCTCTACTTCCTTCCCTCTACTTCCTTCAGTCTACTACCTTCCCTCTACTTCCTTCGTCTACGACCTTCCCTCTACATCTTCCCTCTACTTCCTTCCCTCTACTTCCGTCAGTCTACTACCTTCCTCAACTTCCTTCAGTCCTACTACCTTCCTCTACTACCTTCCCTCTACTACCTTCCCCTACTTCCCTTCCCTCTACTATCCTTCCCTCTACTCCTTCCCTCTACTATCTATCCTCTACTATCTTTCCTCTAACATCTCCTCTACTATCTTTCCTCTTCTAACTTTCTCTACTTACCTTGCGCTCTACTACCTCCACTCTACTTACCTCGTTCACAACCTTCCTGCTACATCCTTCTTCCTTCCCTCTACTTCCTTCCCTCTACTTCCTTTCCCTCTACTTCCTTCCCTCTACTATCTTCCTCTACTATCTTTCCTTTCTACTATCTTTCCTCTACTACCTTTCCGCTACGGGACCTTTCCTCGACTACCTCCGTCTACTACCTTCCCCTATTTCCTTCCTTACTTCCCTTTTCCTCTACTACCTTTTCCGTTACTACCTTCACGTCTACTACCCTCCGTCCTACTACCTTCCCTCTAACGTCCTTCCTTCCCTCTACGCCTTCCTCTACTTCCTGCCCTCTACTTCCTTCCCTCACTACCTTCCCTCTACTACCTTTCCCTCTACTACCTTCCCTCTACTACCTTCCTTCTACTAACCCTTCCTCTCTACTTCCTTCCCGCTACTTCCTACCTCTAACTACCTTCCCTCACTACCTTCCCTCTACTACCTTCCCTCTACTACCTTCCCTCTACTACCATCCCTCTACTACCTTCCCTCTACTACCTTCCCTCTACTACCTTCCCTCTACTACCTTCCCTCTACTACCTTCCCTCTACTCTACATTCCCTCGACTACCTTCCCTCTACTACCTTCCCTCTACTACCTTCCCTCTACTACCTTCCCTCTACTACCTTCCCTCTACTACCTTCCCTCTACTACCATCCCTCTACTACCTTCCCTCTACTACCTACCCTCTACTTACCTTTCCCTCACGGACCTTTCCCTCTACTTCCTTTCCCCTCTACTACCTTCCCTCTACTACCTTCCCTCTACTACCTTCCCTCTACTACCTTCCCTCTACTACCTTCCCTCTACTACCATCCCTCTACTACCATCCCTCTACTACCTTTCCCTCCTACTACCTCCCTCTACTACCATGCCTCTACTACCTTCCCTCTACTACCTGCCCCTCTACTTCCTTCCCTCTACTTCCTTCCCTCGTTCTTCTTCCCGCTACTATCTTCCTCAACTACCTGCCCTCTACTACCTTCCCTCTACTACCTTCCCTCTTAACATCCTTCCCTCTTCTTCCGTTCCCTCTAACTATCTTCTCTCCTCTACGATCTCTCCTCTACTACATTTCCGTCGAACTAACCTGCCCTCTTCTACCTTCCCTCTACTTCCTCCCGCGACTTCCATCCCTCTACTTCCTCCCTCGACTACTTCCCTCACTACCTTCCCGCTTCGCAGACGCTGAGCGCGCGACGTACTACCTTCCCTCTACGACTTCCCTCTACTACCTTCCATCTACTGCCGTCCTCACTACTTCGTCTACTACTTCCCCTCTGCTACCTTCCCTCTACTACCTTCCCTCTATTACCGTCCGTTTACTTCCTTCCTCTACTATCTTCCAGCTACTATCTTTCCTCTAATTACCTTCCCTCTACTACCTTCCACCCTCTACTACATTTCCCCCCTACTACCTTCCTCTACTTCCTTCCCTCTACTTCCCTTCCCTCTTCTTCCTTTCCCTCGACTTCCTTCCCTCTACTAACTTCCCTCACTAACCTCCCTCTACTACCTCCCCTCTACTACCTTCCCTATACTACCTTCCCTCTACTACCTTCCCTCTACTACCTTCCCTCTACTACCTTCCTCTACTAACCGTCCCGCTACTACCATCCCCTCTACTACCTCCCTATACTACCTTCCCTCGACTACCTTTCCCTATCTACCTTCCCTCTACGACCTTCCCCCTCTACTACCTTCCCTCTACTACCTTCCCTCTTACTATCCTTCCCTCTACTACCGTCCCTCTACTAACCTTCCCTCTACTACCCTTCGGTCTACTACATTCAATCTACTACCTCCCTCTACTACCTTCCCTCGACACCTTCCCTCTACTACCTTCCACTCTACTACCATCCCTCTACTACCTTCCTCTACATCCTTCCCTCTACTACTTTCCTCTACATCTTTCCTTACTATCCTTCCTCAACTATCTTTCCCCTCGACTATCTTTCCTCTACTATCTTTCCCTACTATCTTTCCTCTAATATCTTTCCTCTACTAATATTTCCGCTACATCTTCCCTCTACTACCTTTCCCTCTACTTCCTTCATTACACTTCCTTCACCTCTACTTCCTTCCCGTCTACTTTCCTATCCCCTACTACTTCTCCTCTACTTTCCTTCCCTCTAACTACCTTCCCTCTACTAACCTTACCTCTACTATCCTTCCCTCCTACTACCGTCCCGCTACTTCCTTCCCGCTACTACCTTCCTCTACTACCTTCCCTCTACTACCTTCCCCTCATACTACCTCCCTCTACTACCTTCCCTCACTACCTTCCCTCCTACTACCTTCCTTCCTCGACTACCTTCCGTCTACTTCCTTCCCTCTAACTTCCTTCCTCTACTACTCCTTCCCCTACTTTCCTTCCCTCTACTTCCTTCAATAATTCTACTTCCATCCCTCTACTACTTTCCTCTACTGGCCTTCCATCTACTTACTGCCTTCCCTCTACTACCTCCCTCTACTAAACCTTCCCTCCACTACCTTTCCCTATACTACCTTCCCCTTCTACTACCTTCCCTCTACGACCTTCCCTCTACCTACCTCCCTCTACTACCTTCCCTCTACTACCTTCCGTCTACTTCCTTCCTCTACTTCCGTTCCCCTCTAACTTCCTTCCCTCAAACTTCCTTTCCTCTACTCCTTCTCCTCTCCTTCCTTCCCTCTACTTCCTTCCCTCTACTTCCTTCCTCCAACTTCCTTCCCTCAACTTCCTGCCCTCTACTTCCTTCCCGCTACTACCTTCCCTCTACACCTTCCCTCACTCACCTCCCTCTACCTACCTTTCCTCTACTCTCATCCCTCATACTAACCTTCGCTCTACTAACCTTCCTCTACTAACCTTCCCGCGACTACTTCCTCTACTACCTTCCCTCTACGACCCTCCCCTACTACCTTCCTCTACTTCTTCCCCTCTACTAACCTTCCCCGCTACTACCTTCCTCTACTTACCTTCTACTACCTTCCTCTACTACCTTCCCTCTACTACCTTCCCTTCTACTACTTTCCCGTCTACTACCTTCCCTCTACGTACCTTCCTCTAACTACCTTCCTTCTACTACCTCCCCTCTACTACCTTCCCTCTACTACCTTTGTTTTCCCCTACTAACTTCCCTCTACACCTTCCTTCTACTACCTTCCCTCTACTACCTTCCCTCTACTTACTACCCCTCTACTACTTCCCCTCTACTAACCTTCCCTCTACTACCTTTTTGTTCCCCTCTACAACCTTCCCTCTACGACCTTCCTCTACTACCGTCCCTCTATCTACCGTCCCTCTACTACCTCCCTCTACTTCCCTCCCTCTACTTCCTTTCCATCAACTTCCTTCCCTCTACTTCCTTCCCTCTACACCTACCCTCACTACCTCCCACTTCTACCTTCCCTCACGAACCTTCCTCTATACCCTCCCTCTACTTCCTTCCCTCTACTTCCTTCCCTCTACTCCTTCCCTCCTACTACCTTCCCTCTACTTCGCTTCCCTCTACTTATTCCTCTACTACCTTCCCTCTACTACTCCCGCTACTACCTTCCCTCGACTACCCCTTCCCTCGACTTCCTTCCCTCTACTTCCTTCAGTCTACTACCTTCCCCTCTACTTCCTCAGTCTACTACCTACCCCTACTACCTTCCCTCTACTTCCTTCCCTCTACTTCCTTCATCTACTACCTTCCCTTCCCTCTTAACTTCCTCAGTCTTCTACCTTCCCTCTACTACCTCCCTCTACTACATTTCCCCTACTTCCTTCCCTCTACTCCTTCCCTCTACTTCCTTCCCTCTACTATCTATCCTCTACAATCTGTCCTCTACTATATTTCCTCTACTATCTTTTCCTCTCTATCTTACCTCTACTACCTTTCCTCTTACTACCTTCCTCTACTACTTCCGTCTACTACCTTCCCTCTACTTTCCTTCCTCTACATTCCTTCCCTCTACTTCCTCCCTCTACTTCCCCTCCCCTCTACTTACCTTCCCTCTACTTCTCCCCTCTACTACTTTCCTCTACTATCTTCCTCTACATCTTTCTCTACTATCTTTCCTCTACTACCTTTCCTCTACTACCTTTCCTCTACGATACCTTCCGTCTACTACCGTCCCTCTATTTCCTCCCTCTTACTTCCTTTCCTCTACTACCTTCCGTCACTACCTTCCGTCTACTACCTTCCGTCTACTACCTTCCCTCGACTTCCTTCCCTCTACATTCCTTCCCTCTACTTCCTGCCCTCTACTTCTTCCCTCTACTATACCTTCCCTCACGACCTTCACTCTACTACCGTCCCTCACTATCCTTCCTTCTACTACCTTCCTCTCTTCTACTCCTTCCCTCTACTCCTTCCCTCTACACCTCCCTCTACTACACCGTCCCTCTACTACCTTCCCCTACTCCTTCCCTCTAAACTTTCCCTCTACTTCCTTCCCGCTACTACCTTCCCTCTCTACCTTTCCCTCTACTACATTCCTCTACTACCTTCCCTCTTACTACCTTCCTCTAATACCTTCCCTCTACTACCTTCCCTCTACTACCTCCCTCTACTACCTTTCCCTCTACTACCTTCCCTTCTACTTCCTTTCTCTCTACTATACCTTCCCTCTACTACCCATCCTCTACTACATACCCTCTACTACCTCCCTCTACTACCTTCCTCTACTACCTCCCTCTACTTCCTTCCCTCTACGCCTTCCCTCTACTATTTCCTCTCTACTACCTTCCCTCTACTTCCTTCCCTCTACTTCCTTCCCTCTACTTCCGTCCCCTCTACTTCCTTCCCTCCTACTAACCTTCCTCTACGACCTTCCCTCCTACTACCTCCCTTACTACCTTCCCCTCACTACCTTCCCCTACTTTCCTTCCCTCTACTCCTTCCCTCTACTTCCTTCCCCTCTTCTTCCTTCCCTCTACTTTCCTTTCCTCAAACTACCTTCCCTCTACGAACCTCCCTCTACTACCTTCCCTCTTACTTCTTCCCTCTCTTCCTTTCCTCTATACTATCTCTCCTCTAACTATCTTCTCCTCTCTACTACATCCGTCCTACTACCGTCCTCGACTACCTTCCCTCTACTTCCTTCCCTCTACTTCCTCCCATCTACTTCCTTCCCCTACTACCTTCCCTCTACTACCTTCCCCTACTACTCTTCCCTCTAATACCTTCCCTCTACTACCTTCCCTCTACTACCTTCCCTCTACTACCTTCCCTCTACTACCTTCCCTCTACTTCCTTCCCTCTACTATCTTTCTTCTACTACCTTCCCTCTGCTACCTTCCCTCTACCTACCTTCCCTCTCGTACCTTCCGGTTACTTTCCTCGCTCTACTTTCTTTCCTCTACGAGCATTCTCTAATACCTTCCCTCTACTATACCTTCCCTCTGCTACCTACATCCCTCTACTACCGTCCCGCTACTTTCCTTCCCTCTACTTCCTTCCCTCTTCTTCCCTGCCCTCTACTCTCCTTCCCTCTGCTTCCTTCCTCTACTTCCTTCCCTCTACTACCTTCCCCCTACTACCTTTTCCTCACTACCTCCCCTCCACTACCTTCCCTATACTAACCTTCCCGCTACTACCTTGTTCCTCTACTACCTTCCCTCTACTACCTTCGGTCTACTACCTTCCCTCTACTACCTTTCCCTCTTACTACCTCCCCCTCTACTACCTTCCCCCATACTACCTTCCCTCTACTACTTCCTATACACCTTCCCTCTACTACCGTTCCCTCTACTACCTTCCCTCTACTACCTTCCCTCTACTACCTTCCCCTACTACCTCCCCACTACATTCATGTCTACTACCTTCCCCTACTACCTTCCCTCTACTACCTTCCCTCTACTACCTTCCCTCTACTACATCCATCTACTCACCTTCCCTCTACTTCCGTCCCCTACTATCTTTCCTTTTCATCTTTCCTCTACTATCCTTCCTCTACGATCTTTCCGCTACCTACTTTCCTCTACTATCTTTCCCTCTACGATCTTTCCTCGACATTCTTTCCTCTACTACCTTCCCTCTACTACCTTCCTCTCTACATCTCTTCATTACACTTCCTTCCTCCTCTACTTCCTTCCTCTACTTCCTTCCCTCTCCTCCTTCCCTCTACTACCTTCCCTCTACTTCCTTCCCTCTACTACTCCCTCTACGACCTTAACCTCTACGATACCTTCCCTCTACTACTACCTTCCCTCTACTTCCTTCCCTCTACCTACCTCCCTCTACTACCTTCCCTCTACTACCGGACCCCCACAAAAGAAAAAGGGGGGGGGGAAAACACCTACCGCTAACGACCGGCCCGTTCGACGTCAGTCCCTCGTCGACATGACGCGTCGTAAGGACCGACATTAGCAACCTTCCCTCTACTAACTTCCGTCGACTGCACTTCCCTCGACTGCCTGCCCTCTACTTCCTTCCCTCTACTTCCGTCCCTCTACTTCCTTCAATCTACTTACGTCCCTCTACAGCTTTCCTCTACTGCCTTCCCTCTTCTCCTTCTCCTCTATATTGCCTTCCGCTACTACCTTCCCTCGACTAACCTTTCTGCCTCTACTACTTCCCTCTAATACCTTCCCTCTACTAACCTTCCCCACTACCTTCCCTCTACTACCTGCCTCTCACTTCTTCCCTCTACTTCCCTTCCCTCTACTTCCGTCCTCCACTCCTTCCCTCTACTACTTCCTTCCCCTCAACTTCCTTCCCTCAACGGCCTTCCTCAAACTGTCCTTCCCTCTACTACCTTCCCTCTAACTACCTTCCCTCTACTACCTTCCATCTACTACCGTCCCTCTACTACCGTTTCCCTCTACTACCTTCCCCCTTCTACCTTCCCTCTACTACCTTCCCTCTATACCTTCCCTCTACTACTTCCCTCTACTCACCTTCAATCCCACTACTACCTCCCTCCTACTTCCTTTTCTCCTCTACTACCTTCCCTCTACTACCTTCCTCTACTACCTTCTACTACCTTCCCTCTACTACTTCCCTCTACTACCTTCCTTCGACTACCTTCCCTCTACTACATTTCCCTCTACTAACCTCCCGCTAACTACCTTCCTTCTACGACCTTCCCTCTACTCCTTCCCTCTACTACCTTTCCTCTACAACCTTCCCTCTACGACCTTCCTTCTAACTACCTTCCCTCTACTCCCTTCCTTTTCTACTACCTTCCCTCTTCTACCTTCCCTCTACAAACTTCCCTCTACTTACCGTCCCTCTACTACCTTCCCTCTACTACCTTCCCTCTACTACCTTCCCCTTACTACCTTCCCTCACGACCTCCCGTTCCTACTACCTTCCCTCTACTACCTCCCTCACTTCCTTCCCTCTACTTCCATCCCTACTTCCTTCCCTCTACTGTCCCTTCCCGCTACTTCCTTCCCTCTAACTACCTTCCCTCTTCTACTTCCCCTACTCCCTTCTCCTCTACTACCTTCCCCTACTTCCTTCACTCCTACTTCCTTCCCTCTACTTCCTCCCTCTACTACCTTCCCTCTACTTCCTTCCCTCTACTTTCCTTCCCTTACTACCTTCCCTCTAACTACCTTCCCTCTACTACCTTCCCCTTCTACTTCCTTCCCTCTACTACCTTCATCACTACCTTCCCTCTACTTCCTTCAGTCTACTACCTTTCCCTCTAACTTCCTTCCCTCAACTTTCCTTCCAGTCCACTACCTTCCCTCTACTTCCGCAGTCACTACCTTCCCTCTACTACCTTCTCCACTACTACCTTTCCCCTACTTCCTTCCCTCGACTTCCGTCCCTCTACTTTCCTTCCCTCTACGATCTATCCTCTACTAATCTGTCCTCACATCTTTCCTCTACTATCTTCCCTCTTCTATCTTTCCTCAACTACCTGTCCTCTACTAGACCTTCCCTCTACTACCTTCCGTCTACTACCTTCCCTCTCCTTCCTTTCCCGCTACTTCCTTCCCTCTACTTCCTTCCCTCTACTTTCTTCCACTCTACTTCCTTCCCTCTAACTCCTTTCCTCTACTAATCTTTCTCGACGCGAGATCTTCCCTCACTATCGTCCTCTACTATCTTTTCCTCTACTACCTTACCTCTACACCTTCCGTCTACTATACCTCCCTCTAATTCCTTAACCCACAGATAGAGCGTCCTTTCGTACTACTACATAATACCTTCCGTCGCCTAGACTACCCTTCCTCCTACTACCTTCCGTTGTCTACACCTTCCCTCTACTTTCCTTCCCACAACTTCCTTCCCTCTATCTTCCTTTTCCCTCTACTTCCTTCCCTCTACCTACTACTCTTCCCTCTACTACCTTCGCTCTCTACTACCTTCCCTCTACTACCTTCCTTCTACTACCTTCCCTCTACTACCTTCCCTCTACTACCTTCCCTCTACTACCTTCCCTCTACTACCTTTCCCCTAACTACCTTCCCCTCTACTACCTTCCCCCTCTACTTTCCTTCCGCTACACCTTCCCTCTACTACCTTCCCACCTACTACCTTCCACTCTACTACCTTCCCTCTACTACCTTCCCTCTACTATACCTTCCCTCTACTACCTTCCCTCTACATCTAACCTTCCTCTACTCCTTCCCTCTACTACCTTTCCCTCTACACCCAGCCCTCTAGCTACCTTCGCCTGCACGAGAGCGCGCGTTCCCTCTACGACCTCCCTCTACTACCTTCCCTCTACTTCCTTCCCTCTACGACCTTCCCTCTTCTACCTCCCTCTATGCCTTCCCTCTACTTCCTTCCCGTCAACTCTTCCCTCTACTTTCCTTCCCTCTACTACCTTCCCTCTACTACCTTGCCCCTACTACCTTTCCTCTACTACCTTCCCCTTTACTACCTTCCTCTACTCCCTTCCCGCTACTACTTCCTTCCCTCTACTTCCTTCCTCCCTTCTTCCTCCCTCTCTATCTTTTCTCAACTACCTTCCCTCTACACCTTCCCTCTACGACCTTCCTCTAACTTCCTTCCCTCTTCTTCCTTTCCCTCTGACATCTCTCCTCTACTATCCTCCTCAACTACAGTCCGCCGACACCTTCCCTCTACCTCCCTGCCCTCGACTTCCTTCCTCTACTTCTTCCCTCTACGTCCTTCCCTCGACTACCTTCCCTCTACTACTCCCTCTACTACCTTCCCTCTACTAACTACCTTCCCTCTACTACCCTTCCCTCAACTAACCTTCCCTCTACTTCCTGTCCCTGTACGATCTTTCTTCTACTACCTCCCCTGCTACTCTACCCTCACTACCTTCCCTCTATTACCATCCGTTACTTCCTTCCCTCTACTATCTTTCTCTACTATCTTTCCCTCTAATACCTTCCAATACTACCTCCCTCTACTACCTTCCCTCTACTACCTCCCCTCTACTTCCTTCCCTCTACTCCTTCCCTCTGCCTTCCTTCCCTCTACTTCCTCCCTCTACTACCTTCCCTCTACTACCTTCCCTCTACTACCTTCCCCACTACCTTCCCTCTACTACCCTCTTTCTACTTCCTTTCCTCTACTTCATTCCCTCTATTTCCTTCCTTCTACTATCTTTCTTCTACACCTGCCCTCTAGCACCTTCCCTCTACTTCCTTCCTCGACTTCCTTCCCTCATCTCCATCCCCTCTTTAACATCTTTCTTCTACTACTTCGCCTCCACGTACTTCCCTCACTACTACCTTCCCCATCTAACTACCTTCCCTCTACTACCTTCCATCTAATATACCTTGCCTCTATACCTTCCCTCTAACTACCTTCACGCTACTACCTTCCCTCTACTACCTTCCCTCTACTACCTTCCCTCTACTACCTTCCCTCTACTTCCTTTCCCACTACTAGCTTTCTTCTACCTACATTCCCTCTACTACCATTCCCTCTACTACCTTCCCTCTACTACCTCCCTCTACTACCTTCCCTCTACTACCTTCCCTCTACTACCTTCCCTCTACTACCTTCCCTCGACTACCTTCCCTCTACTATCTTTCATCACTACCTTTCCCTCTACTACCTTCCCCTACTACCTTCCCTCTACACCTCCCCTACTACCTTCCCTCTACACCTTCCCTCTACTACCTTCCCTCTACCACCTGCCTCGACTACCTTCCCTCTACTTCCTTCCCTCTACTATCTTACTATCTTTCCGCTACACCTTTCCTCTACGTTTTTTTTTTTTTCCCTCTACTTCCTTCCCTCTACTTTCTTTCCCTCTACTTCCTTCCCTCTCACTACCTTCCCTCTACTACCTTCCCTCTACTATCCTACCTCTACTACTTCCCGCTACTTCCTTCCCTCTGACTACCTTCCCTCTACTACCTTCCCTCTACTACTTCCCTCTACTTCCTTCCTCTTACTACCATTCCCTCACAACCTTCCCTCTATCTTCCTCCTCTACTACCGTCCTCTACTATACCTTCCCTCGACTACTCTTCCCTCTACTACCTTCCCTCTACACCTTCCCTCTACTACCTTCCCTCCTACCAACCTTCCCTCTAACTTCCTTCCCTCAACTCCTTCCCTCTACTACCTTCCCCCTACTCACCTCCCTCTACTTCCTTCCCTCTACTGACCTCCCTCTACTACCTTCCCTCTACTATACCTTCCCTCTACTACCTTCCCTCTACTACCTTCCCTCCTACTACCTTCCCTCTACTACCTTCCCGCTCTACTACCTTAACTCTACTACCTTCCTCTCTACTACCTTCCCTCTACTTCCTTCCCTCTACTACCGTCCCTCTACTACCTTCCCTCTACCTTAACAAGCTAAGAGCGTTACTACATCATCTCATTTGAAAGAAGCATTTTTATTTTTATGAAACATACAAGTTGAGAACAAGATGAGTTGGAGCCATCTGAGGGCCAGCATTTTCAGTTGATCATCTGACTTTATCTCGTTACATCCTTATGCTGTTAAGAATGTTTTCCATACTCGATCATCCTGGGTATTTATGATCTCAGATATAATGATGTTCTGGAGAAGGGTACAGCCAGAGTTGAATTGCTGCTTTTCCTGCCCGTCTTGTGGCTATTAAAGCTGTTTCACGCTGTCCTCGAAGTGGATCCAAGTGTGGGTACTTTGACAATATTGGCCTTACATAACCAGTAAGAAGCCACCCACATCCCACCTGTGTTAAGGCTCCTGCGCAATGACAGATCTATCCAGGATTGGGTCCAGGTGAGAGACGAGACGTTTTGCTCTGTTCTCTGCTATAGTCTCTCTCTCTCTATTTTCAGTCCCCTTCTCTTCTTTCTGTTTTATCCTACCACCTGCAACCTCACAATCAATCCCTCACAGATTCGTTTCCACCAGTCCCCACAAGAATTTACTCTGTTTTTACTGACAAACTAAAAAACGCCCAAGATTTTTTTTTCAATGGTTGCCACCACGGTGTTTGCCGACATCGGTGTTGCCACATCAGTGTTGCCACATCAGTGTTTGCCACATCAGTGTTGCCACATCAGTGTTGCCAACATCAGTTTGCCCACATCAGTGTTGCACATCAGTGTTGCCACATAGTGTTGCCACAAGCGCTTAAGTTGCCACGTCAAGGTTGCCACAGCTTGAAATCTGTCATGTGTCTGCTACTTCGTGTAGATCAATGGGGCGGGGGATGCGCAAAACCCGTGAGGTTTTTCCAGTTGCTTGGATCAAGAGCCATGCAACCGCTTCTCAAGGCACCTCCCGTGAAGGGATGAGTAGTGCCATCGACTGGAAAGATGCACTTACGAATGTCTCTAGCGTTGTTGACATCTTACACATCTCTACTAGAGCTGACATCCCGGGCATCACTTCCTTTCCACTAAAAACGTCATAAAAATTCTCCAATACCTAGTGAAAAATTCTTAGGATAACCAAATCGAATGAAAGAAATGCACAAAAGGACACCAACTGTGCTGGTAGCGTCCATGTGCTCCAACCTCAGAACCACCACTGACACACACCCACTCACAACTACAAGTGATAGAACTACTAACCACTCGCATGTTATTAGTGATAAAAGAACCAGCTAAACACCTGATTTACCAAGTAAACAACAGTAACACCTACTCCCCATTTCACGTCTTAGCAGTGTAACAACTTACTCCCCACTCATAGCAGATTTTAGAACACCTACTCTCTACTCCACTCCACAGGTTATCAAATGAAAGATCTCCCCCACACTCGTAAAACAACCATACCCAGAGTTCCCTCCCATCACGTATCTCAGGTCTACTTCACTCTACTTTCCCTCCCTCTTCTTCCTTCCCTCCCTCTTCTTCCTTCCTCCCTCTTCTTCCTTCTCTCCCTCTTCTTCCTTCCCTCTACTACCTTCCCTACTTTCCCTCTACTTCCCTCCCTCTTCTTTCCTTCCCTCCCTCTTCTTCTTCCCTCCCTCTTCTTCCTTCTCTCCCTCTTCCTTTCCTTCCCTCTACTACCTTCCCTCTACTACCTTCCCTCGAACTACCCGTCCCTCCTATTTCTTTCCCTCTACTACATTCCCTTCTACAACCCCCCTCTACTACCTCCCCTACTACCTTCCCTCACTCCCTTTTCCCTCTACTACCTTCCCTTTTACTCCCTTTCCCTCTACTCCCTTTCCCCTACTTCCCCCCCTTACTCCCTTCCCCTCACTCCCTTTCCCCTCTACTACTCCCTCTATACCTTCCCTCACCTCCCTTACTCCCTTCCCCTACTACCTTCCCTCTATCCCTTTCCCCTCTCCCCTGCCTTCCCCTTTACTGCCTTCCCTCACACCTTCCCTCTACTATTTCCCCTCTACTCTTCCCTCACAACGCTGTGTCTGAACATGGGGGACAAAAATAAGGAGTCCAGACCATGAAACTTTCAAACCTACTCTAGACACCCCCTTCCTTAGACTGGCCTGTTTTTTGCAAATTTTATACTCTAGGCTAAAGAACTCGGTAAATGTGAGAGAAAAGGAAGAGAGGGAGAGAAGAGAGAGAGAGAGAGAGAGAGAGAGAGAGAGAGGAGAAGAGGAGAGAGAGGGAGAAAGAGAGAGAAAAGATAGAGAAGAGGGGGGGTGGGGGGGAGAGGCGAGGAGGGAGGAGTAATAAGGAAATTAGGGGGTGGAAAGGGGTTTAGATGGAGTCGGGCAGGGGAAAACCCAAAAACAAAGCATAGGAAGGAGAAGAGTGCCCCGAAAAAAAAGAAATTAAAAACCCAAAAAAGCATCAAGAAAGCTTTTTTTAAATAAAAACCTGCGGAATTGGCATTATGAGCCCGGTCACAGACCCGGGGCCCCGGGGGGCTTGACCCCCGGAACCTTCCAGGTAAAAACTCCCGGGAAAAATTTAGAAATTTTATAAATAATAATTTAGGGAAAAGGGGCCCAAAGTTTCTATTACAATTTTTTAGAAGAATATATTCGTAACACTTTGAAAACTGATTATGTCGATTTATTCCCTTAACTATATATACATTTTATTTAAATTATCCGTATTTCCACGAATTTAGATTAAAGAGCTCATACCGGTAATATTTACTAGCTATCTCGGTTAATATAATTACACTAATTCACAATTATATTGATAAAAATCGGAAAATAATTTTCCACAAAAATAATTATTATAATAACAGCAAAAATAACTGGATCAACAAGAATAACAGCAAAGAAACAACCGCAGTAATAACCCAAACAACCACAACACTGACCACTGTAACCAGAGCAACACGACAGTTCTCTCGCGTCCAGTCTCCCCTCAAGGAAGGTTCCTTGATGTTGGTGAGGGGCTCTTGATTTAGGGAATTGGATCTGTGCTCCAGTTCCCCGAATTAAGCCTGAATGCCTTCCACATCCCCACCCCAGGCGCTGTATAATCCTCCGGGTTTAGCGCTTCCCCTTGATTATAATAATAATAATAATCGCGTCCAGTCTGTTAGCTAGTGGTTATGTCTCTCCTGAGAGCTAGCTCTCTCTCTCCCCCTCTCTCTCTCTCTCTCTCTCTCTCTCTCTCTCTCTCTCTCTCTCTCTCTCTCTCTCTTCTCTCTCCTCTCTCTTACACTGGGTTTGACAAGGTTAGGTAAGGATCCTAGCTTTATTAACAAGATATATTAGGTTAAGGATTCCTCACTTTATTGGACAGCAACAGAGCTGTTACCCACATCAGCTCATTTGAAAGCATTTTTATTGTAACAGAACATACACCCCTCGAGGAAGGTTCCTTAATGTTGGTGAGGAGCTCATAATTATCTCCCACACTCATCATTTCTATCAGATTATTTTGTGCTGCTTCCTTAATCTTTTGGAAAACAAAGACAGAGGACTAAAAGGAATACGAGGCCTGAATTTTTAGTCTTTTTAATTGTTTGAGTTCATTTATTTTTCTTCATTACGCGGCGGTAGCTTCATTATAAGTTCAAAACAACTTTAGATATCGCAGACATATAACGCCAGCGTCACAAGACGTAGTTCTCTGAGACAAGCTCCTGGGACAAGCTCCTGGGACAAGGCCTTGGAAACAGTAAATGTATAAAAGGCACTCGCAGAATTATAAATAAAAGACAATAGCACAGGTCAGACAAACAAAGGGGGGACAAGCGAGAGTCAGCAAGGACTAGCTCCTTAAGGTTTACTATACTTAATAGCAGGAGTGTTAGAAATAAGATGATGGAGCTAAGATTACATTGCAAGTTGCAGGAAACATAGATATTATGGCTTAACAGAGACCTGGCTCAATCTGAAAGAAGAGAGATGCCTCTGAATGTCACATACAAGGACTATAAATTATTCCACACTGCAGGGGCAACAGGAAAGGTGGTGGATGTAGCGATGTTATGTCAGAGACAATTTAAGATTGTTGTGTTAGACAAGTTATTAAATTAGAAGCGTTCAGCCATGAATTGTTTGGTTACGCTTCTCGAGGGGCGAGAAAAATAATTTGGGGTGATTTACAGGGCCCCAAATTTGATAATGGAGTGCAGTAAACTTCTATGGACGAAATTCGTAAGGCTTTACATACGAAAAATGTTGTGTATTGGGAGATTTCAACTATAGACAGATTGAACTTGGAGCAATTTGACAGGAAATTTAGAGTCGGGCTGACTTTCTTGATTCGATACAGGGATTGTTTTTTTAAAACAGTTTTGTGACAGAGCCAACTAGGGAAATAACCTCCTTGACTTGGTTCTTGCAGTAGGGAAACACTAATTAATAATCTGAGGTAATGATGAGCTTGGGCGAGATGGATCACAAATCACTCAGTTTTAACATATTATGGAATTCCCATATGGCAATAAGTCTCCCGTCCCTGCTTTCGCTGGCTGATTTCATGGATGAAAAATTACTTGGTGGGACTGAAACTGGAATGACCTGACTAAGAGTCAGGTAGGTGGTGATGGTTGCCGCTTGATGCTTTCCAGGCATAGTTCTAGCTGCTCAGGTCAAAAAATTATGTTCAAATAGGGAATCAGCATCAAACAAAATGATCCTAAATGGATGAAAAATAGATTAAAATATTGATTGGTCAAAAGTGAGGATTATAGCATTCCAAAAAGAGGAGAGGGGCAAATTAAGAAATCGATTATAGTCAGTTAAAGAGAGAACTAAAAAAAAGGGAATTAGAAAAGCAAAAAGAGATTACTGAGGTTAAAGTTGCAAGAGAATCGAAAAGACAACCCAAAGGATTCTTTCAGGTATACAGAAGTAAGATCAGGGACAAGATAGGCCCACTCAAAAGTTCCTCGGGTCAGCCTCTCTGACAGTGATAAGGAAATGTGTAGAATTTTTAAACATACTTACTCTCAGGTTTTTTACACAGGAGCGATACCAGTGCTATTCCAGATGATAAATAATTATGTAGAAACAGGACCGATAATAAACTGTGCACTATTAGGGTCACAAGTGACATGGTTCCTTAGGAAATAGATAAATTAAAACCTAACAAATCCCAGGCCTGATGAACTGTATGCAAGGGTTCTAAAGGAATGTAAAGATGGAGCTTAGCACACCTTTGGCTAATCTTTTCAACATTATCACTACAAACTGGCATGGTGCCAGATAAGTGGAAAATGGCAAATGCGGATACCTTTTTCAAAAAACAGGTGACAAGGTCTTAGCTTCGAACTATAGACAATAAGCCTAACTCCATAGTGGGAAAATTTATGGAATCAACTAATTGGACGAGGCAGTTCGTAGCCACCTTGAAAAGCATAAATTAATCAAACGAATCTCAGCATGGTTTGACAAAGGTGGCGTTCCTTGCCTTACGAATTTATTAACTTTTTTCACTAAGGTATTTGAGGCCAAGGTAGTGATATGGTAAATGAATATGATATTGTGTATATGGACTTCAGTAAGTCTTTTTGACAGGGGTCCCAAATCAGAGGAATATTGAGGAAAATTAAAGCCACATGGAATAGGAGGAGAATTTTTTCCTGGATAGAGGCCATGGTGACAAATAGGCAGCAGAGAGTTTGCATAACTGGGGAGAAATCCCAGAGTGGGGGGAAGCGTCACGAGCGGTGTTCCACAGGGGTCAGTGTTGTGCCCCCTGCTGTTCACAATTCTACATAACGACATAGATGAGGGCCATAAAGAGCGACATCGGCAATGTTTGCCGATGACACCAAAATAGGCCGTCGATTCATTTGACGAGGACATTCGAGCACTCCAGGAAGATTTGAATAGATGATGCAGTGGTCGGAGAAGTGGCAGATGCAGTTTAATATAAGACAAATTGCAAAGTTTCTAATGGTTGGACAGGGCAATAACCATGCCACATATAAACTAAATAATGTAGATATTATATTACGGATTGCGGAAAAAGATTTAGGAGTTTTGGTTAGCAGTAATCTGGAAACCAAGGGACAACAAGTTGCTAAGTGTTCGCAAATAAAAGCTAATAGAATCCTTTGCTTATATCAAGAAGATAAATAATAGGGTGTCTCAGGTTTTTCTGCAAACTCTATACTCCTTGGTTAGGCCTCATTTAGATTATGCTGCACAGTTTTGGTCACCGTATTACAGAATGGATATAAATTCTCTGGAAAATGTACAAAGGAGGATGATAAAGATGACTACCATGTATCAGGGAAACCTTCCCTATGAAGGGATAGATAAGGGCCCTGAAACTGCACTCTTAGAAAGACGTAGAATTAGGGGGGATATGATTGAGGTGGATAAGAGGAGACAGGAAATAAATAAAGGGGATGTAAATAGTGTGCTGAAAATATCTAGCCTAGGACAGGACTCGCAGCAATGGTTTTAAGTTGGAAATTCAGATTCAGGAAGGTTATAGGGGAAAAAAGTACTGGTTTGTAATAGAGTTGTGGAGAGTGGAACAAAACTCCAAAGTCACCGTTATGAGGGCCAGACGTTTGTTGTAGCTTTAAAAATTGGTTGGATAAATACAATGAGTAGATGTGGGTGGGTGTGAGTTAGACATGATAGCTCTGTGCTAACAGTGTCGGTTTGCCGTGTTCCTCCCGTAAGTCAATGTGACCTGATGGACTAGGTTGGGTGCATTGGCTTAAGCCGGTAGGAGACTTGGGGACTGCCTCGCATGGGCCAGTGGTAGGCCGTCTGCATGTGTTCCTTCGTTATTATGTTCTTATGTTTCTTAGATGCTAAAAGTTCCAGCTGTAATTATATTAGACTCGCGTCAGAAACACCTTGTCCTGTTTCTGACAAACTTTACTTAACCTAACTGGGGCACGTCTTTCAGCTGGAACGCCTTAAATTCCCGGATCTTCTCTTGCGAAATCACATTCCCAACTTGAATCAGTTTCTTGTTTGACTAATCCTCCGGAATTAATTTGTTTTGGAAGCAACAATACAACTCGTTTTGAAAACGTGGAGAAACAGAGGGAGTTGCCCGTCACAGAGAACACGTTACTTTTAGTAAGTTTCATACGAAAAACAAAAGGTAATCTAGTTGATCCTCCATTACTTTATCATGATCTGGTGAAATCTGAAACAAATTATTTTGCTTTGTATGTTTAGATTTCATTAATTATGAATATTTCACGAGAAAAATACACAAGTTATTTGTAGGACTGAGTCATGGGTTCCAGGAGTTATTATTTCTTATATTTTCTCCAATTCATAAAAAGTAGATGAGAAATTTCAAAATGTTTGTGATTCAATATGTTTTTCTTGAACGGTGGATGTTTGTGTGAAAAGAAACAAAAAAAAAATCGCTTAGTCAGCTACGAGGTGCTGAGCGCTGCCACTTGACAAACGTGAAGCATCTTGCAACAACAACAACAACAACAACAACAACAACAACAACAACAACAGTGGATAAATCAAGTCACGTCTGGAATATCGATTAAGTTTATTGTGATCCTCACAACCACTGACATTTTAACAATGAAAATTTTATGATTTTATACACTGGAGGTTTTCTGTGACAACTGTCCGCTTCTTCTAAATAAGGACTGGCGTATTTTATCTCGATGCTTGTGATATAAATGGGTAAAGCAAAAAGGTTACTCTTCCTACTATTCACTTGCTGAGTGGATCAATACATCATGAAACACTGTGGTAAATATATCTTACCATTTAAAAAAAATGACGTAAAACATAGGAGAGATGGAAGTGGATGGAAGGCCACGGACACCACCCTCCACGGGACAACCATCCTCCTCGGACAACCAATCCTCCACGGCACACATCCTCCACGGTACACCATCCTCCACGGACACCATCCTCCCGGACACTATCTCCACGTATAAGTTTTCCTGCACTAATTACTGTGTTCTGGCTTATCCGCTTCACAGATGACAGTACTAAGTGCAGTGGTACCACTGTGGATCAGTGTGTACCACTGTGGGTGCACAGTGTTGTGTAACCACTGTGGTGCAGTTGCAGTGTGTACCAATGTGCTGGTGCAGTGTGTACCACTGTGGTGCAGTGTGTGTACCAACTGTGATGCAGCGGTGTAACACTGAGGTTGCTGCCGTTGTGTTCCACTGTGATGCAGTGATGTAACACCTGTGGTACCAGTGTGTACAACTGTGGTTTGCAAGTTGTTTTGTTTGTTACCACTTGTGGTACAGTGTGGTACCACTGTGGTGCAGTGTGTACCACTGTGGTGCAGTGTTGTACCTCTGTGGTACAGTGTGTACCACTGTGGTACAGTGGTACCACTGTGGTACGTTGTGTACCATGTGGTGCAGTGTGTACCATGTGGTGCAGTTGTGTACCACTGTGGGCGTGTTGTACCACTGTGTTACAGCTGTGTACCACTGTGGTAATGTGTGTACCACTGTGGTGCAGTGTGTACACTGTGGTGCAGTTGTGTACCACTGTGTTGCAGTGTGTACCACTGTGATGCAGCAGTGTACCACTGATGATGAAGCCGATGTACCAACTGTGGTGCAGTGCTGTACCACTGTGGTACAGTGTGTACCACCTGTGGTACAGGTGTGTACCACTGTTTTGGTACAGTGGTACACATGTGGTGCAGTGTGTACCACTGTGGTGCAGTGTTGTACCACTGTGGTGCAGTGTGTACCACTGTGGTGCAGTTGTGTACCACTTGTGGTGCAGTGTTGTTACCACTGTGGTGCAGTGTGTACCACTGTGGTGCAGTGTGTACCACTTGTGGTGCAGTGTGACCACTGTGGGTGCAGAGTTGTACCACTGTTGTGCAGTGTGGTACCACTGTGGTGCTAGTGTAGTTCACTGTGTTGCAGGTGTACCACTGTAGTGCCATGTTGTGTGCCACTGTGGTGCAGTTGTGTGCCACTGTGGTGCAGTGTGTGCCATGTTGTGCAGTGTGTACACTGTGGTTGCGTGGTTTGTACCACTGTGTGCAGTGTGTGCACTGTGGTGCAGTGTGTGTGCACTCGTGGTGTGTGTGTGCCACTGTGGTGCAGTTGTGTGTACCACTGTGGTACAGTTGCAACCACTGTGGTACAGTGCTGTACCCCTGTGGTTCAGTGATGTACCACTGTGGTACAGTTGTGTACCACTGTGGTACGGTGTGTACCACTGTGGTCAGTGTGTACATGTGGTACAGTGTGTACCACTGTGGTTCAGTGTGTACACTGTGGTTCAGTGTGTACCACTTTGGTTCAGTGTGTACCACTGTGGTTCAGTGTGTACCACTGTGATGCAAGGTGTGTACCAACTGTGGTACTGTGTGTACCACTGTGATGCGTGTGTACACTGTGGTACAGTGTGTACCACTGTGATGCAGTGGGTCACTGTGATGCAGTGTATTCACTGTGGTACAGTGTTGTTACCATGTGGAGTTCAGTGTGTACCACGGTGGTTCAGTGTTGTACCCCCCCCCCCCCCCCCACTGTGGTACAGTGTGTACCCACTGTGGTTCAGTCACCTGTACCACTGTGGATACAGTGTGTACCACTGTGGTTCAGTGTGTACCACTGTGTACAGTGTGTACCACTGTGGTTCAGTGTGTACCACTGATGGTTCAGTGTGTACCACTGTGCGTGCAGTGTGTACCACTGCCAACTTCAATTTCTGCAACACTTATTTTATTATTTGTGTTGTTTATTATTAACCGTCATCCTGGTGTAGTTGCTGAATGATATTTGATATAATTCTCCTTTCCCAGTCATTCATCATAATATCTAGCTGAATAACACATTTACATAGTGTTTCTAAACCAGGGTCATGAATCACTCTGTTGCATCTCTTGCCTTAGCTTCATGTCAGTGTTTCCAGATATTGATTCTATTGCACTGCAAACTGGTTCTTCCTGTTTGAGAGTAATAATTCCATTCAGTATCCTCACAGGTTTCAATGAGAGGCTCATTGTGTCTTCCATCTTAAGGGAGATATTGCTAAGTGTTTTGTGTCTTTTTACCTGTGGTTTGTTTGTTTTGTTTGGTAGGTACGAGATTAGTTGTCCTTCTGTGTACTCTTCGGTCTACTATTATAGAGGAAGAGGAAAGAAGAAAGAGAGGAGAGAAGGAGAGTGAGAGAGAGAGGGGGTGACAACATCACTTCATCTGAGATTATTTATCCCAGGAATGACTGTCTGTGAACACATTGTATAACAGCACTATTGATGTCAAACGAGATAGTCACTTGATCAAATGATGCTTCCAACTTCATCCTTTTTTCGACTTGTAAGTTACATAGCAATTAAAAATGCTTTCAAATGAACTGATGTAAGTAACAGTTTTAGCTTGTCATTACAGTTAGAATCCCTTAACTTGTAAATAACTTGTCATAAAGCTAGGGATCCTAACCTTACTTGTCAAACCAACCATACCCCGCCGAAATGAACCGCGGTCATCAGTCTCAAAACTCTCCAGCCGTCGCGTTAGCACTAGACCAGCTAGCCACAATAAGATTCATCCAATTAGGTATATTTCTACACATAGGAAGGTTAGCACAGGCACCTCTGTGACCACAAATGCAATTTTTACAGGACGAATCTCCAGTAGCGTTGCCGTGACGAACTCTAGTCAAGTCCCTTCACTTGCGTCAACATGACTTAAGGATCATAATGACACGATTGCAAATAAAAACCATACCCAGCGGGAATTGAACCCCTCGGTCATAGAGTCTCAAACTCACAGCCCGTAGCGGGGGTAGGGTATATTTGAAATCGTTCATTACGATTTTTTAGTCATTTCCTTGTAAACCCTGTGTAAAA
This sequence comes from Cherax quadricarinatus, assembly GCF_026875155.1. Taxonomy (NCBI): domain Eukaryota; kingdom Metazoa; phylum Arthropoda; class Malacostraca; order Decapoda; family Parastacidae; genus Cherax; species Cherax quadricarinatus. The sequence continues at coordinate 46,284,379 of NC_069412.1, forward strand.
AAAAACGTGAGTTTTTCCACGGTCTTTCTAAACTCCTTTTTTCGGTATCTTTAACCAAAGGTTACACCATGGCGTGCAGAGGGGGAGGGCAAAAGGGGGGTGACCCCGGGCATCCAATTAGAAGGAAAATAAAGGGAGTGATTTTTAAATTTCAGTGGGATAAATCAATTTTTGGAGGTTTCAGCACTACAGAGGGAGGGTTAGACCTTTATTCCCCTTAACAGGGGACCATTTCTGTCCAGAGAAAATGGTTTTCCCCCCAATTTAAGAAAAACAAGAAAGAGAGAAATTAAAAAAGGAATGTTTAGACTTTACAAATTATGATAATGATGTGGCGGCTATACAGTTATATAGTTATATGAGACGAAATTATTGATTTTTATGATGCTCCTTCGAGCTGGAGGGAATAGAATTCCTCCTGATCCTGAAGCTGTGGGAGTCTTTACTGCAGTATGTGAGAGACGTCTTTCCCACGCTGTGTGTTTCGTACAGTTTACTGCTTATAGTCGCGTTTTCAGTCGCAAGTTGTGAAAGATCATTTTCAAAACTGAAATTAATAAAAACATCTCAGGTCTTGACTGTCACAGGAGCGACTGACCAACCTGGCTTTAATAAGTACTGAAAAAGAATTTCTTACAGCTGATGTAAAAGATGAAGTAATTCAAGTGTTTTCTGACAGCAGGAATCATTTGTGGAAAAGAACTGAATAAATTTGGTTTGATTTATATTTATATCGAATAAAAGTGTTATTTCATGTTTCATCTGTGTTTACATATTCAAAATATCTCCCTTTCTTCATAATATTTCTCAGTACTAGGCCTTATACATTAGCCTTTGCTGCATACAAACAAGGAGTTGACCCCAGCATCACCAGGCTTCTGCACGCCACTGGTTAATATACTGAATAATACACCAGGTGCCGTAACTTAACCTGTATTTGCATGCAGTACCTCCCACCTCTGAAATTATACAAATGTGAAAGTGTAGGAATTTTGGTGTACATTTACTGAGGATCATGAAGAATATCACAGACCACTCAGCTGGGTCAGTATCTATTATTAAGCAACTGAAAATTAATTAGTTTTTAACCCAAGGCAAAAATGTGCATATTCCTGAACCTGGTTACATAAGCAACATAAATTGTGTAGGTAAAAGGACGTATGTGCAACTAGTGTGACATTTTATTGCCACATTAGTTGTACATGTGTTATTTTACCTAATAACCTTTATATATATAATGTAGCCTCATTCATCACAACCTGTGTCCACACGAGACAATTTTATAAATGGAGGTTATAATAAACTGACTAATGTGTCACTATATTAAAGATAACTCTGGCTACCAGAAGAATTCACGGAATAACAACAAAATAATAGATAACTAATTTGGGGAACTTTAGGAGACCCCCGGAGACCCCGGAGACCCCCGGAGACCCCGGAGACCCCCGGAGTCCCCGGAGATCCCCGGAGACCCCCGGAGACCCCCGGAGACCCCCGGAGACCCCCGGAGACCCCGGAGACCCCGGAGAACCCCGGAGATCCCCGGAGATCCCCGGAGACCCCCCGGAGACCCCCCCCTCACTCACCTCGGTGTCTGTTAAGCTACTTACTGACTTACCAACAACAAGCACACTCTCACTTCCATCGTGGCCTGGTAGGCAACGTTCTCGCCTCACACACTGAGTGTCCGTGGTTTCAGTTCCCGGTCGGGTGAAAACACTGGGCGCATTTCCTCACACCTGCTGCCCCTTTCACCTAGCAAGCAAGTTAGCCGACTGGTGTGGGTCTGTTCCTAGGTGACAACATGGAAGAACACCAGTAAATATAAACAGTCCTCTATGACGCACTGACTGTCTTGGGTTATCTTAGGTGGCTAACTCTCCGGGGTTAAAAATCCGAACAAAATCTTATCTTATCTCTTAACCAATCCCAATTAAGGGAAATCTTTTGGGTTAGGAGTCTGCCAATCAGCCTTGCGCATTTGTAGCCCCGAATTTCTTGAAGAGGAAATTACGAATGTCTGTGACACTGCGACGAGGCTAACGATATCCTAAGAAGTTTGTGGAAAAGCCTTTTTAGCAACTAACAAGACTTATTGTAAAACTGAACATAGAAATAACCCTATAAGTTAGAAATGTGTTAGGTCTCTCATTCAGCAAACATCGATCCGTTTAGCAGAATGCCCTAAGAAGATTTAACATTCAAGTAGTCTTGAAGAATTCAAGAACTGTTAAAGGCATATTGATCATGAATTCGCCAAAACACTGTGAATTACAAAGTGGGTTGCAGCAGTGTGATACAACAGTGGGCAAGGTACACCCTTCCTACTCACAATATTCAATAACGGGTAGCGAGATAAGTCAGTAAGCACACCACCTCACCTCGCTACACCTACTAGAGTCCATCTCCTTGTGTGACATCATTCCATGTCTCCGATGATGGCAGCTCTTGTATGGAAGGCACTCCGTCCCTGGCACACTAACCAGCATACTTCTTACTCCACCCCAACATAGTTCCCATCAACTCCCCCAATAGCTAGACAGTAGTCTAGTTCATCTAGCAGCAGCCTATCAGCTCTCAGCATAGCAGCAGCATCTCAGCATAGCGGCAGCATCTCAGCATGGCGGCAGCATCTCAGCATAGCGGCAGCATCTCAGCATAGCGGTAGCATCTCAGCATGGCGGCAGCATCTCAGCATAGCGGCAGCATCTCAGCATAGCGGCAGCATCTCAGCATAGCGGTAACATCTCAGCACTCAGCATCGTGCATCGTGTTCGCAGAGAGAAGACAACAGCATCACACCTGATTGTGAGCAGCGGCAAGGCATTAACACGGTCAGCAGATTGGGATTACCAGTAGGTCACCCACTGCGGCGCAAGAGTGGTGTATGGCGAGTGAGTAGTGGGTGACGCCTGAGTGGTGGATGACGGGTTTGGACAGTAGGCAGATTTTAAACAAAGCTGGTCAAACGACGGGTGAGATGAGATAGGTGGAGGTAGTTGACGACAGTACAGTCACCCATCCTGGGTGACAACAGGCAATTCAGACAGCCAGCGGGTGATGGTCACAGAAGCTGGGTGACAGTAACACATCAGCTGGGTGATAGTCAGTCCAGGGCAGAAGTGAAACTGGGTGACAAGAGCACAGCAGCTGGGTGACAAGATCACAGCAGCTGGGTGATAGAATCACAATAGCTGGGTGACAGGAACACCGTAGCTAGGTGAAAGGAGCTGGCACTAGTCCGGCCGTGGCTGCCAGTATGGTGGGTGACTCAGCTGGGTGACGCCTCAGGTACTGGCTACCGAGTGGATAAAGTCAGGCAGCTTGCAAACGGATGGCACAGTTGTGGGTGACTCTTCCAAAGAGGACTGGGTCACTTTTTACTCTGCAAATATTCAATATAAGAGACTAATTGCTCCCCTAAATCACTACACACAAAACACTAATACTCTCTCCAAGTATCTCAAACATCAACACCCAACCTTATTTCTCTAAATATAATTAAAACAAAAATAAAGAAAATGACAAATAAGACAAAACACGACTGAAAATCCTTCCATCACAGGTCAGAAAAGTTAGAGAAAATTTCGAGTTTTTCAATTTTTTTCCAGAATCTTGCCTATCATAGATGAAATAGTGACCTATACTTTCCCAAGACAGCTTAATTTTCCTTTTGATATACTATCACTTAACAATAAAAAATAGCAGCTGGTAGTATAACACCTGTTAACATAATTTTACTACCCGAACTATCTTAATAAAGCACATGGACCGGTGTTTTATTATCAATGTACCAGCACGTCTGTCAGCCATCTTATATACCGGGGGAGGAGGGAAGGCACTTTTTACTCTCAGTATACAGATAATGGCTAATGAGAATGCGTCAGCGAGTTCTCCACCTGGCCTCATACACTCTACTGTGAGTTCTCCACCTGGCTCACTAAAAATCTACTGTGAGTTCTCCCCCTGGGCCCCACTCACTTAAAATGTGGTTCTCCACTGGCCTCACTACACACTTACC